>CP099839.1:20159323-21359323 GCA_030062745.1 Capitulum mitella
CCACCCTAATGTTCAAACCCACCTGAGTTCAAGAAAGTGCCAGAAGACTTCAGTTCAGGTTTCTGGTTTGCAATCACCAAAGTAACATTCGTAATCGGGCATAAATAGAGTTCGACAGTCTGCGCAGCACTATGTTTCTCCACACGGCGCGCCGTTCAGTATGCTGTTTCGACTCTTGAATACAAAGAGGCAAAGCGGAAGTGTTCCTCTCGCGCATCACGCCGAAGGGACCATCACTCACCCGTTGGGTCTCCAACCCCTCTCACCAAACAGGATGCTTACATTACAGACAAACGTCAGCACATTCATGCCATCCATCTCCCGAAAGGCCCGGTCGCCCCAGCAGAAGTTCCGTTTCCCCTGGCCGACCGTCTCCGTCCTGAGATAGCGAGACAACACCCACTCCTGCGGACGCCAGACACAACGGATCAGTACGCCAGCCGCTGGCAGACGTGCTTCATAACGCCCTAACGCTGGCACATGCGCAACCAATTTGTGGAGCTACTTCATCTCTGGCTCACATTCCTACACGGTCATAAGCAAAGTACGCACCAACTATAGGTACATCTTTATACAAGACAGTAAGGGTGATCAACACGGCAAGGTCACAGCCAGAGGGACAAAAAGAAGCCACACCTTTGAGATCAGTTTCTTGATATCCCCGAAAGCCTCCACAGGGCAGTTGTTGTCAACGAGTTTCTCGAGGAAAGCCCACAGCGCATCTGTAACCAGCAGAGACGTCACACGGGGTGCACCGCACAAAGGCACGGCGCACGGGCTCGTCACATCAGACTTAAACTAATGAGCGTGGGAAAACCCACACCGAGCCACATCACACCGCTCAACCCGGGAAGGGAGCGAGTCTGTCATCAGTCATGGTCATCATGGAGACAAGGTCCTCAACCCAAAATCCATTCGCCCGGGATATTCACGCAGATCGCACGTCGGAATTACGAGTTCTCCCGGATCAAACACAAAACAACGTCCATATCCCTGCCCACGGTAGGCAGCAGCTGGCTGGAATCAATTTCTGCCGCCAGTTTTCACCGGTTAAAACCGGCCGGCTGAAAACGCCGCCGGCAGAACGAGGCAAAAAAACGGCAGAAAATATTTCTGTGGAAATTTTATTACGAAAAACATCCTTTCATGCGTTTAAGAATGACTGAAAGTATAATTACTCCATGTTAAAAGGTGGAATAAATACAAAATGTGATCACAAGCAACTGTCTCAATGAAAGTGGCGGATACAATTGGTGATACCCTGAAAATTGAAATAGGTTGGTTGGTTATTGGGGCTTAGGGGCGCACCGACTGCAGGGTCATTCGGCGCCCATGAAAACTGAAATACTTAGAAAGGATGTGTTTATGTTCATTTTCTGAACAGGACAGTAGAAAAGCAGTCGTCGCTCCGGGTTCCACGAGCAGTCACATATCTGAATCTGAGTTTGAAAAAATGTGTAAGGTAATGACTTGAAAAATATTTCATATTCTATCAATATGGTGTGGATCCCTGAAGTAGTGCATGAGCAACACATTGTTCGCACATCAGCACAAAATACAAATAATTCAAAACCATACAAATAGATGCAGTCTAAAAAGAACTATTGTTATGGATATGGTTAGCCATATCCCACGTCACACAGGCAAGCAGTGACGATCACTTTCACTACACGGTCACTATGATTTAGCTAAGCAGTCTAGGTTACTAGGTTGCTGCAATAAAATGGCAGTCAGGCTAACATTGGATATCAAGATAACCTTCAGAATATATGTGCACATAGCATGCAAAATGCTGCAGAGTGCAATCATTACGTGGGGATATGACAGACGGGTCAGACTAAATGGTGCATAACCATAGTAACAACAGGCACCTGCTAGGTGAATAAGGTGTAAATGCAAACAGGACATACAGTACACAGTACAGTACTGATTAATTCTTGTGTCATTATTCATAGCAACATTCTCTTCAAAACTCCACGTGCTTCGAAAGACTAGCAACACTCCTTAAATTCATCATAATGGCTGGTACTCGGCAACTCCTGTGTATGTATTCCGAAACTGTAGGTCACACAATTTTATCTGTAACACTAGCTGTACGTTAATTCATAGTTGTACCCTATCCTTTCCTCCTCCTACGCATAACATTTTCGTCGACAGGCTGAAAGGAATTTGCGGAGAATATGCTGCCTGGAATGGGCCAATTCATGTTTACTTCTGCGGGTTTCTCACCAACACAGTCTATATATCTAGGTTTTAGCACAATTTTAAAGTATATGGGAGGTGAAATACAGAGTAAAAACTTTTTTTAATGTACTAGAAACATTTACCATGTACAAGACACTCTGTCACTTTATGCCTTTTTAGGTCGGTTTTAACCGGTTTCACCCGGCAAGTGCAGAGAATTCTGGCCGCCGTAGATGTAAACTTTGTCACCGCCGTCACGAAAGCGCTTTCATCTCAGCTGCGGCCACAGCGCCTCGACCTGCTCACCTTCTTCGATCTGGCCCCCGTTCATGAAGATGACAGACAGGACGACCATGAGCAGGCCACGTCGCTGGCTCTCGTGGTCACCCAGCAGCAAATGCGGAGTTTTCTGGTCCACTGACAGCTTGTTGATTACCACGCAGGTGGAGCTGTCATTGAGTCTCACCAGCTTCAGCCCAAAAACCTGGTAACACATGGTAATGGTAACACCAGCGCATGCCATTCGGCACCCAACAGTTCGAATACACAACACAAAATCAACCCAGAATGCACATCCCGACTGCCCCCTTAGTCGCAAAGCTGGCCAGTTACAGCCGGCGGGAGCGGATAGATGGCGCTGCTGTCTATCCACTGTCGTGCCCTGACTGGCGCCACAGCCTCTGGGAACGTGTACACGGCGCTGCTCTCTGTCCACTGTCGTGCCGATTGACGCGACAGCCCCCGGAAGCGGCGGTGTTCTCTATGCACTCGCGTGCCTTGAAAGACGTCACTGCGTCAGGGAGCGGGCAGATGCGTGCTCTGTCCACTCACGTCTTCCAGCTGGCTGGAGGCGGCGTCCATGATCTCGCGCAAGCTGCGACGGTGCTGTTCCGGCAGCAGCCGGCGGATGTTGTTGTAGAGGATTCTGTCTCCGCGGCCATGCGACGTCAGCACGTAGCGCACGACGGCGGCGGTCAGACGGTTCCGCTCCGACCGGCTGAGAGCATCTCCATCCTGAGACGCAGCCGCCTGTCGAGCCGCCAACAGAGCGCGTCAGCCACCCGGCATCGCCACCTCACGCCACAACGTGCCAACGGCAATCTTCGGGTTGACTGGCACAATGGTGGAATCAAGGGCACTGTCAAGCTTTGCTGAGCTCCGTCCACTCACACTGGGCTAAAAACTTCTGAACACTCCAGCACCGCTGCAACAAACGATCCGCATGCAGTAAACGCATCTTTCAGTTTCAAACGACACAAGCTACTGGCACGAGGCGTCCAGAAAGAAGCCCCAAAATGGAAGTTGGTCTAAAAAGGACATCTACGTCGCAGGGATCTAAACAGTTTCGAACATTTGCAAAAATCATCCATTCGAGAATCACAACACCGGGATATCAACGCGCTAAGTACG
Source organism: Capitulum mitella (assembly GCA_030062745.1). NCBI lineage: Eukaryota > Metazoa > Arthropoda > Thecostraca > Pollicipedomorpha > Pollicipedidae > Capitulum > Capitulum mitella. The sequence goes on from CP099839.1 coordinate 20,162,918, forward strand.
AGGAAAGCAAAGACAACAACATGATGTTGCAGTCATGATCAAATCTTTGCCGTCGTCCTGGCCTGATCGATAAGGAGCCGGACAACAGATGCGGTGCGCGGCAGGCAGTGGGTCCGGGTCCCGGAACAGGCACCTGCGTTTGGCCCGAGACCGAAAGAGTCAGCCGGTCACGGGGCGGCTGTGTTGTGGAGTTACACGGCGCGATGAAGATCCTCCAGAACAATCTGGCTCGGTGCCTGAGGCAAAATTACTCTACATTTGGGAACGCCTGGGTGGCAGGGACAAGCTTGCAGACATGATAAACCAGGAGCATGCTTATGACTATACCATAGGTATATATTGGTAGAGCAGTGCGGATTTTACGGCTTTTATGCGGATTTTACGTCAATTTTCATATACAAGCAAGGAGATGGATACCTCTGACTTCTATTTCAGTTCATAAAGGACCGCAGGTACTGTTTCGCATAACGTTACTTGCTGAGGCGATAACGAAATTATACGAAACCCGGCCACGCTAGCAAATCATATCTTGTTGTCAGAAGTCTCTGTGCAAACTATGAAGTCTCACAAAAACAAGTATTTTCATTAACGCTTATAAAATGCAGAAAAAGCCCAGTCTGCATCAGACTTGACTCTTGGCTTGACTAACGCGGTAAATGCCTGAAAAGTTCCATACGCGCACTGGAAGGGGAGGTCTTTTTGTGCCTCTCCCACCTGTTTTCCTTGAAAATCTCGAGAACGGACCGGAGCTGGTTGCTGCCACTTTGTGACATTTATGGCTGAAGTTCCAAGCATTTGAAGTCAAGCAAATATAAAGACGGTGACGGTTGTCGCTGACAAATGGGAACTTTGTGAAAGGACTAGCGGTCCACCTCAGATTACCGTTTGGGCACAATCATGCGACGTCATCTGGGCCTACGTACTGGATGTGCCAAGACAAAAGCCAGAATCAATACGGGTCAGTCATCAAAGGTCAAGGTCAGCCAGATTGCGGCTTCATCCAAATTTGCTTTGCAACATGTCAGTTTGTATGAAATATGCATTCAAAGACCCTAATAAAAAAGAGTCAAGGTCAAATATCTTGTGACCTGGCCCAGATTTGCCTTCCTACATGTCGATTTGTATGAAATATGCATTTAAAGACCCCAATAAAAATGTGTGTGCACATGGATACGCTTATATATACGAGGGTCATTTCAGGTCAAGGTCATCAAAGGCCAAGGGCAACTATTTTGTGACCGGGTCCAGATTTGCTTTGCAATATGTCGATCTGTATGAATATGCCTTCAAAGACCCTCTTAAAAACGTGTGGCACACTGATACATGTATATACATGTACATACATTCATAAATATAAACGATGGAAGTGATCAAATGTACCGATGTTGGCTATCTTCACCGAAAACACGCCAAAAGATGCGTAAAAAGCCCTTATTTACACTCAAGCTATCCCGTGTTGCTCGAAATCTGATCTGCAAAAGATGAAAAATGGCGTCATAGGCCAATGACCTGACATGAACTCGACCCAAAATCCTAACTCAAGACGTCAAATGAATGGAAACTGTCGCATTCCACGGTTACGCTCAAACAAACGCTCTTTCCCCGTTCCGTTCGAACAGCCGTACGGAAAGACTTGTAAGGGCCGAGCAAGTGTACAAAGTTACCTTTTTTACTCCATTTAACCTTGAAGATATTGACCTAGGGCCATGGAAGTTGCACATAATGTGGATCGTTATGGCCCCACCCTATCCATAAAATTTCATCTCTCTAGCTCTTTCCGTATCTGAGATCGGGGAAGGCACTTTTGTTCCCCCTTCCGCTGAGCGTTAGCGCAAAACCCCTTTCACTGCGCAGGTTAATATTCACCGCTAAATTGATAACGCCTACCTTTGGACAGCCTGACTGCCCAGGCCGGATGCAATTCGTAATTCTTTGGCTGAAAACTCAAATGAAAAGAGCAAACAAACAAGGCACCACGGCAATGAACCCGCACTAATCGATCTCCCATTCTCCTCATGTATTTGGCATAACTCAGACGTGGATTACGACTTGGCATTCTCGTCGTAAACTCAAACTAGGAATAAACTTTTTTGAGATTCGACTTCGACTCGGACTCGTAATCGGCCTCTGGCCTTTTCGTCCCGAACCGAATGACAAACTACACTTTTTTAGCAGTCACTCGAATTTGGACCCGATTAGGGCTCAGACAGATTAAAACACCGCTGATCAGACGCGACTCGGAAGTACGGTATCCGGACTCAGATCCGGAATTAGACTTACTGTTCCGGAGTCAAACCCAGATCTGGCAGCGTAAGGTGACTAACAGACATACTGACGAGAATGCATCTACTAACCTGTGACTGCGAATTATTCTGCGATCTTCGACCAGGCATGCTCCGCACCTGAAAGCAATAAGGCGAATTGGAGGCATAAATGGGCGAACAGCTAGTACGGCATTAGTTTTTGTAGTAGCGTACGGTATCGATTTTGCTCAGGGGCAGAGGCAGGCAACAACTTTGGGAGGCACATCATGCCATTTTTGGCCCTGATGAGGGTAAAAGGAAAAAAAGCTACTAAAAATAGCGTTTTAAGATAGAACTTAAAACTTTATATGGGAGTATAGGTAAATGGTTAGGCATGTACACAAATACAACTTTATTAATCTGAGTTCACTTCACAAGGTCAGGTCAAGGACAAAAGACGAAATTTGGTTTCACAGTAAGTAATAATTCTGGCACTATTTTTCAAATGCCAAACCTGGAACATACATGACGTAGAAGGGCACCCTCTATTTATGTACGAAGTTTCAGGTTGACATCAGATCGGGTCTCGGAGCTATGACCTAAAATGCCACTGTGCAAGCTAAAACCCTATACCACAACAGCCGTAAAACGGAATTTTAGAAACAGAGTGAATTCAAATAACCTTTCAGATTCAAATTCAGATTGAATTCAGAGTTTAGAGTTCAAAAGGCCTCCAAGGAATTCCTCCTGAAGCCATTCATGGTTCATGTACAGTTACAGTTGAGGTGTAATGTGTAAAAAGATGACATGGTCTGCAGAAAAGTATGGTAATGTACTGTGTGTCTGCATTGACCATCACTCACCTGCCATTATGGTGCAACTATGAACTTAAAATACCATCTGGACAGCACAGAAGGATACCATATTCCTGTGAATGTTGAATTGTGATGAGTGACTGACTATTAGTCCTTCCAGTTGTCATCTTAAAATATCTTTTGAACACCCCACTGAGAAACTGGTATTTCTATTTCTTTGCAAAATGTACAGAGATTTTCACTAACCCAGTTTGTGAGTTGCCTCTTGGGGCAATCATGGAGTAAGGCACCTCATGGCATAACCATTCAAAAAAAACAAGAAATGCAGTAGGTTTCTTAGTGGACAACAATGTGCACAAAAGCAGTTTTCTTTTATAAAGGCCAACCTCATGACTTAACAGGACTGGCCAAATCCCAGTGAGTCTTCAGTAATGGACCTCTTCAGGATGTCATAGTTCATCATAACTTCCATCATATATGGTTCAGTGTCTAACTCAAGAACTCATTGGCAGAATTCGGTGACTCGAGCAGCACTCCACAGCCGACACCCAGTAGCTCCATGTCTTGGCATCAGATGACGTCATAAGCCGGGACAAGTGGAACGTATGGCTCCATGCACATGACCTAATGGCAAGGTTTACCATTACAGCATGTTTCATGCAGTGACCAATAGGATTTGCACAAAAATGTGTTGCCCTTCTGCACTAATCCTGCCCCCACCACTTGCACATTTCTGACATATGGTGATTTGTTTACAACCCTGAGCAGATAATTGCAGATGATGTCCCTGACTGTGGTGTATTTTTTTGTGGGCAGTCATGGCCGCACAACAGTAAAACTTCAAGCATGGCTGTGCAACAGTACCACTCCTAGACAAGTGTAAACAACCCTAACCTCACCTAACCTCACCTAACCAAACCTAACCTAACCTAACCTAACCTAACCTAACCTAACCTAACCTAACCTAACCTAACCTAATCTAACCCTCACTTCACCTCACCTGATCTCACCTGACCTGACCTAATCCTTATGGCAAACCAATCACTATGTCTAATGCAGACCAGTCACTAGGCCTTTGGCAAATTGATCACTATGCCTAAAATAAACCAATTACTATGCCTACCTCACATTGATCACTGTGGCTATGGCAAATTTCTCACATCTACAGAAGACTGATCATTATGCCTACAGCAAAGCAATTACTATGCATATGCATAACTGATTACTGTGTGCATTGCACTTATTTACCACTACTGAGTCCTGGGGGCTATGTCATATACATACATACATGAATATCTATATATATATATATACAAACAAAAAACAATGTAAGGCCCAGGGGGACACACACAGACCCCTAGTTCTACCAAAACTTACAGAATATGATGCCAATTAACAGTGTGCCCACTTTACCACAAAATCTGTGATTATTTCTTTTCTATATGTTTAATTCATGTTATTCTTTATTCTATACTTTCTACATACCTCAACTGTGATCACTCTTTTCATCCTTATGGTTTGTTTTCTTTCATAAAATTGTCGTGAAATATTTGGGCAGTCAGAACCAGCTTTTAAAGGGGCTTAAGACCCACATGGGTGGCATGGCCCATACAAAAGAGTACAAATTAACAGAATGGTTGGCCAGGCATCAACTCACCCTAATCATTTCACTCACTTTCAGTGACTGGTGAAAACATGAAATGGTTTGCTTGCTAGTGTACTGAACTCACATCACTGGTGGGTACAAAAGTGAGTGGGCAACCATTCTTTGCCTCAAGCAACCTTAAAAAGGGTAACTGCACCAAGGTTCATCAGTGCAGGGTTTGTAAGGGAAAATGTTCATAGCCAAAGGCTTGTCAACTTAAAGTTGGTATGGGAAAAGGTTTGTTTCAGACAAGATTCATACCAGAAAGGGTTAGTTCTGGTATAGAGGGTATGGTCAGACTTGGCTTGGTCCAACAGAGGTAAGAACATCTTTCATTTCCTATTTGACCTTGAACCTATTTTCAAGGTTTAATTTTGATGGTGTATCCAGTGATTCCCACCGAAACCATGAACAGAGAAACATTCTCAAAAGGGTTTTGACTTGTTTTATATCAAGGGAAATTCCCATTGTTGTTTAACATTGTGCATACATGTATAATATATGGCATATTGGCTGAGAATATCCTCAGTGGGCATTTCCTCCTCCATTACCAGCAGATGTATTGTTGGTCTAATATATTACAAGTCTATATGTATTACAGGTCTAAATGGTCTATGGTATGTGTGGCAGGTTCAGTGATGCTGTTGTGAACAAACACTGAGCAGAAGTACAGGTACAAGAAACTTGGTGTCATTCATAACACAATCAGACTTGAAGAGGTCCAAAACCCCATGCTTTTGCAGACTGGGCAGTGGTTAGGCAGTACGGTGAGTCCAATCGTCTGGTGCCAAAATGGACAAAGAAGTACGGAAATGAGGGTAATTGATATGCCCGCCACCATATCATCGGCAATCCTTTAGAAGCGCACGCCACAAACCAAGCACACTGGATGACACATATACGGCGCGCGTGGCAAAAGGAGACGTCAGCTGTTGCGAGGAACAGCAACATTATGCACTGGAGCTCCAGGTCGTAGATCACCTACTATTCGCTCTTGTTTTACACAGTAGGTTAGGTTAGGTTAGGTTCAGTTAGGTTAGGTTAGGTAAGGTTAGGTTAGGTTAGGTTAGGTTAGCGAATAGTAGGTGATCCACGACCCTGGAGCTCCAGTGCATAATGTTGTTGTTTCTCGCAACAGCTGACGTCTCCTTTTGCCACGCGCGCCGTATATGTGTCATCCAGTGTGCTTGGTTTATGGCGCACGCTTCTAAAGGATTACCCATATCATCACTGAAATATTCTTGACAGACTAATATGATGATTGCGTTTGGCACTATAGCTTGCAACTGGTGGCCATTTGTTTTGAAAATACTACGGGTAACACATATTGAGCTATGGGCAACTTCTGACGCAGCATGGCATTAAATGTTTTGCACGGCATTTGAAAATACCGGTATTCTAGGCGCAGGCTTCCCACTTCCCGTAACTCCAGAAATCCGCGTAGCCGCGGAGCCATATTGGAACCAAAAGATGCGCAATGAAAAATAGCCCGATCCAAGACGTTTTGTGCCCTAAACATTACAACTTACCGAAAATAATCGCCTGAAACCATCGGACCACCCACCGCCTTCACAACTAACACGATCTATAAGCACGGAGCATCTTCACAAGACAGATCAACGTCAGCCTCCAAGTATTGACGTTTCAGAATGCCTCGTGACATATGACGTCACTGACAAATTAACTAAAACACAGCAGTCTCGAAACTCGAAATAGGTTAACAAAGACCATGAAACGGAACGGGGAAGTGGACTGGGACCGAACAAGGACAGGTATGAGTATCTGGGAGGGGTAAGGGCGGATCCAGGATTTCGCCAGGGGGAATGGTCAGCGCGGGCTCCCGTCCCGGCCTTGGCCCAGTGACGTAACCAAAGGGGGGCCAAAGAGGCCATGGCCCCCCTAGAGGCCAAACAGGGCCCCCTGGCAGCCAAGCACCAAGGCACCCCTGGGGCCGAAGGTCCAAGTTCTTTGGATAGCGTTAGGCGCCCACAAAGCGTCTTACGCTGTCCGAAACAGACAAAGCAAAATAAGAATATTTAAAGCATTAATGAAGGCTTACGAACCTAAGGAAAACGTACTCCGAATATACAAGAAGGCTATGTGTGAATGAAGAGGGGCCGTGGTATGCATGAGCGTTTAGGGGGCCCTGCTAGCTTGTAGGGAAGTTCACTGCTTGTCTGAGGAGGGCCCCCTGCCAGCCCATAAAGGGCCCCTGTCAGCCTCTGAAGAGACATCCTTTCAGTCTGGAAGAAGGCCATCGCCCCTGCCTCCAGAGGACGACTGAGGTTCTTTACAGGCGGATAGGATGCCCTATACAGATGGGCAGTGACCCCTGGCCAACAGGGGCCCCTGCTTTCCTGTAAAGGTGTCCCTGCCGATCTGTATACAGATCTGTATATATATGGCGGGTGCCTCTTATAAGAGGCACCCGCCAGGTCGGCAGGAACATCTTCACAGGTGAGCATGGCCCCCTTTACACTTCAGCGGGACCCTTTCACAAGCCGACAATAATTTTAATCACATGGAGCCCCAATAATTGCGAAGGCCAGGCGCGGATCCAAAGGAGGAGCAGTTGGGGGGATCGCCCCTTCCCCTGAGGCCTAAGAAGGGACCCTTGTCAGACTTAAAAAGGGCCCCGAAGGCGGCACCGTATACGCTTTATGGGGTCTCTATAAGAACCTGACTGGCTCTTGATGCAGGGAGGCCTCCTGGAGAGTTAGATGACCTCTGAGACCCAAAGAGGGTCCCTGAAGCTCCTAACGGGCCCTTGAGATCACAACAGGACCCCAACACGGCAGAGTGTCCCTGAGACCGCCAGATGGCTAATAGGGCCCCTGAGACGGCCAAGACGAGGACTGAGTCCTTAGGGGGCCTCTGTGAGTGAAAAGCTGAAGGTTCTTGATGTAGTCAGAGGGCCTCCGGGGGGAGGGGGGTTAATGAGATCCCGACACAGTAAGATGGCCTCTAAGATGGAAATGAGGGCCCTTGAAACTCTTCAAGGGCCCCTGGAACCACAAGGGACCCCAGCAAGGCAAAAGGTCCATGAGACCGCTAAAACTGCCAGCAAAGCACCTGAGACGGAAAGAACTTAGGAGGGTGCCTAGCACGGCATAAGGAGACCATGGCCAGCCAGAGACCTCCTGTCGTTGACCTTCTCAACATCGACAGCAGCCACAAATGGGCTACATTGGCCTTCTTGAAACCTTGAGGGGTTCTTGATGCTGTCAGGGAAGGTCAGGTTTGGCTGAGACGGCAGGATGGGCCCGTACATCGTAGATGATCCCTGAGACCGCCAAAAAGGTTGTAAGGCCCCTGCGAGGCAAAGACGATAAGAAGGCTTCTGAGACGGTATTTGGCTTTTATGGGGGCGCTGGGCGGCCAGAGGGTCCCCAAGTGTAATACGCGGGCTCCTGGCACGGGCAAGGTCCCCCTGAGACTGCCAGTGAGGGCCCTGAAGCGCCAACAAAAGCCCCTTGCTACGGTTAGAGGAGCCCTAAAAGACTGTCAGATATACCTCATGTAACCGAGGAAGACCGCTGATACAGCCATGGGGACCACCGGAGACGTTTAAAGGGCCTATGACACTGCACAGGGGCCATGAAATTGCCAAAAAAAATCTTTTGTAGAATCTTTTGATCAAAAATCTTTTGCCAGAGAGTTCCTGAGATAGCAAAAATGTTTCCCAGAGACGATAAAAGTGGTACTAAGGACCATAGGGGTCCACTTAGACTGCTAGAGAGGGACCTTTGAGACCGCTAACTAGAAGTGTCGAGCAATAGGGACCCCCGGGGCGACCAGAGGGGCTTCTGAAACTACTAGACCTTGAAACGTCCATACTGCTCCTGAAACGGCCAAAGGACCTAGAGGATTCCCAGAGACGCCTCTGTCACGGCAGAGACTCATAGAGGGCCATTTTTAGTGCCTGAGGGGTTCCTAAAACGGCAAAAGCGTTCCAGGACGACAGGAGGGAACCCGGGATGGCTTAAGCGTCCCTGAAACTGCCGAATGGGTCCCTAAGACTCTCCAACGTGCTCCTGGAACTCCAAAGGAGCGCCTGAGACGTCCCGCGGGACACGTGAAACTATAAAAGGAACCTGAGACCACTAGAGGGTCCTGGCACGGCAGACGACCCGAGACCACTAAAAGTGCCCATGTAACTGCAGGAGGGAACCTAAACTACGCTGACAAAAAAATCCCCAGAAGCTACGGGATGGGGGGGGGGGGCGGGAGGAGGAGACAGACGGGCTCCTGGACCAGATACAGGCACATTTCAAATGGAGGGAGGGACTGAAACGCCTAAAATCTCGCCGTTTTTGTCACATTTCGGCCACTCTGTTCCGGAACAAAACGCAGAATTTTCTCAAAGAAGGTGACGCGTTTGAATTGTTTCGGTTATTTTACATTGTAAAAACAGAATTGCATCGTTTTTCATATCTCAAGGGCAAAAAATGGGGGCCCGCACTGACCATCCGCCTCTACCTCCACCCCCCGCCTTGACGAAATCCTGCATCCGCCCTTGGCGAGGTGTCCCTTGATCCTATTTGCCCCCCCCCCGGCGGAATCCTGGCTACCCCTTGTCTTGGCCCTTATTTTTTGCTTTTCAGACATGAGAAAACGTTGATCTGCTAGGGTTTCAGCTGAAATATTTGATATAATTTTGCGCTTTTTGTTCTATAAAACAGGCGACAAAATCCGAGCAAGTCACCTCATTTGAAAAAAAATGTTTCGTTTTGTTCCCCCACAAAGAGTCCAAAACATGACAACAACGGTGGGATTTTAGGCGGCTGCGTCTTTCTCTCTTCTTGAAATATTGTTTCTGTTGTCCAGGAGCCCCTCGGCCCCCTCGTAGCTCCTTCAGACTTTTTTTCTAGCTTTTTGGTGGAACATTGGTCTCTGGGGAACATATTGCCGTTTCAGGAACCTCTCAGAGTTACAAAAGACCTTTTGGCGACTTTAGGATCCCTGTGCAGTGTCATGGGCCCTCTGAACGTCCCCGGTAGTCTCCATGGCTTTATTAGGGGTCTTCCTCTGTTACACTGAGTATATCTAGCAGTCTTAAGTCTCTCAAGCCGTATCAGGGACCTTTGTTGGCGCTTCAGGGGTCTCACTGGCAGTCTAAGTGGACCCCTGTGTTCCTGAGCACCCCTTTATCGTCTCTGGGAAACATTTTTGCCATCTCAGGGGCCCTCTGGCATTTTCTGTGCCAAAGGCCTGTTTAACACACTCGAGGTCGAGGGCAGGGGCGCAGCCAACCTAGAATTTCGGAGGGTCCTCGCCCAGCAGCGTGCCCCCTCACGTCATGTCGGCCCCTGGACAAAAATATTTAAACATGGTGTTTCACAAGAGACTCGCAGAGAGGTACAGCCAGGGGTGACGATTTGTGTTCTTTTGAGAGGGCCCTGGCCCACCCAATGTTGGTTTGGGCCCACCCAGAATTTTCTGCCGCTTTTAAAGGGAAATGAGCAACAGTAGCGAAAAAACGGCCCCAACAGACAAGAAATAGGCAGAAAGTAAAGAATAAGGTCTAAAGCGATGGATAGATGTATCTATCCATCTATCGTTTACAGTGTTGGAAAAACAATCGTTTTCTGGTGTCAAGGAGCACCAAAAAATTTGGACTTCAAGAAAAATTTCCTACTCCAAAATGGTCATTTGCACGCTTCCCCAAAACACGTGGGTATTCCTACTCGACCAGAGTTCGAAGTTGCCCAACGTCCCTTCCCGGCCGATGGTTTACCATTCATACCAGACCGCTAAATTACACTCCGAACCCATGGCCAACCGTCTTCCGTGTTCTCCCCCACGGTCAACAACTCCGCTGACCTACCATGTAGATCCAGGAAACTGGTTTGCCTCCTCCCCCAAACGGAGCCGTTGGATCCGCCCCTGCTGACCACTTATGCTTGCAAAGCACCTAGTTAGTCCATGTTTCTCATATAAACGCATGACATTTTATATCCCAAAAAGAATTTGTACTCCGACACCAGGAAGAAAAACCAGGTTTCCACCACTGGTCGTTTATTATACATACATACATATATATATATATATATATATATAGGTATATATTTAGATATATATTCGCATATATACCTATATACATGGGGATAAGTGTAATTTTTATTTCATCAATCGTAACAAAAACTCATAAATTTCCGTTGGTCAAAATAAAGTGGACTAAATCCGTTAAGAAACCCACATTTGGGGGAAGTTAGGTTGTCGGGCCCTTGGCTCGGCCCCCCCCCCCATTCATGTACAGAGATCGACACCCCTGGGTACAGCCGACCCAAAATTTTGGGGGTTGCATGACCAGTGGTGAGACCATATTCTATGGCTGTGCCCACGGACTAAAAACAGCCAGTGAAAATTTTTCGACATTAGACTCTTGTAGTTCCTGAACGTCATGACCTACAACCAGCTGGCTCTTATCTGATTATCGATGATCGCGCCAAAAACAATTTTTTGCCGGGGGCCTCCACAGCTGTCAGGATGCCCATCCGCAGGCCGTAAGGGGGCCGTCAGGGGCTCCTCGCAGCCTTCGGAGGGCCCTTATGTCTAGGGGGTCCACATGGGGCGGGGCCCACCGTCAGGCGACCCATCTTTAAGACCCCCAAATTTTTGCCTGGCTGCGCCCCTAGAGGGGCCTCTGAAACTTTCAAAGTGCCCCTGAGACCACGACAGGGCCTCAACACGGCAGACTGCCCCTGATTGTGCCACAAGGATCACAGGGCCCCAGAGACGGCCAAGATGAGGAATGAGTGCTTAGGACGGCATAGTGGACCCTGGAATACCATAGCGACCCTGATTGGGTTTCACGGACCTGTGTGAAAAGCTGCAGGTTCCTGATGCCATTAGAAGGCCTCCGTGAGGCATTGTTTATAAGGCCCTGAGATGGTAAGACCGTTGAAAGTGCCAGAGGCCCATGAGACGGCAAGAGCTCAGAGGATGTCTACTACGGCATAAGGAGATCCTGACCAGCCAGAGGAGTCCCTGAACAGGGATTCACCACTTACCTTCTCAACCTCGAGAGGGGTCCAAATGGGCTATGCCGTTTTTTTTTTTAAACCTGAGGGGTTCTCGATGCAGTCAAGGGGACTCGGAAGGTCAGGTGGGTCCTGAGACGGCAAGATGGGCCCTGCACGGCAGATGGCCCCTGAGACCGCCAAAAAGGTCGGAGAACCTCTGCGAGGCGAAGACGATAAGAGGACCTCTTAGGTGTTATGGGGTCTTTGAACGGTCAGAGAGCCTGAGTGTGCTAGGCTGGCTCTTGGCATAGAAGAGGTCCGCCTGAGACTGTCAGTGAGGCCCCGACTGCCAGATTTACTCCATGTAACAGAGAAAGACCTCTGGTATTGCCACGGAAACTACCGGAGGTGTCCAGAGGACCCATGACATTGCATAAGGGATCTGAAATCGCCAAAACATCTTTTGTTGTTGCCAGAGGGCCCATAAGACGACAATAATGGTCCCCAGAGACAACAGGAGCACGTAGGAGAACAGGGGATCCACTGAGACTGCTAGAGGGGCCTTTGAGACCGCTCACTAGCAGTCTCTAACAGGAGCCACTGAGGTGACCAGAGACGCCCCTGGAACCACTAAGCCTTGAGACGTCCAGACAGCTCCTGAAACGACCAAAGGACCCAAAGCACTGCCAGAGACGCCTCTCTCACGGCAGAGAGAGACTTACAGTGGGCCCTTGTTACTGCCTGAGGAACTTGCTAGGCGGCAAAAATTCCCCAGGGAGGACAGGAGGAAACCCGAGATGGCTTAACCCTATTCCCGGCAGGGGGGGCTGAATCCGTCCCCCTCGGGTTTTTTGCTTGCCAATGCCAGGCTTCTTAACGTAGCTTCACGAACCTTGCTGACTTTTCCTAGCTATTCTTCCTACGTGCCGTGACGAAATTTCAAAATTCTATTTTGCTCAGGGGCGGAGCCATGCAACATTTTTGGGAGGCACCTCAGGCCATTTTTGGCCATGTTCAGGGTAAAAAGAAAATGTCTGCCAAAAACAGCGTTTTTAAGATAGAACTTAAAACTTTATATGCATGTATAGCTAAATAGCTGGGCCATGTACAGATGTAATTTTCTTTATCTGAGGTCACTTTACAAGGTCAAGTCAAGGTCAAAAGTCAAAATTTGTTTTTTTGCAATAATTTCGGCGCCGTTTTTTCAAACGCCAAACCCGGAATAGATATGACGTAGAACGGTGCCCTCTACTTGTGTATCAAGTTCCAGCTTGATATCAGGTCGGGCCACGGAGCTATGACCTAAAATGTCAGTGCGCGTAGCCTATATCACAATAGCCATAAAATGAAATTTTTGAAATAGAGTGAATTCCAATGACTGAAAACGTTTTCAGATAATCTTAATTCAATAAAATCATTCCAGGTGACTCCAAGGTCACTGGAGGTCATTTAAGGTCAAAGGTCACAAGTTGATCTGAAGAACGTGTGACCATGACAGTTTCCCCTTTTTCATGTCCCTGGCACCGTCTATGTTAACATTATACAAACATTGTAATGTGATTTGTACTTCTTTAGCATAACATGACTAGCAGAAGCCAAAAAAGTGTTTTTGCCTCTTTTGTTCATTGAGTTGTTAGAAAACTAATCCTCCTATTTTTGAAACCCTGTGTACGCCCATGAATTATCTCAAAATTTCAGATTTTGAGATATCAGATTTGATATATTGATACCAAGATACCAGATTGATTTTGAGATTACAGATTTGAGATACAGATTTCAGACCCATGGTAAAAGCCCTATCCATAATCTCTCGATTCGTGCCAGTTTCATTGAAATCGGTCGATAAACAACGGAGTTATAAGAAGTCCAAAAATACCCTTGATTTTGTCATTTTTGCCCCCATATCCACACTTTTCAAAATTTTGACGATTTCTTTTCATAAAAATGCAGTTCACGTCATGGCAAATCGATTGCCGTTTGTTGCGATGAAATCAGATGTGTGGTTCTTGAGATCTCAGGGGGGGCCGAATCCGCTACCCCTGCCGGGAATCGACAATATTGTCTAGCCCTCCGGGAATATGGTTAAGTGTCCCTGAAGCTACCAGATGGGTCTCGCCCTAAGTGTCTATAAAATGAACCTGAGACCACTAAAGGGCCCCGACTCGGCAGACAATCCGAAACCACCAAGAACCTGACAAAAAGTTTCCAGGAGCTACGAGGCGGCAGAGGGGCTCCTGGACAACAGAAACGACATTTCAAGTACAGACAGGGACGCAGCCGCCTGAAATCCCACCGTTGTTGTCATATTCCGGCCACTTTGTACGGGAACAAAACGCAACATTTTTTATCAAATGAGTTGACGTGCTTGACATTTGTCGCTTACTTTATACCACAGAAAGCGCAGAATTGCATCAGATATTCCATCCAAGACCCGAGGAGATAAAGTTTTTTTTTCATATCTGAAGAGCAAAAAAAATGTGGGCCAAGGCCGGGACGGGAGCCCGCGCTGACCATTCCCCCCTGGCGAAATCCTGGGTCCGCCTCTGCCCCTCACAGATTCTCATGCCTGTCTTTGTTCGGTCCCAGTCCACCTCCCTGTCCCGTGTTATTTCCATTGTTAACCTATTTTGAGTTTCGAGACTGTTGCGTTTTAGATAATTTGTCAGTGACGTCATATTTCACGAGGCGTTCTGAACCATCGATCCTTAGAGGATGACATTGATCTGTCTCGTGAAGATGCTCCGTGCTTCGAGATTGTGCTGGCGGTGGGTAAGTTGATGGCTTCAGGAGATTATTTAGGGGAAGCTGTAATGTTTTAAAGATACAAAACGCCGTGGATCGGGCTATTTTTTTCATTGCGCACCTTTTCGTACCAATATGGCCTGATAACTACGCTGATTTCTGGAGTTATGAGAAATGGGAAGTCTGCGTATACAATACCGTGAATTTTGGGTCGGGTCAGATTAGTGTCCTGTCTCTAGCTAAAGTGACCCATGTCAAAAAGTTAAGACTGTCATACCGTTAAGAATTTCAAAGATATCAAATTTCGCCTTGGTACATGATTTGATATTGCCAATGGCCTTAAAACGTGTACCATAGAATTTCTGGAGCAGGCTAGGTTAATGTTCCAAGTTCAAAGAAATGTTAAGGCATTTTTGACAAATTCTGTCCTCTGTATTTTATAATGCCTTAAAAATTGCATTTTGGGACTAGAGATATATAGCGCAGCATCATGGCCCAAGAGAAGAAAGATAGCTGACCGTTCTCAATGCACCGGAGATCAGACCGAGGTCAAAGTTAATTTTCATTTTTTCATCTCACTTCTCAGTTAACTACAAGTATTCTGGGAAACAGTCTGTTTTAGTCTTATGACATGGATTGCCTTTTCCACCCCAAAAAGCTCTGATGTCAGATGTGTACCATTTATCGCACTCTATAGGGAGGTCACGGTCGCTGGAAGTCATTGAAGGTCATCTTGATTCAAGGACCTATTTTAGCCTCAAAAGTTTGGTTAGGAAATTGAAAAGGCGCGTAAAATGTGTTAATAAATATTTTGGCATATTTTGGCCGATAAATGTACAAAATAAGGTGTGGTGGTGTGCGTGTGGTGGTGTGCGCTGAACGTGGTTTCTGACTACATTTTCGGTCGAGTCCATCGAGGTGCCACGTTATCGAAATCTGGGTGGCGTCACTCCCTTCGTCCATCGAGTCCGCGTCGGTCGAGTCCGTGACGCATTATCGCTCATGTAAACTGAGCTACAACGCTTTACCACCTCGCCTCGCACTTCCCTATGGCGTAACTACGTCTCCGCGACGTATGACAAATGACAAAAAAATATAATGAGGTTACAGAATTTGTGGCAAATACATGAAAGACAACAATGACATTGAGTTTTCAGAACTGCTTTCACCGGTCGTACATACTACTTTTTACCGGCCCAGGTCGAAAATTCCCGGCAAGGACGTTTTCGGCGAAAGCATTGCGACTTTGAAGTGCAATTTGTAATATAAAAAACTAAAGTGGAGAACATTTCTCGATTTAAAGCAAATGAGAATTTCTTGTAAGACATTTTACTTGTGAAAGGTTCCGATCGGAACACTGGCCGCACCTTCAAAATTTGACCTTAAAAATGGGTTTCAGGGCCAAATAAAGAGCAAGACATTTTGGAAAATGTGAATAGCAGAAAGATGTCGCATTTCGTTTTCGTCACAACGATACCCAGTAGTCAAAAATGTGTTCATTGGTTGCTGAAATAATACAGATTATTTCACCAAGGATTTTTCAAGACTTCAAATTGTTGGAGCACAAAAACCTCTCGTCCGACCTAGCTAAGATGTGAAAATATGAAATCGTAGCAACAGATTCCGTACCGGAATAATTTCATGAAAGTTTAAAACTATGGTGTGTTAATTTTGGTAAGTGTTAGATTTGTCCTGGAACGCTCCTATAAGCACAAAAGTTCAAGGTCTGCAGCATAAGTATTTCTTTGGCGGGTTCACCGCAGACAACAGCGCTTCATATTCTGATGAATTCTTACGCCAGATGCTCAAGATACGCTCCGGCGGCGGTGCAGCATATTTAATTCCCCTCGGTTGTTAAATCTGTGACACCCATCTTACTTAGACGTCCCAACTAACATTTTTATGTTGTTACAACATTGTCCCAAGGTTGCGCTTTGGCTTTCAAAACGTTGTGCAACGACGTTCCCGTAATGAAATTTTGTAGATGACCAGAAACGTCGTGACAGCGTTCCACCACGACGGCTGCAAAACGTCCCCACAACGTTGCTGAAACGTTTCTTTGACGTTCACGCAGCGTGCCCCAAAATGTCCGTGAAACATTCCCTTAACATTCAGAAAATGTGCCCTCACTGCCTGCACAACGTTCCCACAACGTTGTTGAGACGTTTCCTTGACGTTTACATAAGGTGTCTTCAAGTTGTCCTTATATTTCTACGAAGTTTGTACAACGTTTCTTCGACTCTGAATGCTTTTTCGAGTCACGATGCAACGATAAAATGGCGCTGTATTGACGTTCTCACTACGAGGGCACCTCTGCATCTAGGACACACTTCAACATTACCGTGGCCCTCCACAGAACCACTGCACGTCACCTACGCGTTCCAGTTTCATGTAGTGCTCCTGGCAGAGTAACACAGCTTATGAAGAAAAGACTGATATTCATTTTAGCGTTTGTATTCAAAAACAGCCGAGACGGGCGCACGCGGCGGCGAGGCGGCGCCGGTCGACGCTGGCGGGCCGGCGGGACGCACCCACCTCTTGTCTGAGGTGGAGGTTGCGCGCGCCATCGAGGCCTGACTGGCGCTAAGCCTGTCGCGGGCGCCAGCTGCGTGAGCTGGAGCGCGCGCTGGCCGGGATCGGCAGCGGACGGCTGAGCTGGAGCAACACCTGGCGGCAGCACGGGATGACGTAGTGCCAGTCAGCCTCCGAGAGTGGACCCAGCGCCGCAGTTGCCAGCGACCCAGCACCATCACCCCACCGGCACACGCGACACTATCAGGCCGCAGAAAGGACGCCGAGACACAGGGGGATCAGGAACAGAAGGCTGCGCAGCAAGTTGACCAGAACCGGACCGAGCCCCAAAACCAGTTGGGGCATTCCACGGCAGATCGACAAGGGGGTGGCACACTCAAGTTTCAGATGAAGACCAAAAGAGGTGCACAGAGTTTTTCGTGTGCCCTGATTCCACCTGCGCAAACTGTAGTTCGATCAGGTCACCAGCTTAGGAGTTATAGCCTTCGGCATTTCGGCGAGAACATGCTACAAGGATTTGTTTGGTGACTGATAACTATGTGAAACATTATTCGAAATTTAAATGTCCGGACATTTTTGAACCTGCAAAGGTTCAGTGAAACTGTTACTGGGCAGGTTTTCTGCATGTGATAAACAATAAAAGGGTTACGGTATGACCTCAGGTCACGTGATCTTCGATGACCTTGATGTCCGTAACAGTGTTACATTTGGATGTCAGAATGGAAGGCCCATATTTCGGCTTCATATATTGCAAATACAAGAAATGGCATTTTTGTTACAAAAGCTCATTTTCAGGTCGTAAATTTCACCATATTCGGAGGTTTTCGACACTTCGCACCAGGACCTCGAGAACTAAAAGGGATACGGGGATCAGACTGATACCAGTCGAAAGGAAATGAATGCATACTTACTGACTTCGAATTGATATTGTGGGGTCAGAATGTCAAACAAGGTCATGTTATGCTGTCCAAAATCAGTGGGCAATCAAAGCAAATATGACGGCTCTCTAAATTCATCTTGAGTGCTGAGCAGTCCAAAAAGGACTAGAAACTTTTTTCATAGTCCGCAAGATATTTGCTATTCCCCAGGACATGCCAAGTCGGGTTCAGGGCTGTTTACACTGATTGGTGTCGTGTTCAAGTAAATGGCAAGTGTTCAAGTAAAGGCAAAAAGTGGCACTCAAATAAATCTACTTCAAGCATACATTTCAAAATCACCATTGCGTAAGTTTAGTGACAAATGGAATACTCTGAAAAAAAAATAGTGCAGGTCATCTTAGGTCATATAAGGTCAACTAAGCTCAAATACGACAACATTTCAGATGCCATTTGATTGCTAGAACCACGCTAATATGTTCCTGAATGGCACGGAAGTCTGGGGCGGGTCAAGTCAGGTCAGGTCACGGGCGATAACAGGCAAAATGCGTCTGTCTCGTTAAAAAATCACGCTGCCACGATATTTAGTTTCGAATAAGACAGACACGTTTTGCCTACTATCGTCCTTGATCCGACCTGGCCTGACGTAACCTTGACGACCTCCATGCCATTCAAAAACATGTCAGTATGATAAGAGAAATCAAACGGCGTTTGTTTGACATTCGCATCTTTACGCAATCTCGAGGTATGACTGTTGTAATATTTAACTTTCGCTGGTTTGATATGGCCCTAGATGATTAATCTTTCTTCTGACAGCTTTCTTTTTCACTCGTGGCCAAACCTGCGCAATGGTGATGTGGAAATGTAAGCTTAAAATAACTTTACTTGGATGTCAGTTTTGACACAAATCAGAATCGTGTTCTAATGGCTGATGACCTGGCCCGACATGACCTGAGAAGTAGAAAGTATCTTTCTGGCAGCACAAAATCGTTTCTGACCCTTTTTCGACTGTTTGGTATTCAAGTTGAATTCATAGGACCGTGACATTTGCTTTATTTGTCCACAGACATCATGACATGACCTTGTTAGGGCTCCTGACCCAACAATATTAACTGAAGGTCAACGAATATGCGTTCATTCTTGAAATTAGACTTTTTATTATTGTAACTCTCATCTCCTTAGCTCCTTCCCTAAGCGGGTCTTGAGATATGGTAAAATGTGCGCTGTCAAAATGAGCATTTATAACAAAAACACCATTTCTTTTATTTGCTTTATATGAAGCCAACATATGGGCGTTCCATTCTGGCTAAACAAAACTTAACATTCTTACGGACACCAAGGTCGCCGGCAGTCATGTGACCTGAGGTCATATCGCAACTTTTTTACTATTTATTATACCTAAAAGGTCTGACCAGTAACCGTTTTCTTGAATCCTTTCACATAGCTGTCGGTCACCGAGCAAACCTTTGCAGCGTGACCTCGCCGCAATGCCGGAGGCCATATCTCTTGAACCTTTACCATATGGCATTAAGATTTGCGAAGGTGGTTTCAGGGTATACGAACACCCCATACATTGATTTTGGTCAAAGTCTGAGACATGAGGGTGGATAACCACCCATTTGCCTTGTCAATCCGTCGTGGAATGCCCCAGCTACCGCTGCCGCAGCCTACACCAGCTACTCCGATATAAGCGGGCCAACTGCGACGGAGCTCTGCGTCACACACGACTAACGCAGGGTCTCCAACAATGTGAGTGGCAGGGCTATGGCGGTCCAAGACAGTCACACAACCCCCATGCCCCCCCCCCCCGCCTCCTCTTCGGTCTTTTCATGTGGGAAAGTTCAGTACGCAACGAAAACAATAAAACATTTAAAGGTAAAAGATTCTCCATCCTACGTTAAACTAAGTTCTCATACAATGCTGATGCTCAAGGCCATGGGTAAATTATAACATTTATTCATTGTTTGTATCCCGAAAAGTTGACTGGCTGTTTCTTGAAAAGTTGCCCTCTCGCAGCTTGTTCTAAAAAAACAGATTAGTACACAAAGAAATTAAAATTTAAAGAAATTCATTATCTATGGTACACAAGTTCCACACCCTCGATCTGCAACACACGTAATTACCTCTGTGGAAAAAAACAGACAAGAAGTGGCAGAACCACCAGGCACCCCAGGAAGCTAGATCTGTAATGACCGTAATTTAGTAGTGGGTTGTAATTTAGTAGCGTCACATCTGCATTTTTTGCCGATCTATTTAAAGGAACTTAATGGTAAAATAAAAGTATTATTTCCAGTTTTCAAGACATAATAATGAAAAAGACAATTGCTGAAGCAATTGATTTAAAGTCTGATTTGGGTTTCCAATATTTCTTTTCATAATGACGAGTGTGATTTTGATCTGCGGCCGTCCAACCTTGACCCGACCTTGACCCGAGTTAACCTCTAATAGGACATTCCAGACCAACGTCACTTGGCCTCGTGATCTCGTGGCCGGCGTTGCTAACTTCGGGTTCTTTGATGAAGTGGTCGAAGGAGGAGTGACCAGTGTGGCAGAACTTTACCTTTCTTTTGCCTTTTTTGTCTTTCCTTCTTCCGTGATCTTACTTATCAGCCCTGACTTTTGACTGACTTTGACTGCTTTTGGGGCTTATCCCTACCTCTTATTTCCGTAACCTTTGTAACATTTACTTCTTGCTCCAGCTATTTCTTCAAAAGATCAGAGGTAAGTTGGACAAGTTCAGCATTCGTGAGATCGTGTATTTGCGGTCAACCTCAGCACCACAATTCCACAAAATGGTGGCAAATATAGGAAACTGGTTATGTAGAGTTATATGTTTATCAGTTTCTCCTGTAACCTTCTGTCTCTGTTTCAAGTGTGATCGGCCGTCTAAATATCACAATTAATTGGAAGACAGAAGTTTCAAAAGCTTCTCTGGGTGCATTTTTGGTTCCTTGGATTGAGTGTAACAGAAAGTCACTGGAATAAGGGCCAAACTGCAATACATGTACATTTATGACATGTGCTTAGTCATAACTTACGACTTTTGACAAAAAACTTTGACTAATAGGTTTCATGCTAATTCCACACCGGCTCCATTGTTTGTAGTAAACTAGTGGCGTAATAAAAGTGTCGCCTCCACCTTGGACTTCAGACCTCCAGGCTGGTTGGGAGCATGCTTGAGGGTCTCTCCAATGGCTTCTTCCACCTTTGGTATTGTGGCCAACTTGTGGACAAGAAGGCATGCCCTGAAAAAACTGGCATCGATGAAAGGCAATTTTGTTTGATAGAACTATGACATCAAAAATGGCATGAAAGCAGAGAAGCATCAATAACACTGGAGGCATGCAGATCTGAGGGTGAGGAAACAGCAAGTTTCAGCAAGAGGCACT
This sequence comes from Capitulum mitella, assembly GCA_030062745.1. Lineage (NCBI taxonomy): Eukaryota > Metazoa > Arthropoda > Thecostraca > Pollicipedomorpha > Pollicipedidae > Capitulum > Capitulum mitella. Next base: position 20,184,124 of record CP099839.1, read on the forward strand.
GACGAAACTTTTGATTTTGCCTGGGGAGAGGACAGGATGACAAGTTTACCAGGAAGCCTCGTCACAAGGCAACATACCCAAAGGAAGGAGAAAATACCCACCAGCTGGGATGTGATGTAACTTGTATTAAAGGCGGTTTTTAGTGTGACTGCATTCTGAAATGTAAATCATCAGTTCCACTGAGAAACAGAGTGAAGTTGAATCACTGCACGATATTCAACCGTAACAGGTAAAATTTACTTACTTATTACAACCGTGCAAAGCGGCATGTGCCCAAAGGCCTCCTATACCTGCCACCTGTGCAGTACTCATGTTTACGGTAGCAAAACACGCGTGCCAATCGATTTCTGTTGTTATGCGTCGGATACGCCACAGAGGAGGAAATTAAATGCCGCGCTTTTTGCGCTGACTAGCTTTTTCATATTTCTTTTATATTTTGTTGTCAGGCTTCTAGCTCCAAGTTTTCCTTCAGAATTTCTCATTTTAAATTTAGTCTTTAGAGTTTCCTTTTAGATTCCTTTGTTCACTTCTTTCGTTTATGCTAGCATTATTCTTTATCATATTACCATAACGTCTAACGTCAACACATGTCCCCTGAACGTTGTGGAGTGAGTGTTGTCACAACGTATGACAACGTCATTACAACGTTACATAATAACGAGACAATAAATTGATGAGGACATCTTTTCTGATTTGGCGAAGATATGGCTCATATTGGTGTGAAACGAACGTGATCATTTCGTGAGCGAATATCGAAGGTTTTGTGCCAAAAATCGGGTTTGGCACAGAGGCCATGAGAGTAACGTTCCCATGGCGTACCTTCACAACGTTAATAAGACGTCTAATCACAACATCAGGAATACGTTGTAACATAACCACGTTCACAACGTTGTCACGATGTTCTGGCAACTAAAATTTTCGATTACCAAAATACAGCCTTGTCCCAATTTTATAGCGACGGCATGTATTAGTTGGAGTAGCTGGAGTCAAACTATTAACACAGTTCTTTTTGCCAGTGTTATTCATTTGTAAGAATGCCAGCAAATTTTGTACTCCTTCGTTACAATCAAAACATGCAGCACAAGATTTGCTTATTCCCATTTTAACGACACAAAGAGAGAGCATTTTGGCACTACCCAAGGAGCTGACACTTTGGTTCACTAACAAGAAACATGCGACATTAAAAGTCTCAGAATTTCACTGGCTTTGCCGTTTTCTGCCAGCACCGACAACATTTCAGTATCCACGTTCACCAATGTCACTTCAGTCACTGCGATTTCGAATTCGTGTAAAAGATACTGTTTTCGCTCTCTATCGTTCTCTGTCAGTGAGCGACTCACAAAATGCGACCTTTTCTTGCGCAGCTGCTCCGCACATGCTGGTGACTAGTCATCTGGATCATTTATCGTGCCTGACTTTAGTGGTATCATGCAGCCAACTTTTAACTAATTTGCTTTATATTCTCCGAAATACTTGGCCTGAAAACCACGGGATTCTCCAGTATCCGGGGAAACTGAATGCGCTACATGTACGCACCTACACACTATGTCTAGCCGTCCTAGGCTGCGCACAGGAAGTCAGTTTCCCTCATTAAAAAAAATCAAAGTTTATTGGCCGAAATCCGAGCACTTTTTGGTGGGGGAGCGGCCCAAAGTCCAGTAATGCCATAATATTGCGTACCCTCCCCCTCCCCCTTGACGAAATCCTGGATCCGCTCCTGGGAACATCCATCATCATTATTTTGTGTGCGACTTGGGAGTCGGCCCTTCTTTGTATGAAAAGTAAAACTAAATCGGCATAAAATAAGTGATAAATACCAACAGCAAATGCCGACATAACTTGCAAACGAGGACGCATTTGTAACTCGCCACCAATCCGGGCCTCGCACCAGTCGGCGACGCCAGACCTCCCAGCTCCCCATTCTCGGTCCACTAAGCGAGATCTCCTCTCAACAAACACAACAAGGCGGCCGCCACCGCATCACCTGCCATGCGGCCGTTACGAGCAATCCGGTTGGCTGATTAACGTTCATCATAGAGCGGCCTCGGCAGATGGCACGAAGGAGGGAAAATTCTCACAGCTAATCCCGAAAATTATATCACCCACGGAAAGTACGGTACGTAATGATGTATGTTGTGATGATGAATGATGTATTATGTAATGATGTATGTACGGTACGTAATGAGTGTACGGAATGTAATGAATGTAATGTATGTAATGTAATGCACCCCATCAAAACTCCATACGCAGAATTGGGAAAGCCTCCACCCCCTAAGTGTCATTACCCTCTTTAGCCCAGTAACTGAAGAACCTATCCCAAAGAAGCTGCGGTGCGAACTGCCTCGATGGGCGGGCTACACAGACAGACACTGCCTGGTGGCCGCAACGCTGGGGCCCAGCCCCGACCGCCCTTGGCTACGCCCTTGCGACCTGGTAGCTGTTGGCTGGCTACTGCTGTGAGTCAAGTGCTGATATTGCAAGTTTGCTGACTAGATATTTGATAGACATGATTGGCCACACACAAGTAAAAGATAACGGCATGAGTTACGATGCAAAAAGACATGACCGGAACTGACAAGAGTAATGAGGACAACGAATGACTTCACATGCCATCTTTCAGTCGATAGACAAGTTGGCCAAAGGACACCGTCACACAGGCCCCCTAACGTCGGAGGCCCCCGACCAAACGCCCAGCCCGCTCCCCTCACCTCAAGACTTGTGGGCGATTCAGAATCGAGTCAGAAGCGATTCTGATTGTTTTGTTCTTTTCGTGAATCAGAATCAGAATCGATTCACTTTTTGATGGCTGTGGATCAGAGTCGGAATCATTTTTGGACCAGGAAACAAAACCCACGAATAACACGAGTCGAGGTCTTTTGTTCGAGGTCCTTAGTAAGCTGAACGTAGGGTTGTCTGTTTGTATTCTTTTGAAAGGGTCTTGGCCTCTACAATGTTTATTTTCTGCTAGTTTTGCAGGGAAATGGACAATAATAACGAGAAGAAGGGCCGCTATAAATAAAACATAGGCAAAAAGTAAAGAATATAGTCTAAAGCGATGTATCTTTCTATCGCCCACATATATATATATATATATATATATAAAATAACAAAAAAATTCCATATATATATCGTCCACACACATATGTATATATATATATAATAACAAAAAATTTCCGCTGGTCAAAATAAAGTGGGCTAAATCCACTGAGAGACCTGTTTTGGAGGGAGGTTAGGTCGCCGGGCCTTCGGCTTGCCCCCCCCCCCCAATCATTTACAGAAATCGACTCCCCTGGCTGGATGTCTCTGCAGGTAGTATTGAGATTTTGAAGGAAGTACTTTAATTTCCTTGTTGCTGAAGCTGTTAACATTACACTCCTAACATCCAAAGGAGTGCCTGACTTCCATTGGTACCCCTAATACACAGACGGTTCCTGGTCAAGTCTGAAGACCTCCAGATGTGTAGAGGGAATTCTGGAGATGGCCAAGGGCCATTGGTACACTTGCGGATCTTCCGAAAGTCAGGGGCCCAATGGACCTTTAGCAGCCACAGGGACTCCGTCCCTCCGATGGGTAGCCAAATAGACTAGAACCCTTGACCATCTCCAGAACAACCTGTACACACCTAGAATCCCTGTGCCTGATCAGGGCTGAGGACCCTTAGTGGGCCCAGGCTTTTTTGAAAGTCAGTGGCCCAAGTGGGTCTCAAACAAGGGGGAGAGCTGAAATTCAGAAGTTACAGGGGCTCCTGAATTTCAGTTATAACACAAATGCCTAGGTCCCCTAGGCCTGGCCAGGGGCCCTGACAAACCACAAATGCCTCATCGTGGTCAAGCCAAAAGGCTCTTCAGACATGCACGCGGCATTCGGGAGAGAACCAGGGACCATTAGTATATCCAGGGGCCATTTGAAATCCATGGGCTGCCATGGACCTTTAATATCAGCAACAGGGTCCCCTGACTTCCAATGGATCCTCAGATACACTGGGGCCCCTGCAGTGGCGTACCAAGGACTGCGTCCGGGAGGGTTCAAATGCGGTCAAGGGAACTTTCCAGCCAAGGGGGCCATCATCGTGGCTTGGGGACCCCGTTTTTTTATTCGGGGACATTCTTAGACTCAAAGTTCTATTTAGATACCTCGAGGTCTAGAAGCGTACCTAGGACTCTGTCTAGAAGGGGACCACGTTGGGTCAAGTGACCTAAGGTCCGAGATCAGTCCATAAACAACAAAGTTATAAGAAGTCCAAAAGTACCCCCATTTAATATTTTTGCCCCCTGTATCCACCTCTTTCAAAATTTTGAAAACTTCTTTTTTTAAAAGTGTAGTTTACGTCTTGGCAAATCGATTGCCGTTTGTTGCGATGAAATCGGATGTGTAGTTCTCGAGATTTCAGGGGGAGGGGCCGAATCTGCCCCCACCCCCTGTCGGGAATCGGCCATACCGTGTAGCCCTTCGGGAATAGGGCTAAACTGTCAAAAAGTAGTGGGGTCTTCGGTCACGGAGTCCCCGTCACCTTCAGGAGCCATGGCCCGAAACCATCCTCCTCCTGGGTGCGCCACTAGACCCCTGTTCAAGTCCGGAGACCCTCTGCGCATGCAGATGAACCTCTAGAGAGGGCCAAGAGCCAGTGGTGTATTCAGGAGCTGATGAAAAATCACGAGCCCTGACTTTCGATGGCCATGTTCAGAAAATCTTGCACATGTTCTTCGGTGGACCTGGCCAGGGGCAAGGCCCCTTCGTGTATTCGAGGGCCCATTAAGAACTAGGGCAATGGGCCCGTGCTCCACTAGCCACTTATCGCAAACCACGATAGCCTACGAACGAATTCACGTAGAGGCAGCTCGTCCTATGAAGCCTTTGGGGGCATTCCGGGAAAAATCGTGCAACTGGACCACAAATTTAGCCCCTCACGCTTCAGAATTACTTGAAACCTGGTAGATCAGGCATCGGATGCACTGACTGTTTTTTTTTTCTTTTTGAAAGTTTAACCCCAGTCGGGTGACTGGGTCAGGTTGTAGATGTCATGATATTCTTAGGATCTGTGAACCCTATTCTATCCTGGGGTTGGGGCAGATTCTGCCCCCCCCCCCTTCCGGCTTTTTGTTCGCCATTCCCGGGCTTGCTGAAGCCGCTTCACGAAACTTAAAGGGTTTTCCAAATATTTTTTGGCATGTTGTGAAGAAACTTAAAAAAATTACCGCTTCCAGATGCGGCTCCAGGACACGTTTTTGGGAGGCATGTTTGAGGAATATCGCGCTTTTTGGAGGTGGCGCACTTCGTCATTCTCTTTTGGTGTCCTATACATTGTCACGAACAGTGTGAATGATCGAAGTATTTTTAACCTGCACTCTTGGAAAAATTAAAAAAGATGTAATTGTTAATGGTGGATCCGGCGGCATATAAAAGGGAGTGTTCCTGTTTTCTTATTCCTTAGAATTTACGACTCATTGAATGAATAAGAAAGCTTATTTGTGGTATGGACACGTTTACCCTAATTTACGCATATCTCTAACATATACTGCCAGGGGCGTCTCCAGACATTGGTTTTCTGGTGCACACTTCGATCAATAACGTGCTGAGTGGGCCTAACAGACATCTAGCTGGATTCGTGTTATTACTTCCGCAAGCTCCACATATACTACGGTCAAATGCCATACATTTCGGTGAAAATGAAAATCAGAGGCGGCTCCAGGACAATGCAAAAGGGCTATTTGTTCCCTATTATTCATGAGAAATTATGGCTTCATTTACAGAATAAAACACAGCTATCACCATGTAGTTACCGGCCCCATTTTCTGGTACCTGGATCCGCCCATGAGCATTAATGGCGTGTCTGTGCAATGGCATGTGACACATGTGAAAATGTTTTCCGAACACAGATGATTTTTCCAAATTCAAAAGATGTTGTAGAATGAATGAATCTCTAAAAACGTGCAACCTTTTCTGTGTACCCTGGATACGCATATGGATTTGAAAATCAACCTCATACCTACCAGTTTCGGTAGAATGACGTGAAGAAGAACAAAATCGGTCTTAACATGTGGTCGGAAAGCTCGTACATGAACACCTCTGTTTATTCCTTCATTCTGGCCCCTCTTTTTTCCTTCCTTTTCCGAAATTTCAACAGTTTTTTTTCTGAAATGCAGATTTTGCTATAGGCTATCAACCTGTCCCGATGGGGGGGACGGTTGACCGCCCACCTGACGTTTTTCCGAGATTGCGAGAGAACCAAGGGACGCAGCTCAACGAAACTTTGTGTACCTTTTGCTTGATCATTTTTTTACACCTTATATCCAGTTTTTGTCCTGAAGTCATGTAATATGTCTGACCTAGGTCAGGTCAAGAGAACCTATGTGCAAAAAAGTTAAGTGCTCTATAACTTTTTCGAAAAACATGATATCATAGCAAAACTTCAAGTGTTAGAGATTTCGATAAATGCAACAAACCTGCTGCCTCGGATGTTTTGGAAATGTCTTGGTCATTGGCCTAAGGTCATGCTCGTTTTTAACGTAAGTCGTCGTTTTTTCGAAAATTGACGGATTTTTTTAAACAATTTTAGTGTGGGGAAATCCAGACATCCAATTTCCATCAATGGGCAAAGCTTCAATAACCGACCACTGACCTGAGGTCAGGTCACGAATAACTGTTATGAGTCAAAATGCACCGCGATCAAAATCGGCGATGCGTGACTCAGATCGGGTTGAAAATGGCAGAACTGGCTCGCGCAGTTGCGACGAGTCCCAAGAAGTTAAAAAAGTTTCAAAAAATCGCGCATTTTGGGAATAAACGGACTTTCGCGAACAAAGCTTCGCCACTTGTGTAGATTCATAACTACTTCGTTTTCCCAAAATTTTAACACGAGAAGTATTCCCAAGTACCACTAGGACCAAGAAACAACACTTGGAATGGCATATTCCGCAAAAACAAAAGAACGCTTAAATTAGTTCTTGTTAATTTCATACCGCCTTCGTCGACGGCGCCCGCCTTGCAGCGTTGCGAAAATCGCCGTGTCTTTAACTCAACGTTTCCGAGTACATGTTAAAGAAATCAGAGTAACTGGGGCTGTATCGGCATCCGCAGACCTTTACTTGTGCGATGGTGCCTTTACCTATGCGTTATTAGTCACAGCCCTTGAGATTTAGGCCATTTCTCGGTCTCATGCAGACAGCTATGAGAAAACATATATAGGACGTAAATGGCTTACATATTATCCAAAACTAAGCGGTCACCCCCCGTCGAGCGTGCATGGCGCCGACCCACAGCAGTACGCGGGTTAAACACCGTTTTCCGCTTGGAAATCGGGCCAATACTTTTCGAGATCGCAGTTGAACACAATGCATTTCTTATTTGACGTATTCGGCATAATTTAGCAAAGGTCCCTTATCTTTGGTGAACAAAGGGTCATGAAGCTCAAATTTTGTTGCACAGTATAACAAGGTAACATAGCCAAGCTGGCTAACGGATACGGAAGTTGGTCCCTGAATGGGCAAAGCGAAAGGCGTGAGCCTTGTGCAGGGAGGTTCTAAAAAAACGGTACTAGGTTATTGTTAATAATTATTATTATATTTCTTCTAAATACGCCGAAGCTTCACGGTGGTATCTCCGCTGCCTGAATGGGCGAGGCGAAAGGCGTGAGCCTTATACAGGAAGTTTCTAAAAAAATAAACGGTACCCGAGTTCTTGTTAATAATTATTGTTATATTTCCTCTAAATACGTCAAAGTTTCGCAGTAGTGTTTCCACTCTGTGTATCATGTTTGGCGGATTTTAGCAACGTAGATGAAATTTTTCTCAAATGACCATTGATTATACAAAGGGCACATTGACATTTTTTTCACTTGTCTTAACCCGCCCCCGACTGGGGGCGGTTGACCGCCCCCCCCCCCCATCGCCGAGGTTTTTCTGGCGTTGCGAGAGAACAAATAAACTGCGCCACGAAACTTCGTGCACCTTTTTCTTGATCATTTTTACACCCTGTGTCAAAGTTTTGACTTCAGGTCAAGTCAGGTGTCGGGCCTAGGTCAGGCCAAGCGGACCTATGTCCAAAAAAAATTAGCGCCCTGTAACTTTTTGGCAAAACAAGATATCACAATAATACTTTTAGAGATCAGAGATCTTGATAGCTGCAAAAAATCTGATACTCAGATTTTTTCGAAATTTTCTGGGTCATCGGCTTAAGGTGAAGCCCATTTTTAAGACATGTCGTCGTTTTTTTGGAAATTGGCGGAATTTTACATAACACTTTTAGTGTGAAGTGATGCAGACATCTAGTTACCGCCAATGGGCAAAGTATCAGTGACTTCCTGTATTGACCTGAGGTCAGGTCACGAATAACTGTTGTGAACCAAAGTGCACTACCGTTAAAATCAGCCACAGATTACTCAGAATGGGTAGAAAATGGCAGAATGGGCTTGCACAGACGCAAACAATACCAAGAACCTCAAAAAGGTTTAAAAACGCACATTTTGGAATAAACAGGCTCTTGCATATAAAGCTCAGCCAGTTGTGTAGATTGGTAACTAATGAATTTTTCCAAACTTTAAGCATGAGAAACTATCACAAGAACCACTAAGATCAATAAAATTTGCATGGCTGGGCTTGTTTTGCGAAACCAAAGGAACGATAAAACTAATTCCCATTAATTTCTTACTGAGTACAGCTGCGGTGCCCGCCGACAACCGGCTTAAAAATTGCCGTGTCTTTAACTCGACGTTTCGGTGTGTATATTGAGCAAATCTGAGAAATTAGACGTGTATCGGAATCTGCGGACCTTTACCTGTGCGTTGGTGTCTACCTATGCGTTATTAGTCACAGCCCTTGAAATCGAGGCCGTTTCTCGGTCTCATGCAAAAGGCTATGAGAAAACATATATAGGGCGTAAATGGTTTACATATTATCCAAAATAAAAAGTAAGACCAGTTTCGAGCTCGAATCGTCACGAGCTTTCCAACCGTGTGCTTATTTTTATCGTACGACCAACTGTTCATGAGTTAGAGGGGTGCGGTCAACCGCCCCCTCCCCCTGTCGGGCGTGATGGCCGCCGACCCACGATCGGGCGCAGGTTAATGATTCACAAACTTGACGCGCAGTGGAAGCGCCAAAAACCATGATTTCGCTTTTGGCCACCATTTCGTTTTTTTCTCGACCGTTTCTGTAGTCACTGTTATATATTGTTATGTTATTGTCCATACATAATATGTAATATATAACATGAAATGCTTAATAATATACCATATATAATAATACAACATTTATTCCATATTATTGTTATAGCCAATCCTTTCAAAGCTGAATGGCACCCTTCTCATTGCACTGTGCTAGATGCTAAGCATGCCATAGTCGATCCGTGAGATTTACGCATTTTACACAGAGTTTTACGTGAAAACCGGTTCCTTCAGACAAACGAAAGACTATACGAAATTTATTCAACTGTAGAGAAACTCCTGTGAACACCAGAATACCGGAATGCATGAACAAATTCAGGAATAACGGCTGCTTGCATGACCTGAACGGAAAATCCCCGGATTTTGCATCTTGGTATGTTTGAAGGATCCGGTTTCCACGTCAAGCTCTACGCAAAATGACTTCTCACGGATTGACCATGGTATCCAACAGAGAGCAAAAAGCAGAGTGCCATTCAGCTTTGCAAAGGGTTGGCTGCTCCCTCAACAAGAACTAAAGAAACGGTTGTGAGAAAATAAATCGTGACTAAAAGCGATCTGTTGGTATGGGGTACTTTTATTGCGAGTGAGACTGATGAATAATTAAAAAAAAATGAGAAAAGGTCATTTTAATAATCATCTGTCATTTTACAACCATGTCATCTACACGTTTGAAACTTGAGAGATATATCATACACGAAACGGAAATACTCCTATGTACGTTTGGTGCATTTGGAAGAATTGAAACAAAAGTTATTAACAAAACTCGAGTGCCGTTGTCATAAAAATTCCTTGTATGACATGTTACACGAACGGCATACTATGAGTAATTACGCATAAAAACAGTTGTGGTCAATGATCATCTGGACTGACGTATGCACAACGGTGTTCTGCATTCACTTTACTACTCTCTTGATCTCACCATCATCACGCACTGAAAGCTCGATCGCTGTTACTTCGTCCTCTTTGGGACTAACATATGGTACTTTCGCGTTCCTTTCACAAGCTTTGTGTTGAGGAATCTGCCACCAAGCCGCCTCTTGACGACAGAGGCCCCAGTAAACCAAGGCCTCTCTTAACGACGCGGGCCTGAGTAACAGAAAAGGACATAGTGCTGCCGAGTTGAGTGTCACAAAATTTGAACACGTTTGCGGACATTAAAATTTGATTACCTCGTGTGCGCTGCAGGCCAGCCTTCGTTACTGACCGTTTGACGGTCCTTCCGATCCCGTCATACGCGTTTTTTTTTTCACGGGAAGTTGCGTAATAGTGCTATTCACGACTAATACGGCTATTCACAGCTTATGCAATCGATAGTGGCAAATGTTCACGACAACGAACCTTTTTTTGTATAGGCCATCGCAGCCGTCACTGACGCGATGACTCTTTTGGTGGCTGGATGAGCCGACATCACGTGCAGGATCAGAAGCGATTGGAATGCGACAAGAACGCAGGAATTATGACTTGAACAGTCGGAAATACAACAAAAGCTGAAGAGATCGTCATTGTTGTACAGCACAGACGGATGGATTGCACACCGAGCGTTCGACCAATGAAACCCTTATACTGAGTCCTACACTGCGCAAATGTTGTTCCCTCAAAAATCACTAACAAGGATAACGCCATCATCACCCATAGACCCCTTCAGCTGTATCAGAAACTCGTTTTGAGCTTCCGCAACGTAGGTGTGACGAGTTAGGTCTGATATAGCCTTGCTGAGGCTGAACATGTACTCGTCCGCTGAAACGATGACATACATCATAGTTCACTAATTGTCAGATATTCACTGTTTGTACCTGATATCGTCTGCGACCGGGTCAGCAGTGCAGCCTAAACCCTCCGAGTAGCTCCGAACACCCTCCTTTCGGAGGTATTCCGGACAACGGGGCGTCATGAACTCCTTCCGGCCGATGTCGCACACGCTATGCGCCATGTTCTGATATGATATGACATGATATAAACTAAAACACCTCGTAACTGATACGTCCAGCCAAACTGTCAGTTTGCAACTTCAGGCTCTGATGCAAACCACAGACACGAACACGGAGTGGGTTCTTCTACTGCCCGCCAGGACAAGTTGCTTTGGTCGCATGCTAGCGAATGTGGGAGACAATTTTTGGGTCGTCGTCTGCTTTGTACACTGCATACCATTTTCTGAGTGAGTGCAAAATCGGGCCAAAGTTTCTGTCGTAACATAGGATCTGATCCTTCTCTGTAATGATGGAGTCGAATGTCGCACGCTGGTGTCCGCTTAGACTGGGGTTACATGGCGTTGCCCAAGGTCATCAAAGAGCATAAGAAGAAGAGCACTGGCGCCAAATTTGGCGATGAAAATGAGCAAATCGTTTGCACTTGGTTGTCATTGTTACCAGGTTAGCTCTTGTCAACTTACCCGTGAATCAAATTTCGCGCACAATTGGTGTTCAGTCTCTGTCGCCCAATTATCGCATGTTAAAGGAGCTGAGCGCACACCCCTGGCGTTGTCTGAATTTCAGATGAAAGCCGTGTCTTCCGTGGTCACCGGCAACAGCGCGTGAATTTCAGCGGAAATGATCGCATGAATTTCGCTTGGCGATGAAACGACCAAACTCTGAAACACCCTGCAAATTTTCAGCTGGTGCATTCGGTACCGGAGACACGGATCTCTTTCCGGCAGTTCTGTGGAGCCGGTAGCAGTCAAAGTATTCAGTCGTGCTCAGTAGAGCAGGAGCTTCCAAATGTTACCTTTATCAGTATGGTTCGGTGCAATACCCTCATGGGCCATCCTTTGACCTTGTCTGACCTTGTATGAAGGTTAGAATGAGGTCAAGCGCGTACACAGGGAGCAATCGTTCGATACCCTTATCGTCTACGATTCGGTGTAAAAATGCTTTTTACAGATTTCGAGGTCATGCATGGCAAAGGTCATTGACCAGACTTGTGCTCGACATCTTTTGGGGTGATCCGGATCAGGATCTGAATCGCAGTGACTTCATCTGGATCAGTATTTGAATCACGGCCGTTTTTCTAAATTTGATCCGAATCAGATGTGATTTACACAAGGTTTTTCAAAAATAACTCGAATCTAATATGATTCGCACCAGTTTTTGAAAAATTGATCCGGATCAGGGTTTAATTCACAACTTCTCCCTTGATTCGCATCAGCTATTGATTGAAATTATCAAGAAAAGATGTGCGTAATTACATATATATATATATATATATATATATATATATATATATATATATATATATATATGTATATATATGCCTTTACGATTTATTGCCACCTGATATGGAGCCAAAGTCTATGAAATGAATGTAAAAATTGAAAAACTGAAAAATGAGAGCATTTGTGTTACACTATATATAGTATTGATATATGTTACACTGTACATAAATGAATCGTCTGCAGGACGTAGCAAGGGTGCCATGGGGCCATGCCCCCTCCCCCGAGCCAAGCGGTCAGCACTAGATATATAGCGATTTCGCAAGAATATGGAATAGTGATCATATATATGCTGCAAAAAAAACAAACATTATATGTATTGCTATGGGTTAAACATGAGGTGAGTTACATAAAATTGCTGCTTTTTCGTAGAAATTTCGTCATATGCCAGAGGCGTATAACGAAATTCGACATTTGTCCCCCCCCAGGGTAATCCTGGCTACGTGCCTGATTGTATGGAATATTGCATACAGTAAGGTAGGCCCTGCCTTCTGGGTACTTCTCTGAGATAACAGGAGGGAACGTAGCATCGTTTTAGTACGTACCTAAAATCTGAACATTACCACGGCAGTCTTAGGTTCAGGTGTCCGTACATGGCAGCTTTGGCTACTGGATACTACATTTTAATGCTGATTGCCCCTTAATGTTAACCCGCTCCCGAACCGTGGGTCGGGGCCATGTACGCTCGACTGGGGGGGGGGGGAGCGGTTGACCGTCTCCCCCTCTAACTTACGAAGGGCTGGTCGCACGATAAAAATAAGCAAATAAGCACATCGCTGGAAAGGTCGTGACGAGTAGAACTCGAAACAGGTCTTATTTTTTTATTTTGGATAATATGCAAGCCATTTACGCCCTATGTATGTCTTCTCATAGCAACCTGCATGAGACCGAGAAACGGCCTGGATCTGACTAATTAAGTCCAGATAAAGGCACCATCGGACAGATAAAAGTCCACAGATGCCGACGCACGTCCAATCTTCTTACGTACACGAAAAGGTTGAGTTAAAGACACGGTGATTTTCGCAACGCTGCAAGGCGGGCGCCGCCGACGAAGGCGTAATGAAATGAACGAGAACTAATTTTAGCGTTCTTCTGTTTTCGCGAAATATGCCACTCCAAATATTGTTTCTTGATCCTATTGGTTCTTGGGATGATTTATCATGTTAAATTTTGGAAAAACTCAGTTCTTATCTGTCTGCATAACTGGCAGAGCTTTATTCGCAAAAGTCTGTTGATTTCTAAAATATGCAATTTTTAAAACTTTTTGGACTTCTTGGTATTAGTCGCAACCGTGCGAGCCAGTTCTGCCATTTTTAACCCGATCTGAGTCATTCATCGCCGATTTTGATGGCAGTGCATTTTGACTCGTAACAGTTCATCGTGACCTGACCTCAGGTCAGTGGTCGGAGGTCATTGAAATTTTGCCTATTGATGAAAGCTGAATATCCGGATCTCCCCACGCTCAAATTGTTTTAAAAAATTCGTCAATTTTCGAAGAAAAACGACGACCTTTGTTGAACATGGGCTTGACTTAAGGTCAATGACTCGGACATTTTCGAAACATCCGAGTTAGCAGATTTGTTGCATTTATCCAGATCTCTAGCTCATGAAAGTTTTAATGTGATATCACGTTTTTTTCGAAAAAGTTACAGAGCATTGAACTTTTTTGGACATAAGTCCATTTGACCTGACCTAGGTCAGACATGTTACATGGCCTGAAGTCAAAAATTGAACACAAGGTGTAAAGGTGATCAAACAAAAAGTACACAGAATTTCGTGGCACTGCGTTTGTTTGTTCCCTTGCAATCTCTGAAAAACCTCAGGCAGGGCGGTCAACCGCCCCCCCCCAGTGGGAGGCGGGGTAATCCAACTCTATTTTACCAATTACGATGCACTAGTGACGATAATTATCTATACTTTATGGCGAACGCACGAGTTGATATAGGCGGGCGGCCGGGGTTGTCTAGCCAAAAATAGAGGAAACAAGTGACATGATGACTTTTAAATAACACAAAGTAAGTCACGTGATGCTTTAACGAATCGCGCAGGTGTCCCGAGGGCAGATGTCTCTATAGACTTACCCAAACATGGGTACCTAGTAGTCCCTTACTAGCTAACATGGCGGTGGGTGTTTGACATCAATGGAAATACCAAGAGGATTTGATTGCTTATTACATGAAAAGGACTACATTTTCATGAAGGTCTTTAATCTTATCTTCCCTTAGTGGTGTAAGCATGGTACCAGCTATGTTTCCAACAGCTGGTCTGTGGAAGTTTGAACCATTTGGTGTTGTGAAAGAGAATTGGTTATCTGGCCCATTTGGCATCTTCTTGAATATGATTTTGTTTGGTGGATTATTGCATCCAGGTATTCTTCATAACCATATTTTCCGGCTATTTTATCACCCTGCTTTACATATATTTGCTTGCATTGAATCAGACTGATAGTGTAGTTGATCTGGATCAAAACAGGATGTTGATGCTTTGATCGAGATCAGCATTTGAATTATGGTTGTGTTTCAGATTTTGGCCTGTACCAAGTGTGATTCATGGCTGCGTTTTCAAAACTGATGTGAATGGAATGTGATTCATGCCAAAAACATGTGGTTTTTTATTTGGAGCAGATCTGGATCAGAATCAAGCACAAGCCTGTTCGTGACCCACCTGGAAGCAAAATGAAACACATTTTGGTTAGTGGAGATGCTGTAGGTACATCATAGGCATAGTTTTTCTCCAAAGTTAACAAATAAAAGCCTAGCAAAATCGTCTAATTTTGGATTTAGAAAAGATAACAAGGTCATGAGGTCAAATTTTCACTTTGAAAAAGATACCAAGGTCACGAGGTCAAATATTGACCTCAGAAAAATTAAAGTGCACCGTTGGATTTCTCAGGTCCTTTTTGGTCTGGAGATGTATGGGTTTGCTAATCTTTATATCTTAGGATTGTTCTAGTTGCCCGGTTTTCCATCGTCTGCATTTAGTGACCCTGAAAAGATTATGATTTCTACAACCTGACCCCATGACCTGAATGGGCTCAAACTTTTAAAAGTTTGAGGGTAACAAACAAAATAAAAAGGCAATCAATGCACCCAGAAGACCCGATGTACCAAGTTAAATGAAATTCCGAGACATGAGGGTGTTGCCCTCTTGTACGATGTGTCCAGGAACGTTGCCTTCGTCAGTTTCAAGCTGGTCGTTAATGGCGCACAGCGAAAGTGATGACTCGCGAAAGAACGACACGAACAAATCGTTGTAGAGAGGGGCAGAGGGGGATGGGGGTGGACATAGCCTTTACGACGCCTTAGAAGGTCGAAAGGCATGACGTAGCTGAAAAAAACCCTACACGCAGGCCGGAATGTACGCCGGCTCTTGCGCCCCCGGTGGCTTGGCCATTTTTCGTGGGAATGATGTCACGTCTCCTCCCCTGCTTCCCCTCGCCCCTACACTGACAGTAGAACTAACTTTTTTAACCATATGGACGGCTGAACGGTATAGCCGATTCCCGACAGGGGGACGGGACTTAGAATCTCGAGGACTACACATCCGACTTCGTCGCAACATAATGCAATCGATTCGCCATGACGGAAACTACATTTTTGTACACAGAATTTTCCCGAATGTTGGAAGGGGCGGACACATGATGTTAAATAGTCAAAATGAGGGACATTTTTGGATTTGTTATAACCATGGGTGTAATTACTGGGAAAAGGGAACATGTCTTCCCCACTTTTTGACCCCTGGTGTGGGCACCCCGTTTACGCTTTAGCAAAACAAGATTTCGAAGGAAAAATAAAAAGAAAACATCTCTTAAGCCTCATTCCCATCAAATACCGAATTCGTGGAGTTCTTCTGCTTTCTTTTTTTGCAAGGGGAGGTCTTCATCTTTAGGAACCGTCAGCTTCCAGGCGTCCCCTCCCCCCTCCATACACTGATCAACCACTCCTAGTGGACATGGCGCCACTTTAAGGTAAGCGCTCTCGTGCAGATCAGGTAATTCTGAAATGCCCGGCGCCCCACGCAGGCCATGCGCTCCCTCTTCTTGTGCAGATGAGACGCTTCTAAAGAATTCTGTTCCCGTCACAGACCAGGCACGTCTAGCATGCAGGTGCCTCTTTCAGGCCAGACTCCCCCTACAGTTCAGGCGTCCCTCATATGTTTGGTGCTCTGTCTACAGACCAGGCGCTCGTGCTGGGTTCGCACATGTGTCCGAATAGAATATGTATCGATATATGTACCCTTGAATCCGCAGACATATTTGTAATATTACCAATTATTATTATTTTATTTGTAATTTGTACCAATTTTATTCTGAATAGATGACGCCCCTGCTGGAGATCGGTGCCCCTTTGGAGATTGGCGCCCATGAACGAATGCCTCCCCCCCTTGACTTTTTGTCGGACTCCAACACCCCTGGTTGTAATTCCGCTGTTTATGGTCCGATTTCCAGGCAGATGGCATGAATCGAGAGCTAAGAAATGGGACTTTTACAATTGGTCCATAACTTTGAGATTTGGGGAAAATTCAAAGACGTTGACAGTGTTTCGACATGGGAGGAGTATTTAAAAAAAAAACGAATTAACAAAAGAGTTATAAAAGTATTTTTTTAACTTTTAATGGTCATGTTTCATTTGACAAGTACAAATTGTATGGCATTATTTGTATGATGGTAACATAGACGACACTTGGGACATAAAAAAGGGGAACATGGCATGCTCACATGTTCATCAGATCAGCCTTTGGCCTTAAACGACCCTCCAATAACCTCAGAGCCACATGGAATGATCTTGAGTGCATTTCATGCATTTTGAAAGCGTTTTCAGTCATCCGAATTGACTCTATTTCTAAAATTCCGTTTTATGACTCATGATATAGGGTACGCGTACTGATATTTCCTGTCGTAGCTCCGTTGCCTGACCTAAATCTTGGTACACGTGTAGAAAGCATGACTTTAAGTCATAAAGAATTTGGTGTTTTGTATTTGGAAAATTAGCGCTAAAATAACGAACTTAAAACCAAATTTTGACTTTTGACATAGGCCTGACCCCACGAATCGACCAAAAGATTGACAATTTTTTGTATGCTTGTCCAACTATTTACCTGCACGCCCATTCAAGGTTTTGACTCTATCTTAAAAATCCTACGTTTGGCATCTATCTTTCTTTTACTTTCAGCATGGCCAGAAAAAGGCCCGAGTGGCATGCCAAAAATGTAGCTGGACTCCGCCCCTGAGCAAAATATAATTACGAAATTTTGGCGCAGCACGTGGAATGGGTTGGTAGGAAAAACGTTTAAGGCTCGTGAAGCTGCGCCAAAAAAAGACTGAAATTGGCAGCAAAAAACCCGAGGGTGACGGATTCAGCCCTCGTCCCCTGTCGAGAATAGGTTGAGATCCGCGGCGCCCGACCACGCAACTTTTCGGAGCCCGTCGGGCTTTTGTAAGCCTTATAGGGGACGTGCGTGGACGTGCTGGTCTTCAGAAAGCAAAACCGAGCTTATAAGAAAAACTGTTGTTTGCAATCCGTTTTTTCTTGTGGTTATCAGGAGCTGCTGGTTTCCCATGGGTTTCACCGGTTCAAAGATTGCAGTTATAATAGCCAGCTATGACAGTTATAACAAAAACAGTGCAGCTACAGGTCTGATGGGGTCGCCATTGTCTCATCGCGGTGGCTGGGAATATGGAATACGTAAGCAAGGATGGAATTCGAAGTCAGGCCCTTGCGGAGCGAAATCCGAGACATTGCCAGCTGAGCCATGTAGCGTGTTTGGGCTGTGCATTTCTGTATGTGGATTGGTGTTCACGGTGCGCTTGATGTGGGTGAGTAACCATTTGCGTGTCTTGGCACCTGTGTGCCATTTTCCTCCCTGCCACCCGCCGTTGGCCCGCACTGATCCTGGGATCGAGTAGGCACAACGTATTTGATCACGGCGATTGTCCCGAAGTGCCGTAAAAAGAATACGCATGGTAATGCAATAAATCCGAAGACATTAATGAGCGTTCATTTTTCATTTTGCACAAGTTTCGCTGTTGGGAATTTTGGTCTATAAGCAGCGTAATGTTTCATAAGACGAAGCTCCCGCAATCGTGATGTTGGTGCATAAATTATTTTTCGTTGTACCCAAATTGTAGCCCAAATGATATGGTGCGGACATCGCACATTGTGATACAGACATAACCGGAAGGCGGGCATTATTATATTTGTGCCGTGTGTACACATATGCGCATACTAGCGTTGTCCATGCAGATACAATTGTAGGCACTCAGGCGCTGGTGCATGTGCACACACACACACACGCGCGCGCGCGCGTGTGGGCACGCACGCAGGCACAAAGCATTCCAAATGTTTTCATTTCTGAACCTTTCTTGCATACCATTAATTTTGCTGGTTATGGGGTCCATGGCCGCTTCCATGTGGGGCCACGCCATTTGAGGGACTCCTGGAAAGTTGCTTGCCTACCTCCCGATCCAAAAATACGATTCTCCACCACTGAAAAGGGCTTGTCTGTTAAAGTAACAACCAAAAATACACAAACAGAGGTTTTGTGCTTTCACATATAACTGAAACGGAAATCACAGAAATGGAATCGATTTACAGCAGTTCAAATGGCCTTTGAATCAGAATCGAGCCTTTTCTTCTTTTTGTTGAGTCCAAATCAGAATCACCTTCATGGACTATGAATTGGAATCGAATCAATGCCCAGTTTCATGAAGCGCTTATGTTTTCCCCCACCTACGTAGGGGAATTCTGGATACGCCACTCTGCAGAAATGCTGCATTTTGCTTCTGCCAAGAAATGAGCTGTCAATTTCGGACTGTGCAGTTACGTGACGGGCTCACCCATGGATCAAAACAGAAAGAGGCAGCTCTGTGTTGCTGCTGGTAATGCCCGTTTTCCGGACGGTACCGCCGTTGTTTTGGCCGTGCCCCATGCAGGCATCACAACCCTGTGAACTCTCAGCCGTCAAGGACACCGAGGTTAAATATACGCCACTGATGACGTCGGCCGGTTTCGGGCCGTCGATTGGTCGGCCGGCGGACACGCCTTCTCGATCAATCCCGTGCCGTGGCGGCGCTGTAGTAAATATTGCGTTGCCAGTTGGTCGGACGGCGGCGCGCTAGCGGGCACGCCGTGGTGGTCTGGCGGCGGTCAGGGCGGCGAGGTACGCCAGGAGCGCGGCTACGCCCGCACGGAGCGCTGTTTCGTCAACACTGGGCTGTCGGAAGGAGACGTTCTGGATTACTTGCTATCACAGCGGCGACCCCAGGTACGGTGACACCTGTGTAGCGATGTCTGCGCCCTCGTCAGGGCACGTGCCTCTGCCCGCGTTGGCGGTGGAGTACTGTGGTTCTTAAACACTTATCTTTCTTCGTCACGTGCCTCGCATTGGCGTTTGTCGAATGGGAAGTTGCGTTCGGTCGGCACTGCAGCCTGTATTTTCCAGCCTGGTTAGTTGTCACCTGGCGTTTGAAGCCAGCTAACATGTCGATGTGGGCCCCAGGTTGTTTATGGACGTGCTTTATGGGCTTAGGTGGGCATGTTTGTTCATGGGTGTTTTTTTTTGTTGATGTGCCCATGTGGGTCTTTTGTGGGCCACCAGAGATAGAATGTCTAAAAAGTGCAATGCCGAAAAGTTGGACTTTCTTACTGCCCTTTCTGAGATCGTTACCACTTCAAAGGCAGCTGAGGAGTGTCACAACCAACCCAGATTACAAGAAAACTTACGGAAAAATCCCGCCCATGCTGATCGCCTAGCACAGTGAGGGATTTGGTGTGGCGTGAGAAGTAAATTTGGTGTGACTGCGAATAATCCGCCCCACGTTTTGGGCTCCTCAAACCTGTAGACAGTTTCACTCATAACCATAACGGAATGCGATATTTGTCCATGACAGTTCGTTCACTTTTGCGTGAACCGCTATATGTACAGCGTCTATCAAGCCGGCTGAGACGACGCAGTCTGCGATGTCCTCTGTTGGCGGCCTCGGTCGGTACGTGCCCGCTGCTGGGAGGACACGGGGCGGCTGTCCGGGCCGGGCCGGGTCGGGCCGCCTTGCCGCCCGTCCAGTGCCGCCGCTGGATACATGGTCACGTGGCCGCTGTCGTGACTGGCCGCCCGCTGCTGGCCCGTGGACCTCTCCAATGTAAACAGCGACGCCTCGGCGGACGAGCCGGGCCGGGCCGGGCCCAGGTTCCGCAACATGTCCAGGCCAGCGGGCTGAGTGGATACACCTCGGGCACGACCGGCTCGCCCGACTCCGCCCGGGGCGGGCTGCCGTCTCCTGGCGGACCCCTGCGTTGCTTGCTGCTGGCGGCCGGCTGGTCCGTGGCGCTGCCTGCTACCCCTGCCGGCGGCGTACCGTCGCCGGCTAACCCGGAGAAGGTGGGGCCATGACGTCACAGATGGCGCCGGCCGGCTGTGAGTCAGCCTAGATAGCCGGTCGGGCCGCGGTCTGGCCTTGGGCTCTCATTGTTTTGTTTTGGTCGGCTCCGCCGGACAGGGCACAGGTCGCCGGCCCCGGCCTGCAAGGCCTGCAAAGCTTACGTAATCCAGCCGAGTCGGCCCGGTTCGCTGGCCGGGAGCGTGATTGCGGACGCCGGCCCCTCTGAAGACCCTGCGAGAACGCCGCCCGCAGGACTGAGGCGAGACCCGAACACGGCCGCGGTCAGCGGGGCCGTTCTGACGTCGGGGCGCTGCTGAATCCCGCTGACCTTTCTCCAGCCGCCCGTACTCGGCTGACGAAACGGCAGCGGGCGGTAGTGGCGAGCTGCGGCGGCGGCTGCGGCTGTGCAGTGGCGTCCCGCCGCCGCGGCGGCCGGGATCCAACTGGATGATACGGCCTGTGCCGTCAGCGGGCCATAGCGCTCACCTATCACAAAGGCGAGGATGGGGCCGCGACTGTTTTCCTCGCGCGGCCTTTTTTGTAGGACGTTGTCGAAGGACGAAATCAAGGTCACCAGGCCGCGGGCTGGCGCTCTGCCAACTGCCGCGCTTCTGACTGAGCCTGAATGTCGGGGTCGCCGGCCTCGAAGAGCGGGGTCCAGTGCTGTGATCGGCGCTGGGCGGCACGGCGCGTCAGGCGGTCGGCCGGCGAGCTTTGTGGAGCTCGGCTGCGCTGCAGGAGTGAGCCGCGGCGGCCGGGCCCGCGTCAGGGCCGCTGCGGCGCGGAACAGCAGCCGGGCGGCGTCCGACTGGTGCGGGTAGCGCTGCCGCGGGCCGCCCACCGGCCAGCGGCGGCGCCCGTGTCCGCGCCGCCGTTGGACGCTGCCGGCTCCGGGCTGGTCCGTCCGGTTCGGGTACCCGAGCAAGCCCCGGAGCCGTCTGGGAACGCTGGGCGCCGCCGCGTCGCGCTCATCCACGCGGTACGGCTGCCGGGTCCGGGTATCGGGCAGGAAGCGGGAGTTTGGCCGGAGTTTGCCATCTGCCCGCGGCTAGCCGTGCCGACTTGCGGGCCGCGGGGAGGCGGTCAGCAGCCGCTGACGCGACCCTCCTGCCCTCGCTCAGCGGCGCTGGGGTCTGAGCTTATGTTTGCTCCGACCCATGCTTACCGGCAGTGGGGTGTGGACTGGGGACAGCTAGTGTTATCCGGGCCCATGTGATGCACATCTCCAGCTCCAGATTGACATCCAGTTCCAGTTTCAGTTGATCACGCATAGGGCGCAGGTGGGGAACAGATTGGTCTTCAGAGTGTGCCGACGTCCTCACGAACAGTGGACGTCGGCGAGACCTTGTTGGGCTGGCTTCCCGGCCCGGGCCACCTTCTCTCTTCGCTGGACGAAACTGCGCCGGCCGGTGAGCGGCCGACTGCGCCAGTTCGCCGAATCTGGCGTGAGTCAGTCGGAACTCGGCAGACGTCAGCGAATGGGGCGCCGCTGCTGGGAAGTGGCACGCAGTGGTGGCTGCGGGAACTGGAGACGGCGCCGCGCCGCCATGCAGCGCCGGGAAACGTTCGGCGGTGGGAGCGGCACCGCCCGGGCCACCTCCCGCGGCCAAGGTCACCCGGCCCGGTCTGGAAACTTCCACTGACGGCCGGAGCGGCCATGTTGTGGCTGATGCAACCGGCCGGCCTGGGAATCCCCAGCGGCGCTGACGTCACGCGGCCGCCCATTGATGCCGGCCGTTCGTGGAATTGACGTCACGGCGTCGGTCGGCGTGACCGGGCGCGCCTGGTTCGTATTGATTCGCTGAACAGCTGGCGGCGGCCGTCCGTCCGGCCGAGGCCTGAGCGGAGTTCACGTGGTCTGGTCCGGGTGTCGGTTCGGGTGTTCTGGTCCGGCCGGCCAAGTCCGTTCAGCCAGCACCCAGCCTGTATTCCAGTATGTTTTTTTGGGGCGCGCTCTGAGCGGGGCAATTTAATCTGGCATTGGGGGGGGGGAGGTTTTGACTCGAGGCTGCCCAGTCTGGTCTGGTATACTTTATTTCCATTCAAATATGGCATGTTCCAAAGCCAGACGCATTGTCTGAGCTACAAACCCAGCTCGTCAGTAGCCCAGGTTGCCGCACCAAATCTGCGATTCCGCCCAGCGTGCCATGGACATGTCGGTCGTGGGCCTGCGCTGTTCAGGATTCTGTCCTGGACCGGTCGTCACTGTCCTTTGAAGGCTCCATCGTGTAGCCTGAACTGAGTTGGGCTGAGGCTGAACTATGATCGAAATGTGCAAGAAGAGAACCCCGTTTTTACCGACAGCGTTTTTGTGAGTTCAGTTTCATGAAGCATGGGCGCTGCCAGGATATTCTTAAGGGGGAGGCCGGAGCTCAGTCAGAACTGAAATCATACGAAAATGGCCTGATGGGAAGACGATGTGCAGTGGGTTCATTAAAAATGCGGGCCCTAGGGGATGGGGCGCCTCCTCGCTGACTGCGCCGGTGTCATGAAGGGGAAATCTGAGACTGGCGTTGGAACGAGGAGACGCTAGGGCTAACATCCGTGTTGTACGGCGGTCGCATGCTCATCTGTGGGTGGGGATCAGCCCAGCGTGTGATCGCTGTCTTCGCTGCAGTTTAGCCCGGGGAAGAGCCCGAAACGTTGATAGCCTCGGCACACTGGCCCATTGCAGTGCATTGCAACAGGCGCCGTGCAGTGTAACGGTCAGAGTGCAATCTCCAGCGCAGGATCGAAGCATTGCACTGGTTCGATCGTGCACTGGTGTTTTTCCACAGACCAGACACGCCACCTGCCGAAAATGCCGCAGGGCACGGTCACAGCTCGTGGGGCTGTGCCATTCGGCACGTGCAAATTATGCGGAAAGACGATGAAATCCGACGGCTCAGACTTCTGCGTCGTTGGCTGCTGCGTTATGATGCTGTATGTACATACGCGCAACGTCCTCCACTTAGCAGTACGTCAAAGTAATGCAGGAGATGTGTCCTGCCTGGTGATGCAAGTGCACGACTTCACATTGGACTTTGATTATGACCAGAGTCGCACCCACCCGATGTAGAAGGCCGGGAACGTAGCAGGTTTTTAAAACAGCACATGGAATAGGCCACGTTGTGGTAGCGTCTTTCAGTTATTTTCCGGGTCATTTAACTCACGCTAGCGACTGGACATCCATGTTTTGATTGCTCGTTTTGTTTGTGTTTGTTTGTTTATTGCTTTTATTGCCTTATTCTACATATTTTAGCCCATATGTTATGTTTCCGACAAGACCTCCATGTTTACCCATGTTTACCCAGTTTTCCATGACCCCGATTTTGTCGGGAGCCCGAGCTGGGTGCGCTCCAGGGCGCATGCGCGGAGCTTCCATTGCGTTAAAGTCGCGAACCGGCACCAGCGGAATGGCCGTCGCTGAGGCCGGTGTTCATTGGTATTGCCCTTTTATGAATCACTGCAATGTGGTGTAATGAAAATGAAAAAGTGCTGCCTATTTTTACCACTGAATGAATGGACGGCAACAGCGTCTTGTTCTTCAAG
Organism: Capitulum mitella; assembly: GCA_030062745.1. NCBI lineage: Eukaryota > Metazoa > Arthropoda > Thecostraca > Pollicipedomorpha > Pollicipedidae > Capitulum > Capitulum mitella. Next base: position 20,208,397 of record CP099839.1, read on the forward strand.
TCCCAGTGTGATGGGATGATGCTGGCGACAGCCAGCCTCTTGGCGAGCTCCGATATAGCGGGGGGAGGGGGAGAGAATAGCACCTGCCTCCTTTGCGAGGCCCGAATCGGGGTGTAAAACGAAGTAAAGGATGGCACGCATGGTGGTGGCATTGAGCAGTGGTAGCGCGAAGGATTGGGGAATGGAGATGAAGGAAGTCCCCGAGTGCGATTCCCATGACAGTAACGAGTATGTAGGGCATGACAGTATTACAGATACAGGGCGTTAAATGGACATCACTGCGGGCATGTTTCGCGCTCATAGCGCTGTCTTTGAGCGCTAAACACGCACTGCTGCCGCTGGCACCGCCGTCCTTCACCTGCCGCGCGTCCGTCTCACTGCCACGCAGCGGCTCTTCTCACACAGGGCTGCTGCCGCCTGGAGCAGGCTGCCGCGGCACGTGACAGGGGCCACCTCGCGGCGGCGGTTATTGGAGCGCCTCAGATCTGAGTCCACCTAAGTCAGCGCTGTTGACTATCGGGGTCAGAATGGGGTCACAGTCAGCGTGCTTGGTGGGGCGGGAGGGGAGTGTGTTATAATTCGAGATGTGTTTTATGTTCTTATATTGTATTAACTGGGCCCTAAGACACACTGTGTGGAGGAGTCCTAATGAACAGGTTCGAATTCGAATCAGCTGGTTCAGGTCTCTGCAGGCACGTAGCCAAGGGGGCGTGGGTCCATGCCCCCCTTCCCGAGCCGGGCGGTCTACACTAGGTATTTAACGATTTCGCAGAAATGCGGATTAGTGGGTCATATATATGCTAGAAAAGTAAACATGTTTTCCCTGACCTTTAAATTTGAGGTTAATCATGTAAAATTGTTGCCTTTGCCTACAGATTTCGTCGTATGCCTGTGGCATATCGCAAAATCTCACATTTGCCCCCCCAGCGAGGAAAATTCTGGCTTCGTGCCTGGGTCTTTGGATACTGAAATCTGTCTGGAAACTGGCCAAGGCTGCTATATTATAGGTTATCCGTATCGGAGCGCCGCCGGCAGGGCCGTCCAGTCTGCCACCGGTGGGATGACTGACAAGACTGTTGACGAGGTGTGCTGCAGCTGGCGCGGCCGAGTGTTGCCAACTGGATGAGCCGGCCGGTGGTCAGCCGGCGGTGTGTGGCCAGCTCGGCGGTGGCCGTCGGCAGGTCGAGTGGTGACGTGTTCTGGCCGCCGGGCCGGACGCCGGGGATTTGGCAGAGGGCCGGCGCCCCGTCACAGAGCGGGCCGGCCACCACCGGTACACGTGCACCGGACGCCCGGCCACCACCGGTACACGTGTACCGGACGGTTGGCCACCACCGGCACACGCGTGCCGGACGGCTGGCCACCACCGGTACACGTGTACCGGACGGTTGGCCACCACCGGCACACGCGTGCCGGACGGCTGGCCACCACCAGTACACGTGTACCGGACGGTTGGCCACCACCGGCACACGCTTGCCGGACGGCTGGCCACCACCGGTACACGTGTACCGGACGGTTGGCCACCACCGGCACACGCGTGCCGGACGGTTGGCCACTACCGGTACACGTGCACCAGACGGCTGGCCACCACCAGTGGGCTGACGGTCCCAGATCCGCTAACTGTCCTAGATTTGCTGACAGTCTCGGACCTGCTGACGGCCCAGACCAGCTGTCGTTCCAAGACCCTGAAGCCGCCTTGCTGACCCTTTTAGGCTTTCGAGACCTTGTAGACCTTTTCCGCCTTTCGCCTTTTCTACATCCAGGCATTTTCTGACACAGCGATGGAAGTGGTAGCAGGCCGGGATGAGCGGGACTGCGTCGAGTGTTGTTACATACTGACGTCTTTGGTGCAAACGGTAGCCGAAAACTGAAATCCCGCCGGCCTGCCTGACAAAATGACATTTTTTGCAGTCTTAAAAGGCATGACTGCTTGAAAAAATTCCGAGGATGGTAGAACGTGTATCGCATTGCACGTAGACATGTGCATCCTCATCGCAATCAGGTTATCCCGCACACGAAAAGAAAATTATATGAAAAGGATGTTAACTGGTGTGAAAACGATAAAAGCCAAGCATGGATTGGACCAAGGATGTATGGTATAGGGAAAGGACAGCAGGTGCCCAGTAGAGCGCAGCTGCTTACAGAGCGCTGCGTCCAAGCGTGAGACACTGGCCATCGGAAAGTAAGGATAAGGATGCGACAGACGAACGACTGCATGCATGACACTGCATGCAGTCGTGCGGCTCTGCGCTCAGGGCAAGCGCTCAGTGGAAGGGCAGAAGGCTAAAGGATTTGAAGTGGAATGATTAAAGTCAGAGCGAGACCGAAAAACAACAGAGAATCTGAGGCACACAAATTGAAATGCTTGAATGCAAAAGTCGTTGACTGCGATTTGTTCGTTCGTAAGCGTTGATGCGTTACGCATTGTCGACGAAGATCGATTAAGACGTTTGCTTCGTCTCGATCGATCGTCAGCCGCTGTCAGTTTCGAAACCAGGAAGATCTGAGCTGTCAGAGAATGTTCATCTGACCACGGCCCTCCGCAAATTGGCATTCTTGCTCGGTAGTTGTGCCATATGTGTATCGAGTAATTTCTGTATTCCAACGATTTGAAGTGACAGCCGAGGTTTTGAACTCAAACTAAGACAAAATTAGCCTACATCATGCTGGGGGGAGGAGTGGGAGACGTACTCCCTTTTTTACACTGCCACGTGATCCGTAACCCAACGGAACATCGCAATTTTTTTTAGTACTCTTCGGCCCATCAGTTGCATTTTTTGCATAAAACCAAGGTAAAGTTTCTCCCAGGTCTTGTCAAAATATCATCAGGATGGTGATGCATTTTTAGTTTGTTTCGTCTTAATCGATACACCGGTGCTGCAAGATGGCTGATCACACGGTATTTCGCAGTATATGCTACTGTGTTCTGAGAGCTGAACGTAGACCACCCATGACCTAAGGCAAGGCTTCTTGAGTCGGCTTTGTATCACTTTGAGTTTTCAAGTGCCTTTAGTGTAATTGCGACTGCCATGTTAGAGCCACTGTGAGGAGTTTTAATGGTTTCTATGTTGTATGCAAAAGAGATTGTGTGTATTTTATGAATGTCCAAAAATGGAAACTACCAGTGTTGGTTTCAGACATCAAGAATAACGAGTTTGCGTTGTGGTAGTTCGTATTGCATGCGAAAGTGTCTGAATCTGTGGTTATGTTGTGATTGAATACTTCGGATGACTTTTAATGTGTAGTATGTTGAAATAGAGGTATACGTCACGCTTACAACACGCTTTAACAACATAGTCAAGAGCCCTGCCGGGTGGCAATGCTTATTACGTTTGCGCTTTGAGCTCCTTACAGATTGCTGATGTGTGGAAGGAACTCACTGTCCGTTCTGAAACTTGTCGTTACCTTTATTTGCCTCGAATTTGCAAGTGGTAGTAGTTAAGTCGGGGGTCTGAAAGCAGGAGGTTGAAAATGAGGAGCTATTATTATTCCTTCAGGGTTAGAAGTGAAAATTATGTCTCTATCATCCTCTTCAGCATTTTCACGAACGACCTTCCATCCTGTCTGTCTCAGGGACGTCTTGTATCCTATGCCGATGACACCCAGCTGCTAGACTCCGTACATCCTGATCATTTATCCAGCCTAAAATCCCGGCAAGAAGAGACTCTCCTTGCCGTCAGAGCCTGCTTTACATCCAACTCCTTGAAAATGAATCCATCCAAAACGACCTTGCTCCTTGTCGGCACAGCCCATAACCTCAAGAAAACCACATCCTTCCATCTTAACTTTGCTGGCCACATACCAACCCCTTCTCCGTCCGTGAAGATGCTGGGGGTCACTATCGACAACTCCTTGTCCTGGGAGGAGCACATATCCAAGGTTGCCGAAAAGTGCAACTCCATTCTGCTCTGCTTGTATAAGGTGCGTCACCACCTTACGCCGAAGGTCCTGACACTCCTAATCCAGTCACATGTTTTCCCCCACATCCTTTACTGCCTTTCGGTCTGGGGCGGGTGTGTTCTGGCGCGTTGTGCCACATCAGCAGAGTTCAGAGAGTGATGAACTTTGGGGCCAGGATCGTCTCCGGGGCTCGTAAGCGGGATTCGGTGTCGGCGACCTTGAGGGCGCTAGGCTGGCGCGCCGTACGCGACCTAGTTGCGAGGCGAGACAACATTGATGTCTTCCGAGCCCTGAACGACTCGCGTGCTCCGGTAGCGGTCCGGTCCCTGTTCACTCCACGTACCGCTGTGTCCCAGCGTGTCACCCGGGCGTGGGCGGCCGGTGCCTTGGAGCCGCCGTCTTTCCGTCTGTCTGTGGCCCGCAGGGCTTTTTTGTATCGCGCGGCCTCGTCCTGGAACCGCCTGCCGCCGGATATCACCATCTCTCGAACCCGTGGAGAGCTTGTACGGAAACTTGACGAACTAACTCCTTTACGTTGACGTGTCTGACTGCCTAGTTTTATTTATATGACTATTGCGCATGAGCTGTACTGTATTGACTAGAATCAAGCAGTAATCCACGCGGTGGAAAGATTCGTTAATAAACTGAATGAATATTTAATATATAACGCAAATGAACATTCACCGATTAAGAGGTTAAGCATTTATTATTCACAGGTTCATGGTATGAGTGGTACGGAGATGGTTATCTGTCTCGTTTTGAGAGACAAACTAGGAATGTTCTGGATCCGTCCATGGCGATATACGTCTTATTCGATCTGTTCAAAGGCCTACGCTGTTCGAAATCACAAAGCAGTGCGCATCCGCCCCTGCCGTCACATGGCATGGGAGTTCGAGGGCCCATTTTGGTTCCCGAAGACCCACCTCTGCTGTCATGATACTGTCTCTGCCTGAACACATGCCGTGGAGGTATAAAACACACCACTGTTTTTTTAATCCGTTTTTTTTGGGGGTGGGATTTTGGGATTGGGAATCTGAAGGCTTATTAAATACTTTTCTCAGTCTTATCTGCGCTTCCCTTTTGCATCCCTGGATCCAAGATTGTCGTCGTAAGACGTAGCAAACATTTCATGAGGAATGCCATGAACGCAGCATTGCAGCAAATGGTTACTAGTTTCCCATATCCTCCAAGATATTCACAAGAAAGTACAGGTTTCGTAGTACGAAAAACGCCTAAACGTGCCTGTCTGAGATATCCTAGGGAACCACCTCTGATAAAGGTATAAACTGATGTTTTGAATTTAAACAGTACATGCATAAATGGAGATTAGGAAAAGTCGCCACGTTTTACAATTCCTGCTCAGACCGTCAAGAAATGATGAACAGAGACCTCCCCAGCCTGGAATAAGGTTAAGTGTGTGGTTGTCCCGTTTCCGCGGGTGTACAGTTACATTTGGCGGCAGTGTTTTTCTGTCCTTGTGCCGCGTGGCAGTGTGTGGTTGTGTGTGTGTGGCCGGCCGGCCGTGCCCTGTTGCAGGAGGTCTGTCCTGGTCCGTCTGCAGTGTGACATTGTGTGGCTGTGTGTGTCTGACCGACCGGCCGTGCCCTGTTGCAGGAGGTCGCTCCCGGCCGAGGTCTGGAACTGCACCCGGCGGCCGGACCGCGCGCCTGGAGCCGAGCCGACCAGCCCCGGCCGGTGCCCGCTCGGGGCGACCACTCCACCGCCAGCTCGCTGCCGCTGACCGGCTCTCTGGTGAGCGCGGCGCGCGCCTGCCGTCCCGGGCGCCGCCGGCCGACCTCGTGCCGGCCCGGCCGGCTGCGGTAACGGCCCCCCGATATCGCCGACCGCACGGCTTCCGGACGCCTGTCGGCAGCCTTCCCCGACTATGGACAGTCCCCTCTGACCGATCCGTCCACTGTGTGAAACCGCTCAGGTGCCGTTTGCCCTGGTCGGGTGTGGTTTGGTTGATGCCTTGTGAGTTGCCGGCTGTTGACAAGTGCATGGGCGCCGGTAAAGGTGCTGCTCTGCAATGCTGCGGTACTTACGGAGTCACGGCGACATATGGTTTCAAGCCAGACCTGAAAACGCAACATTTGCACAGGCGTCGACCCTGCACTTCCGCGCTACGTGCTAAGGTTTGGTTCGAACCTCGATAGGTTTTGTTTTCTTCAGTTACGAATATTTTGCACGTACGGAGAGGTTGTCGTCCCGAACTGCTAATGCCGTCTCATGATTGGTTCAGTTTTGCGTAATCGGCTGCCGTCTCCCATTCCTATTCCTCCTGTTCATATACTCCTTCCGTGGTATCTTGTGCAGTCCGGTAACTTGGTGGATGGATACGTCTGAATAGTGGCTGATTATCGGTGATCGGTGGTTGACGGCCACTCAGTGCTGTAGTCAGAGGGCCGCTTGGGTCGCATGTTACCCTCGCTGTGAAATGGGAAACATACAGGACATATGCTGCAAAGTGGACACAATTTGGGACATTTTCCTAATTTTGGGTTGGTTAGGGCGGGGAACAGAATCGAAGTTCTGTCCCTCCTAGTCCGAATTCTGGCTACGCCACGAGCTACGGCCAGCGATTTCAGTGGGTACTGGCCAGTGTTGCTGCGATGTGTGAAGTCTGGGCAGCGCGATAGGGATGTGTGGTTTTCACGTGTTCCGAATCTTTCAAAGTCTGCGACATTACATGGCAAGCATCGCCTGCAAATCTGCCATTGGCCAGCGAACATTTGATGGCTTGCGAGCGGTGCGGATGTCGGACAGTGCCGGCGGCGGCCGACCGCGGCCGGTTCGGCTTTGGACGGGATCCGACCGCCGCCGGCGCGCCGGCCTGAGTCAGCGTTTTTCGCAGAGGCGGCCGGCCGCGGCGGAGCACGTGATCTGGCGACCTTGGCCAGCGGCGCTGCCAGCGTGGCGGGCTGCCGACCCGGACCGGGCGCCGTCGGCCGGGCGCGCCGACACCGGGCCGGGGCCTCTTTGTTCGCCTGTCCGGCGGGATGACCTTTGTGCGTCTTTCTCCGTTGGACTCGCGGCGTGGTGCAATGAAGACGTTCCTGGGCTGGACGTAACTAGTTTGGTTGAACTGTTGCGCAATTTTTAGGCAGCCGACACCAGGAAACGTTTCGCAATGTCCAGAGCGTGGCGTGATCTGATGCCTGTTTGACGGGCTCGGTGGCGGTCGGCAGCAGGAGGGCGCTGGCGACGTTGAACTGATTGCGTCCGCTCTGGGCGGGCCAGCGTCGTATTGGCCAGGCTGCAGATCGCTCGGCCTTGGTCTCGGTTTTCGTCTCGATTTTTATCTCGGTTTCGGTTTCCGTATCCGTCTCGGTCTCGGTCTCGTTTTCTGTTGCCGTCTCGGTCTCGGCTTCCGTCTCCGTCTCAGCCTCGGTCTCGTCCTCGGTCTCCGTCTCCGTCTCCGTCTCCGTCTAAGTCTCGGTGGCCCCTCAGCCGGCGGGCGGGCCGCGGGCCAGCGCTGGCCGCTGGCGTTTCTCCGCTGGGTCCCCGGTGCGTCTGCGCCGTCCGGAGCGGCCCAGTGCCGCCGCCGTGCCGGTCGGTGACCCCGGGGCCAGCGCGCGCACGCCGCGCCCACTTGTTGACGTGGTCTGTGCAGCGGCGCCGCCAGCGCTGTCCGTGGCGGCGGCGCCGGCGCCGGGCGGGGCGCTGCCCTGCGGCCCGACCAGTGCCTGTCACGTGTTCGAGAGAAGGAGGGGACGAGGTGAGACGGCCAGGGCGTCGTCCTGGCCGACGCTGCGTGTTGTCGGCGACTGTACACAGCCGTCCTTTGCACTTCTGCGGCAGGCGACAGTCGGACTCCGTAGTTACGCAGTAGTGGAGGCCAGTCAGGTTTCCCGAGGACGGGGCGCGTCACAACGGGGAACTGAATGGAAGGGAGAAGTATCTTGAGGAGGCCTGAAAACTACAATCCATCAGTTCAGTATTTCTCCTTTCACGGACTGTTACGCGCATTATTTTTGCGTGGCTGGGCTGTAACGGGTTTTGTCATATTGCACTCTGTTCGGCATTCTGCTGCATCGGGAGGCACGTTGTTGTCGGTCCCATATTGACCCACCTCTAGTCTGCTACAGTCGCTCCAGAGTTGAAACCTTCGCCAGGGCTGGCAGTTAGTGTCGCAGTCCGAAATGCAGCGTGCTGTTTTTATACCGACGCTGAGTTATGTTTTTGTGTCGCGTACCACTGCACTGTCGATGTTTGTGTATTGTGCACAGAAATGCTGTCCGGTGTCCTTGTTCGAAGCACAACCAAGCCGTTCGTGTTATACGTGTTCTCCAGGATTCCCTGGCCATGTCATTTGCCGGCGTACTGCGCACCGACAGGCGGCCTGGCAGTTTTTACCGAACATTGTGGTGTTTAGCGGCCAGTACAACTGGTCTGGAGTCAGTTGGCCGCGCGTGACTGTTGCGGTTATCCTCCGCCGTTTTCAGATAAACCGGGCTCTGGGCGTGGGCCTGTCCGAGTCGGTTGTGTTTCCACGTCCGGCGGCGCCCGACGACGCAGCCATGGACACCGGCTCGGACCCGTTCCTGGAGCACCGCTACGGAGGCGGCGGCGGCGGCGGCGGTGGCGGCCTGGGCGAGGACCCGCAGAGCTACACGGCCGGCGTGCCGATCCCCGGCCGGCAGCAGTGGCCGTTCTCCCGGCCCGAGTTCACGCAGATGCGCGGCGACCGGCACGAGGTGGAGCTGGGCACCTCGGCCGGCGGCGCCGCCTCCTCGCAGTCGGCGCTGTTCGGCGAGTTCGCCTCCAGCCCGAGCCCGGGCAGCGGCTGGCGCGTCGGCAGCCACGAGCCGGAGCTGTCGCGCAACCTGGGCCAGATCCAGATCGACGACATCGAGGGCGTCGACGTCGGCGACCTGATGCCGGGCCAGACGCTGACCGAACTCAACGCCGAGGACGACCTGAACGAACTCGACCTGGACCAGCTTTGGACGCACATGCCTGAACTGTTCCCCGGGAAGCAGATCCCGGTCATCAAGTCGGAGTTCGCCGAGCAGCCGATGAAGACCGAGTGGCCGTCGGAGCCGTTCTCGGTGTCGCTGCCGCCGCCGCCGCTGCCGCCGCCGCCGGCGCCGCTGCTTGGCCGGCGAGACCCGATGCTGCCGAGTTACGGGGCCGCGCCGGCGGCAGCGGCGGCGCCGGCGTCTGGCCGTCGCCTGACGCTGCAGGCGCTGCTGGCCCGGCCGGCGCTGACGGCCGAGACGGCGGCGGCCGGTGGCGGCGGCAGTGGCGGCGGCCAGCTGGGCAGTTCGGCGCCGCACGCCTCCAGCGCCGGCCTGGCCAGCCGGCTCAGCAGCTCGGTGCCAAGCGATGGCCTGCTGGACCAGCGGCTGGCCCGTCTGCCGCCGCTCTCCGCCTTTGGCCGGATGGACGAGGTGCGCGGCTCGGGCTCCTCGCTGTCTACAGGTGAGTCGCTCTCCGTACTGCTGCCAGGCGACCTCTCTTGCTCGGGACCAGCAGCGTCCCCCTGGGCCGGCGGCTGGCGCCCCAGGCCTGATGGATGTCGAAATTAGCGGCAGATGGTTGGGCGAAGGTCGGTCGTGACCGGCCCTCCGACAGGTCTATAAATGCTCTAGTACCAGTGGGGTGGCCGGTTTCTGTGCCGGACCCATCGTATTGCCGTGCACGGCGGCAGGATCAGAAGATATTCCCGAGATCAGCGACTCCGGTACGGCCCACCGTCAGCTTCCATTAGGCGTGGCCGTGGCACGTGCCAGCAGCGTGTGCTGGCGGCTTCCGGCGGAAACGTCTCCCAGAGGGAGACTCTCTGTCCCCGGCCGACTGTACCGGGTAGCGCCGCGAACCTCCCGAATGACGTGCGGATGCGTGGCCAGGCCGTTTGCCTTGAAGGGGCGCGGCGCGGGCGTTGTGTGAGGTGGCCGGCCAATGGCGTGAGGCGCTGTGACCCGGGGACCTGTGACTCCTGCAGGTATTTTGAGTCCCGGCTCACATGACTCGTACGCCGACGACGGAGCTGACTCGCACGACGAGCGCTACTCGGACAGCGACAGTGACGCAGGTGAGCCTCCGTCTGCGCCGCCGCACCGGAGCAGCGGCCGGCCCGATCCGGTCTGGTCCGGTCCGGTCCGGTCCGGTCCGGTCCGGTCCGGTCCGGTCCCGTCCCGTCCCGTCCCGTCCAGCTCAGCATAGCCCAGCCCAGCCCAGCCCAGTTCAGTCCCAATCCAGTCCAGTTCCAGTCCACTCCTGTCCGCTCCAGTCCAGTCCATCCTAGTCCAGTCCAGTCCAGTCCAGTTCGTTTCGGTCCGGTCCGGTCCGATCCGGTCCGGTCCGGTCCGGTCCGGTCCGGTCCGGTCCGGTCCGGTCCGGTCCGGTCCGGTCCCGTCCCGTCCCGTCCAGCTCAGCATAGCCCAGCCCAGCCCAGCCCAGTTCAGTCCAGTCCAGTCCAGTCCCAGTCCCAGTCCCAGTCCAGTCCAGTCCAGTCCAGTCCAGTCCAGTCCAGTCCATCCTAGTCCAGTCCAGTCCAGTCCAGCCCAGCCCAGTCCAGTCCGGTCCGGTCCGGTCCGGTTTAGTCTGTCCCGGCGCGGCTCGACCCTGTCGGTCCGTGTCCAGTCGCCGCTGGTCGTCCCGGAGCGAGCCGCGGCGTAGCGCGCTGTACGGGCCTTCTCTGTCCGGCGCGGTGGTGCCGCCGCTGTGGCCGAGTCCGCTGACATTTCACCCCGTCTGAGCTCTGGACCGTAGACGAGCCGAGCTGGCGGCCGGCCGGCGGCGTTCCTGGCGCCTGAGCCGCCGACGGTGCGCCGCCTCGCCGCGCGCGAAGCCACCCTCTTCCCGGGAAGGACAACAGCTCGACTCGCGCAGGGCGCTGGCGACTGGAGCGGCGAGCTTGGCACGATTCCCGTTCGTTCTCGATTGTCCGGTGCGCAGCCATTGTCTCCGTGCGGATTGAGTCGAACAGAAGTGCTGTGACTCGTGACCTTCTTGGTCACGTGGACTGCATGGGTCGCCAATGTGCCGTCAGCAGGGCGGCCTGTGTGCGGCTCAGCTGGGCCCGCCCTGATTCTACCGTTCCGCCTCAGGCTCGACTGTCGGCGACGACGACAGCTTCAGCTCGTCGCTGGGCCGCAAGGAACGCTACTTCTGGCAGTACAACGTGCAGGCCAAGGGTCCGAAGGGGCAGCGGCTGCAGCTGGCGCCCGAGATGGCCGACCCGTACCAGGTGCGCCAGGCGGTCGACCCGGTCTTCTCTAGCAGCTTCCAGATCGACGGCATCAAGCACAGGTACTGCAGCGGCCGGGCCGCAGGCCGCTTCTGCCTCCGCGCTGTCCCACGCTGGTCTGGCACGAGTCCGTCCGTTTCCGTCTGGCTGTTCGTGGCATTCCGTAGCGACTTCCCCGCCTGACTTCAGACGCTGTCCAGGCAGTGGGAGCGTCAGCTGCCCCTGAGCCGGCCGTGAAGCCGCTGCTGTTCTCGGGCCGGTTGAGAGGGAGACGAGGCTCTCACTGCCTGGCCAGCGTCTGGAGCCTGGCGGTGAAGCCGCGCTACAGTGCCGAGAATTGGTTTGTTTTGTGTGTGTGTCAGAGTCATCCACAGATGACCGGAACGCGTAACGTTTGGAGCGGCATACCAGGCCGCCCTTCTCAGCTGAGGTCTCTCTGTGTAGTGGCGTGTCTGATTGGAACAGTAGGACGGATTGGTTGGATTGATGTGCTGCCCGTTGCGTAGTGTCCTGGACCGTTCGGAACTGGTGATACACGCAAGCCGTTCGGAGCAGGTGATATGTGCAGGCCTGGATGTGCCGTCAGCGGGAAGGCGCGTCGCGGCGACGGCAACGACCTGACTCCCAGTCCCAGGAAGCTGCTCAGCATTCGCTGCGACCTGGACAAGCTGAACCGGCTCATCAACGACATGACGCCCGTCTCTGAGCTGCCCTTCAATGTTCGGCCCAAGTCGCGCAAAGAGAAAAACAAGCTGGCGTCCAGGTGGGTTCCGTCGCAAATCTCGCGCTCGACTGGACCTCTCAGCATCTTCTAGATGACATGGCTGACCACGGGACAGGTGACGATTCATCGGCTGATTGTCCGCCGCGCCCCGGAGTATCCACTGGACGGGACGGCTGATTACTTGCAGACTGATCGCCCAGTGTGCTCCGTATTGCCCTCTGGACGGGGCGGCCGACTGTTCAGACTGACTGCGCTACGTCTCGCCATCACTGAGTTAGGCCGTCTCGGGGCCGCTATGGCTCACTGGAGGTCTCGCTTGTGGCACGAACGCGTGATCTTAACCCCTGGAGGTCACATGTTGACGGGGGACAGTTGATACCATAGTGAAAGAGCCCTGGCCCCACGGACGTGAACCGGGCCAAGACGAATTCCAGTGGCAGCTGAACAGCAGGGCTGAGATCTTGCATTAGAGATGTTGCATTAGCCTTGCTCAGAGCTGCCCGCTAGATTTCTTGTTACGTATTTCCGTTATGCGGCCTCTGGCTGTGTTGCCGGATGTTAGTTTTTTACAGCGATGAAGCGCAGAGCCCATGCTTAGCGGGTGTGAAGTCGAGGCCACCGTGTTAGTCGCAGCCGCGGTATGTTTGGCCTGATGTACCACAACACGTCTGGATGGTGCACCAGGGCCCGGGGATTCGGGAGAGTGTTATCTGTGACGCCTCCCCCGGGAGCGCCGTGTACGCCCTGACACGGACGCTTGGCGCCGCAGGGCGTGTCGACTGAAGAAGAAGGCTCAGCACGAGGCAAACAAGATTCAGCTGTCCGGCCTCACCGAGGAGCAGAGTGAGTTGTAATTTCCTCGTCATTGCCCGTAATGATCGAAAGTGGCAAGGGAAAAATCGGGTGGTTGGTGTTCGTTAGTATTCGTTGTCGATGCGGTGGTCACTTTGAATGTGGACTTCATCGTCGGTGCAGGGGCTGGTGTTGAGGTGACGCGTCAGTTTTGAATCTGTGGCTGGTGTTTATCTTGTGGTTGTTGCCGATTGGGTGGTTATCTTATTGATCTTATGATAAGAAGTGTGACTGATCCGGGGACAAGGACAGAACATACAATTATCCCTGCCCGAATTTTGGAACAACAAATGATGCGAACAAACAGCCAACAGGTCAAATTTCTTGTTGTCTGAGAAGTGAGAATGAATAACGCCATTGTAGGGAGCGGGGGTAGGAGCAATTTCTATTTGCATGTGCGTGTTTTTCCTGTGCGATTTGTAAGGTGTTCATGCATTTCCGCCAGTCAGTGGGGGCCTCAGTTACAAAATTTATGCTATCGCTCGCCCCTTGTAGTCCTACATGTTATGGAAAAAATGGGCTGAAAACATATTTTTGAGGTTACAGTAAGTGCTTCGAAACGCTTCTGGACGAGCTTTGTTATGGCCGCGAATGAGTCATCGTTGCTGTGATAGCTGGTGCTCTTCTGTTAGTGCTGATCTGATCGTCAGTGTGGCTTTGTTGTTCGGGTTGATCCAGTTGTCGGCGCTGGTGTACGGTGTTTGGTGCGTATTTTGTCATGGCGACTTTAGGGTGATGTTAATTTTGGTGGTTTGTGCCGTTCTCGTTGCCATTTCTTACCAGATCTATGTTTGACGTAGGATGAAAGTCTTGATTTGGTGGTTGATGATGTGCTGATTTATGTGAATCCGGTGGTTGTGCTGTACTGCTAGTTGATGTTGATCCGCTGGTCGGTGCTGACCTGCTGACTAGTGATTGGTTGGTTCTGATCTGCTTGTTCGTGTTGACCTGTTGGTTGGTACTGATCTGGTGGTTGGTGTTGTCCTGTTAGTTGATGTTGATCTGCTGGTTGGTGTTGATGTGTTCCTTGATGATGATCTGGCGGTTGCTGACGTGCTGGTTGGTGATGACATGTCGGCTGGTGCTGGCCTGCTGGTTGCCAGTGGCCTGTTTACGGTTGCTGGCCTGGTGGCGGGCGGTTGCGCCGGGACGGTAGCGGCGTGCTGTGTTGTCCGCAGAGCGACTGACGGCGGCGCTGCGGGAGGCGGCCCAGGTGCTGAGGGCGCGCGTGCTGCCCACCGGCTCGCCGCTCGGGCCAGAGGAAGCCAGCCAGCTGGTGGAGCGGCTCTACAAACAGGCCAACAGTCAGTGAGCCTCGGCGTTCCAGCCGTACTAGTAGGCGTGTCCCCACTCGAGAATGCCGATCGTGGGCTGGTAATAGGTTGCGGTACTCTGAACAGAATGGCGTCTGTTTCCCATTGGTTACCCTTTGCCAGGACATCTTTCATTTGAAGGAGATGTCTTTTAACAATCCAGCATTGCTGTTCGCGGTGTAGCCCTTTTTAACTTGAAATGGTTTCCATTTTCCGTGGAGTTTTTTTCTTTTTCTAGAAATTTTCATGGAATTAACAGGATTATTTCATTTTGATATCCATTCCATGGAAATGGAAACGAAGCATTTCCATTTCCATTTTTCCAAAAGTTATTTTTCCCCGGCAATATGGAACATAAAACAGTGTTCTACTCCGCCACATTCAGGTAATCAGATGGCCCGCCAGCCAACGAAAAGCGAATCCTGCTGGAGTGTGCGTTTTAGTGATGTGCTCTGAGCCGACGTCCGGTGTCGGGCGGCGCTGACGGGGCGCCGGTCTTCTCCGCAGAAGGCCGCGTGGCCGGTCACCTGCAGGAGTACGTGCAGCGCGTCCTGGACCGATACGAGCTGTCGCACGGCGCCGGCACCAGCACCGGCAGCAGCGACTCGGTGTTCCCGCCGCACGCGGAGCACGGCTAGGCGGCGGGCGGCGGCGCCCTGCGGCGCGGCCGTCCGCCGCGCCGGCAGCCTGCCGTGGCCGGCCCAGCGGAGACTCAGGGAGCGCCGAGCCGCCCAGGAGGCGGCGGGCGGCGGCGGCCGGCGCCGGGAAGCCGGCTGTGTTCTGGGGCCTGCTGCAGGAGGACGGCGGCGGGCCTGGTACGAGAGGTGGCCCGCACTCCGTCCCGACTCGGGGAGCGAGGCCTCTCAGCCTAGTCAGGCAGGACACCTGCCGAATGGCGGCGGCCGACGACGTCCCGGGCAGGGCCAGCCCTTCCCCGTCTGTCTCACCGCGGGCAGCCCTTCCCCGTCTGCCTCACGGCGGGCAGCCCTGCCCGGCCTGTCTCAGTGGGAAGTCCTGTGCCACCTGTCTTACAGTGGCCTTCCCACCTGTCTCATCGCGGCCGGCCCTTCCCCGCCTGTCTCACAATGGGGAGCCCCGTGCGACCTGTCTTACAGTGGCCAGCCTTTCTCCACCTGTCTCATTCACCTCGTGCAGCCCTTCCCTGATTGTCTCATCCAGGGAAGGGCTTCATCGTGAAGCCCTTACCCTGCGTCTCTCACCGCGGGCAGCACTTCCCCGCCTATCTTGCAGTAGCCAGCCCTTCCCCATCTGTCTCAATGTGGGCAGCCCCCTCACCAGAGGCAGCCCTGCCCTGCTTGTCTCACCACGGGCAGCCTGCTCTGTCTGTCTCGCCGCGGTTGGACGCCAGGCCAAGTGGCCCTGTCCAGTTGTGTAGGTGTTGCGCTGTGTTTAGCAGCCTTTCCGTTTTCCGTACGCCGGGTCATCATGTTGGTTGTGGCGATCCTGGCGGCTGCTGTGATGTCCAGAAGTTTTCCGTTTCGCCGATAGATGGTAGCCCTAGTCGATTTTTCGTTTCACAGAACTTGTTTCATATGTGACATGTCGTTTTAGCGGATGGTTTGTGCTTTCCGTATGTTTTTCATAGTCAGACATTTTAAAGCTAGCATTAGCGGTGTGTGGAGTTGAGCGTTATTTGGCTTTAGTCTGTAGTTGGTGCTGGCCGGTGTGCTGCACCGTTCGACCGCGACCGGCAGCGGTGCAGCCAGGGCTCGTTTCTATCGTGTGTCGCACGTCGACGTTGACATGGTCAAGCGCTGAGGCGGGAACGCTATTTATATGAAACGCCGTGCACGGGACAACTTGTACCTTTCTAGGCATGTCGACTGTAGTAATGACGTACCTGAAGCGTTCTGAAGTGTAGCGTATCTATTTTGCGGGCTGGCAGATTTTCCTAAGGAGTACTGTATGCCCATATATTTTTTTCTTAGCGTTCACACTGTTGTGCATGTGACAACTTAAGGACACTCATTCTTTATGTAGTCCGAGTGACTATCGGAGCCCGGCACTGGCGGCCCAACAGCATGCGTCCAGCCGGTGCGACGCGCGCTCTGTGTCCTTGCAGGGTCTGGCGGACCCGGGCGGGGTCACTGCGGGGGCCCGTGCGGGGTCTGGCAGACCCGACGCTCGGTGAGCTGTGGGCCCAGCTGCTAGGCAGCGTTCGGGCCGAGGTGATTGGCGACAGGCGGCTGTGGTGGGCCGGCGGGCCCGGCAGCGTGACCCGGTGTCAGTCCAGCGGTGTGTTGTGCTCTGGCCAGCTCGCCTTGAGCCGTTGTTTGCTGTGCATTGGCGTTGTGCATTCGTTATACTGGCTGGGCGGTGGCCGGCGAGCTGCCGCCTGGCCACACGTATTCGTATTCTATATACACGGTTGTCAGAGACTGGCGTTTTGAGCGCGAATATGACGTTTGGAAAACCTGACCCGTTTATAGACTCGGCCGGCCTCTGGTGTGGACAGTCAGTGTCCGTCTGACGGCCGCTGATGTGGACAGTCAATGTCCTGATGTCTGACGGCCGCTGATGTGGGTCGTCAGTGTCCGTCTGACGGTCGCTGATGTGAACAGTGTCCGTCTGGCGGCCGCTGATGTGCTCATTGTCCGTCTGGCGGAAGTTGATGAGCACAGTCAGTGTCCGTCTGACGGCCGCTGATGTGGACAGTCAGTGTTCGTCCGACGACCGTTGATGTGAACAGTCAGTGTCCGTCTGACGGCCACTGATGTGGACAGTCAGTATGACAGTCCGTATGACGTATGACAGACAGTCCGTGTGACGGTCGCTTATGTGCTCAGTCAGTTTCCGTCAGTGGGCCGCTAATGTGGACCGTCCGTGTCAGTCTGACGGCCGCGGATGTGGACAGCCAGCACCTGTCTGACGGCCGCTGATGTGGACCGACGGCCGCCGCTGTGGACCGTCAGTGTCCGTCAGGCGGCCGCTGATGTAGACCGTCAGCGGCCGCTGTGGACCGTCAGCGTTCGTCTGACGGCCGCTGATGCGGACGGTCGGCGCTCGGGCGGGCCGGCGGCGGCAGCCCGCCCCTGTCGCCGGCCACAGCTGGCAGCGCCGAGGCCGCCGCCGCCGCCTCCGGTGGCCGCTGGTGATGGAAGGCGGCTCGGTCGGCCAGCTGCTGTGAATCAGAGCGTGCCAGATAGTCTGGCGGCGCCGTCTGGCCGCCCCGACCTCGCACGTGACCACCTGCTAGCAGGCAGGGCCGGCAGCCAAGCCAGCTGGTGCCGAACCTGGGACTGCGGCCGGCCGCGTTATTAAATCACGTAAATGTAGCCTGGAGAAAAAATGCCAGAATGCTGCTTTGGTTATTTATCTCTTTAAAAATTCACTTGTTTAACAACTAATGTACAGCTATCACAACCAGGGGTATCCTCAAGGTTTTCATTTGGATTAACCGGAGATATTGGTGGATGGTTTGAGCACTCCTATGAGTTCGGCCGAAGGTACATGCGCTACGACAGCTGACTACTCGCGTTCAACGTTCCGGGTAAAAAAGGCGCGTCAACAGAGCGTCTCTGGATTGGAGCCGAGCTGAGCCCGACAGCCGGCGAGGTGGCCGGCCGTCGGCGTCGGGCCGAAGTGTCGGCCTGCTGCGGCTGGTGCCGTCCGGAGTTCCTGGCCGGCCGGCCGCGGCCGCTGCAGTTTGCCTGGCCCGCGCTGGCGGCGGGCCGGCCGCGGCCGCTGGCGGGCCGCTGGCCGCCGTGCTGGTGTTGGGGGCGCCTCTGGCGCCGGGCCCGCTGGCCGCCGTGCTGGCTCCAGCCGCCACTGGTGTTCAGCCTCCCCGGAACGGTAGCCGGTGGTGGGCCGCTGGCCGCCGTGCTGGCCCCAGCCTCCGCTGGTGTTCAGCCTCCCGGTGGTGGGCCGCTGGCCGCCGTGCTGGCTCCAGCCGCCGCTGATGTTCAGCCTCCCCGGGACGGTGGCCGGTGGTTGGCCGCTGGCCGCCGCACTGGCTCCAGCCGCCGCTGGTGTTCAGCCTCCCCGGGACGGTGGCCGGTGGTGGGCTGCTGGCCGCCGTGCTGGCCCCAGCCGCCGCTGGTGTTCAGCCTCCCCGGGACGGTGGCCGGTGGTTGGCCGCTGGCCGCCGTGCTGGCTCCAGCCTCCGCTGATGTTCAGCCTCCCCGGGACGGTGGCCGGTGGTTGGCCGCTGGCCGCCGTGCTGGCCCCAGCCGCCGCTGGTGTTCAGCCTCCCCGGGACGGTGGCGGGCCGGCCCGGGGAGGCTGCCGAGCCGCTCCGCTGCCGCTGGCAGCCGCGGCGGCCGCAACAAAGCAGACCGCCGCCGGCCGCCTCAGCCGGCCTCACGCAGACAGCCCAGACACTTGGCGCACGAGCGCACCTTCTGGATCACCTCCTCCTGCATCAGGTTGAAGCACATGGCAATGATGGCCATACCTAGCATCAGGTACATGGAGGTGAGCACAAAACCGGCCTCGACGCCGCCGGAGTCGCTGCGAATCGAGTCGCCCGGCACGTAGTCGCCGAACCCGATGGTGCTCAGGCTGATGAAGCAGAAGTAGCAGCTGGTCAGGAAGTCCCATTGCTCTAGCCGCGCGAAGAACATGGCGCCACCGCAAATGTACACGGCCATGATGATGAGGCACATGGAGATGGGCACTGTGACCGTGCTGAGGTCGAGCCGGGAGGCGGCGCTGGCGTTCGTCGAGCTGCGCTCCGAGTCGGAGCTATCCTCCGGCTGGCTGGTCTCTGAGCCGAGCTCGTCCCGCCATCGGTCCGGCCGCGCCGACTCGGTGTCCTCGGCGCAGCCGGCCGCCGGCTCCTGACGCGCCGGCCGGCACTTGCACAGCTTGGCGTAGATCCACTTGAAGCTCTGCGCCAGCACGCTGCCTATGTTGGACAGATAGAGCAGGAACAGCGGGAACCCGACGCACGTGTAAAAGATGGTGACGATTTTGCCCATGCTGGTCCGCGGCGCGATGTTGCCGTAACCTGCGGGCGGTAGGAGTAGCGGGTCACAAGCACGAAAGGCCGGCACAGCGTGCGAACACCGTAAACAGGCCTCCGTCAGCAGGCCTCTGTCACCAGCATCAGTCATTAGGCTTCGGTCACTAGGCCTACGTCAGCAGGCCTCGATCAGTAGGTCTCCGTCGCCAGGATTCCGCCACCAGACCTCGGTTAGAGGTCTCTGTCAGCGGGCCTTCGTCAGCAGGCTTCCGTCAGCAGGCCTCCGTCACCAGGCAGCAGTCAGCAGGCCTCTGTCACCAGGCCTCCGTCACCAGGCACCAGTCAGCAGGCCTCCGTCACCGGGCCTCTGTCACCAGGCCTCCGTCACCAGGCACCAGTCAGCAGGCCTCCGTCACCGGGCCTCTGTCACCAGGCCTCCGTCACCAGGCACCAGTCAGCAGGCCTCCGTCACCGGGCCTCTGTCACCAGGCCTCCGTCACCAGGCATCAGTCAGCAGGCCTCCGTCACCGGGCCTCTGTCACCAGGCCTCTGTCACCAGGCATCAGTCAGCAGGCCTCCGTCAGCAGGCCTCCGTCAACAGGTCGGTCTGCGATCGATGTTAGCTGACGGCGCATCCGTCTGAGAGGAACGTCAGCTGTCGACGGTTCCGTCTGCAAAGCACGTCAGCTGTCGATGGGATCGTCTGCGAGGGACGTCAGCTGTCGCTGGATTCGTCTGCGAAAGACGTCATCCAGGAACGCAGTCAGGATTTTACGGCGAGTTTTTCAAGATGGACCCCTGCACTATCGACAGAGGGCCCCCACATAAGACAGATCAGAGCCGTTCAAGAGGCGAGGTACGTGGCTGACGGTGGAGAATGCGTCAAGACACGCACAGCATGGGGAGAGATATAAAACCGGTAACAGACATCGAGCACCGTCTGTGACTTTAAGAGGCGTGACGGGCTCGTTAAAGCCGGATGAACAAATCCGGGATTTCATCCGAATCACATAATCACACGGTGTGGCGCCAGCTGATGCCCTTTGCGCCAACGTCCAGTGGCATTATATGAGCTTCGCTCGCCAGAAATGTCGGCTGCTAATTTATATTTGACTATTTCATCATAACAATAAGGTTGGAGCGAGATCTGAGTGAGTGAATAAGCCCTTTGCTGGGATTAAGTGGTATATCAAAGTACACATGGTAGTTTGTGTTGTGTATGTACACGGTTTTTAAATAAAAAATCGCTGCGCAAGATTTCACCCATCTAACATATTTACTTTGCCGTAAAGTGCATACAATTTAACGCTTAGGTAGTCCGTAATCTATCACGTATGTCAGAACTTCTTCGTTTCGCGTATCATCATTCTCCAGTGAAGACGCGTTGACTGCGCATCCGAATGAAATAAAAAACGCTCAGTCTCATCTGCGTAATATTGGTAGAACGCCGGGACACTAAGCATGATGTTAGGTTTCGAAATTGCAGACGAAACTCTACCACATTATACGTGCAGTTTCTAAATATATGCCGGACTAATCACACGCGAACTCTTTTTGGCCAACCCGGAACCGCACAGGTATTCTGACCTCCGTAGCCGGTCCCCACTCCCAGCTCCTCCCCTTGTTCCGCCTTTGCTGCCGCCTCGGCGGAGTGTCGATCGTGACAAGTAGGCGCGGTGTCATGTTTCTGCAGCATGCATTTAATAAATCATGCATGCTACCACATGACTGCTGATGCATTTCGGCCTAGCCCGGGTAACTTTCGTCGCAGTAGCGCCATTGCGTGCCGCGCGATCCACCCGATAGTGACAAGTCGGTACACATTCATGGTGATAAGTCGGTGCCTAGAACAATGTGTTTTTTACCCTTTATGCATGACATTGTTTTATCCTGATTAAACCCGGCAGAATGATCGCTGCTTATGACTTTTCCTCAGGCATACGATTCATTTTTCTCGGTCCATAATTCCGTCCAACGTCATATCTAAACGTATTTAAGACGCTTTCGTTCTCGTTGTCATTTTAAGAAACCATGAACGTCGGAAGCGAAAAGGATCAGTAATGAATGCACCTCCTTATTTCATAAAAATCTGGGCCCCGTTAAAGCCTGCGTTTGATTCTGCATCATCCCTCAGCTACAGGTTGTATTGCTTTAGGGCGTTTTGGCGAAGCCTTCAGACATAACAGGGCATTAAGGAGTCCTCATGGCAATGGAGTGATAATGATACAGCGTGAAACAGACGAGTAGTGATAGAGCGTGTGAGGCTTCCCAGTCGAAGGTCTGCATGACGAAGGCATGCGGCCAGCCTACCGACAGTGGTCATCACTGTGTGGAACAGACAAGCAATGATAGTGCGTAAGACTTGTCAGTCTGCGGCCAGCTCACCGACAGAGGTCATCACAGTGGGAAAGAGGCGAGCAGTGACAGAACGTGAGATTTGTTCCAGAGTCTGCGGCCAGCTCACCGATAGTGGTCATCACAGTGAGCGAGTAGAGGAAGCCGCCGGAGAAGGACCACTGAGACGTCACCTCTGCCCGACCGTCGTAGCCGTCACCCACCGCGGCCACGATACTTTTCTGAAATTCCAGTATCTTCTGGTCCACCTGTTCCGTCCAGTTACCCTCGAACATGACATTGAGCGTGCGGGTGATGTTCCACAGCTGCTGGACGGTGGCTCGGCGCAGGCCCACCACGCGGTACTTGCGGGTCAGCTCGTCCTCGCCCTCGATTTTTTGAAACACGATCGCACCCACGATGGCGTAGCCTAAGAAGAGCGCAATGATGCCGACGTTGCTGAAGACGAAGGCGGTGAAGGCACGGCAGCAGTCTTTGAGCTTCTCGCCGGTGTTCTGTTCGCGGCGGCGCGGCCGTCTACGAATTGCCATTCTACTGCTAGCTCCCCATCGCCGGACATATTAGCAGCGGCGTCGGCGGCGGCGGCGGCCGGCGCCGGAGTGGCACGGGGCCGGGCCTGGACAGCTGGGCGGCTCCGACCGACGGACGCCGACCCACATGCGGAACACCGCCACCTCCCTGTAACACAGAAAGCACTGGTTAAAATGGAACACCACCGCCTTCCCGTAACACAGGGAGCACCGGTCAAAAGGCGGACATCACCGTCTCCCAGTAGCACAGAGAGCACCGGTCAAACAGGGAACACCGCAGTACCTCTGTAACAAGGAGAGCACCAGTGAAACGAGAAAAACCAACTGTAATACCACCTAAATGTCTAAATAATAATAATGGTGATTATAATTATAATAATGATACACCATACAACGTAATCAAGATGATAATAATGGTAATGGTGGTGATGATGATGATGATTATTATTATTATTATCTGTAGTAGTAGTAGTATGACGATGATGATCATCATCATCATGAATGACAATATTGCCGTAATAACTTAGGTACTTGTAATACAACATACACCGCTTAAATTCCTGCTTAAACACACCATGTATTTTACTTATTTTAAACAGTATTGATCGCACCGAAATACCACCACCTCCCTGCAACACAGACAGCATCGGTCACCCAGAGAAACCACCACCTCCCTGCAACACAGACATCCTCGGTCACTGAGGAAAACCAACACCTCGCTGTAACGCAAGCAACACCGATCACGCGTAAATGCCACGATTTCCCTGCGCCGCAGGTCATGCAGAAATGCTACCGCCTCTCTTTAACACAGAAAACATCTGTCACACTGGAACACCACCACCTCCCTGTGACATAGCATTGGTAGCACAGAAATGCCACCACCTCCCTCAGTCACAGACTTCAGTCACACGACCTCTTGCCATGGCTTCTGAGCATAGCTGGAGTTTTCCAGAAACGAATGAGATTTGAAAAGAATCTCAGACATTGTCTTCCCAGGTATTTCTTAATGCTGAAACAGGCCTAATGCCAGGACCTGAAAAGTGTGGGTCAAGATCCTCCCCTCTCCCCCGCCCCAGGGTCTTCAGCCGCGATTCAAATCAGCGCGAACCTAACCCAAACCAGCAGATGAAAGAAAACTCAGGAAGTCTCGCGAGGAGGAGAATGAGAAGCAGCTGGGCACCAACTGGGTTCAGTTATCTTTGGCGCGTCAGTGCAGCTGTTTGAGCACCATAGATACTCATCTGGAACTGGTATCTGGAATGTGCCCTGTCTCCTGCCAAAAGCAGCTGGTCTCACGGCTTCTTCTGCATAGTGCATACCGGTGAGCAATTCGTCGCCTATCAGGCAGACCTTCAACGGGTGCCACATCGATCCCAAACACAAAGGCGGGCTCTGCCACTTAAAATTTCATGCACAATTCCCGTCAAACGTAAAAGTCGGTATGACATGGGCCACGCAAATTGCCCGACAAACGACAGATCTTCCTATTGTGATCTCTTTTGCTTTAAGATGGATTAAAAAATGCTCAACCTGTGACGGATGTCACATATGAAAAAAACGCACCCACACAATGTATCAGTAATGGGCGCTTGAGACGTAAATTTCGCCAGTGACTGACCCAGCTCACATAAAGGCATGGGTGCGCCAGTCGCGTTAAAATGAGAGCGGAGTTCAAAACGAAGCGCACTTCAAATTGCTGACATGATGTTTTCGTAACATTAAAGTTGGAATGTTTTTCTCCATCTCCGTTATACCATGAACGTGCCGACCACTTGGCACAATCAGAGTGCATCTGAATGATTTAGGCGCTCGCTTTAGTCAGAAAATCTAAGACATACGGAAACATGACCCCCAGCCTTCGTTCAGTTCAACAGTATCCGTTCCATGGGCAAGAGCGTTGTGCATCTTGTCATGTTTAGCTTCACTGTCGTTTGCCGTTTGGTTGCGGTAATAAGATTTGTTGACGAGGTGTAGCGGTTGTAAGGGAACGGCGCGAAGCCGGCGTCCTCAGATGCGGTGTCTGGATCTCAATGGCGGCGCTGAGCAAGGGTCGCGTTATAGACGAACGGTGTAGGCTCTCCCTGTGATCGTAAGCGATGCAGGCGATCGGCGACTGACGCCGGGTGAGCGATCGCGGCGGACAAAAGAACACAGCGGAGCTTCAGCGTATCTCAGAACAGGTAGGCGGCGGCCCGGCAAACCTCGGACTGAGTACAGCAGACTGCTGACTGGTGCCAGGTCATATGTACGTGACGTGCGTTCCTATCGCCATATCACGGAAAACAAGTGGTAAATTGTGTGCAAAAATCTGAACGTCTCTGGAACAATCGCTCGAAGTATTACACGATGTCCATGCCAAAGGGTTACTCAAGTCCGACATGTTCCAAATTTTGGTGCGGAATTTTCAAGTCGGTGTTCAAGCCTCGCCAGTGCGGCCTGGTAGATCCCGCTGAGCCTTTTCGCCAGTTTCCCAACAACGACTACTTGGACCATTCGCCAAAACGTTCAGGTCAATATCATGGCAGGGTCATCATCACGACAGGCCACTGACCTGTGACGTCTTTCCCGAGGGCATATCATGGGGAAGCCACCATGCGGAGAAGGTCGTAATCGTATAGTAAATGTTCTAAGCGTTTTGCGGTACTCCGTCCAATCATATGCATGGGTGTCATCCATTGTTTCAGTGACTTCCGCACCTGGTTCCTTACTTGAGCTAAGGTTAACTCCGAGAAGAGTCATAAGGTGAGATCACTGGGATTTTTTAACCTTTTGTTGATTTCGTAGGGGTCATTAAGCAGTCCGAACCGCTTCTCCGCACAGTAACAGCAGCTTCAGTCCAAATTCATCGTCAGACGTCGTTCGGAAAACGTTGGGTGGATCGTCGCCGGATCATCGTCGGACGTCGTTCGGCCCTCAGGAGCGCCTCATACAGCACGTCTGATGGGCTCAAGTGGAAACCAGAATTCACTTACATGACCTTATTTCCGGTCGCCGATGAGGTCACTGCGTAGTTTAAAAAGGTGAAACCGGGTGAAATTGTGTAGCCAAACAAAACTTAGCTATACAGTATTTTTTTGTTTCATGGCTCTATCAAATAAGGTTTGGAACTGTCTTGGGAAAGTACCAACATCTTTGGTACTTGAACGCCCTGGTGCCATCGAAGGTGGTCAAACGGTGAATGCTGGTGAAGGTGCATTGTAAAAGTGTTATGTTAAAATGGAGGCGTACAATGGAAAACGGCACAAATGCGTTAATGTCCTTCGACATTCCTTTCAAGGTTTCATGCTTCATGTGATGTCATCGAGACGTGCGTGAATCCACACTCATACGTCAGAACACGTCTAGGGTCCTTGAATCTCAGCTATATTTGCCCTCACATCATTTTATCTGCAAAACCCAATTCAGACGCAACCGGCGGAAATGTCGTAAACGACTTTTTGTTCTGTACATCGCATTAAGACCTTTTTATTTCCACACAGTCGGCATTTTACCTTCTGTCACAAGAGTTCCTTTGGCTCATCTTGCATAGAAATCGGACCGGTAATGTCAGACATCTGAGGAAAATGAAAAGGAGCGATCGCTGGTGGCGTAACTTTAGGAGAGACTGATCAATATCAGACAGTGACTACACGGATGCTGCACTGTTTCTCCGATGTGTTTTGTACGCATCCCTTCGGCGAGCAAAGCTGGAGCACTACCCCTCAGACCAGTCAGACGTTGCATGCATCACCACTTGGAATTGTGTTTGTGTGAAACAAAGGTCTCCATCATGGCCTCCCTAACACTGCCCATCAGCGTTTCTTGAGTCAGACACCGTGCAGTGAACGCCATCGCGTTCTCGCGGCAGGTTTGCAAAAAGAGCGGAATGGTTAAACTTCACTCATCGTAAATTCCGCCGTTGTGAAATGCGGGTTGTCCTAAAAATATGAGGACTTCTAAGAAAAGTGCGCTGCTTGCGGGCTGAGTCAATCAGCCATTTTGGAAAGAGCCAAAGCACTTGGGGTGGATGAATACCGACAATGCTTTAAACACCATACGTAGTGTCTCCAACAATGCTTTTTCTTCTTATCTTATATTCGGATGTTTTCGAGGAAAACCGTAGTACCAGCCTCTAACACACTGTGCAACCAAGATCAGTTTGGGGTGCAAGGCCCCTTTTGCTCCTACCCCGCCCTCTCCCGGATCTACCCCCGAGGGCTCGTCCAGGTCAGGTGGGCGGCAACAAACTGGAGACTGTAGTTTCAGCCGCAAATTGCATAAGACGTGTCGACAAAAATATGGCTCCACCACAGCTGCAGTCGTGATTAAACGACTGACCATCCATTCGCTGAGACGGCCGATGTGCATTAATCTACGGGGATGTCGCCACAAGCTTGAAGCGAACCTGGTGGCCTCACTCAGTTTTTCTTATGCCGAGGGATGGCTACGAGAGTGAGACCGCACCGCGAAATGCTAGCAGACTATGGAGCGTAAAAACCTGGGGCCTTGCTTCTCGAGTACGCATGAGTTCTAATGAAACACAGCTGTGTGCGGGAGGTGGAGGATGGGAGAGGTTGATTGTGTGTGGTAGAATGTGGCCAGGGGGCGCCATTAGGACCGTCACGTGTGATATGGGCTAAGACGCATGGCTCGTGATCGTAAAAGATCGGTCTGACCTGATATGGGTTCAGGCGGCGAGTGGCTGATGATCCCCAAAATCTTGGGGAGATCGCAAGCTTTGCCAGGGTCTTCGTCTTTGGTACATGGGTCTGACCATCTTAGTACAGAAAGACAACGCAGGTTCGGACCATTCCGTGTAACGCATCACTTCGATCTTCCAAAAATTCATATAAACAGTTAAAAACTGGAGACCTAGGACAGATATGCGAAAGATGCCAATCAAAAGAATGCTTCCAATGGTTTCTGATATACCAGCAAACCCTGATTTAACAAACACCGTGAGCTACGATGAGTGCACTACACAAGGCACACAGTAGACACTACGCCCACGGTTTTCACTAGTTATGGATTTGGCCCTTGAAAGGTATTAACATTCCGGCTCCTGACCACCCGCAACTAAATATCCCCTGACGTTCAGGAGACCAGTTCCCTGCGGTCTTCTGAACGTCCACGACCCGCCCGCGCCTCTCCCTCTGGCATACTGAACATCCACAGGCGGACAGTCGGATCACATAATCTTGTTGGCATTTTGGGTAAGAAAGACTGTTGAGCTACATTTTTTGTTTGGTCTACCTCCCCTTATGGGTGGGAATGTATCACGAGCTAACAGAGAAGTTTCATCATCACTACGTATCACCTCTTCATTATCAGCATCTCTGCTCCTCATTTGGCCCTATCCAGTTCTGTCGCTAACAAATGTGTAGCGGAGGTGGGACAATGCGGAACCACCTAAATAATGACAGCACATTCATCGTCATCGTTTCATGATATCAATGAGCAAATCATGCTGAAATGCAGTTACCTTCAATGACGTCATTTATTTTGGATCATTTCGGTGTATACGTCAGATAAATGTATGCTGTGTTACTTCCGATGTAAGTTTCATCGACTTCACGAAACGATAATTCAACCGCAAATTGGATCACTTCCCGCTGGAGGTCCATTTTATTTCATTCTATAGTCTGTATGATGCCTAGCGGATTCATTTCCCTGTTTTCCTTCGGCACGCAGCACCAACAAATTTTAACACATGGCTTAGGATTAAAAAAGACAAACTGCATCTCATGGTGGTGAAAACTGATAGCTGGTGACAACTGAAGAGCCTATAACGATTAACGGCCAACAGTTTTTTAAATAATAATTAATTAATTTAATTAATTATTAACAGCCTACAGCGGTTAAGTGATCAAAAAACTTACAGCTCTTCAAAATCTCGGAAAATTCACTGGCGCACATGTCATGGGTCCCTAGCAGTGCCTTGTTTTTAGCGGGATTTCTAGCATGCTATAACTGCTTAGAACTGGTATCAACTGGTACCTACGCGCCTAACAGAAACAGACTGGACATTTGGCAGAACAAGGAGCACGGACACGGTGCTTTAATATGAAATGATCCGCAGTCGGCCATTTCGATCCGGTCCGTTGGCGCGTTCGGAACTTGGTGTGGTATTTGCGGTCAGAGAGGTTTTTGGGACTGGAGGTGAGGAGGTCCCGATATAGGGATGTCATAAATCTCGTGAGGAGGTGCCGACATTTTATCTTTCATTTAATATTAACAGCAAATAGGCAACAAGTGGGTAAGAGTAATAAGATGTTTTGGGAATGGCTTTGATGCCAGGCCAACATCTGCATTGGCCTTGCCAGGGACGTTGGAACGGCGGGGGGAGGGGCGTCTTTCCCCCAACTTTGGGAAACACTTAATATTAACCATATGGCGGCGCATGGAAAGAAACGACGCAAAACCACGTCGCCCTCATCTCCACAAAGGTTTCGCCGCTACTGGGCCTTGCTGTTACCTACATGCTCCATATTCCATACAGCATATTCACAACGTGGAAATGGTGAGTTCGGAAACGTTCTTTCCATAGGAGAGACCGGGGTTACGTTATACAAGGGCCTTTCCCGTCAAAGTTTTCCTGGTGGTAAAACTAGGTATATTGCTTCTGGCGCCGTCCGTTTGACGGCGTTTGACGTTTGACGAACAGTCGTCGCATGGTGGGAGAGAGGCGAGGCGTGGTTGAAATTGTGAATTCAAAGCAAAAGTTAATCCTTACGTATTGCCCTTAAATATCTTGTATTGTTTACTTGTCAGCATTTGCTTGTAAGCCGTCGTTAGTTCGGTCGTTTTCCTTCGCAACACCGAATTATTTTGACTTCTGGTGCAGCAACGTGATCGCCATGTCACGCCATACGTTCGGACAGGCAGCGAAAGGCGTACGGGGCACGCTGATACAGGCCGTATCGATTTCGGATTCAGTTCCTCGGATGTCAATAGCGTCACTTTCATGAGCCCCAAAATTTGAATTTTGGTGCCCTGGCTCTCCTGGTTGCGCCACCGCTACCATCTGCAGCTTAAAAACGAGGAGCGCAGAGCACAACAGATTTACTTATAAATGTTTCAGAACCAGAATTCATGACACACTTGTTGTCTTCAGCAAGCTCTCCACACCCTGCTTACAATGACTTAATGCCAGGTTGGGACAAGCGTCTACCGCTGACTTAATGTAGTCACTTACTTTTGTCCAGAACAACTAGCTCTGAAAGCGTGAAAAATGCCAAAAAAAAAACGAAAGCTTTGTTTGACTTCTGGATCAACAAAACGATGAACAGCCATTGTCGCTAAATAATGTCGTGATTTGGAATTTTTTTGGAAAAGGTGAAACTTCATGTATAATCTTTGAAAAAACTACTTGCACAAAACGTACGTTGGCTATTTAAGTGCATTGCCTTCCCATACTTCAAAGTTACCTCAGCTTTGGTATGGCTTTGTTAGCCAGGTCTTATGGTTTACTAGGGTTCCAGTTTCAGTCATTTACCACCGATAGTTTTTATGTAATAGCCATTGTATCGATTTACCCCTTTTTCGGTAACAAGCTATCTCAGTCACGGGGCAATATAATGCAAGTTCATGTTTCGTCACATTTCGCTTTCTACAAGACAAAAGAAAAGATTTCCCCAAAAAGTAATTACCGTTACCGATTTTTGAGGGATGAGGCATTATGTGGACGTAAAGCTATTTTTCATGTCATTTTAAACGAGCGGAACACTGCGCGTTTTCGAAATTCTGCATCAGGTAATCTCGGTCGCCCTTGTAATGAGCGGCAAAACATTCGTAACAGTAAAAGAGAATCACCTATGTCCTATTGTGCTAGGTGTGTATAAAGACAGCCCCTAAAAGGCCAGCAGCATCATTGGGTCACCTTATCGTAGCGATGTTTCGCTTTACCCCACTTTCCTATATGTGTGACTTTCTAAAGATTATTGTAAGGCTAAACAGGGTGTTTGTTTTTTATTTCAAATTGCAATGAATGAAAGAAAAACATCAGCTAAGACCATGGAACGTTCCTGGGGCCCATTCTCCAAAAATTATATAAAGAGGCAAGAGAAGTGCTACCGGTAAACAAGACGGTGATGTTACCGAATGAAAAAGAGCATCGAGGGAAAATATCGAATGCAAAATTTCGAGCAGGATAAGTGCCGACAAGGGTAAATATTGGGCAGGGAAATATCGAATGCCAAAATATCTATCAGGGATGAATACCCAAACGTAAAAGTATCGTTGCGCAAAATATCGAATGCCAAAATAATGAAGGCAAAACATTTAACAAAGGAAAGATATTCCCTGGTTGTTTACCAACGGGTAAAATATCGGGTGACAGAAATATAGCAAAGGCACTAATAACCTGCCGGATAGTCGTCGAAGTAAAAACGTTTCAAGCCAAAAAGTAGGACAAAACGATGAATACGGAACACCGAACTCCTCCCGAAAATTGCCTTGGGACAACCCAGCGGGCACGATTTCAAGCCTTGTCGAGGATTCATACGAAAAACTTCCAATAATTCTCACCTATGCTTGCCTCGAGTTTCTTGAAAATGAGTATTTTGGGGACAATAGTACTTCGAGGCGCTGCTGAGCCGAAGTCGCAGAAAAAAAAATCGGGTTACGCTACAGGACCTCATGGTGTGACTGCTAAAGTACTGGAATTCTGAGCTACAGGATATGGGATTTGAGCCCCGAGTGTTCCCCTGTCTCCTTTTTCAGACGCTTTCCCTTAAAGCTGTATCCACAATGCGTGGCAGCGGACTAGGAACTATATTATTTTTCTAACGACTACGAGCCGATATCCAAAGACTATTCCGGACTATACCGTCGCTTTTTGGCCACCGCCCGCACTCACACCGCATCAGTTGTCAACAATCTTCAAAGCTCAGTCCCAACGGATCGCTGGGAGAGGAGGGACTTTGGACATCTAGGACTTGAATGGACATTTAGGACTTGAGCTCTGTCTGGGGTCTCGCTAGACGAAAGTCTTGACCACTTCACTATCAGAGAATTGGCCTGTTGATTGCTTCTTGTAATTACTGTTGATGATCTACTCCATGTTTTGCTATGCGAAAGATGGCTTTCGATACCCGTTCCCGCACGATGTCTCTCTGGCCACTGGCCGATATTTTGCCACTGATATTTACATTTTTCTCTCGATGTTTATCCAATCCTTTCTGTGTTCATCCGGGTCCACATTTTCCATTTCGATATTTTGCATTTGCTTTTTTCATGTCCGTTTCCAGACCCAGCAATATGTTTCCTGTTTCGATAAATGCAGGTGTTCAATATGTATCCATGTTCGACACCTTGTTCTTTGATACTTTTCCGTTTGATACCAGTTTGTACCAATATCTGTCTTTCCAAGAAAAGATGGCTTCGTCTAAAAAAACTATTAAACTGACTAGGGGAATCTAAACAATAAATATTAACAACATATTTCGGCAACCAGGCCCGTATCGGGTACCAAGGACAATACCAGCCAGAGAGAATCAGGGCATAGCTCAAGCGAGAAAAATGGTATATTGGCTTGTTCGTTTAGGTATTAGATGTTCAGAGCAAATAGTTACCACCAAAGGTAAAATGCCTCTGTATTGTCATTAAGGGATTATGTCCCAGCTGGTCACATCTGGGCGTTCATGTCTGGGCGTGGTTCGTGAATGAACAGCGTCTCGGTTAACCTCGTGCTGACGTGGTTGTAACTTTTGTTAAGTCTTAGGTCACAGGCATGTCTGACAGGACGTCCAGTGAACAATAGTGAATGACACGTCTGGAAACGTATCCAAACAGGATTCTTGTCTTGCCTGAAAGTCGCTCTCCGGTGCTCCATGAAGTGGTCCCTAAGTGGTCTGGTGACATTAACGTAGACAGCACGCTACATATCGTGCGGGTGATCTGGTACATCACAATACCAACTCTACACTTATCGTCCAGGCCGGCCGCACGGTCTATACGTCTACCACGAATTATACCGAAGTACCAGATTACCTGCACTCTACGCAGCGCTACTTAGGTTGGCGAATGCATCAGGTCAGTTAGGGACGGCTTCACGGAGCACCGGAGAACGCCTTTCAGGAAAGACAAGAATCCTATTGGAATACATTTCCAGACGTATCATCCTTTGGACGTCCTGTTGCATGTGGCCTGTAAGATTGTTAAAAAATGTTACGAGCACTTCAGCAGGAAACTAGCCGAGACGGTGTTCATTTATGAACTACAACCGGACACAGATAAACATGTGGCTAGTTGAGACGTAATCTCTTAAGGAAGGTTGAGAGGTGTTTGGTCTTTGGTGGTACCTGTTTAACCAGAAGATTTACGATGTAAACGAACGTGCCGTTAAACTATATTCTCATTTCTGCCCTGCCCTGATTTTCTGTCTGGCACTGTTAGTTTTTGTGCCTGACGTGGACCTAGTCACCGAAATATACTGCTGAGGTTTATCACATAGGGTGTATTCGCAGCGCTCGTGGAACATTCTATTCTGCGTGACGTCACGTAGAATCTTTCCCGAACGTGTTCGCAATGTGTTAGCTTTTTTGTTTGTTTACAACTGTGCTACGCTGATGGCAATAATTGCGCATGCAACACATCACCGTGTCTGCCAATAAATGACAACAGACAACGAGCATCGTGAATCAGCAGTGAATCGCTTACGAACCCACTGTATTTCACGAGTTCGGATAGGCAAAGAGTTCAAAGAGCTCACATCGTTCAAATGCAATTACTGGCTGCCGGGCGAGGCAATATTATAATTTGTGTCTCCTTCGGTTCCTGTTTTCCCTGGCAGGCCCCTTCAGACATTGGCAACGTAGCCCTCACAGTGGCAGATTAACCCATTAGTCACTGCCACTGCCTGATCCGCATTATTATTTAATCGTCTTCGTTCGCCTGCACTCTGCATGCGCCGTAGCCCTTGGAACTAAGCGTAACAAACCAGTTGGGAAATGAACTCGATGCGCCATTTCCGTCTAAGTTTGACCAAGTAACGGAAAAATATTCTATGCGTTCGGCAAAGATTTTACGTGACGTCACGTAGAATCTTTGCCGGACGCGCAGAATATTTAGTAGTAGAATAGTTGCGTAGAAAGTTTGCCGTCTGTATCGCTGCAAACACCAAAACGCGCTGAATCTTTGGGGTATGACGTCATGGATGATGTTGACGACGATGACGTCACGTAGATGTACGTCGCCCGGGTCGCTGCGAATACACCTTTAGATTGTCCTCGCCAATTTAATGTTTTTTTTACACTAAGTCATCTTCTTTTCGGTATTATGTTGCCCAATCCCAAAACGGGTTTATCTTTAACCAACATTTATCTTGCGCGATACTTTGCGTTTGATGTTATACTTTCGATGCTTTTCAACCTGGTATTCCAACGTACAATATTTTGTCCGGTAACCGGGTGATGTGAAATGTATCAGCTCCCGCAGTCTGTTCGTCACTGACAGTGAACAGAGCCTCTAGCTGGAGGGGTGGTGCTCAACGTTCTGTCCGGACTAATGAACCAAACAAGAAACATATTCAACACGGAGAGTATACTGAAAGAGGTATATCTTTTCTCGATTTCCTACCGAATTTTTTTTCAAAATTATTCAGCTAACAATACTGACGGGCATTTCGGAGTGTTTTACGCATATGTCAAAAGCTGTGGAATTTCTAACGAAAGATACGCAAACTGAGCCAGCGGTAGTCACAACCACAACAGAAAAGAACACAGTAGTTGGACACGATGTGTTTTTGTGTATGTGTGTCGAAGAGAGAAACGATCAAAACAGAGAGCGATGGAGAAACAGAGAAAAGCAAGAGAAACAGAGACAGCGAGAGGAACCAAAAAGAGAGAGACGGACAAGGGAAAAGAGAGGAGCGGAGGCAGAGAGAAGAGAACAGAGAGGGGAGAGGGTGGGAGAGTCAGAGGAGGGACGCAAAGGAGAGAGAGAGAGAGAGGGGGGGGAGAGAGAGAACGACAACGGCGTTGGTGCTCCGCGCCGGCCGACACGGCCCTGTCAAATGTTTATTTTTACCGGGAGCCGCTCAAAGTGTTCTCTGAGGAGCGGGCGGCCGTTGGCTGGCGGAGGACGTTGTCGGCCAGCGCGGCTGCCGTGTTGGCTGGTGCGCGCCGCCAGGCACCGGCTGGCGGCGCTGCTGCGGTGACGCCGCCGCCCGAACACTCATTGCCAACCTTAACGCAAGGCCTAAAATAAACGCCCACGACGGTGCTCGGCCAGGTCTCTGCCGCCGTTGCAGAGCTTATGGGCCGGTAAACGGCACTGGCTGCATACCGGCGTGGCGCCGCCGCCACCGCCGCTGTCGCCCCCCCCCCCCCCGCCTCCCTCGAGACGCCCACATGCCGCTCGCTTGGATGGGCTGTCGAAGCCAGTCTAGCCTCACTTGTGGCCGACTCGTCTCTGACGGGGTTAAGCATTTGCGCACATTGTGTGGACCACTGACGTAAGCCAATGACACACCTGTCTACGGGCCACCGTTCCAACGCTTTTCAGTCGTGTGGGGTACGGTGGTTAGCATTCAGATTTCATTCAGAAGTCCATTCTTACTCGCTTCTCAGAACCCGACAGAAAACATTGCGACAGGCTTCTCTGCCCATGACGTATTCATTGTCAGGCTGTGTTGTACTTACAGACGTTTTTTCAAGCTTACTCAGAGCTGAAACTCTTCTTAGGACTTGGTAAAACTGATTTTTTTGCATTAGTAACACTTCGGAACCATGAATAACAATGAGAAATGCCTACTAGTTGAGGTTGGTATACATGAGTTGACTGTTTTATTTCAAATGACAGTCAGAAGCAGAATGAAGTCAGAAAAATAAAGAAATGATATGGTTATGTAGTCCGGGGTTAGCTGGCAACTGGCCAGGAGAGGATGGAGCTGACTACCATGTGGCCCGGTTGTTCATACTGGCATGCCAAACTTTGGCAGCCAAG
The DNA here is from genome assembly GCA_030062745.1 of Capitulum mitella. Taxonomy (NCBI): domain Eukaryota; kingdom Metazoa; phylum Arthropoda; class Thecostraca; order Pollicipedomorpha; family Pollicipedidae; genus Capitulum; species Capitulum mitella. The sequence continues at coordinate 20,243,114 of CP099839.1, forward strand.
TAGGCTGTTGACCTGAAATTGCGCGACCGAATGTGGGGTTCAGAATATCTGCAACAACCTCTGGTTAGCGTTAGCAAAGACTGCTAACTCAAACAACAGCCTTTGAAAACTTCCAGACCAGTTTCGTGCAAAATCTACTTCGCGAAGCGAAGCACAACTTTTACATGACGTTTCTGTCTCCGCATTGTTGAAATACATATTGAATGCGATATTTCATCGACTTTAGAAATTAATTGGGTTGAAAGAACGTAGACATTTCAATGTTCAGTCCTATGGAATGCTTGAATGGCTAGGTTTGTTGTCCGCAAAATGTTAATAAACATTTTCCGTGTACTTAACGCACACATGCATTTTTAGGTCTTTATTATCTCAGTTTCCAGCACAGTGCCATTTTTCTGTTCTCCAATGGCTTGGCTAAAGCCAACCTTCTGGCCTTCAGAATCGTGATTTCCAAAACTATAGAGCTATCTGAAATTGTAATGCTTGCAAATGATGCAATGATAGATGATAGAAGCTACTGTAATACTCATTGCTTAATGTTAATGCAATGTTATATGTCGATATTCATTTGCCTGCTTCTATTCCCATAACATACGCCATTCATTTTTTGTATTTACAGATTGCCATACTTTGTATTCTTACACGTTATACGATATACCATTTATGTATTTTGTGTTTTTACATGTGAAGAAAACCATCATTATGTTGTATAGTTTGTTTCAGACCAATATTTCGCCTTGCAGCCAACAGAGATGGACGTGACTCGTTCTTTAAGTGGCTCAAGGTCTTGTGACGTCAGCTCTCAAGTGGTTCCCCACATCCCGAGGAGTAGCCATCGTTTGCCAGATCCACTTTTGATCACTGATGTTCCACTGATACACCAACTTTTAGCCACCGGTTGTTACGTTTCATGCTGAGAATTAACAAATGCACTGGGAATAAATAAATATCCTTCGCGCATATCGTAGCTTATCTCTCCCGGGGGGCAGAGCGTGAAGTTTGGGCTGTCATTCTCTGACACCAGTGTCAGTCGTTTCATCGGAACATGTCGTCAGCGTCGGCGTCGTGACCGATGCAGATTCGGCCATCCTAAGCCCTCTCTCCTGGACTAGAAGCAAGGGGAGAATGATGGCCGGGAGCTAGCACCTCATGTCCTGTTTGGTTCTGATTATTAAATACATTGAGATGAGCAAAACAAAAACAAAAACAAAAAGAAGAAGCGAGCGAAAAAAAGACCGCAGGTACAAATCAATAATAACCTTATCATAAGCATCTGCCACATGGCCGCTTGCAAAAGACAAAGGTGTTGATACGACTCCCCAGCCATTTCCACGTCTGACGTGACAGAGCAACGTGACAAGGTCAAGCATGTTTTTGGGCTTCGTGGCTGGTACACAATGATGCCCAGTTGAGCCTTTTTAAGTCAAACAATGACATAAGGATAGGCAACCTCAAAGGAAGCCCTCTTCGTTGATTTTGCTTCCTATTGGATCCTGTAAGACACAACCCAGAGGTCGCTTTTGAAGGGTTCAAAACGATTTGAACAACGCGACTACTTTTTGGCAGCCCAACTTTCAGTACCGGATGCTGAAGGTTGGAGTTCGCTGGCGCCTCTGTCATTTGCGGGTTAAAATGATAACAAAATATTTTATAACATATTTTATTTGCATTTGGGGCGCGCAAAATCCGTCGTAGCACGTGTTCCACCCCTGGCTCTTACGTGACCAACGTCGTCCATGACGTCACCTTCAGCACTGTGGTACACAGATTATGATAAATGTTCTCTGTTGCCGTGAAAAATTGCGCAAATTTCATTTCACGGAAAACTTCCACATGTATGACGTAATGTGCATGACACATGGCATGTGACTGCTACAGAGTAACGAAGTTTGGTGTCTACAATCGGGCAAAAATATAGGGTACTCCTTCGGGGCATTCATTGCTAAAAACGTCCATCCTGCACATAAGTTTCCCGAGAAGAGGAAAGACTGACAAGGATAGAGCCATCCATCGAGCGTAAGGCCACACCTACTGCTGAAGACAAGTTCACCGCGCTGGGGCCGGTCTTGTAAGAAGGCACTAAGCTCCGTGCTACAGAAAGAACTGAGCGTTAAGCGGAACAGCAACAACGCTGCCTATGAAGAGGTCGGGTAAGCAGACGGCAGGAGACGCAGGTTTGTCCAGTGGGTGATTCGGGTTGATGGGAGGGCTCCGAAACCATTGGCTGCTTCTTCTTAAGCTTTTAAAACTTTCAAAACACTGTTCAGTTTTACGGGGACTTAAGGTTCTAGAATGACTGTCATTCCCCTTTTGAGCCAAGCTCAAAGTTTTGCAGACTCCCACTTTTGCGACTTTTTTCTTGCATGAATGGTGTCTGAAGATGATTCCTAACAACAAGATGCCTCTCACTGTGTTATTAACCGCTGTTTTCCTCCTCTGTACGGGCTTTGCCAAATAGATTGCCAAAGTCATTTAACGCGATGGTCGATACGGAGCTCCACCACAATATCGTTACTTGAACAAGAAGACATCAGGACCAAAATAAGTGTATTTTGGAAGTGTCAGTGATACAAACCAGGGCATTGGCTTTAGACTTTAAGTGCTTTTTTGTACTCCGAACATTTCGGAACACAGTCTCCAATTCTGGGTCAGGATCATTCACGCTTGTAATGAACGGACGTCTTAAAGATGACCATGTTTAAGAGTTTCCCATTAGGCTCGAATCTCATTGTTCTTTGTTTATACACAACAACGGCGAGATGTTGCCTGTTTGCGATACGTATCATGTCATGAGAGGTCACAATATAACACCCTTTACCTCACAGTGGGTCTTCAGAGGTCTCCAAAGGTCATTTGTTTCTCTGATTTTCCTTCTGATGTAGCATCAACTGAAGTCATGGAATGAGTCAAACAGCTGTCTGAAGACTACATGTTAAATTTTCGAGGCTGCATAATACAGGGCTATTGACCGACATTCAAGTTGATCAGATCGGCCCAGTGGTTGCTAAGATAATATATCGCATGATATTTACGTCATCTGTCATTGACTCCTGTGGCCAGAATCTAAACTGGCGGTATCGATTCGCGTGGCATGCCTGAAGTGTGTGTTCTCTAGTGACAGGGTATTAATAAGATGCGGCGGGATCTTGCCTTGCCCTTGCGATCACTAGACTGTATCAACTTTGGGCCTGACATTGACCTGTTATCACTATGATCTGATTTGATCACAATGGCATGTGACTGTCACAGAGTTAATTCTTTCCATGTGTCCATAGGCTGTCGATTGGCATTTGAAACAGTCCAATCCTTCCGGTAGTTTCAGTAGTTCCGGTAGTTCAAGATATATTAAGGAAGGATCTTTTGCTGTCCCTGCAGTCAAGGTTGTTATGCCAGATACCAAAGTCAGTCGCGGGTTAAGCTGAAACGGCCATTTGCATACTTTCGTTACATTTGAGCCATAATTGGGCACGAAGTTGTAGAATTAGGACAAATTTTGGTGCGGAAAAAATAAATTCGTCGTGCCTTAAATGTGACGTTGATAACGCATTTACAAAACTTTATTTTACAAGCCAAGAAAACGCATGAGTGGGTCGAGATATTGGTATGGAATTCCATGCCATTAATTTCCTTGGGCATGGAAAGCTCGATACCAAAGGTTACAACGTTACGTTGGACGCGTAATCCCCCAAGATAGGAAGAGCAGGGTTTGGCGCCCGCAGTAAGTAGTATACTCGTATTTACGCTGACAAAATCAAAGCGTTTCAATTTGCCCCATAAACACCCGGGTAGCACTCCTTTCCTAGAGAGTCAACCGCGTTACCACACAAACAGGAGTAACAATTCTCTCCAAGTGAGCCAACCGCGTTACCACACAGAGGCAGGAGTAACAGTCCTCTCTTAGTCGTCTTCTGTCGCCTGCGTTCGGCGCACCTGATATGCGGTGACAGAAAGAATAGCATTGCAGAAGAATCTTCATACGTATAGGGATTTTCTTAAAGATTGTGAGGCGAGGGACGTTTTGATGTATTTTTCTTTCCACATATCACTCTAGGCCTCACTTTGCGCGTGCTGCACCGTTTTTACGGCTGGTATAGCAGGAGCCGTTTGGAGGATTTTCCTCTCCATTCGGTATCATGAGGCTAAGATATGGTTTTTTCCAAGGTGCCAGGACCATCTCTCTACCTGCCACACGGGCTCCTACAACAATGGGAGACACGTTTAACTAAAGCAAAGATGGTAGGATTACTGACGTACCTTCCTAGCTGCCTGCTCCATCCAGGCAAATCTATCATCGTAAGGTCACCACTTCGTAATTAGTGTTAAACTTGTCCCGCTCTCCACCATGAGCGAGTTTTGGCTCCTGACCAATGTCCTCTCGCCAACGGTGATGAAATGTAGCCCCGCTCCCGCACAAGAACTGCTCCCAGAGCTACTGCGGAGGCAGGGTTACATCGGTCCACCGACTCCCCACCAGCCAGTTAAAATTCCCTGTATGGCCGCTAGCGAATCCAGGGAGAAGCTGTCGTGGCCATAGCCCCCTTTCTCTGGAGACCCGGAACCAACATGTTTTTTGGCCCCCGTTTCCCGACAAAATGGCGGATATCGTACTTTTGAACCTTAAAACATGCTCATGTAAAAGCAAATTCCCAAAACTGGCAAAACGAAGTGGCCTAAATCCGAACGAAAATCGGCATGTAACAGCAAATTAGGTTACACGGTTGGAGACTTCCTCCCCTCCCCCTCAGCACATGGATATGCGAGTGTGGATGCGTGGACAGGTAAAATCTCATGTGTGGCCAGGCGGAATCTTCGCCGTGGTACGGCAGGGGGGTATTGGAGGGGGAGTATGGTGTCCTTGCAATGGGTTGAAGCCGCCTGTCTGGCTGTGTGAATCGGATGGACTACAATATCTTTTATAGCCGGTTATAATCACGTGTGGCTGGTTAGAGTCAGGTAACCCTGCCAATACGGTAAGGCGATGCCCCCTGTGCGGCCGATATAGTTTTTCAGGGTATAATATGCGTATTTGGTCGGACAGTCTCCCTAGCTCTCGGGACTCAGGGGCATTGCCACGATTTCGTCGAGAGGGGGGCCAGAACACGTTAGGGGAGGATCCAGGATTTCGCCGTGGGGGCGGGGGGAGCGAATGGTCAGCGCAAGACCCCCTCTCGGCCACCCCCTCCCCCACATTTCCACTCTTCAGATACCAAAAGACGTTGATCCGCGTTGGTCCAGGGGAAATATCCGAAGTATTTTTCCGTTTTCTTTTCTTTTTCCCAAAGGAAGAATTCAAGCGAGTAGCCTTATTCAAGTACATCTTACGTTTTGCTCCCTTCAGAGTGGCCCAAATATGACGAAAACAGCGGGATTTTAGACGGCTGCGTCCCTCCTTTTGTTTGAAATGTAGTGTCGGTATCCCGTGCAGGAGCACCTCTGTCCGTAGTAGTTGCTGGAGACCTTTTTGCTAGTTTAGGTTTCGTTTACTTACAGTTACAGAAGCATTTTTGGTGGTCTCAGGCCGTCTGCCGTGTCAGGACCCCTAGTGGTATCAGGCTCTTTTTTAGTTTTATGTTTCCCTTGGGACGTCTCAGGCGCTCCTTTGGCAGTTACAGGGCATCTCGGGCAATTTCAGGGGCCCATCCGGCAGTTTCAGGGATGCTTGAACCATTTCAGGTTCTCTCCCACCGTCCCCGGGACATTTTTGCCGCCTGAGAAGCCCCTCAGGCAGTAACAAGACCCTCTCTGTCTCTAAGTCTCTCTCTGCGATGACAGAGGCGCCTCTGGCAATTCTCTAGGTCCTTTGGCAGTTTCAAGAGCTGTCAGGACGTCTCAAGGTTAAGTAGCTTCAGGAGCCCTCTGGTCGTCTCAGGGGCCCCTATTACTAGAGATTGCTGGTTAACTCCCCAAGTCCCTCTCTGGCAGTCTCAGTGGACCCTCTGTTGTCTCAGGTGCCCCTCTTGACGTCTCTGGGTAGCAATTTTGCCATCTCAGGGGCCCTTTGGCAGTTACATAGGACGTCCTGGGGATTTCAGTGCCCCTGTGCAGTGTCCTGAGCCCTCTGGATGTCCCCCGTAGTCTTCATGGCTGTATCAGGGGTTTTCCTGTTCCATTGAGTATATCTGGCAGTCTTAGAGTCCCTAGCCGTATCAGGTGCCTTTGTTGGCGCTTCGGGGGTCTCACTGGCAGTCTCAGGGGGATCGTTACCACGCCAGGAGTCCACCTAACACATTCGGGGGCCCTCTGGCCGTCCAGGACCCCCATACCGTCTTAAATGTCCTCTTATCGTCTTTATCTCGCAGACGGCCTGCGACTTTTTTGGCGATGTCATAGGCCATCTGCTGTGTACGGACCCATCTTGCCGTCTCAGGACCCATCTGATTTTCCCGGGCCCCCTGACTGCACCAAGAACCCCTCAGGTTTTCCGAGAAGACCAGTGCAGCCCATTTGGGGCCCCTCTCGAGGTCGAGAGGGGCTCCCACTGAATCCCAGTCCAGGGGCCTCTGGCTGGCCAGGAACTCCTTATTGTAACAAAGTTCACATCATGGTTTTAAAGTCCCCGTATCAGAAAACCTTCAAATTTCAACGTTTGCTAAATTTTTCTAGATCATAGAGGTTTACCTTCAAAAGCCTTTGATTTGGAAGACTGTCAAAGGCTACCAGATGCCTTCTGCTCTAGTTCTCAGAATCAGAGACGTCCGAGAACTCATTAACGCCTCAAGTACATCAGTCGTGCCGCAGTGCCGCTAGGTTAATCATATCCGTAATAGTAACGATACTTCCTTTTTCTAATCTTAAAATAGCTTACACGCGGAAACTTCTGAGCTCTTGCATCTATATTACATCAACCAGTTCTTTGAAATCCGTGCGTTCTCACGCTCGTTCATTGGCTAAAGCCTAGTCTTTCCAGAATATCCGGATTATAAAACGCTTTCTGATTGGTTGTGTATGATATCATAATTGCACCGCCCCCTTTCATCATTTCCGTTCGTAGGTAGTATATAAGCAGGACCGGTTTTCGCTCAGTAGCTATCGGTGTATCTATCGACTCAACATGTGGTGGACCAGGTGACGCTCGTGACGTAGTGAAGTGCTGTGAGTGGTCAGTGTTTGACGTCAAGAATATAGGTGGTGAAAGTGGAAGCTCTGTGTGTTTGACCAAGAACCGAAGAATTGGCAAGAAGAACTTGTGAAAAGAGAAGCACTGAAAAAGAGGAAAATTTGGCACAGACGAGGTCGCCAATCGTCAAACTATCACTCCAAGCAGAAAACTTCGCTACACTTATGCCATGCTAAGCATCCTCTTAAGTTCTTGCCGTCTCAAGGGCCTCTCTAGCATTTTAAACGATCTCATGAACCCTTTGCAGTGCTGGGGCCCCTCTTACAGTTACCTCTAAGGGTCCCTAAGAGGGGCCTTTGGGGAATTTCACGGGCCCTTCTATCCATCTTAGGGGCCATCTTGCCGTTCCAGGGTCTCATTAGTCCTACTAGAGGCCCTCTGACTGCATCATTAACTTTCGGCTGTCCATAGAGCCGAACCCATTCGGGGCCCCTATCGCATTCCAGGGACCTCTATGTTATCGTATGGACTCAGTCCTGATCTTGACCGTCTCAGCGGCCCTGTGGCCCTTCTAGCGGTGTCAGGCGCACACTGCCGTGTTGGGTCCCTGTTGTGATCTCAAGGGCTTTTGAGAGCTTCAGGGACCCTTCTTCCCGTCTCAGGGGTTATCTAGTCTTCCAGAGGCCCCCTGGCTGCATCAAGAACCCGTCAGGTTTTCACAGAGACGCGATGAAACTCGTACGTGGCCATTTCTGGGCCTCTTTTGAATCTAAGATGGGCTCCGCGAGAAGGGCCCTGTCGTAGCTCCCCTCAAGCCTGGGAGGGGGATCTCCCATACTCCTTGGATTCGCACCCGGGACACAGCTAACCTCCTCACAACTGGAAACTCCTCGGATTTCGGCCACTTCGCCTTCGATTTACGGAAATTTGCATTTGTTTTTATTTCCCATGCCTAAGAAGGTTAAATTTTCTAAAGAGGGGCACGGCCCCCTTGCCCAAACCTGGCTGCGCCCCAAATTCGGGTGGAGTGGGAATACTCGGCGTGGTGCCCCCTGATGGCGGGCGTCACGTCACGGCGGCACCAGTCCCCGGCAGCATCAGCCCCCGGCGGCACCAGCCCCCGGGGCACCAGCCGCCGGCGGCACCAGTTCCCGGCGGCACCAGCCCCGGCGGCACCAGCCCCGGTGGCAGCAGTTGCCGGTGGCGCCATTTCTGGGCAGCGCCAGCGGCCAGCGGTGGCCGGTGGTCGAGCTGCCAGCTCCGGCGGCGACAGCTCTGGCAGGGCGTTCACATACCGTGCCGAGCCGCCGCCAACCGACCGTCCGTAACGCGTCGTCAGCGGCGGTCTCCGGCCCACCGGGACACCCCGGCCTCACAGATACACCCCGACACACCGGCCCACCGGGAGACACCGGCCCACAGGAACACACCGGCCCACCTGAACACACCGGCCTCACAGACACACCCTGACACACCGGCCCACCGGGAGACACCGGCCCACAGGAACACACCGGCCTCACAAACAAGCCCCGACACACCGGCCCACCGGGGCACACCGGTCTCACAGACACACCCCGACACACCGGCCCAACGGGACACACCGGCCCACCGGGACACCCCGGCCTCACAGACACACCCCGACACATCGGCCCACCGGGACACACCGGCCCAACGGGACACCCCGGCCTCACAGACACATCCCGACACACCCGGACACCCCGGCCACCGGCACACCCCGGCCACCGGCACACCCCGGCCTCACAGACACACCCCAACACACTGGCCCACCGGGAGACACCGGCCCACCGGGACACACCGGCCTCACAGACACACCCCGACACACCGACCCACCGGGACACACCGGCCCACCGGAACACACCGGCCCACCTGAACACACCGGCCTCATAGATACACCCCGACACATCGGTCCACCGGGAGACACCGGCCACCGGAACACACCGGCCTCACAGACACACCCCGACACACCGGCCCACCGGGAAACACCGGCTCACCGGAACACACCGGCCCACCGCGACACACCGGTCCACTGGTACATACCAACCCACCGGGACACAACGGCCCACACCGGCACAGCATTACCAAAAAATAAGACCGCTCTCCACGGATGCTAGGGATATGACTGTTCCGGCGGCAACCATTAAAAAAGTTTTACATATCGTACGCTGTCTGATACGGAATCCCATGTTGTCGAAACCAAATTCCAGATTGTCAGGACATCTGCATCATGCCACTGATTGGTTGGCGGATGTCACTGGTCCTGGTAAACTGCCCTCCATCTTCGCGCGCGACAAACGCAGCGCGCGGAGGCCCGCACCATTACCCGCCAGAAATGACCACACAATGGGACCATCATAGGTAGACAAATGGCTTACCATACATACCCGTGTAACTGGAGAGTCAAAGCTGAGAGGAACCGTTGTCTTGTGACGCATTAATATCATATCCCCACACAATATTCGTTGAACCGTTTTATCCTCAACTTACAACCACCGTGGCATGGTTCCCTGCACTGTGGATGTGGTCCCCTGGACCGCGAGTGTGGTTCCCTGAACTGCTGGTGTGGCTCCCTGGACTGTCGATGCGGTTCCCTTTGCTGAAGATATGGTTCCCTGAACTGCCATTTTGATTCCCTGAGCGGTCGGTGTGGTGCTCCGAACTGCCAGTATGGTTCCTTGGACTATCGTTGTGGTTCCCTGAACTGTCGGGGTGATTTCCTGGATTGTCGTCGTGGTTCTCCGCATTGCCGGTATGGCTCCCTGGATTGTCGTGGTTCCCTGCACTGCTGGTGTGGTTGCTTGGATCCCGGTTGTGGTTGCCCCCATTGTGAGTGTGGTTTCCTGGACCGTTGTTGGGGTTCCCTGGATTGTCGTTGTGGTTCCCTGTATACCGTGGATGTGGGTCCCTGGACCGCCAGTCTGGTTCCCTCAGGAGGAGGAGTGGTTCCCTGGACTGCCGGCGTGGCTCCCTGATCCGTGGATCCGGTTTCCTGCGTGTCGTGGTGCACGAGCGGCTGTGACCTGCCCGCGCTTGGCAGAGAACCCGAGGGGCTGCACGGCCCTATCGCGCGACAAAGCTTGCCAAATCGGAGCAGCTGGCTGCCGGCTGCCGGCCGAGTACAGCACAGGCTTAGAAACTGGTAGGGCACGGATCCAACGCTTTTTAGGTTGTGCTATGGGGCCTATGGCCTATGCTTTTTAGCTCCGTACAGGAGGAATCACACTGAAGTCACCCCCAAGCCCCGCTCACTCGGCCTTTCATTTTTTGGGCGCATTATGTTCCTGCGCCTATCATGGACGGAACTTTAAGGAGGCTTGAACATTTCTGACTTTCCGGAAACGTATCATGACGCATGAAGTGTTTACTTGGACAACGGGCATGCCACTGTCACTTGCACCCCAGTATTTCTTTTAAGTTACGCCCTGGACTCCAGTGATTACCGGTGTTTATGTAGCACACAGCTGACATTGTCACGTCACAACACCGTAACCGGTCCACCAGAAGTCTGTTTAACGACCCGATCAAGCATGTAACTGAGTAAATGAGACCTGGCGACCTCATTGTACCGCGTAGCGCGACCCCTTCACAATCATCGCCAACCAGTCGGACTGCAAAATGTTGAGGACGACAATAACCAAGGCACGTGCCCTATCTGTCTGCATTTTTTAACACTAACCCCATAGCGTTGCGTTTAGAGACCAGCCTCAGCATTTATGAACTGGTGGCTCCTCCTTCTCGACATACACACTACATTTTTCCACTATTTCTTTACCTACGGGAGCAGGTTCCAGGAAAATTTCGACTGTGCCAGCAGATAAAAGGCAGGCCTAGTAAGGACCGCGGACGTCCTGCGGATAACTGATGAGGCCGGATGAGTGAACGTTTCAGGGCAGAGCTCACAGCCTCCGTGAGCAGTCCTGAGACACGGGCCTGGGCTGATATTAGCCCACCGTGACTCGAATGCATTCACCCTGCGGCCAGCTGGTTTCAGACGGTTTTCCTACACAAACAGTGCGGCCCCCATAAGCAAACAGTAGCGGCACGAGCTGGAGTCAGGACTGGATGGGACGGCGGCCTGCGGCGGCCGCTGGCCCACGAGCCACTCACCTCTGGCGGCTCCTCCCCGCTGCACCACGCGCGACGAGCCGCACCCGCCCAGCCTTTCCTTCCGCTGTGCTTCCTCTTCTTTTCCACCTGGAGCAACGCTCAAAAATCCTGCCAGCTCGCCCTAAAAATAGTGCTGTCGCAGCGGCGCCGGTGGCCGGACTAGATGTCGCTGGCAGCGGAGGCGGCCGGCACGAGCGGCCGCCGGCACGCAGCCGGACGCAGCCGCGGCCGGCGCCGGCAGCGACATCTGTGACGCGCCCGCCGCCGCGGCCAGCGCTCTTAGTCGAATTCCAGGGCAATTAATGTCCGGGCGTCTGGCGGAGGCAGCCAGCGACGCCCGCCATCGCGCGCCACCGTCAGCAGCCGCCGCCAAAAAATGCCAATGACATCGCGGCGTGCTGCCAGCCTGGGCAAAAACCCTGCCGGCAAGTTTCCGTGCGTTACAGTTGCGGGTCGGAGCGCGGACACGTCTGCCTCCGTGACTAACGGTATCGGCGGAGTGGGGAATCGTTTCGATTTGCCATCGCCGGACCAAGCAGCTGGAAAATACTACATACCCTATACATAAATCCTGAATCACATATCCCAGTCCTGTACACTTTTATCAAAATATACCCTGTGCATTTGGTAGAGTCAAAAAGGGGTAAATCAACAAATTTAAAACTTCCCTAAACCAGTTCAAGATGAATTTATGTTCCCAGGGCTTTCACAGTGTTTATATTCGTAGTCCCCATGAAAATGTGATAACTTTTTGTAAAAACCTGTCTGGAGTTGACCCGGACCTCAACAGGAAAGAAAGTGTGGTTCCAAATTCTTTTCATGCGTAAGCTCGTTTTGATTGTTGATTGCGTACTTTAAAAAAACTGTTTTTACAAAAGGAGACGTCGGGAGTTAGTTTCACTAATCACAACAAAAGTACGTCCTTTCTGTTTTTCGATGAAAAGTGTTTCTTAACTTGAATCATGCCTGAAGAGTTAGGCCACCGCGCTCCGACAGCGCGTCTCCATGAAGGCTGAGATTGGAGACGATAATCAGTCCTTGAAAATATTCTTTTCCGCTTTTCCCAGATTCCTTCTGGGAGGTCCAAAACGGCATCCATAAGGACCAAATTGTTCAGGAGTGAGCTGTCCCTGCATAGGCTCTCTTGATAGTGTTTACTGCTGACTGCACATGTGTTCGCAAAAAAATGGCAACATGATATGATTGGATTCGTATTTGTGTTGCGTAACACAATCACAACAAGCGCCATGCATTCACCTTTGAAGCGCAGAAGTGACTCGGGCTATCAGTAGTCATATGCGAGGTTCGAGTCCCGGGTGTCCAAACTTTCCCCTTCCCTTTTCCAGTCGTCTCTTGGTGTAAGCTGTGACTACTGTTGCACGGCTCTCACAACTCCAACAGCGTGTGATAGGGGGCTAGAATCTGTCAACAACGGCCAGAGATCGCCTCGGGCGGATCCCCGGGCCAGACGGAACGGAACGACCTTGAACAACTAAGATCTGAATCCTGTTCGTGATCTTGTCACGCGCCTGGAGATCCTGGGAATGGAGGGTTTAGATCCCCAGTGTGCATATATTTAAATATCAGGCTACAGTGACTGGAGAGAAACGGTTTAAATCCTACGCAACCCCCTCCCCCAATAATTTTGGAAATCTCCACCCAAATCCTGACAGACAAAAGTTTTCACCACTGTTATTACGCAGTCATTTTCACATAATCTTTACCCTTTGAAAAATTTGACTGTTACATATTGTTCCACTTCATATTTGTATTGCGATTGGCCATTTCGATACCTGTTCCTATATACGATGCTTATAGATCACTTTTGATGTTCGTTCAGATCGATATTTTTCCAGCTTTGGCACCTTTGCTCTTACAGATGTCAAACAGGGTCAAGGCACTGCTTCCAAAAAACATCGGTAAAAAAGGACAGTTCCATGGACTGATAATCAGTATTGAACAGTCTACAAAATGGCTGTCAAAAAGCATTTTGCACGGCTCAGGTCACGCAAGGTCAGGTCAACAGCCATTGAAAAGCAGCCTCTACATTATGTTCGTGGTAAAAGTGACAACACAACAACACTTGCAGAGATGTATTGTGCCGTCTCAACTTTATGCAAGCCTCGTCAGAATTAAAGTTCAGCATACAGAAAAATCCACACAGCTAGAGCAGTCTCAAACGACGTTGAATTTCTAAATGAATGTACAAAAATCATATTGCTATCCTTCTACATAACCTGCAAGTAAATAGCTGTCATACACCACTTTTTGATACTAAGAAACGCCCTGAAGGCACCATGACATGGATCTTGCAAGGTTAAATAGTGATGCAAAACCAAACTGGGTTAAATAAATGCATGTTTATATCTCGCAAACAAATAAATGTGAAACCAGCTAGCCGCACTGTATTACATTTCATGGAATCCAATGGGATCCCAAAGGATATGAGACCCTTCAAATGTTGTTAGGCTATGCCAATTCACTTAACCTTATTCCCGGAGGTCTAGACAGTATGGTCGATTCCCAGGGAATCGACCCATTCGGCCCCACCCCCTGAGATCTCGAGAACTACACATCCGATTTTATCGCAACAAACTGCAATCGATTTACCATGACGTAAACTACATTTTTGTTAAAAAATTCAAAATTTTGAGGCGTGGATACAGGGGGCAAAAATGTCAAAATCAGGAGTATTTTTGGACTTCTTATAACTCCGTTGTTTATCGACCGATGTCGATGAAACTGGCATTAATCGAGAGATTATGGATAGGACTCTTACCATTGGTACACGTATCTGAAATTTTGAGCACATTCATGGGCATTCACAGGGTTTCAAAAATAGGAGGATTAGTTTTTCAACAACTGAATGAACAAAAAACGCAAAAACCACTTTTTTGGCTTCTGCTAGTCATGTTATGCTAAAGAAGTACAAATCGTATTACAATGTTTGTATAATGTTAGCATAGGCGGTGCCAGGGACATGAAAAAGGGGAGCTGCCATGGTCACACGTTCTTCAGATCAACTTGTGACTCTTGACCTTAAATGTCCTCCAGTGACCTTGGAGTCACTTGAAATGATCTCGTGTGCATTTAATATTAACTGTAAACGTTTTCAATCATTGCAATTCACTCTATTTCGAAAATTTCATTTTGTGACTATTGCGATATAGGGTACGCGCATTGACATTTTAGGTCATAGCTTCGTGACCCGACCTGATATCAAGCTGAAACCTGATACACAAGTAGATGGCACCTTTCTACGTCATATACGTTCTGGGTTTGGCATTTGAAAAAAACAGCGCCAAAATTATTGCAATAAAACAAATTTTGACTTTTGACCTTGACCTGACTGAAAAGTGACCTCAGATGAACAAAATTATATTTGCTCATTGTCCAACTATTTAGCTATACATGCATATAAAGTTTTAAGTTCTGTCTTAAAAAGGCCGTTTTTGGCAGACATTTTCCTTTACCCTGAACATGGCCAAAAAATGGCCTGAGGTGCCTCCCAAAAACGTTGCCTGCCTCCGCCCCTGAGCAAAATAGAATTTTGAAATTTTGTCACGGCACGTAGAAAGAATAGCTAGGAATAGTCACCAAGTTTCGTGGAGCTGCGTCAAAAAGCCTGGAATTGGCAAGCAAAAAACGCGAGGGGGCGGACTCAGCCCCTCTGCCGGGAATAGGGTTAAGGTCATGCGAGGGCAAAGTTTTCATCAGTCCAAAGTGTGATGTACATATTTCAGGCATTACTGGAAGTGAATGGCGAATGCAATGCTCATTTGTGGTATACGTAATTTTGTAAACAATCGAACTGACCTCGAGGTATGCTGACCCCTGGCAGGCCAGGCACGTAGCCAAAGGGAGGGGCATGAGGGCCATGCTCCCCTCCCAGCCAAGCGGTCCACACTAGATATATAGCGATTTCACAGGAATACGTACCAGTGATCATATACATCCTGCAAAAGCAAACATTCTGTGTTTTCCTGTGCCTGTCAAATATTCGGTAAATTACGCCAAATTGCTGCTTTTTCCAATAAACTTCGTCATATCCCAGTGACAAATAATGAAATTTGACATTTTCCCCCTCCCCCCGAGGAAAATCCTGGTTACGCGCCTGTCGCGGGCGGCATAGTGCATCCTTCGAAAGGCGTCAAATGTAGTTTGCATCCCCTCTTCCCATCCAAAATAGTCTATTGCGCAGAGTGATTCCGAATAGGAAGGTCAAAAACATCATCTCAGTACATTGGACCCAAGGTCAAGTCAGACGACTTTTCGAAAAATCGAGAATGCAGAGTTTGTAGAGAATGAGTCGGGTATGCGGATAACGCTTTCCGTCTTTCAGTACCTTTCTGAAATACTGACGCGAACTTTAACTGCTTTACATGTCGTGAAAGGTTAAATAAACCAATGACATCATATGACCTGATTTTGACACCTTGTCAGGTTTAAAAGCGATGTACCTACAGCTACCGAAATTTTACTCTTCTGGTTCCTTCCGATTTCGCGTTTTGTTTATAAAAAGGGTCTTCGAGGAACCCAGTGTGAGCGAAGACAAACCGCAGGTTTTCAGCAAACATGTAAAAGGTTTAAAACTGAGCTGTGCAATATTTTACAACAGTAGAGGTAATCATTATCGGGCGAATTCCGAAAAACCTTGGAGGGTTGCACCAGATCTCCTAAAAAAATTGGGAAACTGGCGAGGGTTGAGACTAACCCCTGAAATGTGATAAGACCCATTTCTGCTCGGTAACGACTCCTTTTATCGTTACAACCATCTTTAACCGCCTTGCCATCCTTTCATGTCCCTTGGTTCCCTTTGACTTCGGGTTCACACTTGGAACATTCTTTCTGGAATAAATACTGGGTACGATATACTGCCAAAACCTTCCAGATGAATTTTCTGTTGCATGTTCGCACGAATGATTCTAGCTGACGCAATACAAGTGCGAGATATCTGGAGCATGCATGTCTCGCAACATGAAATGCCCCGGGCCAAACCACAGGCAGGTTGGCCAGACACCTGCCAGACTCTGAAGAGCCAGACGGAAAGACAGGACCAGACTCCTGCTCTGGGCTCAGGTCACGCCACAGGCAGTGACAGCAGTACAGCACCACACCCCTGTCACGGTTCACACCAGAAGACTACAGGCAGAAACGACCGGATAGGACCAGACTCCGGTCCCAGGTTCAGAACAGAAGACTATAGGCGGTGATGACAGGATAGAGCCAGACTGCCGTCCTGGGCCAGACTGCAGGCCGTGGGGACCGGACAGGACCAGGTCCCTTCCCCGGGGTCGGACCGCGGGCAGTGACGACGGCACAGGACCAGATCCCTGATCCGACGTCGGCCAGACTGGGGGCACGACCCAAGCCCTGTCCAGGGTTCAGACCAGTTCGCCGATGACGCACAGTGCCGCGGCGCCAGGTGCTAAGTGGTCGCCTCGTCGACGCCGGCTCCAAAAATAGCCTGGCGCGGCGCGGCGCGGCGCGGCGCCGGCGCCGTCCCGTCGAGCCGGGCCGGCGCGGCACGCCTCCAACTCGGCGCAACGCGGCTCGGCCACCGCCGCGAGCGCGCGCGCGAGAGGCCGGATATTTTGGGGACCCTTGCTGTTGGCAAACGCAATGGTTTTCTGCGAGTCGAACGGAGATACGGTTTCTGTGCGAAACACAACATGTGAACGGCGGCGCGCTGCGCTCGGGCGCTGCAAGTAGACGCTCGTGGCGACTCCGATCTGTGATGGTGACGCGTCGGCGGGCCAGCAGGCGTCGGTGAAGTCTCAGCCACAGCCGGCCCGCCACTCCGGCACCATGCCGACCTCAACGTCTGGCCGCGGCGGCGCCACCAAGTGGGCCACGTGCAGCTACTATACCAAGAACATCCTGGTGTTTCTCGTGTCGCACATCGGCCTCGTCTCCCTGGTGGTCGGATACTGCATCATCGGCGCATTCGCCTTTGAGGCGCTTGAATCGGCTCACGAGCTCGAGGTGAAGAAAAACGTATCACAGATTCGGAAGAACGTGACGTCATCGATATGGTCACTGACGCAAGAGCTGGACGTGTTGCGCGAGAACAACTGGACAGCCATGGTCGGCGACCGACTTAAGGAGTTTGAAGTGAAGCTGATTGAGGCCATGAAGACGAAGGGATGGGACGGCAGTGAGAACAGCACTCATCAGCAGTGGACGTTTCCGGGAGCTCTCTTCTACTCCATCGTCGTCATCACCACCATAGGTGAGACGTGATGTCAGAAGAGTTAGTGGCAACAACGCGGTTTTCTTTAATTTCTCTTGAGATTCCTCGATGTATTTTCCGTCTCTTCATGTAGTCCCCTTGAATTCCTCTGGAGATTTCTTGCAGGATTTTTGTCTTTCTGTCAAATATTCACTTTCGGTTTGTATTACTGTTCCATTTTATTTTATTCTTGTCATTTTATGAATTTTCACTATGCTTTTCGGATGAGAGATGAAATCGAAGACGGGAAAACTGCAGGAAAATTTTGGTGTCCTAAATCGGTTACACCAACTGCTTTGCCAAACGGGTTAAATGCATTCACCCAGATATGAGTGAACCACCTAAACATATGAAATGGCTCAGATCTACGCACAAAATGGAAACAGCATCTGCCAGACCACCAGTCATTATCCCCCTCCCACGTTTTTAGTTCTAACGTCTATTGATTAAAGTTTCACTTCATGCGTCGATAGATATTTTGCACAGTAGTATGTTACAGGGATCACTACTCCGCATTCATTTTTCTGTGATCGCCAGAGTTTTCTGTCACGCTGTCTGCATGAAACAACGTTTTAAAGCAAATGATATCCGGATTATCCATCAAACAAACGACCTTTGGAACATGCAGCGAACAAATTATCTCAACACCGTGCGAGAAGAAAACGACTTTTAAACTGTGCAGCGAACAAATGGTCTATGAAGTATGCAGAAACGCAAATGACTCCCGACCAATGCAATGAACAATGGTCTTTGGAGCATACGGCGAAGAAATGATTTCCGGAGAACACAGTACTGTATTCCCAAATTCTACGTGTTACGCATTCACTGAATTTACAACACTTCCTCGGAGACAAACGCCGTCAAAACCAATGAAAAGAAATCTGTGGTCGAGCCACGCCTATATCAAATAAATCCAGTAACACATTCAAATGACGTACCTCAGCATGCGAGATGCGCGTGCGTGCAAAATTAAGATCGCAGCTATACGTGCGACGCCAGATCATTTGTGAGCAGGACAGTAAAGAAATCAGGCTGCGTTTCCGTACCAATTCAGATAAAGCCAGCAATGCGCACGATTTACGTTGGATACCTCAGCGTGCTAGAAATTCTTACGTGGACGGAAATGAAGACAATTATACGTACGGTACCTCGGAAACAAGTTATAACCAAAAACGGCAAATAGAAGTACATTCATTGCTGACGTATATTACCCCGACTTAAACTGGTACATTTCTCCATTTATCAGTTATTAATTGCCATTCCCCTGGTCTCTGCCCTGCCTACCTCGAGAGCAAAACTGACCAAAAAACGGCACAATTTTGAACATTTAAACTACAGACGATATCCTGGCATCTTGGGCAGGCTTGGGCTTGATTCACCTGGAGTAAACTAATTTACTATCTGATTCCGAAAGCCAGAAATCGATTTTATTTCGGATTTACGCCGTGTTTTTGAAGTCATGCGGTTTAATTCTGATACAGATTCATGCATGAAGCAATTTGATTTTACTTCACTCCATAACAATGTACATATCAAATAACAAATATTCAGTCGATTATTCAAACGGGCAGTAATGTTATATATATATATATATATATATATATATATATATATATATATTATATATATTCTTTACGTTTATCAGCTTTTCAGCGCATTTTTCAAATTGCCTCCTTTTTAGTGAGTCGCGTTAAAGGGATATTACATTTACAAAAACAAAAACTCCACGGCCACCCACCATTGGCACCCGATTTAGCCACGACTGGGGAATGCACCTCCTTCCGCAATTGGGTAGGCTGACTAAGTTGCTAAGTTGTGCATCTTTTCCTCCATTATTGAGGGTCGCAACATGATTCTCAAGTACTCGTTTTGTTGAAGCACTAAATAGAATGGGAGTATCCCACCTTTAACGTGTGCTTTGAAGCGCTGTGAACCACGTTGAAACTTAAACTGTGAGAGGCTCATTTTTAATATTCATTATGTATGGAATTGCACATTTACGGAGCTTCAAAGAGATTTCTAGCAAATATTTTTTGGCCCATTCTCGTTTCCTATTGTTTGTTGTTGCCTGAGGTCACGAGCGAGCGCAGGCCGACGAAGAAAAAGACCCGTATTGAGTCCAGTCAGTGGGTACCGTCGTACTATGTTTTTTTATACATGATTTTTAGGTATTTCTAGGCATTTTTAAAAGAAACAAGTACTGAAAACGTGATCAGCGACATTTTTCTGACCGGATAAATTCATTTATGGAAGTCCAAGGTCAGCCGAGGTACAACATTCGCTTTAAAATTCGGCCAATTAAACGGGTTAAGTAAAGGCTTGACGAAATTAAAACTACACTGAGGTGTACGTTATATATCAGTTCAAGTTGGGGTCATGCACCCTCCATTTCCAAGCGTCACTCAGTAGTCGTTACGTTCATGCTACATGACGTTCCAGGCACCAAAACACCACCTTTGGTGTTTCACGCTGCCCTGGAGAGTGGCCCGTTAACCTACGAACGTGCTGTGCCGCCACACCTTGCCTCAGCTTACCGTCGTTTGCAGCAGTGCAGACTGTCGTGTTCGAGGTAGCACGGCTGCACGCGTCTTGAGTACTCACGCCCTCGGACAGCGCCCGGCAGTCAGTCGGCGGCTGCCGCGCGCGGCAGCGATCGCTGAAGGATCAGCTCTGAGCCGAGCTCGTCTGTCGGAGCTCTCCTGCTGTACGCGGAGTTACGTCTCTTGCTCGGGTCGGCGCACCACCCGTCCGCGGTTCCATTTCGCACAAAACAATGGGCTCGCTGTCTCGTTGCCAGCCGTGGCATTCGTTCATACATTTATTACACACCACGGCCAGTGTTATAGTGGCCCACAGTGCTCGTGAGATGACATCAGTTACAGCGCTGAGCACCGGATAACCTGACTACAAGTCAGGCTGTCATGACGGCCGTCAGCCGCGACAGAATTTAGTGGTGGACAGACTTGTCTTGTAGGATGGTGTTACTTGGCCAACAAATGCCCTGGCTTTGCTGTAGTATTGACAGCGTACAGCAGCGCATCATGACGTACTTTCTCTTGTAACATCGGCGCTCAGCACTGTCTGTTACGACGATCCCAACATCAAATAGGCGTCTCTATTTCTGCCCCATCTGTCGGCATTTGCCACGGTCGGCCATTGCCAGAAGGTCAGCCCATTCAGCAGCCCGTTACCGCCGCGTCCCCAGATCAGACGTGTGTCTGCGCCCCGATGAGAGGCGGATTACCCTCGCTTTGATTCGAACCATTGCTGATCTGGACGTGTCATTGCATCCTCTTATAAAGGTCGCGCCCCGCAAGAGCAAAGCGATCCGACGTGTCGAAACAATTACTCCGGTCAGTTTCCAGACGCAAAACGAGGAGAACTTGCATTCTGGCATCACCACTCATCAGCTTACAGCTAGGATGACCCAATTCTGACGATCGTCACCAAGATCAGCGTGGTGCTAGCGACCACAGACAGTCTAAGTGGTCAGTGTGGTCTAGTCTGGTCTGTCTGTCCGGTGTATCCTAGTTGGCCGTAAAGTTCTCGCATCAAAACTGTCCGCCGCGCGCCTGATTTCTAGTCCCACGGAGTCATTATGAGTCGTTTACATTGAAGGATTTTGCAAATGTGTGGGCCATTTAGCCATGGACCCAGGCCATTCTGCCTCTGAACTTAAGAGGGAGTGGCGAATGCACCCCAGGCGAGCGAAGTCTGGCCCGTGTTTCCTGGTGTTTCGGGACAGCAGCATCAGAACTGTGTTTCCTGGTGTTTCGGGACAGCAGCGTCAGAACCGTGTTACCTGGTGTTTCGGGACAGCAGCGTCACAGCTGTGTTACCTGGTGTTTTGGGACAGCAGCGTCAGAGCTGTGTTTCCTGACGTCCCAGGAGAGCGACGTCAGCCCTCTATCTCCTGAAGTTTCAGGACAGTGATGTGAGACCTCTAGCTCGTGACGCTCCAGGAGAGACCGGTCTCCAGGAGAGAGAGAGGCATCACGCTTCTATCTCCTGCTGACCGAGACCGATCAACGTGGGAGGGTCGGTCTGGCCCCGAACCAATCTCCGCAGTCGCAGCCGCCGCCTGGGCTGACCATAGCGGTCCAGCTGCAGTGACGACTCGCCGAAAATGAAAGCGGACGGCAGGGGAATGTGACCACCTCCAGAGCCAAGAACCGGCCGGCAGGAGCCCAGCATATCGCGGCGCTGGCCGCGGGGACACGGCGGTGGCGGCACCACGATCACCCGTGACTGACGCCCTGAAACAGAGACAGATGGGCCGTCATTACCCAGACTTGGCACTCCGAAACAGAGCCAGACGGCGGCTCAGCTCACCGCCACTAGACCAGACCTGGCGCTCTGAAACAGAGCCAGACGGCGGCTCAGCTCACCACTACTATCCCGACCTGGCGTTCTGGAACAGAGTCAGACGGCGGCTCAGTTCACCACCACTATCCCGGCCTGACGCTCTGAAACAGAGTCAGACGGCGGCTCGGCTCATCACCACTAGACTAGACCTGATGTTCTGAAACAGTCAGACGGCGGCTCAGCTCACCGCCATGATACAGACCTGACGTTCTGAAGCAGTCAGATGGCTGCTCGGCTCACCGCCGCTAGATCAGACCTGATTATTTGAAACAGAGCCAGACGGCGGCCCGGCTCACCGCCACTATCCAGACCTGACGCTCTAAAACAGAAGTAGACGGAGGCTGAACCCATATGTTGAACAGATGCATGTTGAACTGGATGCAGTATTTTATTAGAAGCCCACAATACTTAACTAAGAAAAAACATGCCCTTGTACTTACGCATACTGTATTTGTAAATCAAGTGATCTTGAAGAGAATTGCCGTTCGTCAGTTCATCTGAAACACATGACACATCAGTGAAAGAGGATCAGAACCTCGCGTTTCGAGTTCGAGAGTCCAGTGTAGGAATAGAATACGGGAGGGACAAGGAGTCTGTGTCTGTTGTCTTTGTCATCGTTATTCCTCTTAGCTTTACTTCTTACGTCGGTATAGATTCCTTGTACCAGAAAAAGGCTTTCACAGGCGTCAAAAGCAGCACCATGTAGTCTAAATCTGACCAAGCAATGCCAATTCCCGGCCATATAAGTGCGTATATAAATGGCTTGGATTGAGTTTGGACAGGCTGGAACAGTCTGGCAGTCAAGAAACAGATTCGAAGCAATTAAGGGACACTTAAGTGCACGACGTTACAAAGCCTTCATTCGTCATGAGTAATGACACCATCAACATTATTCACACGGACACCCATCCGAAGCATGGCGGCCTCCCTCATAACGTGCATTCCCTAGTCTGCCAATCTGTCACGGGCCCAAACTGTCGGGAAGCCCCGACCGTGATGGGCCCCGGCGTCGGAGCAGGTGTGTCGCCGGGGGTTGTGAGGTCTCCTGACGGCGGAACTCTGCGACGATGTCATGCCGTCTGAGGAGACATTCGGCTCAATGATGGCCGCCCACGCGGGACTGCCATTAAGTGAAGTACCTCCTGTCGCAGGCGGGTCCGATCCAAATGAGACAAGATATTAGACAGTCCCCCAGGGGTTCAAGGCCCACCTTGTGGACCCAGCCTGTGAGGGGCCCCGTCACTAGATGGCTCGGCCAGTCAGTCCGAGGTTTCAGAGGCCCATGGCGGCCCCCTGGGAGCTGGCGGGCCATGAAGACACTGGCCAGTGAGGAGTAACAGAAGACGAACAAGTGCAGCATTGCATTCCGAGATCGTCAAACATCAGTTTCCCTGAGAGCTGACTCTCGTCGCCTGATGCGCATCGCCTCGCGGTGCGTGCGGGCAATGACGAGTTCCGGTCCGTGACGCGCCATGTCCGTCTAGCACCGCTGTCTCGTGGCTGCACACCCCGCGGCCGTAACGTGTGCGGCCCGGCTATGCCAGGTCCCCAAGCACTGGGAGAAGTCCCGACCCGTGAGCTCCGGCAGGTCAGGGCCGCATACTTGGTACAATGTTGAGCGCCGAGATTATGTCTGGAGTTAATGTATGCATATACAGACTGCTTGCTGCTCCGGTGACTCACAGCAATGCCTCACTGTCGTCAAACCCCGTGCATCATTTTTATTGGGACGTTTTTAGAGAACAGCGTTGTAGTCACTGCCAGTGCTACGCACAGTTTGTGCATACCCAGCCCGTGGTCCAAATAAACCCATTTCCCACCACTTCGAGGAAACTTGAAATACGAAGCTGAAATACGTCAGAGATATGCACGTTACGAAAGTTGTGTGCTCACGAGTGTTTCCCTCTACGTGTTGTTTTTCGTAAACGCGTTTGCATCGAGTCATGTTATCTGCAAACGGACTCGTCCACTTACGTATACTGTATCCATATTCCCAGTCATCTGCAACCATCTGCTTCATTCCATCTGGAAAGAACAGCGCATTTCAGCTCACTGCAGAAATCTTGCGTTACTTTCTTACGAGCGCTCACCACCACAAGTGCAGGGAAACACTAACGGTACTCCTGGGTTGTGCGGCGCTTCAACATTCTCGTCTGTGCTAATTCACAGTTGAATGGCCGAGATGTTTTCGTTAAACTAGGCTATAATATGGGATTGGTTCGTTAATGACACGCATGCTAAATGTGACCTGCATCCCGAATGTCACATGGATGGTACATTTAAGGAGTACTTTAATTTAAAGTGGATTAAAGTGGATTAAAGTGGATTCATCTAAGCTTTGCGAGGTCATCAAAATAGGGACCATCTGCATTGATAGCTGCGCGTGTAAAACCGGAAAACATGATATTACGGTGCTGAGTAGTCACGTAATACTTACGTGTCGCCTCCCGGTCACGGTCCCACCACAGTGCGTTAATAGCAGTGTGTGCCAGAGAAAAGATCAGAATTAAAGGTAGCAGCTTTGAGGACACCATCACTGATCGTAAATGTTCTTCGGCGAAAACTGTCGCTGCCAGTTTTCGCGCCTCATCGGCCTCAGGTGACCAGTGCTTTCTGGCTTGTCGGCGCTGGCACGATGTTCATATGGGCTGTCGTCGGACGACGCACCGGTCCCGTCGGACGACTGGTCGCCGCTTCGCAGGGTGTCTCTCCGCCGCCCTCCTTCCGCCTGAACGACCTGTGGCCGCCGGTCCTCTGGTGTTATGGGCCGCCTGTGGCCGCCGGTCCTCTGGTGGTGTGGGCCGCCTGTGGCCGCGGGTCCTCTGGTGGTGTGGGCCGCCTGTGGCCGCCGGTCCTCTGGTGGTGTGGGCCGCCTGTGACCGCCGGTCGGCCCGGCTGCCGTGCTTCTCCAGTGGTGTCAGCCGCCGCTCTGTGGCGCCCCCTGGCCGGGACCTGGACCGGGACGGTCGTTCGCAGAGGCCGCTATGACGCACCAGCAGCCAACAATAAGCCGTTACCGCCTCCGGTGGCCGGCCGGGATGGACCTGGCACCCCTGACCCGCGCCGCCGTCTGAGCACAGCCCAGCGGTCGGGGCACCACGGCATGACGTTAACGGCGGACCAGCCTGCCACGTCATGGCCCAGGCGGTGGCGCTGCCATGCACAAACGACGGACGGACTCAAAGACTGAATCTGAGAGAGGGAAACGTGTCTACGTAGGACACTGAGAGTTTCATCAGTGAGATTCATGTTACATTCAGCTGCAGGCGGTCCTTCCCCGCATCCCTTGCGCAGCGTTTGATTTATTGCGCCAATTAGAGGTATAGCACCACTCCAAATATGCGTAGCATGCGTAATTTCGTGTCCAGCCGCCAGTCAGGGACGAAGGAACGCTGGCCCTGTAGCAGGGGTCAGGCCCCGCGCACCGTGCGGTTATGGGTTTCGCCACGGGGTTTGTTGCGAGGTTTGCCGCGGGGCGCCGGGAATCGTCCAGATCTTGTCAGTTTCCTCTGGAAGTCGTGTTTGTACATGAGGCGCGGGCAGCCTAGTCCGGGGACCAGTCGGCTCGCGCTGGATAGTGCTGCTCGTCACGCGCCGTCTGGGCGCGAGGCACGCAGGCGGCGGCGCGTGCTGCAGGTGAGCGAGCAGCATCGCAGCGTGCGAACGCCTGCTTTGTACAAAAGACTTGCCCTGTTTTGTACTGAAGCTCGGGTCGTGTTTTCGAGTGAACGCCTGGTATTAAAGGTTCAAAGAATCTGAGGCGAAGCGGCAATTCTGTAACATTTGTACTGAGTTGAGCCTCCTGTAAACGCAAAAGCCCAATACTTTGAGGGGAGAGCAATCCTGTGGTGGTCTGGACTGTCGCAACAGAAAAAGCCATGTACAAAGACACCTCCTCCACTCGACGTTAAAAGTCATGTCAATGGATTCTAGTTCCACTAGATTGTATTCAGGGTCCCAGAACGACTTTTGACTGGGGAGACTGAAATTAACATTTCGTACGTGAATAAGAGATTCCGATTACTTCATGGACCGTCTGAGGCCAATAAAAGGTCAGAACGTAAGTGACCCTAATTCATTGTTTTGAGCTAAGATGGTTTTCACCGACACCGTAAGTGACACCCATGCATATCACTGAGGAAGACTGGCACCAAATGCACCTGACCTCTACCGTTCCTCTGCTGGTGAGGATTAATACCACTATTCTTTTGTGTAACGCTTGATACAATATTTGTCTTTCCCGTTACAAATGCTTTCGCCGTATGTACCAGACATATTGTTCTTATCCAATACTCAGCATCCAGTGGCATCCGGCATATGAAGTAATCCAGCCCCATGAGGTGTCCGGAGTCTCAGCAGAGCTAGTGACGTCTCTGCCCTTCACACAGACCCGCCAGTGGCGGGCTTGGCCGGCTGCTCGGGCTCCGCTGGGTACCGCGTCAGGTGCCGGAGCTCGACGAGCCGATTTCCGTCAGCTGACACCGGCTGCTCGGCCGGCTCCGACCCGCGCCAGCTGACTGGCTGCCCCACTGGCCAACCCAGGAACAGGACCAGCATTCCAGCCCTGTTCCCCCAAACGTCCGAAGGAACTATCCTGCTATTGGCCGGCTCCGAATTTTCATTGTGCAGCCGTGCAGACGGATACCACTTATTTTGTTCAAATGACAATGAGGATATGGAACGATAAGTTTCTTCTATTTAAATCAGTTGCAGCTTCACCTTGCTTGGTCTCCAGAGCTCACATACGCAGGGACGGATCCAGCGGCTACGTTGTTTTGGGGGGGGGGGACAACCAGAGCTTCCTTGGTCTGGATGGTAGGTTAGCGGAGTCGCTGAGCGGGAAGGGGGGGGGGGGTTGGAAGATGCCAGCCGTGGGGTCGGAGTATTTACCTCAGCGACTGTGTATGATTGGCAGGTCATCGACCGGAGGGGGGGGGGGGGAAGGCGCTGGTCATAGGCTGGATTCGGAGTTCCAGCAACCTTAAACTCTCGTTGAGTACGAATACCCATGTCTTTTTTCTGAGGAGGTCAAATGACCATTTGCCCCCCACCCCAGTCGCTCGGGACTTGTCACTTGGGAGTCTGTAGAAATTTATGAAATGCTTAAAAAGAACCTATAGAGCTGGTTTCGCATGTTTACTTTTGGTTGAGAATTTAGGCTGCTTTTATGATCTCAGACGTGTTTTTCCTTTTTGTTTCGTTTTGTTCTGTGGCACCGTGATTTTCCGAGCGAAACGGACACAGCTTGCCTGCTGTCGTCCTTGACCGGACCTGACCTGACTTGCTCTTGATTTTCATGTCATTTAAGACCACCGTATGATTAAAGCGATCAAATTACGTTTTCTTGACATGCGTACCTTTACCCAGTCACGAGATAAGAATGCAAGAAGATCTGACCTTAGTTAAGCTGATAAGAACTTCAATGACCTATATTGATATTTTTCTGATATTTTTCTGATAAGGGTTGCCATATCTGACCAAATATTCGCAATGGTGGCCGCAAAAACTATGCTTAAAGTAACTTTATTTGAATGCCAGTTTTGACATAAATCATTATTGCATTCCAATACTTGTTGAACTAACTTGGCAACACCTCAGGAATAGGAAATTATTTTTGACAATTAAAAAACGCTTCTGGTCCTTTTTGGACTGTCCAGGACTCAAGATCAGTTTCTAGAACCGTTGTATTTGCTTTTATTGCCCACAAATTTGGACGTCATGACGTGAGTTTGTTTGGCCTCTTAACCCTAAAATACTATTTCGGAATCAATATCCATGTGTTCAATTTTCACAAAACTTGTCTAACTTTCGACTGGTGTCACTCTCATCTCCGCCACTCCCTTAGTTCCCGAGATCATGGGACGTTCGAAAGACCCTCCCCCCGGGTAAGCGAAGGGCGATTCTGACACCCGGAAGTGCGCGGGTTAACGAACATGAGGATGTCCAACCTTGCATCATTACCACCCCCTTATCGAACGGTCCACAATTTGAAGAAGTTGCCCGCATGCGGTAGGAGGGGCTAAAATTCAGCAAATTTATTGCATAACCGAGCCGCTGCAAATGCTGTTGAAGTCCGAGATAAGTCGTAAAAACGTCGGTTAAAGATGACATTTTTGAAGACCACCAGTGTACCAAATTCCGATCGCCCGAACATCTCTTGTACTCAGAATTCTATGATGCTGCCGAACGGCGACGCTTATGCAGAGAGCGGAAGGCGGTTGACTGTGTGCTCGATGTCATGAGAAACATTTTCGTCTGCTGTTAAAACAAACAGATGGCGCACAATGGTCCAGATATATTAGGGGAAATATTTCCCTTTCATCTGGAAATAAGAAGAGAACGCGTTCCCTTCGTCCCCACCACCCCTGCACGGCAAATATCCTCTCAACTCAAAAGTTGGTATGCAGGCTCATCATCAAAGGTGACCTTTAGGACAAGTTTCTGGAGAGTGATGGCCCATTCGAAACATATGAAATCCTCCAACTCAAACGTTGGTATTCGGGCTTATCATCAAAGGTGACCTTTAAGACAAGTTTCTGAAGAGTGATCACGTATTCGAAGCATATGAGAACGTGTCATGGAAGTGCACATTTTACCTGCTCGAGAGAGTAGACGGCCAAGATGTAGCGAAATAATTAGGTTGAGGTTTGATTTGCCTTAGATTTCTTATGTTGGAAACGAATATAGATTGGCCCTTCTAATTTCATTTGTCTCGTATGTATGCATATCTATGATGACAAGTTTCTCGAAATGGTTACTCGTTCACAACAGTCCGACTCAGAATGAATCCACGTGATAGATGCGCATGGCCGTAACTCGCTGATTTGCTCGTCTTCAGGTTACGGGCACATCGCGCCGAAAACTGACTGGGGGAAGGTGGTGACCATGCTGTATGCCATCCTTGGCATTCCGCTCATGTGTCTTTGCTTATCCAACATCAGTGAGGGAATGGCACACTCCTTCAAGGTCGTCTACTGGAAATGCTGCTGCTACATCTGCACAAAGAAGCCTAAGAAGAGGAGACGGCGGAGAGGCAGGCGCGGGTGAGAAATCTGATGATGATGGTGAGGCATCTAGCTGCATACTGCAAGATCGATGTGGGAGCGAGTGGGCGTTCTCACGTTTTCTCAGAAGTCTGGAGCTCTGCACTTGGTTCGCTTCGTTATAACCTTTGTTTATTTTTGTTTGTTTTTTGCGAGGCATGAAAATCATCGTTGGCGTGGATGAACTTCAATTTAGTGAATTACACCCACATACATTACATCACACTGCCCTCAGCGTAACCCATGCGATGCACTCTGCCGGCAGCTAAGGTAAGGTCACTCGGTAATTTTTACGCACTGAAATTGTCATTGACCGTGGGACTTCCGCATCTCTGTGGACAAACAGCCGGGCCACCTTACAAACAGCTTCCGGAAGACCACTGGGTCTGCGAAACGTCTATAGAAATCCTGGTCAGGTACGCTACCCGTTGTCATTTTCTGTTTTCATATTGGTGGCAAGGTCTTCTGTATTCTTCCGGCATATTGTGTAAGGACTCATACTAAGTGTAAAGGAAAAACGTACTGTTTGCGAAGTTTTGAGGTGGTCGTAACAATTGAACCGAAGCCGACTTTCTGCGTCAGGCAGATTTTGGAACATACCTTACTAAATTTCAGTAAATTAGCAATTAGATTAATACTACTGTTTACACGCACCTGCGTGAAAACGGGCGACGGACGCGGTGCGGTGTAGCTGTACGTGAAACGGTGCGGAATAGCTGACCTGCGGCCAATCGAGCGATTTTTCTGTTACTCAGTCCTCAGAGATTACATTATCGGGCTGGCTGACAGTTGGGGACTAATGGGACTCTGACGGGGCTCTTGGATGAAACTAAAAAAAAAAATCGGGGCTTACGCTCGCGTTTCGGTCAGACACCATTCGGTGCCTCCGATCGCCGCGGCGTCCTTAGGCAATGTTCGGGACACTGGCCCTCCATTGGGGCTGGGCGCGAGACCATGCGACAACACAGCAGCGACGCAGAGGTCACAAGCTTACACAATAAGCGTTCGCTCGGCAGGGAACGTACATCCTCCAACAGGGAACGCAAAACGGCGAACAGCGCACTCAGGACAGCCCGCGGCCATCGGTATAAACGTTGCACGTGACGCTGCCGCCATACAAGGCAGTGGTTTTATTAACATTGGCGCAAACGTTTTGCAAAGCCATGTGCGGCGTATTTCCCGAGCAGCAGGCCCGGTTGATCCACGCCACAAACTGGGACTCATTCACATGAAAAGCCTACCGGAATAGCTGCGAACTCGCCTTCCCGGGTAACTGCGTGTTATTCTTGCTGTTGCAGCTATTCCTCCTCAAGGTCCATTAGACGAACGGCCAAAAACGCCGATGGAGCTGTCAGTGAGAGTGCTTTCTCGGCGTCATACGGGGATCCAGCCTCCGAGCCAGAGTACAGGTTAGTGTTACGGGCGTTACAGCCCAGCATAGGTAATTAAAACTGATTTCAAAATAAAGGCTCCGTTTGTGTTGCCGTGCAGGCCTACGTTCGCTTGTTTTGAGGCATAACATCAACGACTGCGATGTAACGTTATTGCAGCTTTGGAGTTGGACCTTTCAGCTTAACTCTCAGAGGCGTAGGACGAGGTCTGGAACAATTTCAGAATTGGACAGAGACCAAATTCACTTCCCCTAGAAATTAACGCTTTCAAAGTTCGAGTGGCGATGCCCTTGTAGAGGCTATGAAGTCTCAGATGACGTTATTCCGTACGTCTCACCAGCGGCCAACCGGACGCGACTCGACCACCCCGTTTGGTTTCCGGATGCGGAGGCGTACTCAAGTGGGAGAGGACCCAGGCCTCGTCCCCCCCCCCAGGGTCGGAATGATAGAACTGCATGCATTAACGCAAATTGTGAAACAAGTTGTAAACACTTGAGGCGTTTGTACCACGCGCTTTTCAGTTGATTTAATTTGATTCATTCATTTCATAAATGTGCACAAATGGGCACATATACCGCCGGACCTCGACAGAAAGCCGGTTAGTCTCGTTTGCCTCCGATTGTCAGTTGGCCGGGGGAAACATTGTCACCTGGACACCGCCTGGCTCTGGCAGAATGCAACGTTTCCGATGTGACGTAACAATGTGTCCGGGTCGGCGGAAAGTTTAATGCAGAACGGGGATATTCTGCATTATATAAGATCCAGCGGGATGTATATACATGGAGTACCCGTGAACACTGTATACGGATGGATGCATCCCTGACCGAATGGGCGGGATAAGGTACTGGTCAATCAGCAGTGATGTGCTAGTCTGAGTCCGCTGATCTTGCCGCATTTAACACGTCTATTGAATTCAATTCAGATTCTGAATATTCTGTTGGTATATGTTATCCCGTTTTCGCTTTCCAGTGCCACCGCTTTTAATTCACATTCAACGTTATCGCAATGCTCCTGTGTATCTTTTCTGCGCAGATTTCCTCTGCAGACAGCATGGCCAGGCATGACATCGGGGAATTTCTCCGGCGAGATGCGAAACGTGATATTGGTGACCTGGTGACAACGTGACGCCGTGTACTGTGGCGACACTGGACGGCCTCTGTGACGCTGGTGTGACGTTATATGGCCGCTGGCAAACGTGACTGTATGTCATTGTGCAGAGGCGACTCTGTGATGGTGTGTAGTGGTGACCCTGTGACAGTGTGCAGTGGTGACTGAGTGTGCAGTGATGATTCTGTGACAGTGTGCAGTGGTGCCTCTGTGACGGTGTGCAGTGGTGACTCTGTGACGGTGTGCAGCGGTGACTCTGTGACGGTACGCCGATGACGCCGCCGTCTCTGCGACAGGATGCCGGACGAAGTGGAGCCGGCGGCGGACGGGTACGGCCGCGTGCCGCTGCCGGCCGGCCGGCTGGCCGACACCGGCCGCCGCTCGGCGCCCTCCGAGCGCTCCAAGTCCTCCGACGAGCTGCCGCCGGCGCGCACCGAGGTGGACCCGGCCGCGCTGCAGAGGACGCCCTTCTTCCAGAACCGGTACGCGCTGAGCGAGGCGGACGCGCTGCGGGACGAGCCGAGCGTTGGCAGCGGCGGCTCGGTGAAGCTGTCGGCGGCGCGCACCGACTCGGCGTACGGCCGCTCCCTGAGCAGCGGCCCGCGCTCGGCGCGCGGCGGCCGCGCCGGCTCCGACCGGCTCTCCAAACTGCACGAACAGTTTCCCGAGGAGGAGTACGACTCGGACGGCTACGACGACTCGGACGAGGAGGAGAGCGCCGACACCAAGTCGGTGCCCATCTGGCTCTGCGTGCTGCTCGTGGTCTCGTACATCATCGGCGGCGCGTACCTCTTCAAGGAGCGGGAGCGCTGGACCTTCCTCGATTCGGCCTACTTCTGCTTCATCACGCTGACTACGATCGGGTTCGGCGACTTCGTGCCGGACCAGAACCCGGGAGGCGGCAAGGAGGGCGAGGCCATCGCCATCTGTTCACTCTACTTGCTGTTCGGCATTGCCTTGCTCATGATGAGCTTCAATCTGGTGCAGGAGGAGGTCATCAGCTCTGTCAAGAGCGTGGCCAAAAAGCTGGGAATCATCAAAGACGAAGAAGACGAATATGATGACTACTGAGCGCTCATCGGTGGGCGAGGTCGGGCAGCAGAACCCACTGTAGCTCCAATCCCGGACAGCGTCCAGTCTTCCCGGCTCCGACATACGCGGAGTGCAAGTAATACACACTAGGCGAATTACAGACGGTTGTGCTGCTGAATGCTGTTGGAGCGCATGTATGCCTGTGCCTGTAGATACAAAGTGGATGGTGGTGGCCCTTCATACGAGCGCCTAACAGCCTGCGATGCAGGATTACGTTCGTGGCCAGTTTGTCATAGGTCAGTAACAGCCCATCACTGATACGTCCATGCGGCGTCTGCCTCTCAACTTCCCAAACACAGCTCAGTTTTCCCCTATCGGAGACCGATGGCCATCCCCTCCGGTCCCTCACGTAAACGCCACGTTGAGACCGACCCCGCTGATCGACTCTTACTCCCCGTTCACTTCAGGAAGGCGCGTCCCGCCGTTCCCGTCCTGCGCTGATCAGGGACCGTCCTGAGGGAGACCCTGGTCCACACGGTCCTGACCGAGACCCTGGAACACACGGCCCCGCGTGGTCCTGAGGGGAACCTTGGTCCTTACGGTCCCGGTTCGTGACGGTTCTGTGCAGCCGTGTTGGACCTGTTTGTTTTGGTTCGTGGCGGTTCCGTACATCCCCAGGGGCTGGTGCTGCCCTCGGTTCGTGGTGGTTCTGTGCAGCCCCGGGTGCTGGTTCTGCTTGTCTCGGTTCCCGGTGGTTCTGTACCGGCGCAGGTGCCGGTTCTGTTTGTCTCGGTTCGTTCATGTTCGGCACGGCCGCAGAACGCAGCCCGTTGTGACGTCGACACGATCGACCCAAAGGCCACAATACAATTGACAGACATGTCAGCCAAGCGTTGTATTTGACCGCGACTGGCCGGCAGGCCCACGACATACCCGCACACGTGCGCGAATCTGACACAACTGAGCGAGTCACGGCAAGTTTATCCACACTGCCACCACGAGCTGCAAACTAGAATACATCGCATGTTTTGTCTGAATCATTTGCTAATAATTTTGGATAAACAAACAAATCACGAACACATACATGGATTTGCCTTAAACCATGTTCACGCAATGCCATCGACAGTTGGCTCGCCCGCCAAGCGCACCGTCTAGAAGGTAAACACTACACGCTGATATAACTGGCCATCGAAAAATATAAATCAAAAGCAATCTCAAGGCCCACGCGCAGCTAATACCCCATGAGCCACTGGATGACTGACATCAACTGTTTTGAACAATATCCTATTCTAACCGTCGAGAATTCCTAGCGAAAAGTAGTTTTGAGAGACAGAGAGACCAACAAAAATTCTTTTATGGCACATCGCTGCCGTGCCAGGCCACGGAAGCCGGACGACAGTCTCAGGAATGAAATGCCGCCCATCTTACGGTTAAACGGGGGACCGCGGCTTGCGGCAAACCACACGGGGCCGACAAAATTTTGCCGGCCTGAAGAAGGCGAGAAAACATGCGCTCAAAATCAGACCTGCAGTGCCGTGACATACGCCCAGTGCTTCAGTGCTACCACACAATCAACTCGAAACGTAACACCAGGCAGTGATGCAGGACAATGGCCTCCAGCGCGGTATCTGATCGCCTGGATGTGGTGATGTGAGTCAAAGAGGCACCTAACCATAGTCACTGACGATCTTAGCGCGGCATCTGACCGCCGTCACTGATGTACGCACGGCATGTGAGCGCCGCCACTGATGACGTAAGCCAGCGTAAGCATATGACTGCCGTCACTGATGTAAGCATGGCATGTGAGCGCCGTCACTGGTGACGTAAGCCAGCGTGGCATATGATCGTCATCAATGATGTAAGCATGGCATGTGAGCGCCGTCACTGATGACGTAAGACAGCGTGGCATATGACCACCGTCACTGATGTAAGCATGACAGGTGAGCGCCGTCAGCGATGACGTAAGCCAGCGTGGCATATGACCGTCGCCACTTATGAGTCAGAGTGTCTCGTGAGAAATCGGGGCCCTCCGCGACCGTTCGGCCGTCGGCAGGGGTGAGCCACGGACGTGATCCGAACCACCACAGGCCGGATACCGGGGGACGGTCCAGTGGAGGCCGCCAGGCCACAAAACACCCGACCAACACACCGCTAACGCAGAGGACAAGCGCGGACGAGGCAAAACAAAACAGGGCAGCCACATTTCAGTCAAGAAAATCCCGCCACTCGGCAGGCGGCACGCTTTTCCACGCCGTGGCGTTGCCTGAATTAGCCAAAAATAAAGCCCGCAGCTCGGCGACCTGGGCCTCAAAGCCCAGGGGCCATGTTAAAACCCTCAGGCCGGCAGATTGCCGGGACTGGTTCAGGCGGGACGCGACATACCCTGGACGGCTCCCCACACATCCGCACCGCGCCCCTCCTTGGAAACCGTGCAGCTGGCGAACAGCAGAATATCAGGGGTTGAACGGCTTATTCAAACACTGGTCCATAAGATCTAATCAATGCTATTGCTACATCGCAAACCAATAACGATGATCTAAAAAACCACCTCTATCTTATGAATACGTACCATGTAAGTCTACAGCGCTTCTGAGGACAGCACCCATCCTGGACAGATTCTAAGGAGATTTGTGATACAGCAGCTTCATAAATCTAGCGCTCAGCAAATACACGGTAGCCCTTAACCGTAGAAAAACTGAATAATGTAACCGAGACTGGCGGTGAGCGCAGCCCAGCAGGATTCGGCAGAGGCAGCTTGGATAGGCGGGTCCAGCGTTCTGGCGGCACGGCCGGGGCGCCCGATGCCTGGGCCGTGCCGCCGGCCAACGACGGTGTCCGTCCCGCCCGTCGACCGATGGCGCCGGCGCGCGGCGCCGGACGCTGTGATGTCGGCCGCGCGTCTCGACCGCCGACTACGCCTTCACCTGGGCGCCAGGCACGCGACCCAAAACCTGCCGAAACCGAACAGCACTGGGTCACGGCGGGACATGGTCTGATCAGTACAGCACTGGGTCACAGTGGGAGGTGGTCTGGTCAGGATAAGACTGGGTCACAGCAGGAGGTAATCTGGTCAGGACAGCAACGGGTCACAACAGGTGATGGTCTGGTCAGCACAGCACTGGGTCACAGCAGGTGGTGGTCTGATCAGTACAGCACTGGATCACAGCAGGAGGTGGTCTGATCAGTACAGCACTGGGCCACAACAGGAGATGGTCCGGTCAGGACAGTAATAGGTCAGGGCGGGAGGTGGTCTGGTCAGAACAGCACCGGGTCACAGCAGGTGGTGGCCTGATCAGTACAGCACTGGGTCACAGCAGAAGGTGGTCCGGTCAGGACAACACTGGGTCACAGCAGGTGGTGGTCTGATCAGTACAGCACTGGGTCACAGCAGGAGGTGGTCTGGTCAGGACAGCACTGTGTCACAGCAAGAGGTGGTCTGATCAGGAGAGCACTGGGTTATTGGTGGCGGGAGATGGTCTAAAATTCCGCAAACACGAGCTTGACAAGAAGCTGGAAATTTGTCCTGTCGCCAACTAAGATACAAAGTCAGTCGCGATTTTTAGTGAGGCAAATCAGCCACATTTGAGGTACTTACATAGACACAATCCAGATACGCTCTGCTATTGACTAGAAACAGAAAACAAAACTATCCATATTCTCTTCTCCAAAGTACGCCCACCAACACCGCAAGTTTTTCGTGAATCAACACAACTCTCACCTTTTTTCTTTCTAACGTCACCAGAGGCAAACATTTCGCATATGATGAGGTGTTAGAGCTGTTCAAAATGCAATGCGAAATGGAAGTGCTGTACATCAAAGGAGCCCTTCTAATGGGAACTGGTTCGGTCGTTAAACGAAAAATGCACTGCATGAAGGCATGGACGCGTTTGCCTGTTCATTTGTCCTGTGGCGTTATCTTTTATCAGGATCAAACACCTGGAATTGAATCTCCGTCTTTTTGTAAGCCGATTCGCAACATCTAGGTTAGATGCCCTACTTAAAGCGCGATGAAACGAAATGAGACGGCATCATCGGAGGCGCTACGCGACGACCGTACCACACGTCTCCCAGCTGGCGGTGCTCCAGGACAGGGGACGTGCGCCGACAGCGGGCCGGCTGTACACCCACCTTGGAGAGGTCGACGCCGGTGAGCGCGCCCACGGCCGGCGGCACCTGGCCAACCAGACGCGTGATCTCCGAGGTCAGCTGGCTTTCCCCGCCCAGCAGCACGATCTCGTCCACCTTGGCCAGCGGGGCGGCGATCTCGGCAGCCACCTGGAGCGACGCCGCCCACGCCGGAACACGTCAGCACAATCTCTGGCACTGATCTCCACGGCAACTACGTCGGATCACATCAGTACAATCTCTGACAATGATCCCCACGGCGACCTCGACGGAAAATGTCAGTGCAATCTCTGACAGTGATCCCGACGGCAACCATGTCGGAACAATCAGCACAATCCTTGACACCAATCCTCGCAGCAAGTGACCGAATATCTCAGTGCACAGTCAGTCAGTCTCCAACAGGGAACCCGAGACCCGGCACACAATGAAACACGTCAGAACAATCTCTGACATGGTTCCCAAGAGCAACATCTCCGAACATGTCCTTTATTGCCGGGCTGTTCTCCAACCTTACTGAATCCTGCTGACAATAACCGCCCCATTACCCTGTTATGAAATTATGAGTTCGCCACTCCACCTTGGGCAGGGCCTCCAGAACCATGGCCGTGAGCGCTGCCTCGCCGTACTGCTTGTAGGCGGCCGCCTTCATGCGCATGCGCTCGGCCTCGGCGCGTCCAATGGCCTCGGTGCTCGTCGCCTGCGCCTGGCCCAGCAGCTTGATG
Source organism: Capitulum mitella (assembly GCA_030062745.1). NCBI lineage: Eukaryota > Metazoa > Arthropoda > Thecostraca > Pollicipedomorpha > Pollicipedidae > Capitulum > Capitulum mitella. The sequence continues at coordinate 20,280,313 of CP099839.1, forward strand.
GCCTCAGCTTCGGCTTTAGCCAACTCCACCGTCTGATACCTGGACGACACAATGATCGCTGACGTCACGCCCGGCCGCACTGTCACAGGGGCAGGGTCAGCTCCCAGCTTCAGGCATCAGCAGGCAGAGACGATCACTCGCGGCAGCGTGTGTCCAATAAAGCGTCCTCTCAGTCTGACAGCACCTTCAGGGTGCGTCAGAAGGAGCGGCGGCGCCCACTCGCCGCAGCTCTCCGCACATCACAACACTGTACACCGCAGCCACCAGAACAAAACACAAGGAAGACGGCAGTGGTCGCGAGCAGAAGTCTGATTAATGTGCCCAAAGGGCGGTGTCACGGTTGATCTTAATCAGTCCCGGCCATAGCCAACAAATATCTGGTCGCCCCGCTCGCGGTCAGCTGCTCATCCCCCTCCCCCACACGCGCGCCAGGGTACTGGAGATGTTCAACAGGCCCACGGTCTGTGGCCAGGCATTTCCGTACCGTTTGCCCTCAGCGATGGCCTCCACCTTGAAGCTCTCAGCCTCTGCCGGCAGCTTCACTGTGCCAATCAGCTCCTTCTCCTTCCTCATGATCTCCTGAGTCTCCACCTGGCCACAGGGCAGGGCCGGTCGCACGGCGTCAGCGGCAGCACCCCCAAAAACTGACGGCTACACACCACAGAGGACCAACATCGGCACCAGTGCACCACACACGTGCTGATCGACGGTAACCAGGTACAGAATCCCAAAAACTGACGGCTACACACCGCAGGGGACTAACACTGGCACCAGTACACAACACACCTACTGACCGACGGTAACCAGGTACGGAACCCGAAAAACAACTGGAGCCTACACACCACAGATCACCAGCGGCACCAATGAGCATACACAGTTTCATCGATGGTGCTGAGTCGAGTTCCGGTGGGTCCCATACGAGCATCTACACAACCCAGTTCATCAGAGACCGGTGACCAGACGATGAGTGCCACGGCAGCCAGCCTATACTCTGAGAGCAGCCCACAGTCTCTGACCTCAATCTGCTTCCGACGCTCAATAACGTCGATGGCGACCTCTTCGTTTCTGATCTTTTGCTTCTCCTTCGCAGCTTGGAACTCATACGCGAGCTCTGACTCGGCTTTCTGCAAGAAAGGAAGTACTGTCTCGCGTTGTCGGGAGAGGGCGTCGCTGTGCGGTAATAACACATAGGCACGTGAACCAACAGCCCAGTCAGAGTCTCGAAACAGCTATTTCGGAAATGTCACGACCGTATCGGCGGCAGTGCGGCGGCAGGCAGCACCGCCGCCGGCCGGTCGGCCAGCACTGCGCGCCGTGCCTTACCGCAGTGTTGATTTCGCGGTCGAACTGGGCCTTCTGCAGCTTGTAGGCGCGCGTGTTGTCCTCGACCTTGACGTCCGTGCCGTACTTGACATCCATGGCGGCCTTCTCGCATTCGGCCTCCTGCAGCGCAGATACGGGTACAGTCACCACGTCACACACACCGACCGGACTCCACACAGGCGCGGCGTCCAAACAAGTCCAAATAGGTGCTGCATCCCACACAGCCGGCACCACACCAACACGGGCCGCGCTCCAAACAGGTCCAAACAGGTGCAGTGTCCCACACTGCCAAAACATTAGTGACCACCGCTGGCGCTGTCCAGACAGCGGCACCCGTCACTGGAACTATCGGTTCAGAAGGCGGCAGTCCCTGGAGCTGACATCCACTAACCCGAATGCCGGCATCCCTGGTGGCCATGGCCACGCCGATTGTGGCGTCGCGCTTGACGACGGCCGTCTGCGGCCGGCCCAGCGACGACAGGTAGTCCACGTTGTCGTACACGTCCTTGATGGTGAAGCTGAGGATCTCGATGCCCATGCGGCCCACGTCCGGCGCGGCCACCTCGCGCACCAGCGCCGCGAACTGGTCCCGGTCCTTGAAAACCTCCTCCACGCTCAGAGTGCCTGCGGGGTGCAGCGCGCAGTGTCACCGCACACTGATCTACTCATGTCCGCCTCTTCAACGGTATACATATGGCTTTAGCAATGCGAAACATACGTGGTTCCGTCCGCAAACCGCTGCTGAGCAGTCATCCACGCAAATAAGCCGCCATTCACACAGCTGAACTGTCATACACACAAATGAACGGCCATCTACACGGCTGTGACGTCATACACCCAAATGAACAGTTATCCACACGACTGAGCCGTCATCGGCACACATAAACAGCCATCCACACAAATGAACAGCCACCCACACCACTGCGCCGTCATTCACACGACGGGCGGGTTACGCAGCTGTTAAAATGACGGCCGACCAGTGTTGGAAAAACTGTCGTTTTCTGGGGTCAAGAATAAAAAATCCATACTCCAAGAAAAATTTTGCACTCCAAAATGGTCATTTCCTCCCCCCAAGAGACATGGGTATTCCTACTCAACCAGAGTTCGAAGTTACTTGGTGTTTCCCTCTTGTTGATGGTTTACCATCCCTACTCAGCTGCTGACGTACACTCTGAACTTATGGCCAGCCACCTAGCCCCCCAACCCCCCGTCAACGACTCTGCTGACCTACCATGCAGACCCAGGAAACTGGTTTGCCCCCACAACGGAGCGACTGGATCCGCCCCTCCTGGTCACATATGCTTGCAAAGCACCTAGTTAATCCATGTTTCTGACATAAACGCATGACATTTTATACTCCACAAGAGAATTTGTACCCCGACACCAGGAAGAAAAACCCGGTTTCCAACACTGCGGCCGACCACCAGTCCCGGTCCCGGTGACACCAGACAAGCCGCACCTTGTGCCCGGCCGGGACCGGACCTGATTCAAAACGAATCTCATTTCAACACCGCCATTCAGTGGCCACCTCCGACTGACCACACACGAGGAAACTCGGGCAAAGGCACACCACTGCAACGGACGCTCAATCATCACATCGACTAATTGTGAAAGGGTTAAGTATTACTGGCATGTCCGTGCTCCCCAAAACGAAAATTTGACAGGATCATACAAGAAGCTGTAAAACTTTGAAATCTCTGAGCATTAAGCAATACTTTAAAACTACCTTGGATCTCCTGAGACACCATCAGCCGCTGCCTCTCCGGCCACGGCAAGCACTAACCCAGAATGGCCCGGAGGTGGCCCTCCAGTGTCTGCAGAATGGTATTCTGGATCTCGTGCACGGTCTTGCCCAGGAACTGCTCAAACGCCAGTTTCAGGATCTCCTCTTGTTTGATGAACTTGCACTGGGCCACGCCGGTGACGGTGAGCGGGACACCCTGGGACGTCTCGACTCGGTCGCAGATCGGGTTCAGTGTCATTGTCTGCCGGTCCGGGCAGGATGTATCAGTTGCAGACAGGCTGTGTATACACACCACCCAGACATACACATACAGTTGCACACAAAGGCCCAGACATACACGCTGCTGACCATGCAGACCCTGATGGGAAGCAGGCCATACAGGAGACAACATTAAGGATACTTTTGGCGGAGCCAGCAGCCAATTACTTTATGACCATTCCAAGGCCAATAAAAGGTCAGGTGCCCAAATTTCGTGGTTCTGACCCAAGATGTCCTCGACCCAAGTAATGACCAAAGTGCAAAGGTTCCTGATGGCACGGATGACACCCATGCACATGACTGAGCAGCACTGAGCACCACGCAGTATTCCGTTCGCTTGTTATACGACAGTCGCCGTAACATGATTTCTCCAGAATATGACAGTGAAATGTGATGGCATTAATCTCAAATTTTCGGGGAATGTATTTATATCAGGGCTTGAAACCCAGTTATTCGAGAGCTATCAGAGCAGTCGTTGGAGATAACTTGCTGATAACCTGGGGAGGGGGGGGGGGACTACACCGTCTTCCTGTACTGGCGAAGTTAACGCTATTCCGTGCTGGGGGGTGGGGTGGGGTGGGGGGACAAATTCTACTTTTTGCTTGTCATTTCCAGGGTTTTGGCAGCCGCTGCACGAAACTCGGTGCAGCAGGTCCAAAACACGACTTGTCCTAAATATTCTTTCGCATGCTGCGACAAAATTTCGAAATTTTACCTTCTCCAAAGGCGGTTCTAGTACACGTTTTTGGGATGCATATTTGAGGGATGTTTCGCTTTCTGGAGTTCACGAACTTCGACAGGGTCATATAATATTCTGATGTTCTTTAGAATGTTGCGGATAGTTCAAGTAATCAAGATGTTTGCAACCTGTACTCTTTCAAGCATTTTTAAGAGAAATGTTGGTCAATGGCGGATCAAGGGGCATGTACAATGTTTCTTTACATTTTCTTGTTCCCAAGAATGTATGACTTATTGCATGAATGAAACAAAGTTAATGTGTGGTAAAGACATATTCATCCTAATTTCAGCATATGGCTCAGCTATATATGCTACCATAAGCATATTCTGGCATTGGTTTAGGGTGCACATTAATCAGCCCAACAGCCATTTGGACTTGTGACTTGTTTTGTTAGCTCTACATAAATTGTGCTCAAATGCCATATATTTCAGTGAAAATAGAGATCAGAGCTGACTCTAGGGCAATGTCAAAGGCGGAATTATATTTCATCTTATTCCTGAGAAATTATGATGCAATTTACCATGAAGGAAGTTATCCCACTTTCTTTGAAACCTCGATCCGCCTAAGGGCATCTGTCATGTCTGCGTAATATGGCGTGCGACACATAGTCTTCTGGGCACAGATAAGTTCGCCAGACTCAAGATATGTTATAGAATGAATTAAGATTTCTGAAAAAACACATGCGCCTTTTTATGTGCCCTAGATACGCCAATTAATTTCCAAAATCGACCTCTTCCTTACATATAGACGTATCAATTATTGGCAGAATGACATGACTGAGAACAGAATCGACCATAAAATGTGGTCTCGAAACTCGCGCAAATAAACCCCTATTTGGCCCCCCGTCTAATCTTTTTCAAAAATTTTAAAATTTTCATTTTTAATACAGACCTCACTGCAGGTTATCAAAACGCCGTCTCCCGATGAGAACTGGGACTAATAGTTTTTGAAATCGCAGGGGAAGGGGGAGGCAGAATCTGCTCCCCCCGCACGGAATCGTACGAAGCCGGCAGGAGCACGGAACAGGTTTAAGCAACAGCGCCACTGCACTGACGCCTCAATCCAGGGGGGGGGGGGGAAGGAGGACACTGAACACCTGTTACGGCCCAGGTGACAGATCTCACCTCCAAGCTAATGCTCTTGACGTCGGTGACGCACCACCAGGCCCAGGCCCAGCCGCCCACGATCGTCCGCTTGGAGGTCGCCCCAAGGCAGCCCCCTGCCAGCGGCACCGACCATCAGCACCCAACAGGCAGTTAGCCAATGGTCGCAATACTGCCAGCTATTGAAGCATAACAGCTGGACAACCAACATGGCAAGGCTTCATGACAAACATGTGACTTCATGGCCAAAACAGCGAAGATGCCACTCAATATTCTCTAGCATTAACACATATTCTCATGCTTCTGCTGTAAGCTTGCTAAGCCTCAGATACACATCCTAAACTCAAGACATCTATAACAATATTGCTGTGGAACAATGCATGCATCATGTGGCTGGCATACACACCTGAAACCACCATTGCTTCATTTGGGCCAACTGTGTGAATATTTCCCATCTTGATGTATGACAACACTATCCAGTCTGAAACAAATATGACTGCAAGTCAACAACCAATGGACAATGCAGTAAGCTCATTCATCAACATTTATGCCCACAGAAACACTCTTCATCTGTTACATTTCTGGGGCACCAACAATGACTTGGTCCCTCTAGCTCTAGCTTCTGAGCTAGAGCCAGAGGGAATTAGCTAGCTCCCTGGGCATACTCTGCCCCCAAAACAGCATCAGTTACTTCAGTGCAAAGTGACAAAACCTAGGGTCTTTATCTATTATCACCATCCATAATAAAGCAGATACACTGCAATTGTGTGCCACACAATAATATGTGGTTGCACAGACATGCATGATATATATATATATATATATATATATATATATATATATATATATAGATATATATATATATAATACATTTAACACATTAAAGTACATAACAAGGACAAAACACCCACAGATTTTCAACAGTGTGATTCTACACAAGCTAGGGTCAGTACATATAGGTAGCAATTACAAGACAGCAAAAATCGTGCTACCATAATATTGCCATCCCCTCATCCAGTAAACTGAAATGATGCACCAAGACATAGTCTGCATATTACGATGTACAGAGTTTTTGAATATGTAGTGGCTAAAAACTAAGAGACCTGCATTGTCCTTTGCAGTGGATAGAATTTAAACAGTGAATGCCTTGTTGCTGCCAACAGGTAACATGTTGAATGGATCTGCAATAACGTGCTCTGTTAGAGACATGACTACTCTTCATAGTTTGGAATTGCCCAAATTTTCGTTAAATCTGTCTAAAATGAAATGCTTCACTTGCCTACTGACGAGATTCCTCCATAACACATTCGGACTTTATATACCATATTTTTTTCATATAATTTTACTTTTAAGACCACCTAGAGTGTAGATCCTACACATGCGGGATGTAGGTGTGGCACACTCAGTTACCTCCTGGACAGGGTGGGGTTTCCAGTGCCCAACGTACAAGAAGAGGTCGGGCCACTGGTCCGCGCTACCCGAACATCGTCTTTATGATATGCCCTCATGACTGAATTTACCTGCCTGCGAAGGTTATCGTGTACAAAGGGCAGTCGAGTAAATGAATGCTGGCATTTTTCTCGTGTTCATCTTATGGTGCGGTTTCTTCGAGAGAGGATCGACGCTGCGAATGTCTTGGAGGCCGGAGTCGAATAGTTTGTGCAGCATACCTCAGTAGATTTAAAGGATTTAAAAGTCATTTTCTCTCAACGAACATGCTGTTTTTGAAAGCACCTTTGAGGGCACCTTTCGCACGATTCCAGATTCGCGGAAACTCGCATTACAGGTCTTATTTGTGCATCACACACAGTTTCCATGTACACATGGGATAGGCAGAATAGTAATGTAAAATTACAGGAGCTGCCACAGCTTTAACATACAGTTCCATGGTGTGATCCCGTACATGGCTACCATGAGCAAAGTGTCACGAAATGTCCTTTTTCTCCACAGAATGCTCCAAAGTACACGATATCTTGGTCGTGCATGGTACGGTATACGGTTAAAGCCAGCGAAAGAAGACTCCAAGACACGCATCCAAGTTAAAAAAAAACATGGATATATCACATGTAGAATGACCGGTCGCATTCCATATTATGCCAGAGGAGTGGACTCAAAACGATGATCGACTGCTATGGTATGTCTCCTGCTATGCTGTCAGGTGGTACACAACGAATGCCCATCAAAACCGCTTAACCAGGCATTGACTGGGGTATTTTGCCACCTTCTATTGACTGGAAGGGGGGACGTTTAATGTCCTTTCGGTTTAACGCCACTTTCGGTTTTGCTGGTTCAAATCGCAACTGATAGCGCCAAATCTTGGGTTTTGTGACAGACACATTTTGAAACTTTTTGATCAATGATGACACCACACTTCATTTCATACATGAAAAAGCGAACATTTTCTCCAGAGTTGCCTAATCACAAGGAAAAGCAGACAGACTGAAAATGATGTGGCAATATGTTCCTAGTACCTCAATCTCATATTTTAAGTTTCATTATGATGCACTCAGCAATGCATGTTTACTGGCCCATTTGACAAAAAGATCTCAAAAAAGCTCAAAGCGCCTCAGGCACGGAAAACCCCTGAACTGGCCCCAACTGTTGTGCACATGCAATCTAGCAACACCTTATAGACAATGAGCATGCCAGTGACCTCTGTCTGACATCTTTAGATGCCCTGCAAGTCAATATGTTCCATGTTGCACATTTCCTTGGAATGTTCACCAACATTGCAATGCTGATATCATCACACCAGTGATATCGAACATCCAACAGACACAACCAGTTTAACCCTGAGCTGAAATCTGCATCAAACCACCAAACATCAAACTGTGGAAAAATGCTGCACTCATGCAAAAAACAATGCACGAGTTATATGTGCCATCTGTTGCCAGAAAAATCCATACTCTATCAAGCTGTGCCCTAAAACTGGTCTCTTCAGTTGCCTTTTCTAGTGTATCCTTACCAGGCATGTTGCCCAGATTTTCCACTGAGGTGGGGGAGGGGGACAGATGTCAAATTTTGCCATATGCAATTGGCCTATGACAAAATTTATATGAAAACACGGCAATTTTATGTAACTGACCCCATATTTGATCTTGAGAAATACATATAATGTTTGCTTTTCCAACATCTAAATGATCACTATTCCATACTGCAGTGAAAATGCTACACATCTAATGCAGACATCTTGGCTCAGGAAGAGCATTGGCTTCATGGCCCCCTTGGCTACATCCTTGATCCCCACTGGATCCACAAAATGTAAAATGCATAAAATAAAATACATACATAAAATACTGACCTAGGATGACCTTGCATGAGGCCAGAACTGCTCCATATTGTGCTCTCAGGTCATGCTAATATGCAATGCAAGCCACAATCACCATCCACAGTAAAACCACTGACAATAAGGCAGCAAAATAAAACTGAATATCAAATTGCACAACAATGTTGTCTATGTCATCAAGATGTGACATGAGATGAAACCATTCCCAATTTTTTCTTTCAGCACATGCACAACTGACATAAGAAAAGATACTGACATTTTCAGGAGGCTGAATCTATTTGTTTGGGAGATGTCTAAGATGTGCCTCAGAGATGGAGGACATTAAACATTTCCCAATCAATGGTTAGTTAATTTGTTCATGTAAAGAAGCACTAAAGCATACCACGTTATTGTTGGAAATGGGCTCCAGCAATATCTTGAGTCTGGTTTTTATCTTGATGTTTTTAGCTCTACTTCGCCACATTCTTTACAGCACATGCCATAGCTTTTTGGGTATTCTAGGCACAGGCCTCCCACTTCTCATAATTACAGAAATCCACATAGTTAGCAAGCAATATGAGTATTAACAGGTGTGCAGTGAAAAAATAGGCAGATCACAGGCATTTAGTGCCTTGCCAACATTACCACTTTCTCAAAATAATCTCTTGAAGTGATTCAGCTACCCATAACCTCAACAACCAGCATGAGTTCGAAGCACGAACATCTCCGCGAGACAGATCAACACCAACTTTTAAGCACTGATGGTTGACAGTGATGTAAAATATGATGTCACTGAAAGGCCTATCAAGACATGGCCATCTAGAAACATGAAATAAGCTGAGACAGTACTGGAATGGGGCAGGAAGATGGACTAGGACTGCATAAAAACAAACATGAATGCATGGGAGAGAATGGGGGCAGAGAAGGAAACTGGGACAGCACAGAGATATGAAGGACCAGGATGGGGTCAAGAGAGAGATAAAGACTAATGGAATGGGCATGGAAGGGTATTAGGACAGAATGGTGAAAAGGGACTGTGCTTAGAAAGAGACAAGTCAGGAAATGGGGATGGGACAAGGACAAGCAAGGGATAGGGCTATCAGGTGGTGTTTGAATGAGCCAAATCACAGGGTTGGTTTTCAAGATGAACAGGGCTGGGGTGTTAAAGGCCCCTACTCTGTGAGAGGTGATGAAACACCCCAGTCAATGCCAGGTTAATGGTCCCATCCAGTATTCCATCATTGCATCTGTCCTGTTTCAGTCCCTATTTGGTTTCATCCCAAGATCTTTGTTCCTTGTTTCTGCCTCCCTCCCTCCTCATCCCATACCACAGGGGAACAACATGGAACAGGACCAAGGACTGTAATGGGACAGGGACAAGAAGTAGACTGGGGTGGGACTGGGAGGCAGAGAGGCAGGTGGGGCTGGAACAAGGATCACAGGATAAAAGAAAATACAGACTGAAATGGGACTGGCACAATGATGGGATACTGGACAGGACTGTTATCCTGGCAATGACTGGAGAATTTTGGTATTTCATCACCTCCACAGACTGGGGGGTTTTCAACACCCTGGCTCTGTTTATCTTGAGAATCAACTGCATGATGTGGCTCATTCAAACACCAATTGAGAGCCAAATCCCCCTTACTTGCCCCTGTTCTATCCCCATTCCCTTGTTTGTCCCTTTCCACACCCAGTCCCTTTCCAGCATTGTCCTAACATTTTCCCATGCCCACTCCATTAATCCTTATCTCTCTCCTAACCTCATCCAGGTCCTCCATATTTCTGTACTATCCCAGTTTTCCTTATCTGTCCCTGTTCCCCCCCCCCCCCAAGAACTCATGTCTGTCCTTGTTCAGTCCCAGTCCACATCCCTGTCCCATTCCAGTACTGTCTCAGTTTATTTCAAGTTTTGAGACTGCAAGATGATAATAGACCTTTTAGTGCAGTCATATTTCATGGCATGTTTGTCAACCATTGACACTTAAAAGTTGGTGTTGGTCTGTCTTGTGGAGAAGCTCAGTGCTATCAACTCATGCTAGTTGTTGAGGCCATAGGTGGCTGAGTTGCTTCAAGATTATTTTGAAGAAGTGGTGATGGAAGCAAGGCACAAAATGCCTGTAACTGACCTGTTTTTTAAATGCACATCTTTTGGTACCCATATGGCTTGTTAACTATGTGAATTTCTGGAGTTATGAGAAGTGGGAGGCCTGTGCCTAGAATACTGCTTTTTGAACCTTTTAGCTTAATTATCATGCCTGATGCTGCCCTAAGTAAAAAGCTGAACCTAAGACTACTGGACATATTTCCTGTGCAACCCCAAGCTTCTAAACCCAGCACAAAGATGGTTGTTCCTTCCCATAGTACCACCTAATGCCCAGGAACACTGATGGTCATGGGTCATTTCCAAAATGAATTCTTGTGGGCACAAAAGACCTTTTAAAATGGTGGTGTGAACATACAGCAATAAAGAGTGGGAAAATACTTCTACATTTCACTTTATTCACACAGTCTAGACATACAGATGAGCAACTCACACATAAACTGCAAAAAAAACCCATCACATGCCAAGCAGACATGCAGGTTGACTTAGAGAGTGAACTGTGGCGATAAAGTTAGCGATTTCTTCACATTCTGCATCTGCACATTAAAACTCATGTTCCACTTAATGTGCATACCGATCTTAAAATTTTTCTCGAGTGACAATTCCTTAGTCAAAAATAAAAAGGTGGTACAAATGTTAGTCGAACCAGTCCATGAATCCCTACGGCGCACCGTGCACAAACACAACGCACTTCGCGAGAGTGTCGGTACAGTCAGTACAACCAGCCTGCCAGTTAGTTTACGTTACCAACAGTGCAGCCTTACCACGCTCTTATTGCACTACATACTGATGCATGCATGTTCACCATCTTAGTCATTACCTCCTCGGGGATTCCCCCCTTATTCCCCTCCTGGCAATTCCGTTAAAGGCTGTCCGTCTCAAAACGTGACGACTAAATTGTAAACATAGAAATCCGACTCAATATTTGTAAAGAGAGCGAAATTGCCACAGGGCTCCAGAAGTAGTGTGTTGAAAATTATTGCCGCCTATTAAAAACGGAATTTATTCCGTATCTAGACTGTGTAAAGCGAGGTAGAACTGGAGTCAAAATTGTAGCATTAGTTACTCGGAGTTTTGAAACAATTCATGTTCGTTTTCGTAGCTGCGACCCTTTACGTCTTGGAGGAGTCATGGCAGGAAGATACGGCGACGACTTTGGGTAATACTTTGCTTGTCTTCTTTACCATCCGCACGCCAGTGGGTGTAACTAGGCTTAATGCGCGTGGTTTTTATGATCTGAAGCATTCACAGTCTGTTGGTAATGTTCTTTTCGCATTCTTACTTGCGTCGTGTTCGCCGCACCTCGTGATGAGGTGAAGGGCGTCGGACTGTTCGAAATAATTACTTTGGTACCGTATTTATACTATTGTTTAAGTTTTCTTACACGAATACATATTTTCCATCTGCTCTGAAACATTCCTCTTTTTTAGCACTGCTAATTGGAGGTGATTATGTCTGATCCTTCAGATGCATAATGCAGAGGTGTGTGAAAATTGATCCAGTCACATTGTGTATTCTACCATCATTGATGTTGAAATGTTTATATTTAAGGATAATACAGTTCATTAGAGCCTATCATAGTACATAAATTCAGCCTAGTTCTGGGAGTGTCAAATCACAATGCATAGTTCATATGTCTATCTAAAATGCAGAGATGGAATACATTGTGAAAAGTATTTGGAGTTATTTTAATTACAAAATCCACTCATAAGTAAATGACTGATTGTCATGTATGAGGGAACTGACATAAACAGGAATTTGCATCAAAAATGGTGGCTGAATCCAAACTGCAAATCATGGCAAGTGAGCACTGCACATACACTACAGATGTCTGAGGATGATGTGCCATTACCTTCATTCATGTGCACCATTCCTGTGTATCATGGCTGTTCTTTTCCTTGTGGTCCACACAGGCAAACCTAAAAATTGCCAGATGTGTGTGAAAAAACAGATGTGCACCAAGTTTTATGCTTTCTTTCAGCTATACTGATCAAGATCTCTTCAAACTTTGCATGTTTGCAGTCTGAGACATGCCACTTGCTTTATGAAATGTGTCACATTTTGACCATATCTTGTAGGAGCAGAGTTGGGACAGGATAGCAGTTTTGGGACAGTTTTGAAAAAAGAAATAGGGCCAAATCATCAAAACTGAGGCAGCACAGTTTGCCTTGGGACATCTGATTGGCTCACAACACTCAGTGCTATGATAGTCTTCCTCAGAGAGTTTTCACTCAACAACAGTAACAGTGCTATGCACCACATTTCTCAGAAATGTGGGAAAATGTGGGAAATGTGGGAAATCTGTGGAAAAAGAAATGGTCAGCCATTAACAGATTAAAAGATAAACTGGCCTAAATTTGTTGAGAACTGATATTTGTGCCATAAATTAGGTTAATACATTCTGTCCCAAATGGGGGCAGGCTTGTACCTTTCCCAGGCATCTCATGGACTAGTGACATGATTTCTGGACTGGACTGCACCCTTGCTGTGTGCTTAAAAATACTTTTCCATCCACATTAGTTCAGGTTTGATCAAGGTCAGAGGCTTGTGGTTCAGTCTGTCTAATTTTGAGGGCTGAGAATTTCCACTGCAAATAAAGCCAGCCAAATCATTTGTTGCTACCATGGCCATCAGCATGAACACTGCTAAAAAAATGGCCTTCTCCCATGCCAAATGGCTGGTTAGGTCAAGGACCCTTGAAAGTACTGCTGAGCCTGTTCAAAACCAGGAAATGCTTTTTAAACTTGCACATAAGCTATTCTTTTTACATGCTGATTCACCATTCTGCTTTTTTGTGGGGGGGGGAACAGATCTTGTAGATACTAAGCAGTAGGAATCCTTATTGACTTGCATTGCCTGTAGTTTCTAGTCATCTTAACATGACAACATGAATTTCTGTACACACTTCTTTGCATATGCCTGTCAGATGTTTTTTTTTTAATACTGACATCACAAGTGATAAAGATAAAGCTTTTGCTCATGCTGTGAACTGAACTAAAAGTAGATGATAAAACAACAGACAAACAAACAAATGTTACACAGCTAATGACAGCAAGATCATGACACTTGCTGTTGAAAGACTACAGAAAGATCCTGATTCTGGACTTTTTATAGGTTGGCCGAATTGTTTTTACTTTCATCTGGAAATGGCCTGACTCAGTAGTGCTGATGATAAGGATTGCATTACAGCCAAAAAACCAAAAGCTGTTCACATTATCTGGAATCAAGATTGCCATATTCCCATATCCATAATGCTAGTTTGCAGACCCATATGAGGTGACCTACTCACTCCTGCTCAAGATATCAAGAACTACCCATCCAACTTGACTGCAACAATGGGCAGTTGATTCATCATGATGTGAGTAACATTTTTATAGAAATAAGTCTTGGAATCCTGAAAAGAGTTCAAGGACATAGATTCAGGGGGACAAAGAGCCAGAAAGGGGGCATTCTTGATATATATATATATATATATATATATATATATATATATATATATATGATATATATATATCTACTCTTATGTACATTGCCCAATTTTGGTGCAACTGGCATGCATCAAGAGCTAACTAGGAGGAATTTCCATTTGGCCCATAGATTTAAAATTCTGAAAAAAACTGATAGGCATTCACTAGGCTTGCAAAATGGGAGGAATATGCTTCTGAAAACTGAATTAACATTGAAGTTTCCAATGTTTTCAAACTATTATTATTTCAAAAGATTACTAGTCATTTTATACTTCCAAAACACAATTTGCATTGCATTGTTTGTGTAATGTGGGCATAGATAGCACCAGGAGCTTGAAAAAGTTTCACTGTCTTGGTCACATATCCATTGTGTCAGCTTATGACCTTTGACCTAAAGTGATGTCAGCTGACCTCAGTCATTTGGAATGACCCTGGGCTCAATTCATAGTGTCTGAAAATGTTGGCAACCATTTCAGGTATCTGGATTTCCAAAACTCCCATTAATGACTGTCATGGTATAGGGTATGTATACAAACATTTCAGGTCATAACCCCATGACATGACCTTATGTCAACCTGAAACTGGAAACAGAAGTAGAGAACCTTGCCCAGAGTTACAAATGTTCATGACTGATATATAAAAATAACAAAAATATTATGTAAGAAGATAAACTTGGCATGACCTTGGTCTGATATACTGAAGCAAACTCAGGCAAAAAGGCAGAAAATTTGCCTTGAATTCCAATGATATGAGAGCTAATGTCAGCCCAAGTATCAGTGAAAAGCACATCCAAAGCTGTGATCACATTCAAGGAAGAAAATTAATTTCTTCGACTTCCATATTGTTTATGGTCTACTAAAAGCAGTATTTCACACATTGCTACTTGCTGACACAACAGTTAATTCCACAAACATGCACAGATGACAACAGGCAATTGATTTGCTGCCCAAAGGGCATCCAGGCAAGAAGTCGTCTCTATACATGTTGTAGCATGGCTGAAAAGACTTTGTTCTCTCGAACTTCAGTAATTGATTTGACAGATATTTCATGTTTTGTCGTGGTCTCGTATACATGACGAACTCAAACAAATCATGTAAGTGACGTGGTCTCATACACATGTATCACCTCAAGGCAAATCATGTAGGTGAAGCCATGATTCATATTGGAAACATCTGTATGAATAAGTAAATGACAAAAAGCTGTGTGCAAAATAGTTTCATTTAAATGCATTTTTGCTTCATATCTGATAACAGAATGCATAGGTCATCTAACTGTCATTGTAAATCCCAATAAACAGTCATTAAATGAATATGACAGCAATGTCAAAATGGATCTGTATATCATGGGAATACTTTTATGCTATTATGCAGATAAATTTTGGTATGCATATAGAAGATGAGCACATTGCATCATGAGTCTGGCTTTGCATCCAGTGATGCTGCCTAAGGCACCAAGGTGGTCTCTGTTTCCTTCAGTTATTTGTGTTTTGATTTGGTGGGTGTTTGTGCAGTGGTTTTTGTTTTACATTTCTGACATTCCTGACAGTGAGTCGTGAGAGCCGCACTGTAGGCAGAGACTACTGATATTTACCCGCGCCCGACTGGCAGTCGGCGCCGATCACCCTCGATTGGGGCGGGGGTTCACGACGGCTAGTCGCATGATAAAAATGAGCACACCATTGGAAAGCTCGTGACAAGTGAAACTGAAAACTGGTCCCATTTTTAATTTTGGACACTATGTAAACCATTTATGTCCTATATATGTTTTCTCCCAGTCCACTGTGTGAAACTGAGAAGTAGCCTGGATCTCAAAGACTGTGGTAAATAAAGTCTAGGTAAAGGCTCCAATGAACAGGTAAAAGTCCGCAGATGCCGATACACGCCAAATTTCTCTGATTTGTTAAATGTATACGCCGGAACGTTAAGTTAAGACACGGCGATTTCCGCGCCAACTGTCGGCGGGCGCCGTAGCCGAACGCAGTATTAAACTAACGTTAACTAATTTTAGCATATCTTTATTTTCGCGAGATATGCCTTTCCATAAAATATTTCTCAATCCTAGTGGTTCTTGTTATAGTTTCCGGTGCTTAAATTTTGGTAAAATTCGTTAGTTAACAATCTACACAATTGGCGGAGCTTTGTTCGCGCGAGTCTATTTATCTCCATGATATGCAATTTTTGAAACTTTTTGAACTTCTTGGTATTATTCGCAACTCTGCGGGCCAGTTCTGCCATTTTCTATCCGTTCTCAGTAATCATCACCTATTTTGACGGAGGTGCATTTCGGCTCATAACACTTATTCGTGACTTGACCTCAGATCAGTGGCTAGAAGTCATTGTTACTTTGTCCATCTACGGTAAAGGGATGTCTGCATCACCCCACACTAAAAATGCTACAATGGATTCCGTCAGACTCCGAAAGAAACGATGACATGTCGTAGGTCAGTGATCCGGAAAATTCCGAAGAATCTGAGATAGCAAATCAGCTACATTCATCAAGATCTCGAATCCCTGAAATTTTTGTTGTAATATCATGTTTTCCATAAAACGTTACTGTGCACAAAGTTTTTTTTGGGCACAGGTCCACCTGACCTGACCTAGGTCAGACACCTGACTTCACCTGAGGCCAAAACTTCGGCGCAAGTGTAAAAATGATCAAGCAAAAGGTACACAAAGTTTCTTGGCGCTGCCTTCGTTTGTCCTCCCGCAGTCTTGGAAAAACCTCAGTGGGATGGTGAACCCGCCAGTCGAGGGCCGGTTAAAGAAATATATGAGGTGTATTTTATCGTGGTTGCATCAGGCACAGAATAAACCTAAAAGATTGGCTTATGTCTGTTTTAGTGCGAGAATTCAAGCAGTAGGACATGCTGTATGTTTCTGTGTGTAAGTTGATGTTCCTTTGTTTGGCAGTGGTGGATATGGCGGCGGCGGCGGCGGCGGCGGTTATGGAGGTGGTGGAGGATACGGAGGACGATCGCAGAGGCCCCTGCCTACCGAGCCCCCGTTCAAGGCATATGTTGGCAATCTGCCAAACTACGTTGTTCAGGGGGACCTGGACAAAATATTTGCTGACATACCAGTAAGATATTCATTGTTTGCATCACTGCAGTTTCTGAAGTGATAAAACTGACATGGTCTTTGCACTCAGTTCTTTTCGGTGTTAAGATGAAGCTGTTAGTAATCGTTGTATATGTATATATATGTAATATATGCTTTGGAGTTAGTCTTCTGATTACGAGATTTTTAGATTTTGTTGATTCCTGATTGATGCGTATATGCATCGGGTATCGTGCTTGGTGTTGACATATAAGCAGATGTGCTGGAGATGGTAACTGCTTACAGAAGACGTGGTCTGAATCCGCAGATAAAGAACGTTCACATGGTCCACGACCGGGAGACAAACGTTTTCAAGGGCTTCTGCTATGTGGAGTTTGAGACGGTGAAGGACCTGGAGCAGGCGCTGCAGGTGAACGGCGTGGAGGTGGACTCGCGCCCGCTGCGGGTCGACGTGGCCGAGGACCGAAGAGACCGCGGCGGTCGCGGCAGGGGAGGCCCCAGAGGTCAGTGTGCCCCCACTTCACCCGGTCGCCGCGTACAGCGTCCCGGAGACGTGGAGCACCACCCGTCCTGGTTTCAATAGACCGACTTCCTACGTTTCCGGCGGGTATTGGAAATACCTTGTGTACCAGCAGTCTCTACTGTTCTTTGTCGCTTAGCTGGGAATGTGCTTGGGCAACGGCTTTTGAGTCACCTCGGCACTTTATAGTTGGCCCGGGAGTCACGTTGCAACTGACCAATAGAGGATTGGGCTGACTACCTCACGGTCGTGTCGTGCCCCTGGCGACTGGAAAACGATCGCCACAAAATCATTTGTTACATGGAATTGCGCGGTGGTGTGGTGGTTGCCGATTCCGTGTGCCAAGCTCCGCTTATTAGGGGCTTTGATCCTGAACACCACCATAGCAGTATTGTTTGAACGAATTTAAAAGAAGAAAAATTCAAGGGAAAGCGATCCAGCGCTGTCAGCCGTGGGCGTGTTGGAAGTGAGGCATTAAGGATGTATGAGCTCTGTTGTTTTACGCCCAAATTGGTCGTGCGTCGGGACTTTACACCTGTGTGAAGCATTAGCTGAGTACTGACTTCTGCAGGTGGACCAGGCGGGTTTCCGCGCGGTGGGCCCGGTGGCGGCGGCGGCGGCGGCGGCGGCGGCGGCGGCGGCGGCCGTGGGTTAGATGATCGGCGCGGTGGCTACGGAGGAGGCAGAGATGATCAGGGTAAGAATGACTCTTCCATTAGTTATGCTTATTCGGACCTCTTTGTACCCATTCCCGACATGATGCAGTGTGGTTGTAAGTCTGAAAGGCATCTTGTAAGTCTCATGCGACTGTACAGCTGGCCATGTCGTGGCATTTTAGTTGAGGTAACAGAATGCAGCCTTAGGATTGTGTTTTCGGATATACTTACGGAATATGCGGAATATGTTTTTCTTTCCTTTGGGTGGATTTATTTCTTTTTCTGCCGTTTGCGCGCCCTTTTCAATGAGAATGTGTGTGCGCCCTTCATGTGACCATGTTGTCATAGTGTTTGTATAGTAATAGACCAATAAGACCTCCCTGTGGGGTGCCTGACGAACATTGCCTGCTTTGCCTGCTTTGCCAGTCTACCTCCCAGGGGCGCAGCCAGGATTTCTTATTATCTTCTTATTCTTAGGGGGAGGGGACGAAGCCCAGTGTGAACTGAAATCATACGAAAACCGCCTGCTGGGAGGATGATATGTCCTAATGTAACCTAACCCAGCCTAAACCCCTCCCCCCCGAAAGGCGAACCCGCAAATAGTGGGGTCCTCTGTAAATGCAGTTTGGGTCTTTGAAAAGTGTGCGCTTGCTTCCGAAATTCGATATGCACTGTCCTTTACGCTCCACCCAGTCATCAGCACTTCCCGAGATATCGAGCACCTCCCCTGGAACGATGGCGGTGATCCATATCCCCGATTGATTTATTTACATCCCAGTTGTGTTGTTCCCCGATTATTGGTTACACTATCTTGCTAAAAACTGATCATTTTCCTCTCGGACGTAGCTCTTGCATTAGTGGACGTCCTATCCGCCCCATCGTGTTTTTCTTTGACGTGGCTTCTCAGGAAACTCCATCTTGGTCGTATTCCGGAGAGCATGATCGCGGTGCCGACCGTCATTAACAGCCGTCTGTCGCGTCCGGCAGGTCCATTCCGCGGGGGGCATCGCGGCGATTTCGAGGAGCGCGGCGACCGCGGCGGCTTCGACAGGCGGGACGGCCCCTGGGACGGTGGCCGCGGCCCCCCGCCGCAGATGGAGTTCCGTGAGGCCGACCCCAGTGAGTGGTGTCCTCCAGCGTCCAGACCTGGCCGGCCGGGGTCAGGAGACTCTCCTCGACGGGGCCGACCTCTCCTCCCCCAGGGACGGTCCAGCCCGACTTCCTCGCCCCTGACGATGTTCGACCTCCCTGGAGGAGACAGTTCAGTCCGGCCTCCCTTGCCCCTGGAGATGGTCAAGCCCGACTGCCCCACCCTTGGGGCAATCCATTCTGACCTCCCCACCCCGTGGACATTGTCGGTAGATCCGTTCATTGAGCGGAGTGTTGTGTCGTCACATCAGTTCAGTGAGCGGTGTGTTGTGTTGTGAAACCAGCTATGTGAGCGATGTATTGTGTCATGAGGTGGGTGCAGTGAGCGGCGTTTGGTGCCATTAGGTTGGCTCATTGAGCGGTGCATTGGGTTTTGAGATCAGTTCGTTGGGCGATGTGTTTTTTTCGTGAGATCAGTTCGTGGAACGATGTGTTGTGTCGCTAAACCAGCACAGTGAGCAGAATGTTTTGTCATCGATCAAGTCAGTAAACAGTGTAATGTGTCATGAGATCAGTTCAGTGAGGGTGTGTTATGTCGGAGGTGAGGAGGAGGTGTTCAGTGAGCGGTGTGTTGTGTCGTGAGATCAGTTCAGCGAGCGGTGTGTTGTGTGGCAAGATAAATTCAGTGGGCGGTGTGTTGTGTTGTGAGATCCGATCGTTTACCAATATGTTTGTTGTGAGATCAGTGCAGTGCAGATCAGTGCAGTGAGCGTTGTGTTGTGTCATGAGACTAGACGTTAAGCGGTGTGTTGTGTTGTTAGATGTGGTCATTGAACGGTGTGTTTTGTTGTGAGATGGGTTCGGTGAGCAGTGTGTTGTTGCTGGAGATCAGTGATGAATGGTGTGTTTTACTGTGAGATCATTTCATTGAGCGGCGTGTTGTGTCGTGAGATCAGTTTGGTGAGCGGTTTGTTGTGTCGTGAGATCAGTTCGGTGGGCGGTGTGTTGTGTCGTGAGATCAGTTTGGTGAACGGTTTGTTGTGTCGTGAGATCAGTTCGGTGAGCGGTTTGTTGTGTCGCTAAACTAGCACAGTGAGCAGTACGGTGTGTTGTAAGATCAGGTCAGTGAACGTTGTAATGTGTCGTGAGATCAGTTCAATTCTATTGTGAAAGTACTATTAGGTTAAGTGAGCGGTGTGTTGTGTTGTGAGATCAGTTCTGTAAGCGCTTTGTTATGTTTTTAGATCAGTTCGGTGAACGTTGTGTTGTCTGCTGCAGGCGATGCGTCGCGTCGTCCGAAGCTGAACCTGAAGCCTCGTACTGTTGGCGCCCCAGTCAACACTGTGGCGAAGACCTCACAGACGAACAGCATATTTGGTGGAGCCAAACCCAGGGAAGAAAACCTGAAGGAGAAAGAAGGCAAATAATACGGTAAAATAGTCTGAAATACATGGACCTAAAATAATGGACAGATTTTCAAGGCTAAATTGTTCGTGAAGACCCGAGTGACTATGGCATCCCTGGTCCGGCTGGCCGGGGGTACGTGAACCCTGGTCCGGCTGGCCGGGAGTACGGCAACCCTGGTCCGATTGGCTGGGAGATGTTAGCGCCCTGCCGGCGGCGAGCACATGGATTCCCCAAGATTTTGAGATCTTGAAGCGTTTAAAAGGGGAAAGGTTTCAGCAAACATAAGTCTGGGTTTTCTGCCCGCGGCTAGGTAATTTTTGGTCATGGGGAGAAACCAGACGTTAAAAGCTTTCAGAAAGACCAGACACATGACTAGGACATGACGTACCGTGTTCCAATACGGTACCAGAATGAACCTTTTACGAAAGAATGTAACAGTTATCTGCGGTCGCCTACGTCGTTTGAATCAGTTTTACACCGTAAAACAGGGGAAATAATCACCAAGCTTTTAATAATATTGTTTTTTTCAATTGGACTTGACTTGGATTTGAAAAGAAGCCGAGCGACATCTGTAGATTCACAGGTCGTGATGAAAAGAAATGTGTGACGTCATGCTTAACCTCATGCTTTCATTACCAGTGAGACTATGTATGGCATGGAACAGACGTTAGCAGGTTGTTGATGGCCCCATTATCTGCCACTGGTCACTCGGTGGAGTCATGTATCTTCTTAGGCATTGCGTTTCTGGTAAAACTTAGATCAGTCACATTTGGTACAATCCCACGTTTGCTCCTGTCAGTGTGAATTCGGTCCTCTTTCGACTAAGCTGTCAGACGGGAGTCCTGCACAAAATCAGCCAGCTGTTGAGGTTTTCCTGGAACCTTGTTCTTATGGCTAAATCTCGTAGGGGCAGGTGGCTTATGCGGCCCACCGTAACGTCGGGAACTAACCGTCCGATTTTGCTATGCAGTATCTCAAACGAATCCTGGGGACCTAATGTAAGCGGCGTCAATTTTAAAAGAAGGACGAGAATCAGAAGAGGGGTTTGCGGCATATATGTTGTCCCTTGGATCGGATATTGTCATTTGAGGATTGGCAGAAAAGAGTGGAAATAGGTGACCAAGGTCGGTCCTTTTTACACCGCATCTGGCAATCCTTCACCGTCATTATCCGATCCAAGTGCGACCAGTTCATATACATACATATATATATTTACGTTGTTCGTTAAATGTCACCGCAGATCGGTGGTAAATGCGTCTTTTTTGGAAAGAGGAGCTTTCGATCTCTCTTTAAGTTACTATGTTATTGGCGTTATATTCTGTCAACATGTCCATGCTGCATATGGATTGGTAAAGATGAGAAACTTATGTTATATATGTGGACGTTTCGTCCTACGTCTGTATTCGGCAACTTTTTTGCCATCTTAAGGCTCGGGCTGTTGATGGTCAGGTGTGTTTTCACCGGCCGGTGGGACGTGTTTTAACGTCAGCGTGGCTGGAGTTGTGCGGAAATGACGGCTGCCGTTTGTGTCAGGTGCGCGCGGGCGGATCTCGTGAGGCGAAGTCTGTGGAAGAGTCGGCCGTGGTGGCCCGCTGTGAACTCTGGGGAGCAGGTGGCCATCGTTCGCCGCCCGCGGACCCGGACTCGGAGACCGAGGGTCGGCCGCGCACGGCGCCGGCGCGGCGCTCACGCCTCGCTTGTGTACAAACGAAATTGTCGCGGCGCAGTGCGACGTGCGCGAAAATTGGTGCCTCGGCTCGGCGGATGGGGTCGGAGCGTCTCGCCAGGCATGTGGAGCGGCGCGGTCGGCTGTCGGCCGCGTCTGGGCGGCGGCGGCGGCGGCGGCGACAGCAGCAGTCCGGGTCCGCCGGTATGCTATTCTCTTGTTTTGATTCGTCAGTGGCTTGATGGATTCACCCGTCTCCAGTTAAATTTTCCACGGAACGCTTTTTGTCGTGGTGTTCTTACGTTTCCTGTCTACTCACCAGACTTCAATATAATCAATAGAAACGGCTTGCTTCCTGTGCGTTTTATTGCGGTTTTGCTTGGCGAGTTGCTTGAAAGTATCTGAGAGTTGCTTCCACGGTATTTTTGTACTGAGCCCTGTGCTTATGACCTTAGAGTCTCGGACTGGTTGATTCATTGCTTGAGATGGCCCGTACCTAATAAATCTTTACCACATAATGTAGTGTCGTGGAGGCTTACCCCGAAATGTGCGTCTGGTGGATGAGATGGATCCAAAATGGAGCGCCGAACGTCGCGGGAACAGGTGTCTGTATGGGTGTGTGCGCTGGTGGATCGCCGCACCGCGCCGCGCTCAGTCTGCAGGCGCCTGCCCATCGCCGGCTCAGCGAGTGGCCGACAGTCACTAACGTTATGGTCAGCCTCTTTTCACTTGCTGCGAGCGGAAAAAAGCGTGACCCCTCGTGGCATTGCCTGGTACGACTTGGTTTGTACTGAATTATACCGCCTACCATGCCATCTTTGCCTCAGCATGCAGTTCGAAGAAAGGGTTTCGCATGCTAGTTTTGTAATGTGTACAGCGCCTGTAGAGGTTACAGCCTCAGTGAGGTTCCTTTGCAGCAAAAGTATTACTTGTGGACCGTCGCACCGTCACCCATTCTGAAAAAGAACATCCCGTCGGATAGCCAAGATATTCCTAACTGGCCGTCTGCAGGACTGACGTGGTGTAAATTGAAACGTGAATCACGAAGTGCGAGGAATGCCACAGGAATTTACGAAAACTAAAATTCAAATAGACCGCGCCTTTCTTTTTCGTGGAATTTACTAGCCACGTTTGTTTTATTGTCCATTTGGAAAAGTTCAGACGTGCTGCAACAGGCTGCTTAACTCTTCTCGAAAACAATTTTCAGAACAAGAGGCCATCTCATTTCGAGTTTAAACTGCGTTATTTGTCAACTGCGTCCATTTTTCACGAAGCGGTCGTGTTTCTCAGTACAGTATGCGTCGCAGTTAATCCCCGGTTTGTGTTTCACTGTCTGTTTTTAGGTCATGTGTCTGATTTGAACGCATTCAGGCCTGGGTTATGTGGACTTCTGACCTGCTTTCATGGGCTGTTATTCACGGCGTAATCTAAAACACTGCTTCGTAAAAAAGCATCCCAGTCGCCACGTGCTGTCCGTGGTCCGACATTCCCAAACGGGGGTGACATTGTGATGACAGGAGGGCCAGATCAGTGTCCTGCTGACCTGTTAGTATGTATCACTTCAGTCCTGCTCAGTAGAACAGACGGGCCGGAACCAGAGGCGTCGACACGGGAGGGGGTAGCATGGTAACGTAAGCCTCCCCAATCTTAGACACTCCAGATCCAGGGGAAGGGGAAGTCTTCCACATATCGAGCCCGGGGTGCGGTCGTGTGGATTGGAATCATCTGTTGAAACTGGCAGCGCGTTGCTGCCAGGCAGCGGAAGGCGGTTTTAGCGGCAGCTCGTGTCAGGCACCACTCTGAGGGTCCGTCGTGAACGATGCCCTTGGTTACGGCGGCGGCAGGGCGTCGTCTTATTTCCATGAGCTTTAGTTACATCCCTTGTGAGGCGCTGCAGAGGCCGAGTCGGAGATGAACGTCAGGCGCGAGGGTTCCCAGACAAAAGAGCCGAGATTCAGCAGTTCGTTCTGCATGGTCCCATATGACCAATAGTATGGCATGCTATAGAAGACGGGCGATGCCTCACACCAGTATGGCAAGCTCTCGCGTTGTGTAAGTGTGCAGGGGTGCTTCCGGTCCGAGCCGAAAACGGCAAGACGTGGAAGGTCATGAGGCATGTGTTGAGCATACAAGTAAAGGATTGGCGTTATCCTCCCAGTTCTACCTTTGTGCACGTACTTCAGTGATATTTAGCTTGGCAGGTGTAAATGAACAGACTTTTTCTACGTGCTCTCTCCCTTTCGACGCCAGTGTGAGACCGGGGACTGCTACAACATGAGAAGAATGCGACATTATCCGTGTAAGAAGCATTCTAAATTTAGCTGATATGAAAGCCGCTATATAGGGTTGGTAAAATACGTGACCCACAGAACCCCCACAAAAGCATGTACACGTAGGCTGGTTGATGTGTTACCGATTAGCACAGAGAAAATGAGACAACGTGAAACCGCGCCTGAAAACGCATCCTAGCCCCGACGGAGCCGTGACCTCTGACCCCCTGCGGCCTGCGGATAGAGATGCAAACCTGGAGATGCAAATACCACCCCAGAAAAAGACTAAAAAATCAGCACGTAATGAAAATGGAAAACACACACACGCATGCTTACATGCTCGCCGAGATCCGCGGAAAAATGGAGTGAAAGTAAGTCCTTTCAGGTAGAAAGCTGGGTCTGTGGAACTTTTGCCCCTCCTGAAGTTTTTGGTCCTGGCAACGTCACAGGCCAGAACCGTCGGTATGCTGATCTGCTAGATTTTACCGCTCCACTCCGCTTTGCCACGCGAGTTGCTAATGCTCCACGCTAAACACGTGTTTTGAGCTAAGCTGCGAAATTCCACGAGCCGGAAATTTGCATGAGCTGACCTAGCAACCTCCCCTCGTCTTTCTCGTCTTTTAGAATTCTTACAAGCTCAAGCCAAATCACCGATTTTTGCCGTCATTCTCAGGGGCTTGCAAACCGCTTTTCTAGATCTGGGCCACCTGTTGGCTTCTTCTTGGGGAGTCTAGTGAGGTAAGGACGACATCATTTCGTGTTTTGAGAGGTCAAAGGTCTTATATGTGACCTTACACGATCTCGAACGGCTTTAAAACTCTCGTGCGAGAATCTTTGTCGTTGATTTCATGACTAGCAATTAGTTTTACAATTGTCGATGGTCATAACTCTAGACTGTGGCAATCGCTCATCAGTTCTGGCACTAACAGTGCAATAAAGGCTAACAAAAGCCATTTTGATCTTTCATTGGCCTGGCTATGACCTCAAACGAAAGCCACTCACTGGCTGCAACGACTGATTGATTTTGAAAACAGATCGCACGTCTACAATAAGAGTAGAGACTTTAGGACGACGTGGCATTCTCTTGCTTGAACCTGAAAGGGTACCAGATGATCTTAACAGTCAAACTAATTGTTCGAGTGAGAAAGAAACGTACTATACGTTCATTTTGTTCCTTTGGTCTTCTTTGATTAAGAGCGAAACTGGTGAAGTTGACAACGTCCTCGCTAGGGTTATATGTTTTATGTGGACATTTTTCCGCTAGGCGAGAGCTAATACACTTAACATTTTATTTACGGAGGTTCCAAAGCGATTCACGCGAAGTTCATCCGTACCCTCTTTTCCGTGTCCTACTGTCAGCAGCTGCGTGACGGCCCAGGAGGGCGCAGGCCAATGGACGTTCGTAGAAGATCGGAATTGCGCCATTAAATGAATCAGTGGCGTTGGCACATAGTTTCTCATTTATCATATTTCCTCATGATTCCGATTATTTCTCGGGAACGGGAGTGGTGAAAACGAAATCAGCTCTAGTCCTTTCCTTTTTTTACCAGCCGAACCTATTTCTGGAAAATCTGGGAAGGAGAAGCATTACGTTCTGCGGTGTCGGCTGGATCCTGCCGCCGCTCCCTGCCGCCCCCCGCGGCGTTTCCTCCGCTCTCCCCTTCTCCCCTCGCCCTCCCTGCGCTCTGCCGGCGGACGTAGGCCGTTGTCTGGGGCCAGATGGACGCCGGAAACCCCAAATATTTATGGGCCACGTTCTGGAGGCTCGGCCTGTCAGGGGACACGCATCAGCGTGGTGAGAGCCCGGCCTGCCGACGATAGACTCCCTCTAGTACGGTTCTGGTGTGCTGCTGGTATTCGCGCAGCGCGCTGCTCCCCCGTCTGCTCAAACACATTGTTTTGAAGTTCGCCTTGGGTCAAAATGCCCCTCGTTCGCCCTGAAAGAAGCTTTTTTATTCATTCATTTACAAGAGGACCAAGGACAGATACAGACCATGTGCAGTGGGAGAGGGGACAAATCTCCAAGGATTCAACCTTATCTATCCTCAAATGTCGATTTCTCTCTGGTTTTCAGCCACTTTATCCCACCATTTTCGCAGTTCAACATGGATTTTGAAAAAAATGCTTCATATACAAAAAACTACACTTTTCCGCCCAAAAACGGGGGGGGACAAAAGACATGTTGCCCCTTTTCCGAGGAAAGGGGGACATCGGTTCGATGCCCCTCCCCCCGGATTCGCCAGTGAAGAGGGCTGTGATATCGACGTGGACGGTTTTACTCATCTTCGAGGTTCGTTGTGCGGCACCGGATGAACTTTTTCGACCATCTTGGGGGTTCGTTCTGTGGACCGAGACTCACGAAATCTCCGTTGCGGAAATCTTTTCATGTCATTTTACCTATGATTAACTGCACCCAGAGGCGGATCCAGGATTTCACCAAGGGGGCGGATGGTCAGCGCGAGGACCCCCTCCCGGCGGGGGACCCCATTTTTTGCTCCTCAGATATGAAAGACGTTGGTTTTCTCGGGTGCAGGCTGGAATATTTGATGAAATTTTGCGTTTTGTGCTTCTACAAAATGGCTAAAATATGACAACAACGGCGGGATTTTACGCTGCTGCGTTCCTTCCTCTGCTTCAAATGCCGTGTCTTTATCTGGTCCAGAAACCCTCTGTTCCTTCGTAGTTTCTGGAGACTTTTTGCTAGCTTTTTGGTGGTCCCGGGCTGTCTGCCGTGTCAGGGCCCTATAATGGTCTCAGGTTCCTTTTACAGTTCCACGCGTTCCACGGAACGTCTCAGGTGCCCCGTCGGCAGTTTCCGAGACGCCTCGGGCGGTGTCATGGACCCATCTGGCAGCTTCGGGGACACCTAAGCCATCTCGAGTTCCCTCCTGCCGTCCCTGGGGAATTTTCGCCGTTTAACCCTATTCCCGGCAGGGGGGGCGGAATCCGCCCTCCCTCGAATTTTCTGCTTGCCAATTCCAGGCTTTTTAACGCAGCTTCACAAAACTTGGTGACTTTTCCTAGCTATTCTTTCTACGTGCTGTGACAAAATTTCAAAATTCTATTTTGCTCAGGGGCGGAGCCAGGCAACGTTTTTGGGAGGCACCTCATGCCATTTTTGGCCATGTTGAGGGTAAAAGGAAAATGTCTGCCAAAAACAGAGTTTTTAAGCTAGAACTTAAAACTTTACATGGATGTATAGCTAAATAGTTGGGCAATGTGCAGATATAACTTTCTTTGTCTGAGGTCATTTTACAAGGTCAGGTCAAGGTCAAAAGCCAAAAGTTGTTTTTTTGCTATAATTTCGGCGCCATTTTTTCAAATGCCAAACCCGGAATATATATGACATAGAAGGGTGCTCTCTACTTGTGTACCAAGTTTCAGCTTGATATCAGGTCGGGTCACGGAGATATGACCTAAAATGTCTGTGCGCGTACCCTATATCGCAATAACCATGAAATGAAATTTTTGAAATAGAGTGAATTCAAATGATTGAAAACGTTTACAGATGATATTAAATGCACACGAGATCATTCCAGGTGATCCCAAGGTCACTGGAGGTCATTTAAGGTCAAAGGTCACAAGTTGATCTGAGAAACGTGTAACCGTGACAGTTCCCCCTTTTTCATGTCCCTGGCACCGCCTATGCTAACATTATACAAACATTGTAATGCGATTTGTACTTCTTTAGTATAACATGACTAGCAGAAGCCAAAAAGGGTGTTTGCCTCTTTTGTTGATTCAGTTGTTAGAAAACTAATCCTTGTATTTTTGAAACCCTGTGAACGCCCATGAATTTTCTCAAAATTTCAGATTTGCGTACCCATGGTAAAAGCCCTATCCGTAATCTCTCGATTCACGCCAGTTTCATCGAAATCGGTCCATAAAAAACGGAGTTATAAGAAGTCCAAAAGTACCCCCCATTTTGACATTTTTGCCCCCCTGTATCCACAAATTTCAGAATTTTGAAAATTTCTTTTTATTAAAAATGTAGTTCACGTCACGGTAAATCGATTGCCGTTTGTTGCGATAAAATCGGACGAATAGTTCTCGAGATCTCAGGGGGGGGCCGAATCCGCCCCCCCCCCTGCCGGGAATCGACCATACCGTCTAGCCCTCCGGGAATAGGGTTAAGCACCACTCAGGTAGTAACAAGGGCCCTCTATAAGTCTCTCTCTACCATGCCTGAGGCGCCTGTGGCATTGCTGTAGTGGCCACTTTGGCCACTTCAGGAGCTGTCTGGACGTCTCAAGGCTTAGTAGTTTCGGGACACCTCTGGTCGTCTCAGGAAAGTCCCTGTTGTCTAAGATGCCCTTTTTGTCGTCTCTGATGAACACTTTTGCCGTCTCAAGAGCCCTCTGGCAGTCACAAAAAACCTTTTGGCGATTTCAGGGCCACTGTGCAATGTGATGGGCTCTCTGAATGCCTCTGGTAATCTCCATGGCTGTATCGAGGGTCTTCCTCTGTTACATGGGATATATTTGGCAGCCTTAAGGCCCCTCTAGCCGTATCAGAGGCCTCTGTTGACGCTTCAGGGGTCTCCCTGGCTGTCTTAGGGGACCGTTTTTATGCCAGAATCGATCGGCAAGAAGATCGGCAAGAAGACCTCCTACAGGCCGGCAGAGGGCTCCTTATAGGTCAGTAGGAGCCCTACAGACTGCCAGAGGGCCCTACAGGCCGTCAGGGGCCGGAACAGGCCGGCAGGGGCCCCCCTACAGGCTGGTAGGGACCCGCACAGGGATCCCTCTATGGGCTTGGATCCCTTTAAGCGGTCTCATGGACCTTTTGCTGTGCTGGGGCCCCTCTTGAGGGCAGGAGCCTACAGGCCAGTCCCGGGGACCCTTGGAGAGTTTCAGGGGCCTTTCTATCCATCTTTCCGTCTCAGGGCTTCATTAACCCTCCCGGAGGTCCTCTGACTGCATCAGGAACCTTCAGCTTTTCATACAGATCCGTACAACCCATTCGGGGCCCCTACGGCATTCCAGGAGCCCCTGTGTCGTCCTAGGGACTCAGTCCTCATCTTGGCCGTCTCAGGGACCCTGTGACCCTTCTGGCCAACTCAGGGGCATTCTGCCGTGCTGGGGCCTTGCTGTGATCTCAGGGACCCTTTGGAAGCTTCAGAGGCCTTTCAAGGGGCGCAGCCAGCCAAAAATTCCGGTGGTCCTCGCCCAGCGGTGGGTCTCCCACTTCATGTGAACCCCCTGGTTGGTTATTGGGGCTCAGGGGCGCACCGAATGCAGGGTCATTCGGCGCCCAATGTGAACCCCCTATACAACAGGGACCCTCTGAAGGCTGGCAGGAGTCCCACAGGCCGGCAGGGAGCCCTACAGACCGGCAGGAAATCCCTGCAGGCCAGCAGGGGGCCCCTGCATGCCGACAGGGGGCCTCCTGCAGGCAGACGGAGGACCCCTATCGACCGGCAGGGGCTCTATAGTCCGGCAATGGCCCCACTGGACAGCAGGGGTTCATTCCACAGGCCAAACGGGGCCTTTCCATGGGTGGCAGGAGTCCCACAGGCCGGCAGTGGGTCCCTGCAGATCGGTAGGAGGTCCCTGCAGGCCGGTAGGGGGCCCAAAAGGCCGGCAAGCGGCCCCCTTCAGGCCGACGAGGGCCCATGCAGGCCGGCAGCTCTCTAGGGAGCCGTCTGCAGGCCATCAGGGGACTCCTTCAAGCCAGCGGGGGACCCTACCGGCTGGCAGGGGGCCCTGCAGACCGGCAGGGGCCCCTACAGACCGGCAGAGGGCCCTTCACACTGGTAGGGTGTCTCCACAGGTTGGTAGGGACCCCCTACAGGCCGATAGGGTCCCTCTTTATGCCTGTATATATATATATATATATATATATATATATATATATATATATATATATATATATATATATATGTCTGTGTGTGTGTGTATACATTTCATTCTTGTTTTCTCTTGTCTGTCGTTATTAAAGCATTTTGGCGTAGCTTCGGTTTTATAAATGCAATTTTCTATCACCTCGGTGGTGGTGGGCGTCCTTCAGATATTGTGAGGGGTCCTGGTCTTTCTTGTCCTGCGGTCCCTAGGACCCCCTGGCTGCATCCTTCGGCCCTTTTATGCGTCTCAGAAATCATCTAACCGTCCCAGAGGCCCCTCCGACTGCACCAAGAATCTGTCTCGTTTTTACAGAGACCCCGTGAAGCTCATACGGGGCCCCTTCGAGGCCCCTTTTGAGTTTGAGAGGGGCCCCTTTCGGGCCAGCCCGAGAGGGCCCCTTCCCAGGCCTCAGGGGACGGTCGCCCCCCATCGCCCCTCCCTTGGATCCGCGCCTGACGGTGGGCAAGGAGGGCAAATGTGGAGCACACCCCTCCTGCAGTGTCCAGGCATGTAGCCAAGATTTTCCTCAGACGGGAAGGACAAATGTTAAATTTTGTCATATGCCACTGACATATGACGTAATTTGTAGGAAAAAGCAACAATTTTATGCAGTCTGCCTCATATTTAACGCACGAGAGAACAATATAATGTTTGGTTTTGCAACATGCATACAATCACTATTCCGCATTCCTGCAAAATCGATCTATATGTAATGTAGATTGCTTGGCTCAGGGGGGCCATGTTCCCCATGCCCCCCCCTTGGCCACGCCCCTGGCAGTGTCCCCACCCAGACCCCTGCTCTCGGTTTAAGGAGCGTACAGATAAGCCTCTATTGCCGGAAACGAGAGCTGCACACGTTTTAGCATCTGAAACTACATTTTGAAATGTTTTGACATCACATGGCTATGCGTTCCAGCACTGCTATTACTTTTTCTTCCAAGTGAGGTGCACGCGCTGTCTGTATCCCAGCCAGCTACACTAATGACTCCTGATGGTGGTATTGGCAATGTCAGATGGGCTAGCAGGCACGCCTCAGATAAGCTGTCCGGATGACGTCACGGGAGTCCCCAGCATCACTTGTGGGAGGTCCCAGGAGCGGTACGCGCCTCTGCAGCCCGCTGAATTCCTCCTGGCCAGCAACGGGACTTCGAGCCAGAGGGTGGCCCTCGCACGCCGCGCTCCCCTGGAAACCCGGCCGAATGACACCGTCCAGATAACCGCCGCACCGTT
Source organism: Capitulum mitella (assembly GCA_030062745.1). Classification (NCBI taxonomy): domain Eukaryota; kingdom Metazoa; phylum Arthropoda; class Thecostraca; order Pollicipedomorpha; family Pollicipedidae; genus Capitulum; species Capitulum mitella. The sequence continues at coordinate 20,312,053 of CP099839.1, forward strand.
CCAATGGACATTCTCGTCCGCGGGCGGACCAGTCGGTGGGGCGGCTCACGTGTCCGGCGCCCGGGCCAGGGGTCTCTCACAACCGAGGGGGAGCCCCCCCCCCCGGGGAGACCCCCCCGCTCTCCTCTCCGCCCTGGGTCGGACACGCAGCCTCGTGGTCACGGGCCCGCTTCGGACGACGCGTGCCGGACAGTCCTCCTACGCACTGTCGCCAGAGCTGCTCAGCCAGTGTAACGGCTGCAGCCGTGTGAGGTTTTTACGTGCTTATTTAGGGTGGCTGCGCCGAGGCACCAAACAATCTCCGGAAGTTTGAAGTCATCAGCTAGAAACATCATGGAGCTGGGACCTCGGCAAGTCCTGGGGAAACCCTCATGTCGCAATGGTCCGTCGTTGTATTGTGAATGAATGGGCTCTCGATTTTGATGGTATGTCGTTTCGAGGATAAGGGTAGCAGCAGGTCCAGTTAGCATGCTTGCATAAAGATCAAGTCCAGATGTTGGCCCCTGGGTGCTCGTGAGCGTGCGCGGAAGACTGTTTTGTCCGACAAAAAAGAAACTTTCGTTTCTTTTTGTGTTGTGCGGCCAAACTTCAAAAATTGTTCGTAATCCTACATGACAATTATTACGATCACTTTGCAGAACCTACATGTTCTTTCGAGCTGCTTTCGTTCTCCTTAGACTATTTTTCAGCTGTGCCATCCTTCTGTTGGTGTCCCGTCGATGACAGATATTTCAGGCTGGAGGAGGGGGAGGGGAGGGGGCAGTCAACTGTTATTTGTCCAGTGAACCGAACGATTATGAGTGGTTGCTTCCTGCTTACACATCATTTTAGCAAGAAAGCACGAAATGGCACATGAGATCGGGATATGAGGTATACCAAAAGCATCGAAGGAGGTTGAATCGGTTATAGGTTTACATCAAAATTGGCTTAGGTATGATTCACTCTAGTCGTTCATTATGGTGCCTCGAGTAGATTTTAATCAAAAAGCCCAACGACATCCACTGCGCCCAAAACTAGCGGCTCAGGAGCGCACGGCTGGCCGCAGACGAATGTTGCCGTCAGAGCGCTGCGTCAGAGCGCTCTAACGGATCGTGACAGCACTCGCACACACGGATAACGACAGCTGGCTGAACGGGGCCATGCGACGACGCCACATCGTGTCTGGCGACAGCCAGGCGTACCGCATCGCGCCTGATGTGACATGCCTGGCGAGCGATAATGCTAGGCCAGGCTAAACGGGCAGTTTGGACAGGTCGCAGCGTTACACTCAGGTTGCCGGCAAAACCGGTTAAGACCTTTATGAAAAGTAACACTTTGTTACGATTGAACGTGACCTGGCTTGGTGCCTCAAACGCTTGACTTCATTGGTCGGCGCAGGTCTGCATTGCGCCGTATCGGGGGATAACTACGGAATGTAGTTTTTAATTAATTACATTTTCTGGGCCTTCTAGACGTTTTTCAGGAAACTCAGCATTGCAACCGACATCAGCGACATTGCTCAGACCAACCGAGTTTATATAGAAAATGTGGACCAAGGTGGAGCATCACTTTCAACAAGCTGTTCCCTGATCATTTTATTGCAATTTGCTTCATGCGTAGCAGGGGCACGGGAACTCTTTTTCAGATGGGAGGGCCGAGAAGCATTTTGGATCAATTCTTTCCAGTCAACGTCTACAAGGTCAGTGTTAAATTTTAAAAATGTTGGGGGGCTGAAGCCTCCCTGACTCCATGACTCATGGGCCTATGACGCATAATGTCGTTGGAAAATGTATTCGTTCATTATTTTCATGATCTATTGATGGCTGTATTGATTAATATGTTTCATTAATTTTTTCATTTAATATGGGACAACTTGGACAGAGTTTATTAAAACAGTGAGCTGCGACCGGCCGATGTGATTCACTGCCCGTCGCTGTCGACACGTCGTGCAGAGGTGGTGTTTTTCCACGGGCGTCGTAGTTCCTCGGCGACCACGTGCAGTCGGCAGCCGCCTGTTTATTTACAGGCCGCCATCCCGGGCGAGCCGGTGGCGCACTGCTGTCGTCACAGTGGTGTCTGGGACGAGCAGGGCGACTGGTGCTCATGGAAACGTTTGTGAACGCGAGCAGAAAAGAACAGTGCGAAATCATGCGGTCTTGATAACGCGCAAGGTCACATAAAGACCTCACATATTGTTTGGCCTTTTGTGTTTGACCATCCGCGAAGTGTTCCGCGTAGACAACGAGGCTTTGTCACACCTGCAGTGTTCACGGATACTCAATGTTCCGTCGAATATCACAGCCATTGTTTTGAATTCCCCACAAGCGTGGATGTGTTTTTTGGCTAAATGATTGTGGGTGCCCAAAAGGCATTTGAGGACATCCATGTAATGCGTATCGGGGGGAAGGGGTTCGTGACAGGCGTTTATTCCTAAAGCTGACAGAAATGAATGGAAAGGTATCACGGGAGGTAAATTACAGAATAATGTGTTATATAAATCATGAATGGCTTTATAGTGGCGACAGCCTTAAAGGAGATAAAGCTGCTCTTTGCGGTATGCCAAAAGCACAATGGGGAATATTTATGGTCATCTTAGACCAATTTTTCACGCATTTTAGTTAATGTATTTATCGACAGTGCTATCGGTACGCGAAATACAATAATACAGTACTAGAGAAAGAAACCAATCAGCGAGCAGAAAAAACGTAGGTAAACCTTGGACGCACCCGATGCTCACGCATCACTCTGCCTTGCTCTACCAGACGCAGTTCTAAACGGCAGCGACGATTGTTTTAACAAATAACAATAACGTATTTAGACCTATTTACGTAATGTTTACTCGCGGGACAGATTCGTGAAACTACAGCGATACTTGCCTGAATCCATGATGGTCGCCTTCATAATTTTGGTGTTCGTCAGCTGCTGCCAGTTTCGACATCGTTAAGGCTAACGATATGCTAACACGTTTTATCGGCGATTTAAGTGGTGAAAAGAAATTGGGGTAAATAGATCAAACTCGGGCTGGCAGCCAGCGTACTTACACCAGTAACATGTGAGCTGGCAAGAGCGAGTTGGCAAGAACGAACGGTACATACGCTTCGATTCATATAAATGTCCTCTTCAGCGGCGCACCTGTACAGTTAAAAATCACGATTTGAGTAGATGCACTCCCTTTAATGGATGACCTTGCTCCATGACCCAACCTGACACAGTTTTACTTCGACAGATGGTGGGGAAAACCAGTTGGTGGATGACAATCGAGTAAATAAATTCCAGTTGTTGCTGACCAGGCTGATTTTAGGTGGTTAACGTCATGGGCCTGAGAATATAACTATATTCGAATGCTTAAACATACTTAGTTGTGGGTGCCCATTTTCACTTTATGGGTGCCGGGGCACCCACAAAGAGATAGGAAACCACACCTCTGCCCACAAGGACTCAGTTGTGCTGAGTACTTTTGCCTTTACTGTTTAACTATTTTTTTTCAAACGGATTTCGCACTTGACACAAGTGGACCCTCGCTGTTCAAATCTGCTGTCTATTTTTAAAAAAGGAAACCAAGCCAAGTCAAAGTTTTGGAGAGCTTTTTTAGGCAATTTTCTTTGTTGGTTTGACGTCAGATGCGTCTCATGCACGTGAAATATTGTGCAGAGCTTCCCGAGAGGAGGAGCACTCCCGTGCTCTGAAGGCCACCCAGTACCCGACAATGCGCCTCTAAGGTCTGAGAGAACGGCCTGAGGCGTAAATGGGAGTCCCAGATATCTCGTCACTCTTGAAAACGTTTTTGTCCCTTTTCTAAATACGCCATTGCTTCCAAAATACATGGTTTGCAGAAGCAGTGGGTCCCAAATCAAACATAATGCAAATATACAAAACATTAGCGAGCAAGCAAGCGTGTGACTCTATGTAGGATCACTTTGACGGACATTCATCACCCACATATCGTCACAAGCGCATGTAAGTTCGGACAGAACTATTCCCTAGCGTTTCCCTTTAATATACATCCAGAACGGGCGGCTGGAACTCCATGTGGAACTCTTTCCCACGCTATCGCGGCTCTGGAGTGGATGGACTACCACGCGAGTTCTGTCCGCACCTCCTCGAGGTCACATTAAACTCACGAAGCCACCTTTTGGCCCGCACGTTTATCTCGAGCCGGCCTGCTCTGTGAATCTTGTCTCCCTTGGCAGGGAGCATGTTGGCTGCTACCGTCTCCCTGCATCGTGGCCAAAGTTCTTCTCGGCGACATGTGTTCTACATTTGGCCACTTAAATTCCGGCAATGATATGGTGTAATGTATCATAATATGGCAATGTATAATAACATGGCAATGATATGGTGTTGTGTCCACAACACCGAACACATTTGATAATCATAAGAATGCGCTTTTCTAGTGTTAAGGTCTGCTTATGCTGTGTTGCGCTGCATCCACCCCAAACAGAAGCGCATATATATATATATATATATATATATATATATATATATATATATATATATATATATATATATATGCTTAGCTTTTCCCATTGTATCTGACTCTCTTTGTTTCAGTTCCATAAACATAAATATATATATATATATATATATATATATATATATAAAAAAGGCAGCAAACATTTCTTTTGTTTTACACCTGAAACTTTCAAGGTGGATGGCTTTGGGACCAGAGTGCATATGAGACAGAGATCGTTGTACGAATGATGACCTCGTCACCTAAATGCACTCAAACATGTCGTAATTCTTCCTCAGGCACAGGACCACGTAATGTTGAGGGATATTTTTACGCGCTGCCAGTACCAAAACACGGCCGCCCCTTGTGGTGGCTGATGCCTTCTGCTCGTTCCAGGTTAAGCAGCGCTGGCTCCTCGACATTGTCGAAACCACGGAGCCTGCCACACACCGGATGAGGTGTCCGTTGTCGAGGCAGTGCCCCACAAACCTGAGCAACTGGATATTCGACGCTGCCTCACCCTTGATAATGAAACTTTGCCCGAAAAAAATTAACGCGAGTAAAAAGACCAGGTCAACCTGTATCGACGGCACAAACAACAGTTAGCACTAAAACGTTTGAAAACCCAGTTGCCACATGAGCGAAGGTGCATTCGAAATGTTCTGGTACCGCGTCAAGCTTTTTTTGCTTTTTTGCCAAAGAAAATGGACACGACTAGACGGACAAACAAACGTATAGTGTGTATTTGCTATCTGTTATGTAGGATGGTCCTAACTGACCCTGATATTTCGTTTTTTATCCTGCTCCCTGTCGGACAGACGATATATACCGCCGCCAGCCTGGATACGACTCTGACCGCTCCTCAGGGTCCGCTCATGATGTGAACCCCTGACCCTTGTCAGACGGACGATATATGTCGCCGCCAACCTGGATACGACCCTGACCGCTCCTCAGGGTCCGCTCATGATGTGAACTCCTGACCCTTGTCAGACGGACGACATATGCCGCCGCCAACCTGGATACGACCCTGACCGGTCCTCAGGGTCCGCCCAGGATGTGACGCGACTAACAAGGCCGGCCCGCCGCCGTCACAGAGTCGGGGCAGTCTGGCTCCTGTTCAGTAGCTTCGGCGTTCAGTCACGTGTGCTGCACGCCCAGTGCAATGGCATGTTCGCTGGGCCACGCTAGTGCACCCAGTGCACGAACGGCATGCCTCGCACGAAGAAAGAGATTCATGCTGCAAAGAAATGTGCTGTAGTGGATGTTAACAAGCAAGCAATTTGGGCTTTCTCCAAAATTACGAAGTGTTCTTTGCCATTTTTCCATACTTCTCTTACGACGGCTGTGTTTTATAGTATATACAACAATAACACTGAGACCGGACCACCTTGGCTCATGTACAACGGACAGCTTGTCATCCTTCGAAAAATAAAAAAAAAACAGTCATTTTCAATCTCATTCCCGTGGCTGTAACCGTATTCCCGTATTCGTACGCATTCCCGTTCCAGACGGGCTTATTTGCCCCCCTCAAGATCTCAAAATTTCCCATCCGAATCCATCGCAACAAAATGCAATCGATTCGTCATGATTTAAACTACATTTTTTTTGTAAAAAGAAGTTTTGAAAATCTTGCAGGGGTTGGCACGGGAGGAGGGCAGCAAAAAGCCAGAAGGGGTATTTTTTTATTCATTACAACTCCGACGTCTGTTGACCGATTTTGATGCCATTGACTTGAACCAAGAGCTAATCCATGAGGATTTCCTTTCGGCCACTACATTTACAATTTTGGGAAAATTCATAGGCGTTCACATGACTCGGAAAATGCGAGGAGTATTTTTGGAAACTAGTTTAACATAAAAGTTCATAATGTTTCTTTGAGCTTTTGTTAGTTATTGCATGCTTAAGAAGTACAAATCACATTACGTCGCTTGTTTGATATGGGTATATGCGGCGCCAGAGGGAGAGAACGGGAAAAAAGGGAAAATTATCATGGTCGCGTTTGCATGAAGTCAGATTCCACCTTTGACCTCAAATGACCTCATATGACAGCATAGTCGCATGAAATGTCCTTGGGCTCATTTTATAGTGTTTAAAAATGTCTCCAGTTGTTTAAATCGGCTATATTTCCAAAATCGCTGTTTATGACCGTCGTGATAAATGTAAGTGCCCGGCCATTTTAGATCATAGTTGTGTGAGCCGGCTCCATATCACCCTGAAACTTGACAAATAAATGAATAACACTTAAGTGAGTCATAATATATATATATATATATATATATATATATATATCACATTGCCATTTCAGAGACTGAAAAAAGTCAGACGGATTTACATAAGACCAAATTTTGTGTTTTGACCTTGCCCTAACATAGTGAAATGCCTTCCAGACCAGAAAAAATAGCTTTGTACTTTTGCCCAGCCATTTTGCTACATACTAATGCAAAGTTTTATGTTTCATCTTAAAAATACTGCTTTTGGCAGCTATGTTTCTTTTACACTCAACAGTGTCAAAAATGGCACGAGGTTCCCTTAAACCTATTCCCGGAGGGCTAGATGGTATGGTCGATTCCCGGCAGGGGGGGGACGGATTCGGCCCCCCCGAGATCTCGAGAACTACTCTTCCGATTTCATCGCAACAAACAGCAATCGATTGGCCATGACGTGAACTACATTTTTATAAAAAGAAATTTCAAAACTTTTGAAATGTGTGGATACAGAGGGCAAAAATGTCAAAATCGGATGTATTTTTGGACTTCTTATAACTCCGTTGTTTATGGACCGATTTCAATGAAACTGGCATGAATCGAGAGATTATGGATAGGGCTTTTACCATGGGTATACAAATATGAAATTTTGAGAAAATTCATGGGCGTTCACAGGGTTTCAAAAATAGGAGGATTAGTTTTCCAACAAATAAAAGAACAAAAGAGGCAAAAACACTTTTTTGGCTTCTGCTAGTCATGTTATGCTAAAGAAGTACAAATCACATCACAATGTTTGTACAATATTAGCATAGGCGGTGTCAGGGACATGAAAAAGGGGAAACTGTCATGGTCACATGTTCTTCAGATCAACTTGTGACCTTTGACGTTAAATGACCTCCAGTGACATTGGAGTCACTTGGAATGATCTCGTGTGCATTTAATATTATCTGTAAACGTTTTCAATCATTTAAATTCACTCTTTTTCAAAAATTTCATTTCATGGCTATTGCGATATAGGGTATGTGCAATAACATTTTAGGTCATAACTCCGTGACCCGACCTGGCAACAAGCTGAAACTTGGTACACAAGTAGAGGACATCGTGCTACGTCATATATATGCTGGGTTTGGCATTTAAAAAAAACGACGCCGAAATTATTGCAAAAAATCAAATTTTGACTTTTGACCTTGACCTGACCTTGTAAAGTGACTTCAGACAAACAAAATTACAACTGCACATTGCCCAACTATTTAGCTATACATCCATACAAAGTTTTAGGTTCTATCTTAAAAACTCTGTTCTTTGGCAGACATTTTCCTTTTACCCTCAACATGACCAAAAATGGCCTGAGGTGCCTCCCAAAAACGTTGCCTGGCTTCCGCCCTTGAGCAAAATGGAATTTTGAAGTTTTGTCACGGCACGTAGAAAGAATAGCTAGGAAAAGTCACCAAGTTTCGTGAAGCTGCGTTAAAAAGCCTGGAATTGGCAACCAAAAAACCCGAGGGGGGCGGATTCGGCCACCCCTGCCGGGAATAGGGTTAACCTCAACCAAGGTACAAGGTCTTTCAATGCCCCTTTTTCCTCCCTACGGTGATATTGAACGATCTGTGTACACTTGCGATCTTAACGGCAATAAAATACCCGAGGCGTCGAACTACTGACACCAGTTTATGGGAAGGCATGACAAAAACTGGACCCTGAAGTCGCATTACCTTTTCCAGTTTATCAGTCGACGTGTACATAAAAATTCAAACTGAGCGAATCCAGTGTGTGCGACCAGAGACTGGGACGCGAGATATAAAACCAAATCCTACGAGGAGATATAAAACTGGACATAATGTTGAAACGTGACAGATTGCATTGTGATTGCTTGCCGGTAAACACGCTCACCTTGCTATTGACTGCATATTGACCACCAGATTCAACATATCACCCTATTCATATAAGCCCCGCAGTATTTTTTGTCTCAATAACATCTTGTCAGAGAAGTCGCAGAATCACAGAAATCACACATTTTGTCCCCTTATCGGATATCGCTGGTTTCATTATTTTTCTTTAAATCGGAAATTCTTGCAAGTTGCATTCAACTGCCTGTATCAAGTTTTGTTTTCAGTGTACCCTTGGTTTGTTCAGTTAATTAGTTTCGAAGAGAGCCACTGAAGTGTTTCCTATTGCCGAAGGAAGTTTGGAACCCACTGACGAAGTCGTGTCAAGCTGGTTCGAAACTTTGGGTTTTTTTAACATCATACGAAACGCTTACTTCCGTATATTCAGGAAAAAACTTCATTCTGCAACTGAGTAGGAGATGCCGTTACATGCTCAGGCATCCAGTAAAGGGCTTTGACTCCTTGTTTTCACTGCTTTGACCGAATTTTTGGTTTCTTTTATGGGCTGGGGATTTTTGGATTGTTCTTCTCTTACTTGTAGTTACGTGCATTTCTCGCTACACACCTTTGGGGGTAATGTACAGTCGTGAAGCTCGTGAGACGCTGCTGCTGAGCGAGTAGTGCGTATGGTGCTTCAAATGTTGGTAAAGGTCCATATGCCAAAAACCGGATCTAACTGCTCACCAATGAAATAAACAATGAACACAGTTTATCTAACTTCGGTACTAAACATAGGACAAACGCTATGTCAAATGAACTTCCTGCATTGCTTACAAAAATGTCCTAATTTGGAAATCATCTAACTATGAAAATCCGCGTTTCAATGGACTTTCTAAGTAAAGTTATAATAATGATGGTAAGACTGCAGTAATGGAGCAAGGTGTGGTGATCATAAGTGCAAATATTTCCCTGTCAGACGATATTTGCCGCCTTCAGCTCACGGTTGTAGCCCGTTGCCAAGGCGACTCTGCCTGGCTGTGACCGGGGCACTCGGTACCAAATCTCCGCGTGACTGGGGCAACGGGTTCGAGATGATTCAGCGCCGTTTCCATTGGTTCAGGGCCGCCAATGGGGTGATTCTGTCCTCCTCGACCAGGGAGCCTCAAGCCATCCCCACGTGACTTTGCTAAGGCGCGTTTTAAACCGGCTCCGTCTGGCCTGAGTCCGGGAGGGGAACGGGACGCAGCGAACCGGTGCCGTCTGGTCGGCTCTCCGCCGGTTCGTCTGCGTCCTTTCCGGTGCGTGGGGGGAGCGCGGGTCGGCGCGTGCGGCCACGTCTGGTCGTCTTCGGCGATAAACAACTGGCCGCCGGCCGGAGGACGCGTACAAAAGCGGCCGCGGTGGCCGCTGAGGGCTTTATGTCCCGCGGTCGGGACGCAGACGGGCGTGTGAGGCGGTGAGCGCGTGTGTCCGCTCAGATCGGCTTCCAGTTGGCCGGACCAGTTCGACTGACGGCACCATGGTGTGGCTGCTCAGTAAAGACAGGTGAGGCTCGGCCCGTTCCGCAGGCACTGGTCATCAGCGACAGTCATGTTCACCTCGTGGTAAAATGCTATATGAAAAAGAATTGGCATTAGTGTTCTTACCCGTCTGACGCTTCGAACTACATTTAACCGTCGGGTGTGCGAATTGTCATTAATTTCTTGACGCAGGCATATTTAACCACATGGCATCGTGGATGCGGATGGCGAACATTCCTCCATTTTCTCTTGCATGCTTGTCGCATGCTTGTCCTGCCTAGTAATGCTAGGAACCCCGTTAAGCTACGCCGGTTTAAGCTGACACGAGCATTTCTTGCTTCACCTGGCTGCTTCGTCAGCTCTCTCAGATAACGTTGAATCACATCGACGGCTGGGTGTCCGGACTAAAAAAAGGAAATGTTCTAGTCATTTCTTTACAGGCTTAATTCATGTTAAATTTGAGCATTCAGAGGGGGAGGCGCAGCTACCTAGCGACTCCATGGTTCCGCCGTCCATGGTGAATTGCGAATAAAATGAATTCACTCGGCAAATGAAACTGCTAACACATTCGCGGCGAAAAGAATGTGAAGCAAAAAACAACTATATTAAAAATGGATCTATAGCGCTTTTTCTCCCACGCTACTAACACCGTCGATCTTCCAGATAATCCTGCTGATTTGCGATCAGCCTGGTTTTTCCTGTGATGGATGGGTTACTTGCGTCAAGTGGCATGTTTGATGTCAGTTTAGGATGTGGAGCGTGTCTGTATCGAAAGTGGTCGCGGACCGAACGTAACAGAAGCGGCACGTCACCTGATAACTGTCTGCCGCCGTCGACTGCGTTATACACGACGGAAACGACTTGTAAATACTGTTTATTTGCCGGTACGTAATCTTCGTATTCAAAAGACGCTTAAGGAAGCCATTAACATGACCTTTCTGAATCACTTTTAAATGCGTACTCTTAACCTTGCTACCAGTCCTTGGGTGACGTGGCCCACCAGGTTCACTGAGGCGTCAGAGCCACGTCTCGCGGCGTAGGTGATGTGGGATTTTCCAGGACGGCTGTCTCAGTCCTGCAGTGTGTCAGACCGCGCTCGTGTTTTCCATCACTGCCCGCTGCAGCGGAGCCAGCTGCGACAGAGCTGGTCGCGGTAAACGGCAGCTTCCCGCAGCTCGCCGCTGACGCTGGTTCGACGGACCACGGCCTCAGCCATCTGGGACCTCTGTTGGCTAATATTGCCGGCTGTGGGAGCCATCATTTGTGTTGTGCTCTAGTCTTGTCAAGCATATTCTCTTGTGACGCGCACACTAATCTCAGTAACGATGCGCTTGGATGTCTGCGTCCTTTATCACGACCGTCTTTTCCCGGACAAGGAAGTGTTCTGGTCCAAATTCTGCGACACGTTGAATTCTGAGAGCGACCGGTGGAAAACTACAATAATTTATGTTTGCCCGTTAACCGCATTATTCCAGAGTCCAGGGGACTGGAAGCTTCCAGGATTTATGGAAAGTCGTCGGTGACGTTACCCGTTCATGCAAAGCAGCCTGTTTAATTTCAGTGAATAATGAAGTGGAAGAGATAAGTTATTTCTACCCTGCTTTATTGAGCTACAGAGCCTCGCGTAAATTTGCGAATCGCTACTTCATTTTTTTCTGTTAGTTTTGTGTTTGTGCACGATACTTTAGAAATGCGGCGGTTTCCTTTAGCTCTTTTTGTACTTAATGCTGCAACAAAACGGAACATACCAAACGAGAACATGGCTGCTTGGGTAAGATCAGTGATAGTTTTGAAGAGATGAGGGGCAAATTATTCCCTCCAAAACTTCCTTTTATTTTGATCATTGATTCAGTCTGACCATGCTTCATGCCGGTATCAGTCGTGTTTACCTCATCGAGTTTCTTGCAAAACGCATCCTTTGAGGGAAAATTCGTTCTGACACATTTATCTAAGTTCACAACTGAACAATTTTCTCTCGTGCACATCCTTGCAGATGGCCACTTTTCTTGGGCTCCTCTGAAAATCGAAAGAGGTCACAAGGAATTTGATACAGTGTAACGTACTTGTACTAAAGCGTAAACCGTTTATGTCTCTCTCCCTCTCTCTCTCTCTCTCTCTCTCTCTCTCTCTCTCTCTCTCTCTCTCTCTCTCTCTCTCTCTCTCTCTCTCTCTCTCTCTCTCTCTCTCTCTCTCTCTCCTGATTTTGGGTAATGCCAGTTGGTGATATTGTCGGGCGCGCTGTATTGACCCGTGTCTTGGGTTAATAAACTGGCGGCTGCTTGCTGGTTTGGCATGGTGTGGGCACCGGCAATGTAAAGGCGGCAGATTCGCGTGGCAGGCGTTCGCTTTTTACCGGCCACTGGCTGAAGTCCGTAGCTAGCAGAATACGAATGTGATTGTCAGTTGTTTATGAGACTGTTAGGAATATCATCCAGAAGTGTACGTCCGATCATGACTGGAAAGGGTGGCGTTGACGGGCCGTATCGGAACCTGTGTGCCAGTACCGCGGCTCAACATCTGAACTCGACCGCTCCTGGGGCGAAGGAGTCGGTTTTAGTCTTCAACGTGCGCCTGCAATAAGACTCCATGCTGACCGGCTTGGAATGGCCCACAGAGCACATCCTGGGCTTGCTGAGGGAATTGGGACTCGTGTCACATCATGGGCTTGTTCAGTGAGTTGGGACATTTGCTGTGGGTTAGATTATCTTAGTTGCTGTCCACGCGACGCTCCGCGCGGATCGCCAGTGGCACCAATGACACCCAAGCTGTTCAGGAGGGCGGTCCAGCTGGCTTCTAAGCAGCGACGTAGCCAAGGGGAGGCATAAATAGGGGTTGTGCTCCCTCCCTCCTGAGCCAAGTGGTCTACAATAGGCATTTAGTGGTTTTGCAGGAATACGGAACAGTGATGCAATATTTGCTGCAAAAGGAAACATCATGGTTTTCCTGTGCGTTAAATATGAGATCATTTGCGTAAAATTGTTTCCTTTTCCTATAAGTTTCGTCATTTGCCAGTCGCATAGGACGAATTTTGACATTTGCCCCCCCCCCAGGAGATTCTGGCTACGTGCTTGCTTCTGCGTGTAATCGTCTGCGTGAATAATGCGGAAGCTCGTCACCGTGGCCGACAACGAAAACGTTTCTTTACGTGTGCGCGTGCTGCCTGCTGAACCCAAGATTTGAGAGTATCTGTGCGGTGTTGCCCGCTGGGCCCCGAGTTTGAGACGCCCCTTTGCCGTGTCGCCTGCTGGATTCCAGGATTCACGGAGCTCTGTGTGGTGTTGCCAGCTCCAGCTCAGGGGATGAGAATGACAAGTGCCTGCTGGACGAGAATCACCCGTACTACGGGGCGCTGGCCGATGGCACCACGATCGACGTCAAACGACCAAAAGGTGGGCGGCCGCCCTGACCGTGCTGGTGCCGATGTTCGCTGATTGATGAACAGCGCCGCCTGCCCTGCGAGCACTGTCACGACTGGGGTGCAGCAGACACGACAGAGCCACAGCTGGGGTACAGCAGATACAGCTGGACACAGACACAGAGCCACAACTGGAGTACAGCAGACGCGACCCAGCCACGGCTGGGGTACAGCAGACAAAGCACAGCCACACGCGGGGCACAGCAGACAGGACGCTGCCACAGCCGGGGTACAGCAGACACAGCTGGACACACAGGACACAGAGCCACAGATGGAGAACAACAGGCGCGATCCAGCTACAGCCGGGGTACCGTAGACAGGATGCAGCCACAGCCGGGGTACAGCAGACACGACACGGCCACGGCTGGGGTACAGCAGACACGACACAGCCACGGCTGGGGTACAGCATTCCGGGTATGGTGCCTGCTTGTTGGTGTCCGATACAGCCACAGCTATCACATGTTGATGGTGCTCTCCTGTTGCACAGTCTAGCTTGACCTGGCCCGATCTGACGTGATGGAGGCGCTAGTCACACGCTCTGTCGCGGTCTGATGACCTGACTTGACCTGAGCCGACCTGGCCGCAGGATGGGGCGCCCGGCACACGCTGGCCGTGCTCGGCTGTCTCGGCTTTTTCGTGTCGTTTTCGCTGCGAGTCAACATCTCGATGGCGATCGTGGCGATGGTGAACCGGACGGCGCTGGCCGAGCTGTCGGGCGCCGCCAACCGGTCTCAGGTCTCCGACGAGGACATCTGCCCCGGCAACAAGGCCCGTCACGCCGACACAATCGTCACCGAGGTGAGTCGCCGCCGGCCCGACTCGTCACACCCCGCCAGTCCCGCCAGTCACACCGCCACCCGTCGCACCCCGCCAGTCCTGCCAGTCACACTGCCGCCCGTCACAGCCCGCCGGTCCGACCCGTCACACTCCGCCAGTCCTGCCAGTCACACCGCCACCTGTCACAGCCCGACGGTCCGACCCGCCACACCCCGCCAGTCTTGCCAGTCACACCGCCACCCGCCACATCCCGCCAGTCCTGCCAGTCACACTGCCGCCCGTCACAGCCCGCCGGTCCGACCCGCCACACCCCGCCAGTCCTGCCAGTCACAACTGCTGCCCGTCACACTCCGCCAGTCCTGCCAGTCACCGCCTCCACCCGTCACGCCCCGCCAGCCCTGTCAGTCACTTTACCATCCGTTACACCCCACAGGTCCGACCCGTTACACCCCGCTAGTCCCGCCAGTTACACTATTACCCGTCACAACCCACCGGTCCGACCCGTCACATCCCGCCACTCCTGCCAGTCCTGCCAGTCACACTACCACCCGTCACACTCCGCCAGTCCTGCCAGTCACTGCTGCCACCCGTCACATCCGGTCTGTCCGACCTGTCACACCCGCCAGTCCTGCCAGTCGCCGCCTCCACCCGTCACTCCCTGCCAGCCCTGCCATTTACTTTACCATCCGTTACACCCCACACGTCCGACCCGTTACACCCCGCTAGTCCCGCCAGCCACACTAGCATCCGTCACAGCCCACCGGTGGGATCCGTCACATCGCATGAATCGAACGCGTCAGCACTGCTACCCGTCACATCCCGCTGGTCCTGCCAGTTAACCACTGACACCCGGCACATCCCACCGGTCAAGACGACTCCTTGGCATCGCCACGGTTTATTGGATTACCACGATGGCCTGTTGGAGCTGTCAGGGCAACCTGTCCCAGTTGGACCTTTCAGGGCGGCCTACTGGGTCTGCGGGGGTGCCTCTTGGATGCATCGACAAGGCCTACTGTTTTGTGATGCGCGTTACGGTGGCTATGAAAGTTAGAATATTTATAGGCTATTACGTGATTAATTATGTAGGGTATCTTACACGGATGGAATTTTAGCCTCCCTTCAAAACCTAGCCTGGTTCCTCCCTTGGCTCGAGAAGAAGCCAATCCAACATGACAAAGTGTCCACCGCGGCTGTGAAACTGGTGGGAGTCTCCCCTCTTGCACCCTGTCATCGCGTCCAACATTAGGAAAAGAACTAAATTCCGTTTGGCCTTCGGTTTTGCTAGCAACGACATGTAAGCAACCGCAACACGTTATTCACATCAGCAGCAGCAAAATGCCGTTTTTGCGAGCGGTCTACGCGCAGGGTTGTATTGCCTCTGTTCCACGAAGAAACGTAAACTTGTTGAAGGTCGTAATCAATACCAGTCGTCTTGGCGCTCGCTCTTTGTCCAGTCAGCTGCCTATTGGCTTTTTGGAGACACTAGCTACGGCGCGACCGTGTCATGCTTGTCGTCACGTTAAACTTTCGCCGCACAGTCATGCCGTTAAACTGAAATTGCGTGATCGGGTGTACGGACCACTTTTTGCAGCAAAATCTGCCTTAGCTCGGACGGTGATTTCAAAGCACCCTAGCGGAAGCTTGGGATCCAAAAATAAAACAAATCCGAAGTGGGCGCACTCACAGGCACGACCGAACTTATACCAATCCTGAGTATTAGCCGTGCTACTTTCCAAATCGACGTTGACTTCTCTGAAGTCAAGCTCTGTGTCGGCTCATTAGTTAGCAGTGGGAAAGGAATGCTGCCGAGGTTGCATTGGTGTCTGCCCTCCGCTCCTCGATCATGCTGTTTCGTTGGCACGGCACATTTGCGTTCTATACTTGCTAATGCAGCATATGCTTAGCGTGGAAAATCAACATGTGTGCAAAGTCCCGCGATACGCACGATTTCAGCAGATGCATTGAGAGACCAGCTGTTTGGCTAAGTTCGTCTTAATGAAAAACAGAAATGGAGGCTGCAGCACAGATACGAAAACAGTTTTTTAACTTCCGTTAGCGTAAAGCATTACTTGCCGACTGATCCCGCCCAGCATTTTTGCCAGTCTTGGCCAGACACGGAACAAGGGTCGGGTTAATTGAAGAACGTCGTCCCACTGAATTTAAATAGGCTTAAGTCACAGACCAGAGCCACGTGGGATGGAGCGGAACTTGCCTGATTGTCACTGTCGCGCATTGGTTTCGGCAATACGGAACTGCAGAAGACACGAAAGGTGTGAGGTAATGGCCTGATTAGCATTTTGCATGGTTTGGCCAGAATTTAGCCAACAGCCTTAAAATTCTGCAGTTTGGTTGGTATTCGACCATTCGAGGGACCCTCGGATGGAGCAGAATGGCCTACTGAATGCTCGTCGAATATTTGAACTCTGAAATCCCGACTTGAAAACTCTGAGCCAAATCCGAATATTCTCAGCGGAATGCGGATTCTTAGCTCCAGGTGGCGCCCGATCCAGGTGAGCTTCGAATGACTCCAGCCCACTCTTATTCGCAGGACGGCCCGTTCGTCTGGAACGAAATGACGCAGGGCGTCATCCTGAGTGCTTACTTCGTGGGCTACACAATCTCCCAAATACCTGGCGGTCGCCTGGCGGAGCGCGTGGGCGCCGCTCGCACGTTCGGCGGCGGCATCATGCTGACCGCGCTGCTCAACCTGCTGACGCCCGTCTGCACGCACTGGCGCGTGGAGGCGCTCATCGTCGTTCGCGCCATCCAGGGACTGGCCAGCGTGAGTATCGCCATCCAGCGGCTGGCTGTCTGGATGTCGGCCGTCCTGGGACTGGCCAGCGCGGTACTGCCACTCAAGGACTGGCCAGCGTGGTACTGTCACTCAGGGGCTGGCCAGCGCGGTTCTGCCACTCAGGGGCTGGCCAGCGCGGTACTGCCACTCAAGGACTGGCCAGCGTGGTACTGTCACTCAGGATCCGGCCAGCATGGCACCGTCACAGCAATGCATGGCAGGCGTGCCGACCTGTGTGCAATGGCTCTAACCCGTCCCTGCTCGATCCGAGAGGACGGTAGCTCCCGGAAGATAGGTGTACAAAAAGGGAGATGCTGAACTGCCTTAGGTCGAAAAGACGTCAGTATTTGTCTCATAGCTTGCGTAAGATCAGCACCTATGGACCTTCCCATCCGACGCACTTAAAACTCCCGACGCAGTTTATTTCAGCGCACGGTACATAGATCAATGCTGACGCGCAGTAGATTTGGAACCGTTATCTGTCCCAGTGTGTGGCGTTTCAAGGAGAGTAATGGAAACCACATGGAGGTCTGTTTTCGTGAGAGTCTATCAAATGATGTCAATGATCCTCAGGGGGTGACATGTCCCGCGATCCACTTCATGCTGTCGCGCTGGGTGCCTCCGCCGGAAAGAAGTCGTATCAGCACGTTTGTCTACATTGGTGAGATTTCTGCTGGTTTCTGGTGACACAGCTGCTTCGGCTGCTTTTCTCTGCATCCTCCGCAGACAGCGTCAGCCATGCCACGCCTCAGACATGTTTGGAGCAGCCTGTAAACATTTCGATAATGCGGCCACGAGGCCTGAAAACTGGCCCCAGACATGTCGTTGTCAAGCTGGCGTTTGATCAGTGCTCACGTGCCTTAAATCACTCATCGATGCCTGCAGATAATGTAAACCAAGCAATGTCGACTACGGCCTCTTGCTTCTGCATCTGAGATTATCGGCATTCTTTGCACCAGTTGTGGCACTTGTGGCTGACACGTGAACCCACCAAATTGGCGAATGTGACCCCATGAGGGACCGGCATTTGCCGCAGCAATAAAGTGACATCCAACCTCAGCAGTTACCTTACATCCAACCCCAGTAATAACCTGACATCCAACCTCAGCAGTAACCTGACGTCCAACTCAGCAGTAACTTGATATCCAACCTTGGCAGTAGCCTGACATCGAACCCCACCTGTAACCTGACATCCAACTTCAGCAGTAACCTGACGTCCAACCGCAGCAATAACCTGACGTCGAACCTCAGCAGTAACTTGATATCGAACCTCAGCAGTAACTTGATATCGAACCTAAGCAGTAACTGGACATCTAAACCAGGCAAAAACATGACGTCTGACGCCCCTAGTGACCTGACATCTGACCTCAGAGGTGACCTAACATCTGACTACACCGATGGTCCGACACCTGACCGGGCCTGTTGACCGGGCAGGTAAACAGCTGGGTACGGCCATGACGATCCTGGCGTCCGGCCCCCTGGCCGGCTGGCACTGGGCCGGTGGCTGGCAGAGCATCTTCTACGTCACCGGCGGCGTCGGCGTGCTCTGGTACCTCTGCTGGGTCATCTTCATCTACGACACTCCGGCCTCGCACCCGCGCATTTCGGCCAGAGAGCGGCTGTACATCGACACCTACTTCAAGCCGCACGGAGACACGGTCAGTGGTGGCCGTGGGCGGCGCACACGCGGCCGAGGCGGCCGGGGCCTCGTCTGGCCGCCCGCTCCCGGCCAAGCGCTGCTCCCCCGTATTGGCCGTTCAGATCGTGAAGGCGTTTGCAGCTATGGAACGGGTCAATGTCCGTGTCCGTGTCTGTGTCCTAGCTTTTTCTTTTGTGTGACTCCTTGCCTTGTCGGTTTTGTCGCCTAACTGGGACTTCTCTCTGTCCGATCCAGGAGCAGCCGACCGGCTTCCCGTGGAAGCAAGCCCTCCTCTCTCGTCCGCTCTACGCCCTGATCGTGGTGCACTTCTGCCAGAACTGGGGCGACTACATGATAATGACTGAGCTGCCCACCTACATCAGCACCGTGCTGCACTACCCGCTGAGCACGGTTCGTCGAGATCTAGGCGTACAAAACGGCTAGGCTATTGACAGTCCAATGGTATCCATCGCTGGACTCGCTCGTTCGTTCATACGGACTAAGCATTTCGTCGCTGAACGTTAGACTTTGATCATTTAACATCTTTGAACTACCAACTACCACTACAGACCAGGTTAGGGACGACAAGAAAACCTCCTGCCATGACACGAAGGCGCGGAACATTTTGTTTGGAATCGCCAGGTATCAGCCGTTTCGGGAACGTTTCACAGGTCTCGATATTTTAGGGTCGTTTGCCAATTAGAAACGTGTGTCGGTGATTCTTTTCAAACATCTCCCAGATGTTTACAACGAGTCGTCCCGTCTGCTTGCAGAACGCCTTCTACTCGGCGATACCGCAACTGGTGAAGGTGGTGTTTGCCCTCACTGTGTCGTTCCTCTCTGACGGCCTCGTCAATGGTGGTCTGGGCCTCTCAGCCAACAGAAAGCTGTGGAACTCTGTCGGTACGTGAATTCACCGTAATTGGCTTTTTTCGGCCTTGTTTGGCTGGTTGCATATGGTCTTGTCTAGCATGTCTTTTGCCATTGGGAGGACCGAACGGATTTCTATGTAGCATAAACTGCCACTGAGCTAGTGTTCCGCTGGGATAGTAGTTTTTTCGTTCATGCCACCTGCTGCGAGGAAAAACAGTAATATCTTAACAGAAGTGTAATCTTCCAATGTGATGCGCAGATACACTCAGCATTTACAGTTACCGCATTTATCCAGTCACGCTTTCCCACACTCATTCCTTCGGTTGCTTCTATATACGCCTATACTTAGAACTTCAAACAAAGGTGCTAAGAAACGTTACTGACATATCTTGGCAGCCTTACTGCCTATCTAACCCTTGTCAGTATTCGCCCTTTGGCCACCTCAACGGCACATAGGGATAAAACTTCCTCCCAGGTAACTTTCAAACCGAACATGATAGGGCGGCGAGACAACACCAGCGAATGACTTGGTCTGTTTGTAACATAATGATACCTAATTTAGCCCCGTTAAATCACTCAGAAACATTACAGGCGATTTCAAAAGATGTCGTATCAGTGGATTCTGGTTCCATTAGATGCTATGTGACTCAACTTATATGTCTCTTGTGAGGGCCCAAAACAACGTGTTACGATGAACTGGGACTAAATCCACTGTTATTGTGAAGTAAATAGGCGCTTCTGATCACTCAATGACCCCTCTGAAGTCAACAAAACGTCAAAAAAGGGCAGAAACGGCAGTTCATGATTCTGATCAAAGATGACGTTGACCCAAGTAAGCACCCAAGTGCGGATATCGTCGATGCTGTGGGTGACATTCATGTATAAGACTGAGAAAGACTGAACACCTTAACCCTGTTCCCGGCAGGGGGGCTGAATCCACCCCCTCGGGTTTTTTGCTTGCCAATTCCAGTATTTTTGACGCAGCTTCACGAAACTTGGTAACTTTTCCTAGTTATTCTTTCTACGCACTGTGACAAAATTTCGTAATTCTATTTTGCTGAGGGGCGGAGCCAGGCAACGTTTTTGGGAGGCACCTCAGGCCATTTTTGGCCCTGTTAAAGGTGAAAGGAAAATGACTGTGAAAAATAGCGTTTTTAAGATAGAACTTTAAACTTTCCATGGATGTATAGGTAAATAGTTGGGCAAAATACAAATACGATTTTTTTCTTCTGAGGCCAGATACGATTTTGTTGTTCACGAGGTCAGGTGAAGGTCAAAAGTCAAAATTTGGTTTTATGGCAAATATTTTGACGATATTTTTCAAACGCCAAAGCCGGAGTCCTATGACGTAGAAGGGCGCTGTCTACTTGTGTACCAAGTTTCAGTTCGATATCAGGTCGGGTCACGGAAGTATGACCTAAAATGTTAGTGCGCGTACCCTATATCACAACAGCCGTAAAATGAAATTTCACAAATAGAGTGAATTCAAATGATTGGAAACGTTTTCAAATAATTTAAATGCACACGAGATCATTTCAAGTGATTCTAAGGTCACTGGAGGTCATTTAAGGTCAAAGGTCATAAGGTGATCTGAAGAACAAGTCATCATGATAGTCCCACTTTTTCATGTCCCTGGCACCGCCTATGCCAACATTATAGAAACATTGTGATATGATTTGTACCTCTCCAGTACAACATGGCTAGAAGAAGTCAAAAAAGTGCTTTTAACTTTTCTGTTAAAGCGGTTTTTGAAGAACTAGTCATCCTGTTCTGAAAACCCTGTGAACGCCTACGAATTTTCTCAAAATTTCAAGTGTACGGCCTAATGGTAAAAGTTCCACCCATAACCTCTCGATTCATGCCAATTTGATCAAAATTGGTCCATAAACAACGGAGTTATAAGAAGTCCAAAAAATACCCTCATTCTGACTTTCATGCCCCCTCTATCCACCCTTTCAAAATTTTGAATTTTTTTTTATAAAAGTGCAGTTTACGTCATGGCAAATCGATTGTCATTTGTTGCAATGAAATCGGACGAGTAGTTCTCGAGATCTCGGGGGGGGGGGCGTAGCAACGGCCTACAGGGGGCCGAATCCGCCCACCCCCTGCCGGGAATCGGCCATACCGCTAATACGGCCATATCGGCCATACCGTCCGGGAACAGGGTTAAACATTTTAAATGCCCACTATACGATAACTACCTTCACCGTGTCACTTCTAACATTCTCTTCAGACAAAAGTCATTGGTCAGTGACCTTTTTCTTTTTTTATGAATTCAATCCGAGTGGTTTGATAGGGTGATGTTAAGGAGCGGGGCCCGTGCTAAGTGGAGCTTGTTGCATAGACTCCGAACCCCGATCGCGCAATTTCAGGTAAATGGCAATTTTGCGGCGAAAGTTGAGCGTGCCACTAAGGGCACGACACGACCGTGTGATAGTCAGCTTGACCTTTTATTGGCCAGTTGCCCGCCGACCTGCGGGCCAAATATTTAGCGCCGAGGTGACTTGAACTCTGGCCAGGAGGGGAAAACCAGCGCTCTTTCAACTGACCTACCGATCACAGTACTGAGCTACCTGCCACGATTCCCTGAAGGTATTGGCCGCAGATTTTTAAAGAACAGTTAACATTTCGTAAATCAGCTACGCAAAATTTTATCGCTAGCAGAGCAGTCGTAGGGCAGCCTGCGAAAAACAAAAAAAACTGGATTACATCCCCCTCCGCCCGCCCTGCCCCCTAGTGGCGAGATTTAAACATGGCCAAGATACCACTCAGGGAAAAGGAATCCCGCTCCTGCGGGCAAACACGGCGGAGTACAGTGTCATAAACGTAAGCATGTCTCTCGTTGGTTTGTTCAGTCGACTGCGCATCTCAGGAGTTAAACAGGCCGCCGATGCCAGCGATTCCTTAACAAACCTGCTCTGTGAACCCGAGTAAACGAAGGCCCTTTTCCAGCGTTCAGTTTGTAGTTGTAAGCGTTGTTTTCGTTCGGATGCCTTTTGAGGCCGTTAACACAGACGACGTTAAAGACCTTGCCCTCTGCTCCTGACCCAGTGCATCCCGGAACACTGGTTGCCCACTTCGTCAAGTTCTGCTCACAAGATTGCACGCCCTGCTTCACCTGACTTGCAGCGTCCTTTGCGTCTTGAACTGCGCATGTATAGGTTCAAATGCATGACTGCGTCGTTGCAATGTTCAAATGCATATTGCGCCTTCGCCTGTCGTTTTCAATGAAAGATTATGCGCACAGTCAACACGGACCATCGCAGAGGCAGAGGCTACCTGACCATTCGCTGTGTTCTGCGGCCCTGGCCATGTAGTCCCTGGCCATGTGCGACGGCCACGGCCAAGCGTGCACGGCCCGATCATGGCAATGTAGTCTGACTGTCCGGTCCATCTTGGATGACCACACCTTTTTAACGTGACGAGGAGCCGGCTGACGATTCTCTCCGTGTTTCGTGGCCAGGCATGTACATTCCGGCCCTGATGATGGTCGGCGTCTCCTACACGGGCTGCAACGACCTGGCCGTCATATCGCTCATGGTCGGCACGGTCGGCTTCAACGGCGCCATCTTCTCAGGTGAGCTACCGTTACTAGCATGGCAGCCAGTGCCAAAGTGTGGTTGGCTGTCACCCCAGTGGTGTGTGATATTATTGGAAGCGTGGTCATGGTTGTGTTCTTGACAAGTCCGCGCCTTTGATCCTGATTTATTTATGCGGTTTCCCGAGTATGTGGATCGTTCAAGCCGTATGACAATCCGTTGCAAGCCGTCAGTGGTCGTCATCTTCATGCAAGTCGTCAGTGGTCAGTCTTGTCATCTGCGATGACGGAAGCCGCTTTTTAAGACAAATAGGCAACCATTAAATGGAAAGACATGTCCGGACGGCGAACAGAATGAGCATTCAAAAGCTTTAACTTGGTCCAGGCGGGGATGAGGATATAAGGTCATTAAAAGTGAGATCATCTTGATGTTTCAGCGGGCTAGGTGCAACGTAGCACCATTCTCGATTTCCCAGCACTAGGAACATGTCTGCCTGTGTCGGTATAATGCTAATATTTATGCTACAGAGCGTCTTGTGCGCAATTCGAGGCGTACGCCCGTCATACGTGGGCATTTACCAGTTGTACGGGCCACTGCTAAGAATTGACGAGGCACCGAGTCAGCGTGTCGCACAGTCATTCATGGTGTTAGTTTATACTATCTTCCGGGTCACGACGTCACTCTGCCAGCAGAACGTAGTGGTGCACTAAAGCATCGGAGACGTTAAGGAACAGCAATGGGCAATGGCTGCCAGTCTGCATAAATAGGATGTGGCTTATCAGAAACCCATATTTTGACGATCAATATCAGTAGAGTAGGAAAACGTACGCGCAAGGCGGGTCGTTATCTCTAGTTCCCAAAAATCCACGACTTGATTTCTAGAAAGATTGTTTTTTTTCGCAAACACCATGTTTTCAAAAGTTATTACTACTTGAATGAAGCGTTTGTGAGCATTCAGATTGATTAACAATACGACCGGAACATTTTTCCCAAGACAAGCGTAGAAATAATTCTAATAACGTGATAAATTATCAGCATTTTTGTAACTGCGAATTCCTACTATTCTGGCTCGGTTCTAGCCTTCCTCTTCAATGTGGATTTTGAATTGCCGTCTTCCTGATGATTAAATGCAGATTTTAGATGTTGCTCATCATTCTTGTTTTTATTGAAAAGAAATCTTTAGAAACGTTCCCCTCCCAAGTGATGCTGGAATATATATCGCTTAAATCAAGAGGTGAGTTTTATGAGCGTTATTGACAAAGTTGTCAATAATTTGCTTTTGTCATCTGAATTTATGGCGCCGCATGTGGTGTACCAGGTGTGTCACTGACTTCCTGGAAAACGACTATTCCGCGATCTGTTATTTAGCTTGTTATGGAGTGACCCACACCAACGCCATTTCCACATTTTGGAAATTTTGTTGTTCGTGCAGTTTTAGCTCTTTCTGTTTGTTTCCAGAACAAACGTAGGTATTTGATTACCATATCAGAAGACGTAAAAAGCCATTTACTAGAAATAAAAGAAAATCTGATGCGTTATGTGTTATGAAACTTCGAGTAATTTTTTTCGGCGCTGCTAGTTATCTCGATTTTCCTCTAACAAGCGCACAATGTTACGAGGTCACGGTGCTATTTTTGCTCAGTTGTTGACCATTAATTTTTTCTGAGTATGCATGAGCATAATAGGTTTGATCATTGCTTGGATCAGTGATCCCAATGACGAAGAAATGTTAAGTTGCGACGAAATGTTTGGGCTTTTGATGACAAACCCATGATTCTCACGTGTACTCCGAAAAACTTAATCTCACAATATTTGTTTCCCACGGAGGTCGCCGAAGCTCGTTACCCTCGAGCGATGGAGAAAGAAATCAAGGAAAGCGCAGTTCTACTCAGAATTGTCAGCCAAATTCTGCCGTTAAGAAGCTGTCATGCTGCTTTTAACATAAATTTTTAGTCAGCGTGGATGAAAATACAAATTCAATGTAACGCTTTGGCTTTGGCGTGGCATGCCAAGAATTTGTAGAATAGAAGAATCTGTAAGACATCGATCTCGAAACCAACGGCCATCAATGTTTTATGATTCTAACGAGGACTGTAAAGTCCGACGTAAATGCCCTGAGGACGAGAAATGGTGCAACAAGTACGTAGACCCTTGCACAGGAGACTTGGTGAAAGAAGAATACACGAAGTCCTATGAGATCTGCTGCGGCCAAAAATATGAAGTGGAAAAATCTGTCGTAACACGTGAGCCACCAAAACGTCCGATATGTCCACCACCACGCAAGCCTTTATGTCGCCCACCTCCGAAATGTTGCAAGCCTTGTTGCAAGCCAGTCATTCCTCCGTGTCCCCCACCATGTAGAAGACCATGCTGCCCTCCCCCAGCATGTGCAGTTTACCCTAGTGACATTCGTCAGGTACAAAATAAGTTAGGGAAATTGGACTGCCAATTTCGCAACGTTGAAAAAGCACTTAACGATGCCATCGTTGCCTTGGGTCAGCTACGATGCTGATTAAGTTGCGACAATGAAGAGAGTTTGGGAGCTTGTGTTTTTAGTATTCTACAAGAAAAACCCCAAAGCTCAAGAAAAATGGACAGGTGTCTATATTCGCCGCGTGCTGGAAGACAGCATTCGTGTTCCTTTGGCATACGAACAGAAAGACATTGAATGCCCTTTTTCCCACTGGCACGAGCAATCTAGCGTCGTCGGGTGACGAAGAAATAAATTTGCAGTTTACTGAAGTCTTTATGAAACTGGAAAGAGACAAGTGTTCAGGCCAACTTTCGTTTGAATGAAAAATGGTGCGCCATGTTCATAGCGAAGGACATCGAACCACTTAAAAACGCTCCGTGGAGTCATGACTTTCAACTTTGGAAATAGCACGCCTGATGCTCCTGTGTTCTATAGAACTTCATGTAAATCACTCGCCAGTGAATCACACAACCAAACCCTGAATGCTTTGGACGCTATTGGCTTGGTTGTGAAAATAATCGTATATGAGCACAGGCGCGGGAGCCCTCCCCCAACTTTCCTGAAATTTCACATTGACCCTATGGGTGTTGACTGAGAAGAACTGAACCAAAATGCTCCTCCCCTTTCCCTCCCCCAACTGAAGAGGAGTTTCCGTGTCCCCGTATGAGTTCATGAGAATATAACTGGTTTTTATCAATCCAGTGACAAAAAGGCATGGCACCCTGATGTAAATAATCCAAATGATGCATTACGATCATGAGTCCCGGTTTGGCATTTCAGCGGCCTAATTCATTTTCTGTCATTTGCCGGTTAAAACTGTTTAGATCTGACATGAAATAGCGTGGAAATACAGAAATTAATTTACTCTGTCTGCGTACCAAAATGTTGTCAAGTCATTGCAAATATCCTTTTTGCTACCTTTTACCTCAAATTGACATCAATGTTCTGCTAGAATTTCCCAGTACATAAAACATTTCAAAGGAAAATGCGTCATACATCGAAGGCGAATTTCCCTTTCACAGATAACATGTCCTCAGCATATACTATCATCACAACTAAAATGACCTATTCAATAGCGCTTCCACGACAGTGCTATAGATTCCTTGGTCTGTACTATTTTCCATTCATCACTCGGAAGCATCTGAGGCACTTTGCGCGTTACCATTGACGAACTGCAGATTTCAATGCCAGTAAAAGTGAGTTACCATTGCCAAGGCAAAATGTCCGTTTACCAAAGTGCAGATGCCCATTAGTCATGGTTAATGCACTACTTTAAGTTTTACGTACGTGAGACATCGCTGCTTTAGGACGGTACAGAATGCATGATTTTGTAGGCAATGCGTTAATATATTACTGGGGTTATTTTCATATTCGGAGCAATCGCGACTAGCATTTGATTACGGTTGTCTAGCTAATGCGTAGTACCTTGGTAAGACATATCAACTGTGCAATGAAAATGATCTTCATTGATTGCTTCGATGACCAGGGTTACGGTTATCTATTGCCATGCCTTTTATGATTCCACTGATTCTAGTGATTTGGAATCGTTGAAATATTCTGCCATTCTTTTGTCCTGTTCAGTCTCCCCTAGTGTTAGCCAGCCGGTTACAACCGGTTGAAACCATGGACAAATCAGCCGGCTGCTGCCAGCCCTGCACCAGTCAACAGCTAGTCCTCTTTTTCAAAAGCACTTGCATTTTACGGATGAAAGCGGCGTCGTTCAACAAGGAACATGGTTTGAGATTGCTGCGAAGTCCCTTCAGTGCCAACTGCAATCCCGCGGGAATATTTCATGTCACAGTTACTTAATACTTTGTGGATGCAGCCTTCGTTCAGGATTTAAGAAAATTATCCTTAACGTTTTCAAATGTGAAGATGAGGTTTAAAATGAGTCTGTTTGCGCCTACTGATGTGTTTCTGGAAGTAAGACGCAAGGGCAAGAGTAGCGATGTGGGACGGATTCATCGAGCGAGCCGTGTGGCGCCGACGCCGGGTAGTGGACGGCTCCCCGCACCCTTCGGTGGCTCTGACGCCAGGCCATGCACAGCACCCCGCAGCCTGCCGGGATCTCTAAACACGCGCTGACGGTCGAAGTTAACAACGAGGAAGGAACACAGGTTCGTCCTATTTCAGTGCAAACCTTGTACAGATCGAATTATTCTTCATATCCATGTATGGGCCAATTTGTGAGCATGTTCAGTCCGTGTTTCCTTGAGTAGCTGGAAATTAATGAATGAAACTGTCAAAGCGCGCCTGCCTGTCCCGCGATTTCATGGGCATAAGACGTTGGGAGATTTCTAATATTTTCCTGTAGAGATTGTCTACACAGGCACCCCGGCCCGGCCTCCGGATAATGCGTCCGTTTACTTGTCCTTGAGACGGAGGCTAACGAAGGACGCGTTCAGGGCTGTGTGTGGCCTGGCGGCGGAGGCCTGCGGTGGTGGTCCGTTGGTATCTGCCACCCTGCGGCAGTGGTCCGCTGCTGTTCCGGTCCTTTTCCGCCGCCGCGATCATTTCAGCTGGCTCCCGACGGCCGCTCAATACGGGCGCCGAATGAAAGGGCCCTTGATCGATTTCATTAGTGGAGTCCAGCCCGGAGAGCTGTAGTGGGCGATTGACTGGGGAGCGGGGATTGCCCGATGCCTTCCGGCCTGCCGCCACGCGGCCTGTGATGGAGTGCTCCGTATTTGATCCAAATACGGAGCACCCCCTAGTCTGATCTTTTCGGCCTGTTTCCTGGTCAAACAGCCATTGCGAAAGACTGACCTTCAAAATCCACCAGCGTGGTGTGACTTCGACCACCGGCTATAAACCGCGGAACACACCAGATGAAAAGAAGCTGGCCCCCTGTTTTCCGAGATGGTTATTTCCGGCCAGAAAGCTCGAAAACATGCCACGTAAAACGACTTCAATAGTCGATAGTCTGATGCAGTTTGGTGTCTTCCGGTCAACTGAATAATTTTGTTCAACCCTCGTTATACGGACGGTTTTTGGGCGACGCCATTTACGGGCGGGGGCCGAGGATTCGAGGAGATCCCCTTCTAACTCAAGAACCATTTGATATAGCGGAGTGAAACGAACGGCATTCGAAAGCCCATTCATTGGAACAAGTGGGCATTGCTTGATAGTTTAGGTCGGCCTGACGTCAGGTCAGTCAGCTGGCGGCGGCGCTCGCCCTGCCGTCGCGTGGACGGCCGGTTCTGCGTGTGCGTGTCGATCTGCGTTAGTGTGTGAGTGCGTAGGTGTGTAACTGTGCGTGTGGGTACGCGCAGGTGTGTAGGTGTGCGTGTGGTTGCACGTAGATGTTCATGTGCGTCTGCTTGAGCATAGTTGTGCAGGTGTATGTTTGTGTGCGTAGGTCTGCAGGTGTGCGTGGGCATTGCGTATGTGTACAGACGCGTACTTGTGTGGGTGTGCGTGTATGCTCACTCACGAGAGCAAGTTTGAATTATCACGCCGAGGGCAGACATGCGCGAGCTCAGTGTAAAAGAGCTGCATTGTGAAGCGAAACCATGATTTGCAAGGATCTTGATGGCCCGAAATTACAGAAAATGGCGTTATTTACGATCTATGCGTCTGCCAGCGTTGCTCAATCAGCAAAAGCCGTCCATTCTTCAGTGCAGAAATTCGAATGCTAGGTCAATACTTCATGACTTATGTTCAGCTTCTTGTTTGGGGTAATTGCATTTCGTGGTCAAAAAAGTGATACCAAATCTGGGCTGGACGATTCGGTTTATGACCTTCGTGACACCGGATGCACTGTTGTTTAGGCTACAACATCAACCACATGGACCTAGCGCCTAACTTCGCCGGCACGTTGATGGGTCTCACCAACTGCGTGGCCACGCTGGCGGGTGTCCTGGCGCCGTTCGCCACCGGCTACGTCATCAATGAGCACGTGAGTACCGCAGGGCCGCTGCCGAGTTGGCCAGGAGGCGGTCGTCTTCGGCCGGCAAGCAGGGCCGCCAAGTGGAATATCTGGTCCGCTGGGGCAGCGTCATTCACGTCACTTTAGCACATTTCTGAGCAAAATGAAACTGACAGGCGTGTTTTTGTTGTACATCGCACTGGTGTCGACGTGACAGAATGCCGTACCTGGTGAAAGAAGGGATGGAAGCGATCGGTCCGATCGCGATGTCTCATCAAGGAGAAAACCGGTGTGCGCCGACAACACGTGTCCGGCACCGCTTTACGCAATGTTTTACCCTGACTTGCAGCCGACGCTGACCAACTGGCGGACGGTGTTCATGACGGCGTGCTGCTTCTTCGTGTTCGGAAACACCGTGTTCTGCCTGTTCGGCACGGCCAAACAGCAGCGCTGGAACGAACCTCTGGCCATGTACGAGAACAACCTGGACTTGGCCTACGCCAACTCGGAGAAAGGCGAAAAGAAGGCGAGGAAACAGCCCGTCTTGTGATTGCAGTCTGCCGGTGGCCGCGGTAGCTTTCGGCTAGGGCTAGAGGCAGTCACGACGAACCCTGCGCTGCGCCAGCGGCGCTCGGCCAGGTCTGCCACTGCCGAACTGCGGGCTGCGGAGACCGGCTCTCCCTGGCCTTCGGGTCTGGGAGTTGTCTGGTCTGGTGTTGTGAGGAGGCGCACCACAGGTGGATCGATCCTTCGGGATGTGCAGGCTGCGTGCTGGACTTTTGTTTTGATGAGAGAGTCTAGGACGCCTGTCCTAAGGTCTCAGAACGTGTGGAGTTCGCGAATCGTGACTATGGTGAGCAGCGGGCGAAGTGACGACATGAAAAGACACGAAGGGAGTTTTGGTGTGAAAGGGGGACTCGTTGCGAATGGAAGAAATAACGCTTTCGGGCAAGCGCTAGGGACGCGATGGCATTCTTATGCGGAAACACTGGGGCTCATTGGAGGAATACTTTGAAATGTTCAAGTGTGAAAAGACAACGGAAGGCGGCGACGTGGGAGCGATTTAGACGGGCGTAACCCAGAACAAGGACGGAGTTCCGGTCATCAGGAGCCAGGGTCGATGGTTGTTGTCCCACGAACTGTTCCCCACCACCTGGCGGCGGAGGAAGGAAGAACAAGGACGGGGCTTCGGTCATCAGGGGCCGGGATCGGTGGTGGAGTTCCCACGAACTGTTCCCCTCCACCTGACGGCGGAAGCCTCCTCGAAGCACGTGTGGGAAGTAAACTTGCTCAATTCCAGATGATTTGCCTGTCTGTTGTCTTGTTGAGAGTATTGCTGACTGATGTGTCGTGCAAACCGACTTTGTATTCCCGATTATTTGTATGATGTATCCGTACACCGCTGTTAGTTTGATATTTATTTGTCTATTAATATATTCGTGTATTGCCGACATATTTATAGCTCTTGGCATCTCAGTGTTCCAGGGTATTTTAAACAAGGGGCCATACGTTGTGATACGTGGTTTAGATGCTTGTTGTGCGGACTGACGAGCCACACATATGTAAATTTGTTCGTGATATCGTTGTTTCGGCAAAAATAAAATTGAAGTCTTCAGCTATGAGGTGTAGCTTAAAGTCTGCAAGGGAACAATCCAGTTTCTGGACTATGGTTATGTTCGACAATTATTTATTTAGCTCGGGAGGATGTGAGGATTCTAAGTTATCACGAACCGCTGGTCGAACCTCAAGGGTCAGATAATGTTTACTTTTGTAATATGTTACCCATTGGTAAGTTGACAGGAGAACCATTCCATGGTCATATGCCCAGACTGATTTAAACGACAGGATTTTGATTGGCTACATTTTGAGCATCTTTTCCGATTTCATGGCACCAGTCCTCACTATTTTCTCTTTTTTTCCTCCTTCCGCCGAAACAGTTTGTCGGCGGATTACTTCGGTCTTCAGACAAGGCCAAAAACAAGCCAGTCACGCGGCCAGGACCGCGAAACGCGCTCACCTTGAAGATGGCTCAATGGAGCTGATCTACAGCAAACATTATGGAACAAAGCGGTTACAGCGAGGCCAAACTACAACTTTTAAAATTCAGTGTACTGTAAGTTTCTTCTAACACTCACTGTGAATAGAACCTGTGCATACAAGCATGCCTGAATGTACCAGCCAAGGAAGAAGGGGCTCCATCGGGATCATGTTAAGCTTACTTGACAATACGTTGATAATGTCGACCAGTTATGGATGAATGCCAGCATTCGATGGAAAATGGCTCATATGCTCATTCTTCGTCCATGTATTATGCCAAGCAGTGGCTTTATTACTACGACCGATGACTAAGGGAAAGGCTCAGGGTTTCACGCTCCTCCCGCCCTGGGGCGCACCTGTGGGAGCGATGTCAAGTTATTCATGCGATATCTGAGACAGTCGTAATTTCAATAGGTCAACAGCGAGGGCTATGACCTCTGGCGTCCACCGCTCGCACTCCCGTGATATGCCCCGATGTCTTAGACTCGAATTACGACTGAAATGGATACAGAGCATTCAGCAGGCAACGAAAGAACTTTTATGTCGAAAAGGTTTCGCCCGTCCTGAGAAAATGCCACCAATCCCCGCCAAAACACCGCATGACGCGCAGACAAGCATTCGCCCGTGACACCCCAACGCTGAGCAGCCCACCACCTCTGTGCTGCGGTAGAGGGGAGAGGAGGTAGGGGAGAGGCCATTCAGACTCTGCTCCGCCCACAACCTCTGTGTTGTAGTACTGACTGCAAGGGAGGGCTGTTCGGACGCTGCTCCGTCCGCCACCTCTGTGTTGTAGTACTGACTGTAAGGGAGAGGCTATTCGGACGTTG
The DNA here is from genome assembly GCA_030062745.1 of Capitulum mitella. Lineage (NCBI taxonomy): Eukaryota > Metazoa > Arthropoda > Thecostraca > Pollicipedomorpha > Pollicipedidae > Capitulum > Capitulum mitella. The sequence goes on from CP099839.1 coordinate 20,344,274, forward strand.
CTCCGCCCACCACCTCTGTGTGCTGCACTACTGACGGCAGGTAATTCATTCAGATGCTTCTCCCACCACCTGTGTGCTGCTGTGCTCACTGTGGTGGAGAGGCTGCGCAGATGCTGCGCCGTCGGCCACCTGTGTGTTGCGGCACTGACAGTGGTGGGTGGAGAGGCTGTTTATACTGCACCGCCAGCTACCTGTGGTAATGACGATACGGCAGAGGATATTCGTACGCTTTCACTCGTTCGCCGTGGCGCCGTACGGATACTTTTCCGGACTTTTGCAGAACTGGAGATCGCGCCAATGCACGAAACGCAATTTTTCAAAGACCTCCAGTGCCCCCCCCCCCCAATTTCTCCAGCAACAACAACATTGTAACTAGGGATGCACCGGACATCCGATCCCGCCGAATATCCAACCGGATACTTGAGATTATCCGGTATCCGGTGTCCGGCCGGGTATTTGTTTGATTCGGCCGGATGCTGCCGGATATTTGGCCTCCCGGTGCACGACAGAAACGCTCTAATGTCTGGATATATATACTGTATGTCTAAATATATATGTATAAATAAAATACGTCTAATGAGCAATGTGCCTTGTCATATTGGATTGTTGATTTGATAAACAATCGCTTTTTTGTAATTTGATAAACAAATAATCTCTGTCTGGAACATTACTTTTTCTTCTTAGTTCGGGAAGGTTGAGACATATTTTGCAAGGGTGTCAACAGGCAGCATATGATCAAAAGCCAATGTCGTGGTGTGTCGTCTTTCTATTTTCCAAACATTTTTTATCTCCCTGAAATATGTTTATACAAATTCGTTAAGGGACAACAGACTTCAATGGACATTAGATCGGATCGATTTTAGACATCTCTTCAGGGGAGCATTTCCCCGCGCCTCGTAGCTTGCATTGGACCTTTAAACAACGAAGAAGTCCGAATAGAAATTCCTCAAAATATTTTTGGAGTGCCGGCTTTTTGTTGAAAAGGTCACGTTTTGCGCTACCTGTGCATTAAAGTCTTCGTCGGCATTAGCATGCAAAACAGGAAGATAACACCGAGCATTGTCATTTGTGTCACGGGGAAACTTGGAGTGCCTGGATGATACGGCATTGCTTGTTAAGTGGATTGATAACATATAGTATGCTTTACGGAGAATGTAAATGGTGTATATGCAGCTTGATATATGGCAATGCATTACAGTGAAAACGGATGGGCCATTGCCGGACTGAGTATCCTTGGTGACATATCGATGCATTGATGAATTCCAGAGAAAGTTCAGTCGCTTCTGCTGTCGTGTTAATGACAAGAATTCGCCGTTTCTGACAAGCACGGGCATTGGGCACGTACTTGTCGAGAAGACAGAACGGACTTGGGTATCCGATGACAAACGCTGTCTCGTCGCTGCTCTGGGATCGCGTGACATATGCGGCTCGCCTTTAGGGGAGTACGTAGTAATACACGAAGTCGTTTATGTGTATTTCGCATAAGTCGAGAACAGTGGCATTCATAAACCAAACGCAGTATAAAGGTTTTGTTTTGTGTTTGTTTTATTGATGCTACTGTTCTCGACTTTATGCTTATTCCACACAAAGTTGTTCACGTGAATTACACATAAATTCGAGAACAGCGGGATTCAGAAAGCAGAGCAAAGAAAAATTATAGGTTGTTTGATGGCCTACATGCCGCAGCAGAGTTATTGGCTGGAAAGAGCTGTGTATTTTGCAGTCGTTTCGGCCGAGGGCCTTCTTCGGTGCGTCAGGACGTCCAGTCCCGGCGACTGCAAACAGTAGACTGCAGATACAGGCCGGACTGTAGCTACATGGCTGTGGCTGCGGTCCACTCTCGACAGCCTCCGCTACTGGCCGTTCTGACGCACCGAAGAAAGTCCACGGTCGAAACGACTGAAAAATACCCGGCTCTTTCCAGAGCCACCAACTCCGCTGCGCCACACAATACGATAATGCCGCACATCACCATCCAGCGGGCTCTCCGAGAACTCTGCACAGACAGTTTAAAATGAAACATATCTATCAAGCATACCAGTATAACATAACGAAACACAAAAACATCTGCGCTTTACAGACGGCGCTGTATTCACTTGCCGCTCCTCACATGCTGCGCAGCTGCCGGCATCAGACACCAGTGACGTCAGCGCCCCGTACAGAGCGTCTCGGAAACGGATAATGTTAAGTGTTTTGACGGCACCCCTCTGGTAACTGCCAGTGTGCGGCTGTTCCTTCCAGCTACTCCTCAGGGCGAGCTGCATGTATCGCGAGATCCGAGAGCAGACACCATTTGCCACTGAGTACTGAAGACCATTTTGTCTTATCGAGACTTGCCCGTTCAGCGCCAGTGCTTGTCAGAAACGACGAATTCGCACGAATTAACACGACAGCAAAGGTGACTGAACTTTTTCTGGAGATCATTATTGCACTGACGCGTAACCAGAGGGGATGGGACGGCAATGACCCATCCGTTTTCACTGTAATGTATTGCCATTCACCAAGTTTTAATGACATCATTTCAATTTTTTCGTGAAACATACCAAATGCTATCAGTGCGCTTGACAAGCATTGTCCTATCATTCTGAAACTTCAAGTTTCCGAATGACGTAAACGATGAGAATGTTGCGGTGTTGCCTTCCTATTTTGAATGCTAATTTCAACACAGACTTCAATCCTTCGGAACGCAAACCATGACCTTTTGATCAAAACGTTTGCACTAGGAATATTTTTGGGAAGTTTTATTGCACAGTTTTCCATTGTTTAAAGGTCCAATGCAAGCCAAGGAGTGTAGGGGAATGCTCCCCGGAACTAAAGTCTAAAACTGATGCCGTTTAATGGACATAACTTACTGTATGTACAAAATGCCCACCAGGCCAGGTATTCTACGATTACCTAGGCGATATACTGGCATTCTGCATATTCTGGAGCCTTTGCCTTTTGCCTACTGTTAGAGAGGGTGAGCTCTGTTATGACTGTTGTGTTCTTTATGAATTCTTTTTTTACAATGAGACCTATGGAAACCTCACAGTACTTATCACTAAGGGGAAAGATTCACACTGCTGACATTTTCTGTTTGGTATTTTTCAGTTATCTACGCCTTTCTTTTCTAATTTTTATCTTTTTTGTCCCATTTTTCAGTAAAAAAGATTGGTAACCATAATATCCGGTATCCGACCGGATATCCGGAGCCCCGATCTAGCAAATCCAGTATCCGACACATCACAAAGATCGGGATCACAAAAACCCCGATCCTTTGCATACTTAATTGCAACACCGTCTGAGCCGTTGGCGCTCGTTACCACCAAGGCCCCACTGCAGCTTTCTAAAGAGAGGCAGAATAACGCCAGAAGATAGCACAACTACGGTAAACAGCGTTTTTGAAGAGCAACGAGCCCACGATTGAGAGCAGAAGATGGCCTCGTAGACTCTTCCTTTGCTTTCCAATGACTAATGCACCTTAAAACGTCAGAAAACGTTTGAAGCTAGTATGATCCACGGCTTAGGTAGCCCATTTACTAATAAAATATTATTTTATTGAAGCCACGGACACTAGGTATGCACTGAGGCCCATTTTTCGCCAAGAATAAGTTTCAAGATAGCACATTAAAAGCATCAGGATAACTTCTAAGGATCGATGCGGTTCCAAACTGGTTCTGTGCCATGACCTGAAAGAAAATTTGAAAATGTAGTTTATCTCACTCTTCTCTATCTCTCCTTTTCTCGCTCTCCCTTTCTTCTCTCCAACGTCTAACGCCCCCCCCCCCCCAACTCTCTCTCTCACACACACTCTCTCACGCAGTCTTTCCCTCATTCTTCCATTCTCCCACGTATTTTCTCATTCTTCCACTCCATCATTTTCTTACCCCCCTCATTCCATCTCTCTATCTATGTCTCGTTTTGTCTGCAATGAAGAGCACATCGGAGAGACCGCCAGTGGGTGTCTGTAAGTTTTTTGTATGATGTGCTGTACACCACATTCCGCCTACCGTATCTTCAGGCTCGGATGGCGGTCTTCAGTGCATTTGGCAGCTGACTGAGCCGCTCACTGTACGGCCGGCGTCGGATGGCGGGGTCGTTTTGGCAGCTGACTGAGGCGCCCTGTTCCACAGCGGCCGTCACCGCGGCTCTTCGGACTGAAAGATCATCTGATGGCTCTGACAGGCTGTTTTAACTAACTATGACTGGACGGCTGCATCAAGAGATTGTACGCATTACCGTGTGCATGTTGTGTGCCTGCAGAGTGTTTGTGTCGGTTGATCTGACTGGATGACTGACTGGATGACTGTCACCGAACCGACAATGCTCCTGACCGGAGAGCTGGTCGAAGGCTTGTTTTGACATCGGCTGGTCAGGCCGGTGCCTTCCCTGACAGCCAACAGGCCGCGGCCGCCACTTCACTGTCTCTGGCAATCGTCGCCTTCCACATGACGCATCGCCAGCACACCATCTCCGGCTCCAATGGACTTCTGGCAGCATGAATTGGGCCAAGATCAGATTGTAAAAGAGGACGTTGTCCTGAGCGTAAACAACTTTATAGTTTTTGCCGCCGGCGTCATCTTTTATACATTCTGTCACCTTGAAATTTAACCAAGGGAAACGCTGCCTCAGGGCAAACCTGCATGTAGGTTGAGGCGGTGGAGGAGCCCAAACGAAAAAGTACACGTCCACCTCCAAGTATAAGTGAGGCAGGTACCAAGATCGCCTTGTGCTGCGATGACTGTGCGATGGACAACCGCCAATAGCTTACAAATGTTGGTCAACGCACAGACAGAGGGGTGGTAAAAAACTCCCTGAATAAAGTGAGCAACGCCGCGCTGGAGACGAAAAAACTCTTAACCTGAGTTATTTTGTGCATTCTTTGCCTACAGGTAGGATCAAAATCCCAGAAACCGTTAGTATGCGTTTTAATGCATAATGCAAATTCGTATGTTGGAACGAAATCTTAAACAACAAAGCATAAAAAGAATATTGGAATTTTCTGGAATGAATAGCGACTAAAGTGTGCACAGAAAAGTCTAGCTGCGATGTTTCCCCGGTAAAACCTGCTCACTGGTCGGAAATGCGGAACATCCTTGACTTATTAATCGATTGTTTACACGCTATATCACCTACTGTCGCCAGTTTCAGATCGATGAAGCAATAATATAAACATTCACGTATGCTGTATACAGATAGTATCGCTTTCCGTCGATAGACGTAAACAGTGTGACACTGATATAATGAAGTGTCGGCTAACTCAGTGCACTTCACAGTCGGCAGAAAAGGTTGCACGCAGACTCGGATACGCCAAGAGGGAGAAACCGTTTCGCCGCGACTCAGGGCGGGGCGAAATAACAATGCTGCTGCTTAACTCAAAATAAAGTGGTTTTGGTTTGATAAAGCGGCATGGTTTGACATGTAGTAGATGGGTCGTCTCCCGAAAATAATTATTACGGAAAATATTAACATGACCTCTATGGCATGACATGAACCTAAACATATAAAAAGGGCTTTCGGCACAAAAACCTTAAAAACACGCGTAGATGATAGTGCCGCTGCTCCTGCCTCCTCTGAAAGGTAGAGTAAACGGGCTCCTATCTTCTTCCCGCGGGCTCACTGTAATAGCCCCAATAACAAGCTTGATATACCACACGTGCCGCCTCCTCGTCTCCTCTGGGCGAGGTCGGTGCTGACTCAGTGGACGGCCGAGTAGCGCGGCCCGGCGTTCCTTGCCCCCCCCCCCCTCCCCTCCCTTCGCCCCGTGACGCATCACACGGCTCTGCTCCCTCGCCGTTCGTTCGTTCCGCGGAACACGTCATACGTCAGACCACGAGACGGCCGGCAGAGACAATCAGATCACCATACTGCCGGCAGACAATCAGACCACCAGACGGCCGGCAGAGACAATCAGACCACGAGACGGCCGGCAGAGACAATCAGGCCATCAGACAGCCGGCAAAATACATCATACCACCAGACGGGAGGCGGGGTATTTCAGACCACCAGACGGCCGGCAGAGACAATCAGACCATCAGACGGCCGGGGGGGGGGGGGTACATCGGACCACCAGGCGGCCGGCAGAGACAATCAGACCATCAGACGGCCGGGGGGAGGGTACATCAGACTACCAGGCGGCCGGCAGAGTACATCGGACCACTAGACGGTGCAGCAGACCACCAGACGGCCGGCGGGGTACATCAGACCATCAGGCGACCGGCAGAGTACATCAGATTACCAGACGGCCGACAGAGTTCATCAGACCACCAGACGGCCGGGAGTACATCATACCACCAGCGGCCGACAGGGACAGTCAGACCACCCAGCGGCCGGTAAAGACAATCAGACCACCAAACGTCCGGTGGGGTATTTCAGATCACCAGACGGGCGACAGAGCACATCAGACCACGAGACGGCCGGCGGGATATTTCAGACCACCAGATGGCCGACGGGTACATTAGACCATCAGGCTTCCAGGGGGGTTTGAACGAGGTGCTACAGGATTATCTTGCCGGCCAAAAATTTGAATTTTCAACGGATGTCGGCCACTTTATATTACCACACGAAAGTCTTTCACTTAAAGGGGTGTGGTGTTTCAGTTATAATTCCACAAAGCTGAACGGTTGATCAGTATTTGTCTGTGTCGGTTTCAGCTTGGTCGGTAGGTAATGTCATGAAAACGTTTAGTTCAATCATCTTTATGAAGCTGCATCACAAAGAAAAAGATTAGGCGCTCGAATATCACATTTTAAAAGATGTCTGAATGTCTGAATCACTGAAGAACTAAACGTCTACCTGTTCATTCACTTTATTCTGCTTCGAGAGTAAGTTTGGAAACCTGCTTGTTCTACGTTCCAAAAGTCATGCACTGGCGACTCCAGGGGAAAGGACATCTCGACCATGACCCTCCCAAACGCGATATGGGGGGGGGGGAGTAGCACATAGCCATTGGGTTCCCCAAAACGCATGGTTGTTAATACAGAACTAGAGTTCGAAGTCACTCCGAACCCACGATCAGCGTCTTCCAATCCCCGCGCCGGTCTTTGAATCCATGCCTAGTCGATGGACATTCGGGGCCCACCGCCAGCGTCTTTCTTTGTCCCCCAGTCCCCGGTCACCGACTCGCGGACCTGCCATATATACCCAGTCAATTCCGGTTTGATCCTTCCCCCAACCGAGCCGCTGGATCTGCCCCCCGAATCATGTCATGCGTTGTTATTCAAGAACGCATTGTTACGTTCAGTCTTGAGATATTGTGGATAGTAGATCGTAAGCAGGTGCCACAGACCAGCGCTATCGAGGACCACTCTGAAAGTCGTTACCCCGGTCACAGGGTTGTTCGTTTGCCAAAACTGCATTGCGGCGTTTCCTGGACCTGCCGGATGCCGTTCACGCCGTCGGGTCGATAGCCGGTATCGAACAAGCAGTCAGGGAGGCGTCGCAGCGGACGACATGTGACCTGATCTGGTGGGTAGTCGGTAAACCGAACCGCTCGGGGTGCACGACACCGCATTCCTGCCAGGGTCCGGCCGCGGGCCGTGCAGGCGGAGGCGGCCGCCCCTCCCCGCTCATCCATCAGTTCGGCAACGCGCCGAGCGGCGCCCTGCGCTCGGCTCTGCGCATGCGCCGGCGGCCGGGCGGGGGACGCCGGCGGCGACGCCGGGCCGGGCCAGCAGAAGGCGGTCCACGCACCGGCGGCTACCGTCGACAGCGACGACCCGGCCCGTCGGCCGGCGGCCGGCGCGCGTCGTGTAGTGTGGCACTGACGGGGTCGAGCGCGGCGTGCGGGCGACGTCTCTGGGGCCGCGCTCCGGTGTCTGCGGCGGCGGCGGCGGCCGTGCCGACGCGGCGAGGCGAGCCGGCGACCGACTCGAATTAGTCGGCGATGTGAGGCAGTCGGCGGATCGATACCCCAACGGTGAGGGGCCGCTGCCTGAATGGCCGGGACTGGGGACTGCTGCGTACTAGTCACCGGCGCTTTACAGCCTTCACAGAGTCAGCGGCCGTAGACTGGAACTTTGAGTGCCTCAGAGAAACTTGGTGTTTTGAAGTTAGGCTAATTAGCATGTGCGAGCTACTTTCAAGTAAAATCATTGAGTAGCAGTTTGATGGAGATATAAAGATATGGCAGGATAAAAAAGAATAAGACCATATAAGACCAGACTCAGACCATAAAGACTGGGCTGGTGGCCACTGGCAGCCATTAATTTAAGGTCCAGCATTTAAAATTTCAGATCCGAATTCAGGCACGACTGATGCTGGCGGTAACCACTGTGAAGCTTGCAGCAGCTAGCCGTGCCCTGGGCCAGCCGTGTGGCGTCCGACTGCGACTCGATTCCAGCCTCACCTTTTCGCTGACTCGCAAACAGAGCATGTCTGAGCATTCACAGCCCAGCCCATGTTACGGTGCGGTCTTCCGAGGATGGAAAGCGATGTCATAATCCATTCAACTCCGACAAACTCGGTCAAGTCGCGGTGTTTGGTTATGTGTGAGCTGCGATATTGGCACTGGCTGTCGCCTGACTGTCCAACACACTCTCCGGTGTTAACAGTGACTGACAGTATCGTCTGACTGTCCGAAATACTGTCCGGCACTGACAGTAACTCTCGTCCGTCCGGCACGCGGTGCGGTACTGCCGTCCGATCGTCGCCTGGCTGTCCGTCACATGGACAGTCTGACATTTGGACTCACGGTCCGAAACTGACAGTGACTTTCGTCTGATTGTCGGTCACATGGTCTGGTATTGGCAATGAGTATCGTTTGTCTGTCGGACTCACCGTCTGGAACTGACAGTGCCTGTCGTCTGACTGACCGTCACATGGGCTCGCACTGGCAGTGAGTACCGTCTGTCAGTTGGACTCACGGTCCGAAACTGACAGTGACTGTCGTCTGATTGTCCGTCACATGGTCTGGTACGGACAGTGTCTTCTGTCTGTCGGACTCACGGTCCGAAACTGACAGCGACTGTCGTCTGATTGTCCGTCACATGGTCTGGTACCGACAGTGAGTGTTGTCTGTCGGTCGGACTCACGGTCCGGTACCGACAGTGACTGTCGTCTGTCTGCAGCGACCGCGAGCTGTTCTGGCTGTCCTGACTCTGTCGCTGAGGCCGGCGTGTGCTGCCGCATTCCGATGCCGTGCAGAAAAATGGACTGCCGATTCTGTCGACTTGCCCGGCACTCGTCGTGAATAAAGATGCTGCTGCCATAGCCCAGAAGCGGAGCCCTGGCCAGGCTTTGTTCATGTTGACGAATGTTAGCCGTCCACTACGATGCTTTGAACTCCACATGGCGACTAATGGAATTAGGGGTCAGGGTTTACGGGGCTGACTGTGCGCTGGGACAATACTGCCGTAATAGTTTTACGAGTGGATATGCGAACTTACCAGAATGTCTCGCAGACACATCGCTGCCACTGCAACTGAAGGCAGTTTATTAACAATGCGTCGTATGGATGAATATTCGCTACAAGTATTAGAGCAAATATTGAAACATGACAAAAAGGTGAACATGAACACGATATCTCATGGCTTCACTGTGTACAGTGGAGGGCGCATGCATCCTTGTACCCTTTGTACCCTACGGCGGGGATTCCCATCGGGGAATTGACTGCTTGGCCAGGCAACATATAATCTCGAATAGGAGCATAGAGTAAGCCATGAAAAATCATGGAACAGGGAAACCATAGAGTCCCATACCTATTCCGAAATAATGAATCACCCAGGGATGAAACAATAAAGTCATATGGCGGGTATTAGCGCACATGTTTTCCGATGATATAGCCGTAGCGCTTTTTTCGTGCTGAACTTTTTCAGAGTTTTGTGACGCGTTGCAGCCATTTAAAACGTGCAACCCTGCTGCATATGCAACGTGTTACGTTCCGAGTTTTGACCGTGATTGGTATCACGTCGATTGAGCTTCGCGAGCACGCTGGTAGTCTCTGCTTGAAGCTTCGGCTGACCTGTTCGGAAATGTCCTTCCTTCCAACATCATGCAGCATTTGCAGCAATGTTCAGCGTGGGCGCAGTCGATCCCAGAGCGCCGCCTAGACGCGTCAGAAACCCTGCCGGAGGATCTCGGAACCCCTGGCTGCGCCAAGCTGGGCGGTCAAATCTGTGGTCGTTCTCACGTCCGCTTGCAGTGAACGGCGAAGCCTGCGTCCTGCCGATGGCCATTGTTGCGAACGTTGCGTGATGTCGTGAGGGCAGAATCTCCTTTTTGATCGGCCGGAGCGCCACACAGAGACTCACGAGACTGGGATCGGTCTAGGACCATCCGTGGGTGGGGCTGAAGAGGATGGAGCTCAGAATGTTGGAAGGTGCAATTGCATCGTTGCATGCCAGAGTACAGCCGGTCCTGATTGCTGTAAAGGTACATACGTCTGAAATTCTTTAGTCTATACCCAGGCAGCAAACGGCACACAGAATCATCCTGTCCAGGTGGAAAACAACACTGAATGTTAGCCGGGTCACTGTCACTGTCACAGTTACTCAATGTCAGGCTGCCATGGCAGAGAGCGACACCCAATGTCAGCTGGCCGTGGCGGCGGGTGACACCCAATGTCAGCTGGTCGCTGCGGCGGGTGACACGCAATGTCAGGCGGTCGTGACGGCGGGTGACACCCAATGTCAGCTGGTCGCTGCGTCGGACGACACTGAATGTCAGGCGGTCGTGGCGGCGGCGACACTCCACGCCTGCCGTTGCAGAGAGGCAGCGGAGTTTGTCCGGATGTCGTCAGACTGTTGACATTTGCGCGGTCCGCTCGGGATATCCGGCCCGCTCGGTATGCTGTTGGTTTGCAGTGCTTTGCTGACGTTACCAGAGAGCTCCCCGTAACGAGGTTCCCGAAAATTGGACCGGAAGTTATGAGGAAACCCATCGCGGGACGTGTGCCCACTCTCAGAGATTTTAGACTATGTATCAAGTCGATCAAAATGGTTTTGGTCATACACAGCAGACAGGTTCGTGCGTGCGGTGTCTGTCCATCAGTAGTGACTCCACAGCCAGTGACTTAAAACTTCGAGAAGTCCGGTGTAAACCACATGGCTGTCTTTGGAGCAAGCATGATCAATCGCATGTGTCGTACACAACCGTATTCCTGTGAACCAACGAGCCTGTGTTGGAATGAAAGGAAATGCCTGGAACGTACCCATTCAGAAATATGACACCTCCTTACGGTTTCGAATAACTAATTCTGTGCGATGGCACAGTCGTTTATGCATATGCCAATAGGTGAGCTGTTGACAGGTACACTGAGGCATAGATCTGTTGATCTTTGTAGACAGGTAGACTGAGGCATAGATCAAGGTGCGCCGGCACTGGCGTGATTGTGAGCACTATGGCCTCGCCTGGCCGTTCTCCACCGGCATAATGATCATCACGTCTTTTCCGGACCATACTCCACTCGCACTGACATCGTAATGGTCCTTACAGTCTGGTCGGCGCATACTCTGCCTGGTCGTGATACAGTCGTCACTGTAGATTTCCCGCGCCTTTTTTGAGCTATTGTAGATGGACGGCAGGATTATACGTCTAACTGTGCCTTTGCTTTAATTCACACTGCATCTACGAAACCTTTCACAACCTATGCTGCTTGAGATATGTTCCCCGTGCTCAGACATTCCAGCCTTTTGTCTCGGTCGCTGCTGTCTTATTCTTACACACACACACACACACACACACACATACGCAGGGCGTCTGTTCTGGCCGCGATGTCATGTCGGGACGGCGTCAGAGGTGACGTCTGTATCTGTATCTGTTCGGCATTTGTATATCTGTATCCGTACCCTGTTTCTGTTTTCCAGCCTATTATCTCGTTGGTCGGTGCCGTCCTGTTTTTACAGGCAGACTCATACGCAGGAAGTGTGTTTTAGGTGCGGAATCATGTCGGAGACGGCGTCAGAGGCGACGTCTGTGTCGGGGCCACCTAGTCGGCGCTGCTGCCGCTGCCACGCCAACAGCCTCGGCTCGGTCTGGTACTCGGCCGCCGTGCTGGCCGGCACCGGCTACCTGGTCTACCTGGCCACCGACCGCTTCCTGGTGTACACCCAGCTGCCTTGGCGCGCCGAGCAGCGACCCTTCTGGGAGCTGAACGCCTACATCGCGCTGGTGGGCGGAGCCGTCGTGCTGCTGCCCTTCTTCATGGCCGCCGGCTGCTGCCGCATAGGCAACCTGGCCAACGACCGCGTCACGCTGGGCGCGCACGTGTCGACGTGCTCGCGCGACACGAGCCTGGTGACGTGGGCCGACACGTGGCTGCGGCGAGCGTGGGTGCACGGCGGCCCGACGGCGCCGTTCCTGCACCTGGTCACGGCGCTCTTCCTGCTGCTGCCGCGGCTCATCATCGAGGCCAAACTGATCGAGGCCGGGTACCTGGACAAAGGTGAGAGAGAGAGAGAGAGAGAGAGAGAGAGAGAGAGAGAGAGAGAGAGAGAGAGAGAGAGAGAGAGAGAGAAAGAGAGAGAGGGGCTCTGCCTGCACTCCCCGCGGAACGCTGATCGATACTGATTGTACCGACAAAGGTCACAGTTTCTTCTCAGCTCGAAAAACGTCGACTGCCTGTGGCGTAGACTGACTCTAACCGTCTTGGCATGCTGCCGGTCACCGCGACGCTGGAACTGTTATTGACATGAAACACTTTGCAATTGCTTATCATAGCTCTGATGATGGTTTACAGCCACTATAAATTAGTGGACACCCGATTCTTTATGACTCACTGTGCATTCTTTATTACGTACTGGTGAGGTCAGCCCCGTGCAGAGTTGTATGGCCGATGAAGTGAGAGGCCGTTTGTTGGCCGGCCGTTGAGGTGAGAGGCCGTATGTTGGCCGGTCGGTGAAGTGGGAGGCCGTGTGTTGGCAGGTCGGTGAAGTGAGAGGCCGTCATTTGCCAGTCAGTAAGGTGAGAGGCCGTGTGTTGGCCGGCGTGTGAAGTGAGAGGTCGTGTGTTGGCCGGTCAGTGAAGTGAAAGGTCGTGTGTTGGCCGGTCGGTCAAGTGACGGGCCACATTCGACTCGACGCCATCGATCTGCCGGCCGTGAGGACTCGCAGCTGCCGCCTGCTCGGCCGCCGACCTTGCCGCCCATTAGCCGGCCCCGGGCCGGCATCCGCTGCGCCGTTTTAGCAATTAGCCACCCCGGACGCGGCGGCGGCCGCGCGGCCGGCGGGCCGCCTTCGGAGCCGCCTCGGCCGGAGCCCTGGGCTGCGGACCGGGCGTCAGACGGCGAGCGCCGCGCTAACGGCAGCTCCGGCATCGACCGACGCCGCTCCGGCCGGCGCGGTCGTCGGCCCCGACGCTCGGCCGCCGTCCGGCAGTTCAGGCCGGCTGTCCGCCGGCTACCGATCGGAGCCGCCTGTTGGTTATGACCCGCCTCGTTATGACCTATATATGCGCTGTAGTTCGGGCCGCGGCCGGCCGAGGGCACGGGTGGACCGGCTGGGAGAGACGCGCCCTCTCTTTCTTTTCTCTCTGTCCTGTCTCAGGTCGAGTGTGGTCGGGAGGGCTGGAGACGCTGTACGGCCCGGAACTAACGTGCTGTCTTTTCTCTCTGCCCTGTCTCAGGTCGAGTGTGGTCGGGAGGGCTGGAGACCCTGTACGGCCAGCCGGGCCGACCCGTGCTCCTCTTCACGGCGACTGACAACCGGTCCCAGGTGGCGGTGCCAGAGTCGGCCGTCGACGCCACGGTGGGCCAGCACTTCGCCACGCTGGCCGTCCCCAGCGGCGAGCTCATCAACTACGCCTGCGCCCTGCTCGTCTTCGGTCTGCAGTACGCCACCTGCTTCTGGAGCGGCAACAAGTGGTTCGGCCTGCTGTTCTCGGCGCACAACGTCACGGTGGCCGTGGTGAGCCTGTGCGCGTGGGACGGCTTCTCCGTGCTGTACAAGGTGCACGCCGTGCACGTCGAGGAGCTGCGGCCCACCCAACAGCGCCTGCTGCTGGACACGCTGTCGGCAGTGGCGCTGTTCGTGCTGTCCGCCGGCCTCCTGCTGGCCACCTCCTTCGTGCTGTACACCTACGGCTACCACAAGTACCAGTTGTACCTGGTGCGGCAGCGCGAGCGGTTCCAGATATCGTACACGCAGGGCCGCGTGCCGCCGTTCGGGTACGCGTCCCACTGCGCCGCGCTGCTGCTGCTGGCGGCCGCCGTCGGCTGCCAGGGGCCGCTTCTGTACGAGCTGTCGCTGCTGTACAGGGCCGGCCCGGCGCCGGCCGCGCTCACCGCCGTCGTGGCGTTGGTGCTGCACCTCTTCCTCTGGGTGCTGCTCTGGCTGCTGCTCTCCATCAAGCACCGCTGGAGCTTCAAGCTGCGCGTCACGCTCGGCCAGGCCTACCTGCGCTCGGCCGAGCAGATCAAGCTGGTGCACGAGGTGGAGGTGTGCCAGCGGCGCTCCTCGGAGGCGGCGCCCCTGCTGGTGGTCAGCAACGGCCGGGTGGCGGCCGTCACCGACGAGCCGGTCCGCCAGCAGATCGGCGGCCTGGTGCGCGCCCACCAGCACGGCCGCCGCCAGCGCTGGGAGCGCGAGGAGGTCTACTGGCACAAGCCGCGCCTGCCGTCGCCGCAGCCGTCGCCAGAGTCGGAGGTGGCCGGCTGGACCCGGCAGCGTCACTCCACGCCGGCCGCCGAGCCCAAGAGCAAGAGGTCAGTCGACAACGGCGTCGCCCGTTCCCTGCCGAAACGCGATCTGATGGGGGGAGGGGGGAAAAGGGAACCAGTGGCTCCCGGCCGATCCAGTCGGGCATCGGGGCCATGCCAGCTTCGCTGTAATAACCGAAACCTATACGCCTTTCCGTATCACCTCTTTGGACCTTAAGTGTAGGGAAACGACAATGTATTCATTAATTAAACATTATGTAAATGGCGGAACAAAATTGCTAGATTCCTACGAGAGGTCAATATTTTAGAGGCAGATTAGGTTTTACGAAGAGCGACTTGGCCCCCATCCTGAGAGCATGATCTGGATCTGCCACTGCCAGTGGCAGCTTATCAGGCAATGTCGGCTTACCGACACCGTGTGGTTTGACTGCAGTACGTACGTTTGTCAAATGCAATGTCTAGGTACAATGTGCGATGTATTGTCTGAACATGAGATACGATGCTTCTTTTATCTTGAAGCTTCTTTTAAGACCGAGAATACGGTCAACTTCTGCTGTCAGCTAATGCGGTCAACTTTTTCTGTTCTTACAATGGTCTAGGTGCATCATGAGTTTCCACATGTTCACCCCGTTCTGGTCATATAAACATGCCAACAAATACACCTCGGAAAACCCTCCCCGGTAACGAGAACGGCCTGTCGGTGGCTGGCCGGCCCGGCGAGCTGAGAGCGCCGTGACACCCCGCAGGGGCCACTCGCGGAAGTCTTCCGCGGCACGAGTGGCGCTGCCCGAGACCGAGGTGGCCGACCTGCGCACGCCGGACATGAGCGACACCGAAGACGACGACCTGGCCACCAACGCCAACCAGAACAACTCCCACCTACACCACGGCAGGGCCCGGGTAAGCGGCTTCCCATCCGCGAAAAAACGTACTGAAATCAAAACGAGGCAGACTGTCAAATACGTTTCATGCGCACATACGGATAAACGTCAGTTTCCGTAGGCAGGTCTTGTCGATGCACGGCAGAGCCGATTAATGGCCTCGATCTAAGCTTGAACAACGTCATCCAGGATCATCGTCATATTATGGTAAAAGGAGCGTATTACGAGTCGAGCTCGCGCCACGTGTCGTGCAATCAGGGACATGATTGGGGTCGTTGTCTCGCGGCGAGTTATCAGGGTTCGGGTTCTCGACAATACCTTCGCAACAGTCTTTGACCTTATATTTATTTTCCACTCCTATTGGTTTCTGCATTTTTGTCCTGTTCGACGACGTGTTCCCAGTACGCGGTGGTGACTTACGCAAAGTTTTGGATATTTTTTGCACCAGCTGCATGGATGCCCTTGGCTGAATCAATTAGAACTTTATCGGGATATTTCTCTGCAAGACCACCTCGCCTGAGCATTACAACTCCACTTGGTTTTGTGGGACATGGTTTGGTCTGACCAGTCAGTCAGTGATATTGAGTGACGCTAATCTAAAAATACACAATGTGTAGAAAGAATATTTCTTTTTACACAGTATGTAAAAAGAAAAGAGTGTAGCACAGATTTCGTGTGTTTTCTCCCTATGTCTAGGGTCTGTTCCCAGAAGTGAAGAAAGGTCCTTATGACTCCCGGCCCGGCAAGGGTTAAAAAGATACGATGAGCGTGGAATGAATCCTCCGTCGGCGCAACTGAAGTCATGTATTCAATAACTGCCTGGGATCTGCTCCGTGTGACATTCGTATGTCCATCGGGAGGAGGCGTGGATGATATTTGACAAGAGCGTTCTGTCGCCGGCCGACGCCGGCTCGGCCACAGTCCAGCCCTGAGCGGACTGCTGCCGACCCCTTCAGGCCGGGCCGCTGGCGCGCCGCTCACAGTCGCCGGCCCGTTTCAGGACCACGGCCGGCCGCACCAGTACGCGGCCGTGGGGGCGGCCGGCGGGCCGGCGCCGGACCCCACCTCGCCGCCCAGCGACCGGTCGGCGGCCGCGGCGGCCTCGCGCGAGGTGGACCGCAGCGGCAGCGACGACACGTCGAGCGGCGTGCACTCGAGCCCGGGCCAACCGCGCCGCCACGGCAGCCTGGAGGACGTGCCGGCGCACGAGCTGGGCCCGCCGCCGCCGCCGCCGCCGTCGGCGGTCAGCCGCGCCTGCATGTCGCTGCAGCGCGTGCCGCCGCCGACAGTGCCGGTGGCGCCCATGAACTCGACGCTGCCGCCGCGGCTGGGCCAGCCGGCGCGGCCCGGCGCGGCCGGAGCGGCCTTCTACTGCGCCGACACGGTGGTGATCCGGCGGCAGGCCGGGCTGGCGCGCCACCAGCAGGGCGCGCCGCTCTCCTCGTTCGGCACTCACCCGGCGCCGCAGCCGTCAGCGGCCGGTGTGCGCATCTCCGAGCCGGCCACCTACCGCAGCACGGCCGGCATGGTCGGCTCCTGCGGCTAACCGAGGCTCGCCGACACCCACAGGTCCCGCCGTCTATCTCCCGCCGATCCCACAGTGTACCTTACATCCATCGCCGTCTGCCCAACGCCTATCGCAACCACCATCTGTGTAACACCCGCCAATCTCACTGTCTTCCTAACACGCACCGGTCCCACCGTCTGTCTCACACCCAACGGTCTCAACGTCTGCCTAACACTCACCGGTTCCACCGTCTGTCTAACACCTACCGGTTCCATCGTCTGTCTCACACCCAACGGTCTCAACGTCTGTCTAACACCCACTGTTCCAACTGTCCGTCTCACACCCACCGATCTCACCGTTTGTCTGACACCCACCGGTCCCACCATCTACCTAACACCCATCGGTCCCACCGTCTGTCTAACACCCGCCGGTCCCAGCGTCCGTCGGATTGTCGGGGCTGGTCTTCGCTAGGCTGCGGTGGACGGCACGACTGTCTCGGCTTGAGTTTATTGGCTGAGCGCGCCCGGCTCCCTGGTCGCTCGCCATTTGATAGCTGAGTTTCTTCGCCGAAGTAGCGGCAGTGGGAGGCGAGTTCCCTTAGCACGACTGGTGCTGGTGCTTACCCTGTCACATGCCGCATCACTGGCGTTTCAGAGTTCAGATGTTCGTCATACTGGGTCACTGCCAGGGCAGGGGCCTCACCTCTGACGAACCCAGTAACAGCGATTGCCACGGGACCTAGCATGATGACGCCCCGCCGCATGCACAAGTGCACCACAGGAAGCAATATCATGGCTCGTGCCTGGGTTTCTGGCACCATGTGCGGGTACATCGTTGTGAATCGGGGGCTTTTTCATTGTGTAGCTGCTTGGGTACACAGAAATATGATTCTGAGCTGTTGAAACACATGAAGTGAACTAAGCCAATAGCACGATTAGCTCCGTGCGGATACTTGACCCTAAGATATGATATTTGCGTAGGCGGGTAATGCAGGAACCTTTGTCACTGCCAATTTCAGCACAAATCTGCCATATCCCAAAAGTGCTACTGGCGCCGTTATATCAGATCATCTGAAAGAACCTTGATCCATATCCCACGCCTTTGCTTTGTCACCGCATGCCATGTGTGCCTGTTTTCTTGCGACTGAACCGCATAGTTGCTTCACCCATACCTGGTGGCGGGGCAGTCCGCGCTTGGCTGTCGTTCGTTCGTCTGATTCTCCTCTGGTAGACTGGAGCGAGGTGGGGCCGGGCTCGCTTTGGTGACTGCCGGATTTATGTTATCAAAAAGTCTTAATTATGTAAGAAAAGTCAGAGGTAGCGAATGGTATGTGCATTTACTTTACTTTTACGCTATGTTGCAATATTATACAAATTTAAATATTATCGTGGGTTCATTGAAGTCCGTCGGCTGCATCCTTGAACACGTTCTTGCTCTCAGTTTTGGTTTCTGCCCGTAAGCGTCGAAAGACGTCATCAAAGCTGACGTCCGAGGTTTCAGTGTTCTGTTCCGTTTGTCGCTCCGAAGAGACTCCGTTTCGTGTGGTCGTCGGCGGGAGCTGTGGCCTCTGCATGCGGCCTGTCTGCAGTCGCCGTCCGCGCTCGCCTCCCTCATCTATCACCAGGCCCCTTATCGTTCGCACAGTTGGCGGCGGCAGCCCAGCTGAAGCCGTGTGCGCACTGGTTCACGGGACCACCGCAGAGGCTCCTGGACTGTCCAGAGAGGCCAGCGCTGGGGTCTGGTCAGGGGACCCGGCGCGCTGCCGGCCTCGCCGAGACGGTCTGCGGGCAGGTGAGCGGCCCGTCGCGCCGCCCTGTTGTGGCGGCCCTAGCCGCGTGTCGGCTGCCGCGGACGACCACTGCCTGAAGGGCAGGACTCGGAAACGGGCATCTCGTCAGCCCGCTGGATGGCTTCTGAAGTTCCGATTTCCGCAGGCAGAGGCTAGCGTAGCGGGAGCCTGGTGTCTCGCCTGATGGCAGAATCTCGCGTGATCCGCCGACAAGCGAGTATGTTGGTTGTCAACTTGTATGACTGTGTGGCGTCACGTGGAAGCATTAAAAATTGTGACAGAAAGCCCTGTTTCATTATATTTCTTTATGTGTTGCTGCACGTGGAAAAGCGTCACGTACATGGAAAAATCCGTATCAGAGGTGCCGGAAAGAAGTTTTTCAGGGTTGCAACGCCTTTCCGTTAGTGAAAAAGGGGGTACGTCATTCGTGCGATTGCATTTCATCGTTTATATCGTCGAAGTGTTGTCACTAGCGCAGATTTCGTGTAAATATCAAACCAAATGACACTCTAACTGTGGTCGACCCTGTTGGTGTCTCTTATGTATTCATGATGGTTGGCGGCTGCGATCCAACGCCACCTTCATAGCCGGATCGGTTCAGAATGGAACGGAATGTTGAGTGTGCTGGGTCACATCACGCTCGAAGGGTAAGCCTTCTCATCTGAAAGGCTTTGCTGGCATCATCTGGACGGCATGCCTGAGTCCCTGTCCGCGCGCACTGCTCGTCCATGGCAAGGCGCGGAGGCCGCGCGGAGACCCGGTCCTCCCCTGGACGGGGGCCGGCGGAGCACGGCGCTCGTCGGCCAGAGCTCCGCCGACAGCGGAACACCGGTCCTCCGACAGCCCTCCGGGACGGACGGCCGTCCACTGCGGTCAGACGCACCCTGCGGTCGGATGTCCCCAGCCGCCGGACGTGCGGAGGAATCGAATACTTTGAACAGCCGTTCACCGCGGACTCAGGGCCGCTGGGGACTATCGTCTGTTGGGGAAGGTGTCCGGTGCCTACCGGCGTCCGCTGCGGACGTTCGTCCGGTGCCCAGACCGCTTGCAACCGTTTGCCCACCTGACTGTCGACCGGTACTGTCTTGTGATTGTGCTGTGGTGAACCCGTGTGCCATATTCGCCTCCATGTGCTGTGTGTGTGTGCCAGGTAGCGTAAAACGTCAATATTGGACTCATTAGAGCCCGTGGCACGCGAGCCCTCCGTTTCGTTTCTAAGCACCAACCGGAATGTCGCTGTATCAGTAGTACTGACCGGCGCGAAAGCCCACTGCCATTCAGCGGATTCAGATTTTGTGATGTGCCTTCCTCTTTCGCCTCTATCGTTCTCAAGCCAAATGCATTCTTCGTTGGGATAACCGAGGCTATACCCACGTCTGCGTAAATTTTGGCTTTTCACAGCTGAAATTATGAACCACTGTGTTGGAAACAATTCCCTTGAACAAAAGGAAATGAAGCGCTGCTTGGTTGAGACTCGAACTGATTTAGGGGCGTAAAGCATTCGTAGGGGACGCAGAAAGGTCCAGGCTTCGTAGCTCGTCGACATGTGTGGACATCGTGGCTCTAACTCTAACGAGGGTCCTTCCGTTTTGTCCCTGACACCGCTGAATTCCGGTCGAGGCGTGGATCTGTCAGCGCCACAGGAGGAAACCCTGGAAGATCCTTTACGTTTTTTGCGACTTGAAGTTATAGGCGATTAATTTTCCTCGAGGATAATGCAGCCTGCATATTTCACCTCAGAAAGAGAAAACTCGAATGCATGTCATCTCATGTGTAATAAGCTCACCAGGTATTGTTTTCGTAGGAAGATTGTAACGCTTCAAAAGAAGTCTATCCCGTGTCGCGTCTTCTGTAGTTACACTCCCTGTACATAAGACAAGGCATTTTTCTGTAACCGCTGTTTCTATGAGAAGACGATTTTACGTCTGCGTGCTGCCTTGTGAGCACCCAAACGTCATGGTGGTCCTTGCACCTAAGTCACAAACGGGGACAGATTTGGCCTCGAACGTCGGGAATTGTGAGTTGTGCACTTTAAGACCAAGCGGTTCAGCTGCTGAATGCCACCGAGGTGTCGAAATGTTGCCCGACACGGCTACTGACACTGGCTGAGGTTGAGGTGTCGGGGTGTCTCCCGACACTGCGACTGAGACTGGCTGAGGGTGAGGTGTCGCGTTGTTGTCCGACACTGCGACTAATACTGGTTGGGGGTGAGGTGTCGGAGTGTCGCCCGACACTGTGACTGAGACTGGCTAAGGGTGGTGCGTCGGGGTGTCACCCGACACTGTGAGACTGGCTACAGTGGCCCAATCTGTTTGGGGCAGAGGGCAGAAGCAACCATCTGCCACATCTGGCTACGAGTGTGCTGTTTGCATATCCGGCGTACATATGATTTTGTACATTGCATATGATAATGTTGACAATGCATGCGACTGACCAGTGTTGAGTCTCTCTGAGATAACGGCTTGAATGAGCGAACTCAGTCATGTCTCATCTTACCGGTGCATCGTTATTCGTAAAACGCGCACGAAAACCCCTACTCTCTGACAGAGTGATTTCGACGCTGAAAGCCGTATGAGAGGCTTCGTTTCATTGCCACTTAATCTTTATAGATTATGTCTGGAGATCATAGCCACTTACACGTAACTGGGTCCTAAATGCTGTTGCTGTCGACGGATCCAATCATCAGTAGACAATACTGAACTGGCTCCACAGCAATATCTTCGGTAAGTTCAATATAATCCTCCGCCGTTTGGAACCGTTTATCTACCGTGCACTGCCTTTAAAATGCAGTGACACGAACAACTTGGCTCCATGTAATATTTTCATCCCTGTCTGACTGTAAAGCGAGACCTAAATGAAATGTTGTGGTCTAAATTCCATGCCACAGCGCTCCCCAGGCGTCGATGCTGTGCAGCCAACGCCCGCCACAAACACGGAATATGAGCAGTGAGCCCTGACTTCGAGACGGTGACGAGTTGTGCGTCGTTTTATAACAGTAACAGCCCTTGTTTGAAATACAGATCGGACAAGGTGGGGATCGTGGCCAGCGGTACACTAATCGAATTATGGGTATTCCGCGAGAGATCGGCCAGAGCCCAACACTGTTATCTCTCCGATTTTGATAAATAAAAATGGTGCGTGGTTAATTTTGGGCACTTAATACGTTCTACATAACATTTCACTTCTCAGATGAGCAGTCTGGGAGTTAATAACTCCAAAACTTTCAAGGTGTTGGTCGATATGGGTATATTTGAGAGTCAGTAAACATAAAAGGACAAAATTCACAACAGTATCGTATCAAAACACACTGCGACACCGAAAAATGTCTCGGATGCCATTTACGTGACGTCATTATGAAGGATGTGGTAGTATGTAAAAGGATGATCTCGTGGCCTAGTGCCACCTGATCTAACTTGATCAACAAAGTAAAAATTGGTTTTTGGGCGACAACCATCGACGCTCAACCAGTTTATTTGGTATTTAAACGATTAAAAAGATTGTTTTCCCATCTATTTTGCTTCACCTTTTCTTAAACGCTAATATCAGACATCTTTCATGAGATGGCAAATTATAGGCACACGTTCCTACAAAACTTTTCTCCCTGAGTCTTTTCAGGTGCAGTTTAATGTCCTAAATCCAAATATGGCTTTCGCTTTTCTAAATTCAAAAGACGTTTGCCCGCAGCCGTCGATAAAGGCAAAATTAAGAGTGAAACGTTAACGTTTTGCGTCGTAGGACGGAAAATACTGAGAGCTGGAACCCATTGGCTTTTGGAATAATTTTTACGCATTCATGTGTTTATTCTGTACATTTTCCATGACTGAAATATTGCTACTTCGTTTAACGTTTGTTAAAACCGGATGTATTTGCCAAGTTACACATTCTCTCTAGAGGTGGCGGTAGCAGTACGTTAGCAACGTGATATCGGTTTTCGGGAACTCCGGACGTATGTGAGGTTTATTCACACATATCATCGCGAATTTTTTTTTCAGAATAAGACTCTTAACCCAATTCCCCGAGGGCTGGACGGTATGGCCGATTCCCAACGGGAGGGAGGGGGCGGATTTGTCCCCCTGAGATCTCGAGAACTGCTCGTCCGATTTCATCGCAACAAACGACAATCAGTTTGTCATGACGTTAACCACATTTTTATCGAAAGAAGTGCGCAAAATTTTGAAAGGGGGAATGTCAAAATGGGGATATTTTTGGACTTCTTATAACTCCATTGTTTATGGACCGATTCTGATAAAATTGGCTTGAATCGAAAGAATATGGATGGAACATTGACCATTGCTCCATACATTTGAAATTTTGGGAAAAAATCGTGGGCGTTCACAGGGTTTTGAAAATAGGAGGACTACTTTTTCAAGAACTGATATAACGAAGAAGTTAAAAGCACTTTTTTGGCTTTAATAGTCATGCTACGCTAAAGAAGTGCAAATCATATCACAATGTTTTTATAATGTTAGGATAGGCGGCGCCAGGGACGTGAAAAGGGGGAACTGTCATACTCGTATGTTCTTCAGACCAACTGACAACCTTTGACCTTAAATGACCCTGAATGACCTTAGAGTCACTTGGAATGATCTCGTGTGCGTTTAAATTATCTAAAAACGTCTCCATTCATTTGAATTCACTCTATTTTTGAAATTTCATTTCACGGCTGTTGTGATATAGCGTACGCGCACTGACATTTTAGGTCATAGCTCCGTGACCCGACCTGATATCGAGCTGAAACTTTGGTACACAAGTAGAGAGCGCCCTTTTAAGTCATCTGTATTCCGTGTTTGGCATTTGAAAAAAAACAGCGCCAAAAGTTTTGCTAAAAAACAAATTTTGAGTTTTGACCTTGATCTGACCTTGTGAAGTGACCTCAGATGAACAAAATTGTATTTGTATGTTGCCCAAATATTTACCTATACATCCATAGAAAATCTTAATTTCTATTTCAAAGGCGCTACTTTTGGTACTCCTTTTTCCTTTTATCCTCAACAGTCCAAAAATGGCCTGAGGTGACTCCCAAAAACGTTGCCTGGCTCCGCCCCTGAGCAAAATAGAACACGAAATTTTACGTAAAAAGAATAGAAATAGAAAAAATAAAAAGAATACGTAAAAAGAATAGCTAGAAAAAGTCACCAAGCTTCGTGAAGCTGCTCTGGAATTGGCAAGCAAAAAACCCGGGGGGGGGTGGATTCAGCCCCTCCCCTGCCGGGTAGAGGGTTAAACATTTATGGTTTGGCCTCCTATTGGAAACAGAGGAACAGTGCCAAAGGCATTGTGTCAAAGTCATCCTGAAAACCTGAAAGCCAGACGTTTATGGTAACGGTTCTACAAAAAACGTGCCTCTTTTTCAGGAAATTTTTAATTTCGCTGTCCGGCTTATTCCTGGAAAGAAGAAATTCCAACTCATATGGGACGTGCGAGAAACGTTGGATTGGCTGGATGCACCGGACGTGGTGTATTTCCATACTCTAACGCTGCTGCAAAAGATCTGTCGTCATGGCGAGGCAGAGTCGCTGGCCTCTTGTTTTTGCAAACACGGGGTTTATCCTGACCATCTGAGGAGCACCAGGCGGGATGAAATGCTAAGCCTACCCAACATCCGTGACTCCGCCTCCGGCAAGAGGCAGTTTATCTACCGTGCAACATCGCTTTATAATGGCCTACCCCCAGAATACTGCGACACGTCGGTCTCCGTCTTTTGTCGCTCTTTAAAGAGACGCCGGTCTGGTAGCCCTTAAAGCTGTTTCACAGCGACGACCAGTGACCACCCAACGCGTTTAACCCGCGCACGACCGTGGGTCGGCGGCGATCACGCCCGACTGGGGGGGGGGGTGGTTGACCGCCCCCCCTCTAACTCACGAACGATCGGTCGCACGATAAAATAAGCACACCGTTGGAAAGCTTGTGGCGAATAGAGTTCGAAATTGGTCTCATTTTAGTTTTAGATAACATTAAATTAATTTACGCCCTATATATGATTTCTCATAGCCGACTACATGAGACCGAGAAACGACCTGAATCTCAAGGGCTGTGACTAATAGCGCATAGGTAAAGGCACCAACGCACAAGTAAGGGTTCGCAGATGTCGATACACGTCACACACGATACACACAGATTTGTTCAATATATACGCCGAAATATTGAGTTAAAGACACGGCAATGTCAGATAACGCTATCCAAAAACATGACCTGCTCAGTAGCGTGTATTGCCATCGAACATTTTTAGCCTCTCGGTTATGGTAAAATTATCACGGAACACCCTTTCACCCACAAAAATGAACATCCAAAGAGCTCAAAGGAATAAGTAAAAAATGCGTCCTGGGCCAGTTTGCATTTCACATGTTATACCGTTCTTCCGTCTGGCGACAAAATTGTAAGCAGCTCTCCGTATTTAGGCAATAGATGAACCGTTTTTCCTATTTACAGAATTTGGCCTAATTTTTTGAAATAACGATTTACTCAACCGCTGTCTTCGCGTAAATGTATCACGAAAGGTCGGAGTGATTTGGACTGGATAATTGGGCTGGATCTGTTTCAACGGGAGATATGAGCAACGCCTCATTGCTCACCCCAGAGCCTTTTCACAGGAACAGAAACCCTGTCGCGCGAAGTGACTGTGGCAAGACACGGCGATGCTCGAATTTCGCACCCACTAACGTCTCTGGCATCTTCTTCGATGACTTTTTTCGATGCCTCTTTCACTATCAGGACAGTTTTAGTCATTGTCCGAAATTCTGTAGCCACCCGATTGTTCCACGTGGAGAAGCTGTCATGTCTTTTTTTTATGTGTTTTACCTTGTTAAGCGCGCCATAGAGGACAGGCGGGACAATGAACCGATCAGTCGGCGGCAGAAAGCTCTACATTTGGCCATCCACGTCATACAGCGCACCCTGTTTTGCCGCGACGCAGCCGCCAGCGCCATCTAGCCGCTGTCGGGACGACAATGGTCGTTCAGCGCCGCGTGCTATGGTTCGACTGGAGGAAAACCATTCCAGGCTGAGTTTCGACTTCATTCTGGCTCGAAAAGGCGCATTTTCCGAAAGCATGCAGACCTTAACTCTGGATCTGAAACAAAGTGAATTTCGTTTCAAATCTAGAAGACTTTGCGTCCAACAACCAGATGAAAAACGTGGGAGATGCTGTCATGCATTCCCGCCTCATCCTGTCCTCAGATATTGATTTACATACTTCTCACTTTTACCCATAGCAATTTAGAGGCCCCTTGGACACTGGATATCTTTTGACCCATGTCCTTGTTTACCAGGTATCCTCGGGACTTTACTACCGAGCTACGAGTTCAGCCGATATTCTAGCGTTCACTCCGTCTGTCCCAGTCCCACCTGAGGTATTCTATAAATGCCTACCTGTGCTGTTCTGCCGGATCTGTCCTTTCTGTGGAGATGACAGGCCCTGGACCTGACCTCTGCAGGGATGTTAGACTGGATCTGTCAACTCTGCAGGGATGACAGACTCCAAACCTGTCCTCTCTGCAGGGACGACCGATTAAGGGCCTGTTCTCTCTGCAGGAACAGCAGGCTCTGGACCCGTCCTCTCTGCAGGAATGAAAAACGCCGGACTTGTCCACTCTGCAGAGATTGCAGACACTGGATCTGTCCTCTTTGCAGGAACGGTGGACTTCACCTGTCCCCTATACAGGAATGACAGACTTTGGACCTGTTCTCCCTGCAGGGATGGCAGACTGTGTCTGTTCTCTCTGTAGGAACGGATGACAGGACCTTTTTTCGGCAGGCTCTATTCGTCTCGGACCGTGTCGGAGGCAGCGGTCTCTGTTCCGGGGCTCGACTGGGCCGGTTCACTGCGGTTCGGCGCGGGTCGGCGGGATGCTGCCTGTTTACACGGCGCCGGCGCGGTCGACGGGCGGTCCGGCGCCATTAGTGTCGTTCCGACCCCCTCGCAGCCCAGACCGCTCCCGTCCGGCCGGTACCCAGACCGCTGCTGTCTGGCCGGCACTCTGCAGCTCCTGTCTGGGCCGAACCGCCGGCACAACGAGGTCACCTGGTTCCGAGGAGCACAGGAGAGTGGCGAGAGGAGAGCCATCCCTCTAAATGAACTAGCCAAAATCTGAAAAAAACATTTACCCACAAGATTGTCAGGAGGTCCTCGTTCCAAGGGTGACATCAGAATGCTCGGTGTGGGGGCTGCCTGCGAGATTGGGGGGTGTGGATTACATGGTGAATGTGAAAAGATGGCAGATGACATTAGTTTCCGCGGCCCGCGTGGACGGCGGGACCCTGAACGGGCTCCTTTGTGGGGGGGGGGGGGGGGCTGAGGGATTCAGCCAACCCAAGGAGGCTCTGGCAATGTTTTTGTTTCATTCCCAAGGTGCCCTCTTTGTGGACGAAGTTCCCCCCCCCCCGTGATTCCCTCTAAATGGGCCCCAGACACGTGCGAAATACTGGAACAGCCATCAGTACACCGTTACCCAGTCCTGTCCCGATTGTGGTTCTGGCGCAATAAGGCCAGACAAATTGTGGCGCAAAAAGAGCAATGACCCTACCATTACAAAACTAGCTGCGGTTAAAAAGACGCTCACGTGTCATCTCAATGTGGGTCAGATAGGAAGCGTAAGTCTACAACAGAGTCAATGTATAGGATTAATTTTGCTAGATGCATTGAAAACACAGTTATATACTAGTAAAACGAACCGAATATTACTTCAATATAGTAATAGAAAATAGTATACTAATAGTAATAGAGTAATAGTAGTAGAAAATTACTTCAAACTTGTACTGAAACTTCCCGAGCCCACCGCGCGTCTGCATCGCTGGCAGAGAGGAAGAGGAAGGATCAAATCTGCACCCATACTGTCAGAAAACATCCCTTATTGACACTCAGCTGTCTCAATTCAGAGATCATGGGGGAGGCTGGCGCGATTAGGCACTTCTTTTTGCAGCATAGAGCTTCTGCATGAAATTAATGATTCTTGATTTTATTTCAAATGACTTTCTTACATACATTTGTGATTTAAGAGTTGTTTTCAACCAAAAACATTGGTGAAGCCCAGAAAAAAACATTGCTAAGGGTTTAAGTGATCGTGGGTCCCCATAGGCTGCCCGACCTATGGCGTCAGAATTCCTTTTTTAAAATGTTTTACATCGTTTTATGCTTCATTATATAATTTCTGCGTACCTCTTATCTATAGCGGCGCTCCTTTCGCCAGTGTTGCTTATTTCCCTTGTTAAACCGGCAGAAAATATGAAGGGGGAGGCACAAGTCAGCTCTGGAGGAGCCAAGATCCGCATAAAGCGCCATGTCCCCTCCAAAATAGCAACACCAACGATAGCATATCGGTCTATCATTATCCGCTTTTCTTGCCCTGGAAAAAAGGTTCCGGGCTGTGCTGCTCTTCCAAGAGTAATTGGTCAGTGAAGTGGACTGGGAAATCAGAAGCATGTAACAACCCTTAAACACCACCAGTGGTCAGATCCAAGTGTTTACATGTTCAG
Source organism: Capitulum mitella (assembly GCA_030062745.1). Taxonomy (NCBI): domain Eukaryota; kingdom Metazoa; phylum Arthropoda; class Thecostraca; order Pollicipedomorpha; family Pollicipedidae; genus Capitulum; species Capitulum mitella. The sequence goes on from CP099839.1 coordinate 20,372,494, forward strand.
TGGCCGGCCAAGCCGTCTAATGAGAGACCGCAACCTCACAAAATCGGCTGGCTGCTGAAGCATGAGCTTCTACAAACCTGGACCACAAAAGTTACCTTAGGCCGGAGAACAACAGTCATAATGTAAACTGTGCTGGATTTAGCATTATTGTGGCTGGACAAAGCAAGCGTTCTGTTCATGTCGCGAAAATAATAAATCAGTGAGAACTGAGACATCCTATATTGAGGCACGTTCTTCTTCATGGACGGTTCTGAAAACAAGCATTTTTTTTTAACTGACCCTGGAAAAGGCTCAGCAACGACTTGTTACATGCCTCAGTTTTCTTTTTATTCGGCCACATGCGCAGAAGGTTATTGATATATTACCATGTAATACGGCTATTCAAATTTAAATATAGAGAATTCTCAACTTTGATATATTACAATTGATATATTACCATGTAATACGGTTATTCAAATTTAAATATGGAGAATTCTCAACTTTTTCAGAGAGCTGTCTCGGGCTTTACCTCATCTTATTTGTGTAAAGGTATTTCGAGACGATTAAAACTCCCACGCGAGTGCGTTTGTTTAAAACAAATTTTAAATATTAAGTAATATTATAGGCTTAGGCATAGCTTAAGCAGTGAGCAGGTTGCAGGTACTTCTCTGCGTACCCAGATTGCCGGTAAAGGAAGCGTAATTCAAGAGTAAGCCGTGAAATGCATTCAAGCAAGCGAGCAAGCAAACACGCATGATTCTGGTTTCCGTCGATTGCATGACTGCGTTCATTGACTTGTCCCACTCCCCCGACTGAACAGAAAAAATGCTGTAATGGTTCAGTTGACTTTAAGTTCTACGTTTCATTCTCGTGTTATTTTTCCAATATGTTTATGTATCTATACTTTATTTCATAACTCAAAATTAAGCATTCCATCCAAAAACATTTTCGACCCGTTTCATCAATTTAATAACAATTTCAAGCCGTTTCGCGTGTTTCCTGTTCTGCGACCTTAGCATACGATTTCGGGCGGTAACGCCATTAGTTGACCGCCGCCAATAATGCCTTCCGTCGCTTGGCGGATCGCGAGGTTGCCAGATGAGTTACCCATAACATTCTCCAGACTTATAGGTGAAAGCCTACGTGTCTACTTACAATTTCATCTAAGTGAGGGACGTATGAGGAATTAACATTTCTGAGGGATTCTCGAGGCTGATAAAGGCTTTTCAGAATATCGTCATGGAGAACAATGATTCACGCAATCCATGCATGTTCTCCTCCATTTCACAGGGTCGCAACATGCAACCTAAGCGACCCTCTACCTACTGCCCTAGGGTGTCCATTTGGAATCACAGTTAACTTGTTAAAATAGGCCTTGCTATGCCGGTGTTCCTGAAAAGACTAGACAGAAGACGGAAAGCAACTTCCGACGTAGAGAAATGGTTTCGCAGGCTAGAGGTATTTCATGAGTATTTGGCGAGAGGTATTTCAGAGTGTGCCGCAAAAGTATGGCGATAGTTAACAGGGACTTCTGCCATGAAAACTGATTTGTAAAGCATTTGGGTTATTCCACATCAGATTGCACAAGAGCTGGGTAGGCTCACAGCACCTATGAGTTTTTAGCCCCGGGCGACCCCTCAAGTCCAAATTACAGGTCATGGAAGGTCACCGGTTTTTACAGATTTTGAGTGATTCAGTGACCATAGCTCGGTGACAGATCGTCACAGAAAAGTGGGATTTGAGAGATTGTTTACTTTTTAGTAATGAAGCAATTTCCTGAATCCGTAGGTCAGAAAACACGTGCCGTGTATTTGTGCACACTGCCAGTTGCAACAACAGCTCCAGCTTTTCAGCATAGGGGTGTCATCATCATCATCACCTATATTAATACGCGGTTCCTATATTAATACGCGGTTGAAATTTTTAAGTACATCATGCTCGGCTCTCAGTGGGTCTGCAGACAAGCCAATTGCACCAGTAGAAACTGCGGAATCGGGAGCGTGGCGTAGGCCATGTCGCGTTTTTCGGAAGTTTCCAGATTCTTTCAAATTCGACAAACAAAAAACTACGGTTTCGCCAGGGCCGTATCGCTGGCCACATCGTCCGCAGGCGGCCGTGCGGCCAAACCGCCGACGAGTCACGGACAAATTTGGTGTCGAGCGAAGCGCACTGCAAAACTGGCAGCTCATTTTTTGCTCAAAAATGCCGAAAAACGCCTGAAAATGCCCGAAAATTGCCGAAAAAGTTTCGGCCAATCGTGTTGTCACGTGACCGTAGGTGTCAGCTGACTATCGCCTCGGCGGTGGCATGGCGTCCCCTATTTAGCGCGGTGGAAACTGGCTCCGAAAGACAAGTGATTTTTCGCCGTCAGTGTCGCGCGCAACGGCATCCGAGGTGCTTTGATAATGTTCACCGTTCAATTGTGCGTGGACTTCGGGTGTTTTTCTTGCGGAAAAGTGCAGTGACCATTTCAAAAGTCGACTGACAGAAGGTGGTGTCGGGCTGTCCGAGGGCGGTTTTGCCACACGGGAAATGGTCGGCTACAAGAGGACGTATTAAACTCCGAGTGCCAGATGGTGAGCCGAAACCGCTTTGAACAGACACAGGAGCACGCACGCTGTCTTCTGGTATGCTTTTAGCCGATGAAATCTCACTGAAAACAGTTGAAAAGTACAATGTTGCCCCCGCATGGATAACGTTATATTTGAAAACGCGTGCAACATGTCAGTCATCAACATCATTCAACATCAGTCAGTTTTGGTGCAGTTGTATTTCACTGCTGAATTCTGCGTGGAGACAAGATTTGTATTTAAGACTCCGCTGTGCAAACGCAAATGCTCATGACGTCATTGGAAACCAACGGGTGCCGCAGAACCGCTTTGCGATGCAGTTGATAAGAAAAGAATGTCTCCAAAACATTGCAGGCTAATACAATAAAGTCGATTTTGGCGCAGCTGTTGAATTTCGCGTGGAATTCGAAACTTTTTTTCAGAAAAGTGTAGTGGCGAATTCAAAAGTGGACTGCAAGAGGATGGTGTCGGGCCAACCGAGGGTGATTTTGCCACACGTCAAATCGACGACAAGAGGTCAGTGCTTCTCAGAAAAAGAACAGCCGGCAGGCTGTCATTTGGTATGTTTTGTGAGGGGTAAAACGTCCTGGCCGAGGTGCTTCGCGGCCTGCAGGCGGGCCCGACCCGGCCATAGCTGGCCATTGTTGAACCTGCGAACAGAGCTCTCGACGCGCGGTCGCCGGCGCCGTCCCGGGCCTGGCCGAGGTGGTGCACAACCTGCAGACTGGCCCGGCCGAGCCATAGCTGATCGGCACAGAGAATCAGCGACATGGGATAGTAGACGTAAGAAATGGAGACCGGTGTTGGTATCACATACGGAGACAGGGGAGCTGGGATAAAGGCCTGGGACAGAGAACCGCGTCAGGGGACCAGGGAACAAAACTGCGGTCATTTAGATGCGTCCCCTCTGCAGCGGCGCGCGCAGTCGGCGTATTTGCTGGTGCGTTGCTCAACCTGTTAACAGAGGTCTCGACGCACGCCGATCCGGGCCTGACCGAGGTGGTGCAATAAAATTCCACCGGAGGTGAAGGATCCTTAGTGGACTATGCATGCGCTGCACCGAGGAATTTCAGATATATCAGTATAAATCAAGATACCTTTACTTACAAGGTACGCCCAAGTGAAAACTTCACGCCCAGTGACGTCACGGGTATTTCTCCTTCATTTGGCAGTAATCTGGCAGTATTTGTGTTGTTTTATCTTTTGACGCACCATTGACATTGAACATTATATTTCATTCCACGATTGTATTCAATGGAATTCAATGTCGTATTGTTCCAAGAACGATTGCATGGATGCCTATCATCTGGAAAGATTTGACGACGTTTCACCGCTGGAGCCCAAAGGCATGTTTTGTTGTTGGGATCCGAAAGTTTTTAGCACCCAAAATGATATGAGTTAAATGAGTATAAATGACGTTGCTTGGTCACTTTAGTGTCTTAGCCATCTCGCATGGACACAGCCGCAGCTCGTAGTGCAAGTAACCGCGACAGCGCCGAGGTCTGGGTCGTGTGAGGAGAGTGAGAATACCGACGGAGGCCCCTCCAGTGGTGAGTGGCAATTGTGATTGGCAATTGTAGGTATCCATGAAGGATTCCTTTCGAGCCTTGTAACTTTGCTATTTATGGATCGATTTTCAAAATTCTTTTCTTAATTAAAAACCAAAGGCGTACTCAACATTGCCGCGGGGACGCGGCATGACCGCGCTAGTCACCTATATTAATACGCGGTTGAAATTTTTAGGTACATAATGCTCGGCTCTCACGCGGTGTGCACACAAGCCAATTGCACCAGTAGAAACTGCGGAATTGGGAGCGTGGCGTAGGCCATGTCGCGTTTTTCGGAGGTTTCCAGATTCTTTCAAATTCGACAAACAAAAAACTACGGTTTCGCCAGGGCCGTATCGCCGGCCACATCGTCCGCAGGCGGCCGTGCGGCCAAACCGCCAACGAGTCACGGACAAATTTGGTGTCGATCGAAGTGCACTGCAAAACTGGTACCAACCACATAATAGTATTATGTGGTTTTGCTCAAAAATGCCTAAAAACGCCTGAAAATGCCCGAAAATTGCCGAAAACGTTTCGGCCAGTCGTGTTGTCACGTGACCGTAGGTGTCAGCTGACTATGGCCTCGGCGGTGGCACGGCGTCCCTTATTTAGCGCGGTGGAAAGTGGCTCCGAAAGACAAGTGATTTTTCGCCGTCAGTGTCGCGCGCAACGGCATCCGAGGTGTTTTGATAATGTTCACCGTTCAATTGTGCGTGGAATTCGGGTGTTTTTCTTGCGGAAAAGTGCAGTGACCATTTCAAAATTCGACTGACAGAAGGTGGTGTCGGGCTGTCCGAGGCCGGTTTTACCACACGGGAAATGGTCGGCTACAAGAGGACATATTAAATTCCGAGTGCCAGATGGTGAGCCGAAACCACTTTGAACAGACACAGGAGCACGCACGCTGTCTTCTGGTATGCTTTTTAGGTTTAAGAGGTACAATGTTGCTTTGGGGCATTGCGCCACTGTGGCGCTACTTGAAATAGGTTGTAAAAAATTACCGGTGCGCCATGGACAGCTTAAAGTGCTTTTCAGAGACGGAATGGCCAGCATTGTTTTTTGTGGTGTGCGTTGTGAGGGGTGAAACGTGTTTGAAAGAAATAAAAACGTACAACAAAGGTTGTGTTTGTGCCACTTTTGCCCCCGCATGGATAACGTTATATTTGAAAACGCGTGCAAGATGGAGTTCTGAAACCACTTTGGAAAGACAGAACATGAGGTAAGCTTTATTTTGGTACACACTTTCATAGGTTTTCCATTTTCGGTTCAACACAATTTCCCTCATCCTTCGGAACCACGTCACGTGTTGCGTGGGTAACATTAGGTTTAAGAAGTCCTGGCCCCTTCAGTGGTGAGTGGCAATGGTCCTGACCAGAAGCACAGGAAATTTTCTTGAATTGGAGGGAGGGGGATCAGTTTTGAGTCTATTCTTTCCAGACAAGGCCCATAGCGTCAATGTTTCATTTAAAGAAATTGGGGAGGGGGCTGGGGCCCCCATGATTGGTTTGCTTCTGGGTTATTTAACGAAGTTTTCGACTGCCAGGGTCATTTCACGTCGCCTTTTAACCCCATGACTCCCGCGCCTATGTATCCGACTAAAGTTGTCATATATTAGACAGAAAACAGTTTGGGAAGTCAGATGAGTCCATCTGCTAGTGCTGTGTGTGTGTCGCGGTGCATTCGAATGGTATGCATTTCGGTGGGTTGAACTGTCGAAAAGTTGGGTTGAAAAGTCGACTGACAGAAGGTGGTGTCGGGCTGTCCGAGGGCGGTTTTGCCACACGGGAAATGGTCGGCTGGAATTTCAGACATAACAGTATAAATGACGTTGCTTGGTCACTTTAGAGTCTAGCCATCTCGCATGGACACAGCCGCAGCTCGCAGTGCAAGTAGCGATGCCGCGACAGCGCCGAGGTCTGGGTCGTGTGAGGAGAGTGAGAGTGCCGACGGAGGCCCCTCCAGTGGTGAGTGGCAATGGTCCTGACCAGAAGCACAGGAACTTTTCTTGAATTGGAGGGAGGGGGATCAGTTTTGAGTCTGTTCTTTCCAGACAAGGCCCATAGCGTCAATGTTTCATTTAAAGAAATTGGGGAGGGGGCTGGGGCCCCCATGCTTGGTTGGCTTCTGGGTTATTTAACGAAGTTTTCGACTGCCAGGGTCATTTCACGTCGCCTTTTAACCCCATGACTCCCGCGCCTATGTATCCGACTTAAGTTGTCATGTTAATTAACATGTATATGTGATTTCATTATTTTCCGATTTTCCGATTTTCAAAATTCTTTTCTTAATTAAAAACCAAAGGCGTACTCAACACTGCCGCGGGGACGCGGCACCACCGCGCTAGTTGCAACATTAAATTCGTGTGAATAAATGTGAAACTAGGAAGGAGTGCCCTAAAAATCAAATCCATAGCCATCATAGCTCGTCCAAGGCCAATTAAGGCCAATGACCTCGGATGGCCTTCAAATGGTCCTGAAGTACAGTTAAGATTGGCTTAGGTAGCTTAAGGCACTGATAATGAGGTGTCATGGCCTTTGACCCTTGACCTTTCAGGTATAGAAATTTAAGGTTGAATAGATGTGTAGTACACAAGCGGTGCATTATACACACCAAATTGTAGCATAATCAGACAAACAAAAGGCATGAAATCATCCAACATTCGTCAGATATCCTCAGGGCATAGTCCTCTAGTGTCGCTGGCATAACATAAGCTGAGAAATCTGAAGAAGCTGGAATCTGCTCGGAAATGTTTTTTTTTTGCCACGCTTATTGCAGATACTGTGCTGGTACACATGCTGTGCTACATTTTCGCGAAGATCGGGGGGAGGGGAGCAAAACATGGTCAAACCCGAAAATGTTCACTTTGACATAGTTAAGCCAAAGGTCACTGTGAGGTCAGCGGAAAAATTGACCCATTTCTAAAAGCTGTACTATTTTTGCAGCCAACTGCGCTAATCACACTTTACTATGACGATTTGTCACCGAGTTATGGGCATTTTAACCATGCAGACAATGTCTGTAAATATCGATGACCTTTCATGATATGTAACTTTGACCCCGTAGGTCAACTGAGGCTAAAAATCAGTGGCTATTTATTTTTTTATAGGCTCTACAAACCTACCAGCTTTCATCAAAATCTGAAGAGGTCTGGTCAAAGAGTGCCCAATCTTGTGCGATTTGACGTGGAATGACCCATTTGATGTGGAATGGCCAATTCTTTATGCCGGAATCCTTCGTGTTCTGAAATCGCTGGACACGGAAATACCGCAGACGATGATGAGTGCGCCTGCGGACGGGATTAAAAAAGTCGGCAATATAGTAGCGTAGCTGGAGGCCCGAATCATCATGCCAAAACGACTGTAAGAGCCAAATAAAGGATAACTATGTGCATTTTCTCTCTCTCTCTCTCTCTCTCTCTCTCTCTCTCTCTCTCTCTCTCTCTCTCTCTCTCTCTCTCTGTCGTGTTTGGCCATACCGCACGCTTTGTTTGGCCATACCAGAAGTTTTCGCAAGAACATTTCAAAAAGTATTTCAGCGGGGTAGAAGTAATCTTGCCAACTGTGTGTTTGGTCTTTTGGCGGTGTGTGCACCAAAAGTGTCCTGTTCGGGTAATAAACATAGGAGATGTAAGCTCGGCTGGCGGCCGCTGAGCGGCACTCGTCAGCCGACAGACAGCGCCGTCACCACGAGCGGCAGAGCGCGCTGAGTTTGAGAAAGGAAAACTCGCGCAGGTGCCTCTCATTAATGCTTTCAACATATTCCCGTTGATTGCACGCAATATTCAGTGTCCTGAGGTCATAAGTTTCGTCGGGAGCAAAAGTTGTGCACATGCTTCACCTCATGGAGGGTTCAGAAGTACATCAGAAGAGTAATCGCAGGCGCACCAAGCTCCCCTTTCGTTCCTCCAGAACAACGGAGACTTATGAGTACGAAGGCAGGATCTCCCCTGTTCTGGCATCCGCCTGTCGCGAGATCTTCGGTGTGCTGGAATACTATAGATGTGTGGGCATCTAGGCCCTAACAGTGAAGTGCTTCTTTCAAAAAAGTGGCTGGTTATGACTGCTAAGGTGCTTGTTCGCCGTAACCGGAGGACAGTACGGTGTTTCGATTTTTGGACGTTTTTTTTGGACGTTTTTGGAAAAACAGCAATCGCTGTTTCACAGGCGGGGGCGCAGCCAGGATTTTCTTGGCGGGGGGAGGGGGGGCGGAGTTCTGTGTGAACTGAAACCATACGACAACCGCCTGCTGTGAAGACAGTGTGCAATGGTTTTCACAGAAAACATTCGGGCCTAGGGGGTGGGCCGGGGGGTGGCCCCCTTTGGCTGCGCCTGTGTTCACAGGTCACCAGGTTGTCTTCTGAGATGCTCCTGACCGGACAGCCTAGCGCCTGACATTCCTGATGGCCGCCTTCTCACCAATTTAGATGTCGTAAGGGACATATGTTGGAAGAGGCAGAGGCCGGGAGAAAAGACTCTGCCCGCTGCGTCCGTGGTGTCGTGCCATGCCGCGGGCAAGGCAAATCATTCAGCCCAGCTTTCCAGTTCCCTGACGGCTGCTGGTAAAAACCGGAGAAGGGCAGGTGTACCCTCCAGAACGTGAAGCTCAGGTGGCGGCAGGCGGGGTTGAAAGTGACTGCGGATAAAGCCATTCGGAATAAGTTGATGGAGCTGTCGGCTGAGTTAAAAGATGTCAGAAAAAAAGAAAAAGGGAGATTGATGCAGCTGTTCGGGTGAAGCAAAGTTTCAAAGGAAACTGAAAGAAGTATTCGACGTCTTTGCCAAGGACATTCGTGTAAGGGTAAGAAACGAACAGAACTGGGCAAAAAGTGTGATTTGCCTTTTTTGGATGACCAGGCGAGGGAAGGATTTCTTCAGGTCTTGGATGTGATGGACACCAAGTATGAGAGAGCTGCCTGCTTGTTGCCCCCATGAAGCTGGGCGAGCTGGACTGGCTGGCGGAGGTCGTGGGAGTCTGGGACCAGCAGCAGGGGTACGTGGACTTCAACCAGTTCGTGAAAAATCTAAGCTGGGTTAGTGGTCCAGTTGAGCGAACCGTGACGCTGGCCAAAGATTTTCTGCACAACGCTCGGACTGAGACTGCTCTGCAGAACAACTTCGTTCCGGTGGCTTACCACAGAAAGAGAGTCAAGGCCAGTAGAGGAGGCAAGATCACCAAAATTGCACTCAAGAGAATGGGCGGACTACCCTCAATAGACCGCCAGCCGTTTGTGATGATCAAGACTCGTCGAAATGCGGTAGCAGCTCGTTACTTCTCAATCACCCATAGAGACCGGAATCGTGTCATTGCGCGGGAGGTCCAAACTGCATGTTCCTCTTCTTTCTTTTAGCTTCTTTCGAGAACTCTCAGGAATAACAACCTTTAGATCCTATGCGTCATAAAAGGCTGAACAGTTTAAGGTTTAAGGATGTGTCCCGGTTTAAAATAGGTACTCCTGTAATCTACTGTGCGCCGTTATTCCACTGTAACCTTTTTCACCACTGATCGACCTCGCTGTATGCGAGCACTGTGTTCATGCACTGCATGTGAACATGTCACTAATCAAGTTTCGCAAATTTAGTGCTCTGAATTACTGAGGCATTCGTCTGACGTCGGACGCCACCAGGCGGAGCGGCTCGTTGACGACCAGTGATGCTATGATGTTTTTTTGGCTGTAGTTTCGACAATTACCGCCCGAACGGGACAATTGTTGCTGCAAATACGCCAAAAAAGCCGGCACAAATTTAGCAAATTTGTGTCGGCTAAATTGTTTCCCCGGAGCTTGGATAAAAAACACGTTTTTGGGGGTATGCGGGTTCCAGAATTACCGGATGCACTGGTCCTCATCTGGACGTCAAATTTCCATGTGGATGTTTGGACACCAAACAAGCCAGAAGAGCAAATCGCACACAAAATTTTACCAAACCATCTACAACGGACGGTCTGACCTGCCACCCACCGTCGTCTCCGAGCTGGTCAATGCTCTGCTCCTCTGCAGATCCGGCACTGCATCCCGGTATACGGGAATGAAATGCAAAAAACTGCCTCGGATCCAAGAAAAAAAAACTGAATTGCGCAGCAAGTCATTTTCGGTATCGAAATTTAAAGTAAAATAAAATACGATTTTATCTCATATCTGCTTGGGAGGCTGGACTGGCTCAAGACGGAGAATTTGGTAACGTGCCACGTTCTGTGGCCTCAGGGGAGGATTCGGTGAGATCATAAGCGTAGGAACAGGAGGGGGCACGTCCCCACTTTTTTGGAAATCTAGCATAAGTCCTATGGTGAAAAATGTCTCTGCCCCTTCCCCACTTTGCTGGATGTTCCTGTGCTACTGGGGGGTTGGAGCATCGGACTATGACTCCCTTTTGTTTGACCGGGGCCAACACGTCTTTTGTTTCCCTTTTTGGAGGGAGTTCGTAAATATTTTATTTGCGGAATAAATGCAAAAACGCTTATATACATAATGATTTTCCAAAATGGCGAAACAAAGTAGCGAATACCAAAGGGGAATCCACATTTGGGTCAGGTTAGGCTACACGGATGGAGATTTCCCGCTTCCCTTCCCCTAGAACTTGATCTGGATCTAGTAGTGCTGTGTCTCGTACACAAAAAAAACCATCTGGGCGAACCCGGGACGCTGACAGTGCATTTTCAAACGTGACAGAAACCCGTGTCAGGTCCACACGACAGAACCTTTTCCTGCCTTGCGCCGAGATGGGCAGAAGACGTTTCTGCTGCCGGGCTGTTGCCCGATACAGTCGGTTACCGCATTAACTGATGGGGGTACCGGTCTCACTTTTCGGCCGCAATCTCGCACCATACCTGCGCCGCGCGCCGGACTGACTGGAGAGTGTGCCTGAAATGACGGTGTGACTGCTCCTCCTGCGTTTACCTTCAGTGATGCTCTCCTTGTTTTTCTTTGTTTTAGATATCGACGAGAGGTTTTAAAAGTTACCATATATTGTGAATGACCTCAATAAAACACCGAGTCAGAATCAGAATCACTGGGGTTTTCGGTGTTCCCTACTTTGCCCCGCAATAGAAAAAACAAAACGTTCCCACCCCTGGGCAATCCGTGGAAAATCCCCGAAGTTCCACGTGGGATGTGTGACGAAGAACGCAGCCTTAACCTTCGCCGGGCGGGGGGTTCATGAACCCCTCCCTCTCCAGTTTTCTGAGAATTGCCATCAAACTGAATGGCCCAGGGACACGAAACTTAGGAAACCTCATGCATCCTTTTACACCTTGTGTCAGTTTTTAATCTCAGATCACTTCAGGTCATTGACCTAGGAGAAGTCAAGTAAGACCATGCTCCAAAAACTGAAAGTGGCATAAAATTTTGTGGAATGTATCGACTGACAGATATTTTTTCATGTAGATAGAACATGGCATATGGAACAGTTCTGCTATCTTCAATCTTTCGGACATTTCCAGGTTATTGACCTTAGGTCAGCTGAACTTTTGACTTTTTTACGTTTGCTGTTGCAATTGTGGGACTGGTTTGGCGGTTTTAAAGTTTGGATATACACACTCTGGCGCTTCTCATGTCATTTGCATATGTAGTTATATCTCTTGGTCCGTGACCTGCGGTCATGCCATGTTGCATATCAAATTTTCAGACCCGCAACCGAGTACAGTTCATTGGTCTTCAGTCTTGGAATGTTTATTGGTAGTCATATACGTTTTGGAAGCTCCAGCATATTGAAAGAACTTAACTGATACAAAAATTCACCAAAGAAAGACAAAAATAATCTGGAACTACTCGAAAAACTTCATGTACTTTATGTTTTTAGATAAGATACTAAGGTAAAATTAACCAAGCGTTTCTTGTTTTATCAAGCCTGTGCAAAACTACCCCATCCTCGGGTTACGGAAAACTTCGTCGATACGATGGTCAACTACGGTGCCATCGTTTTCCGCTAGTTCTGAGTTTTGGGGGTTCTGGGGGAGTAATGTTTACGTTCGGGTGACCGTTGTCGCTCAGCGCGTAGCCGCTCCGCATTATTCTCAGGGTGATGGTGGCCCGTGATGCAGTCTGTGCTGCGGATGGTGAGCAGGGCAACGTGCTATTTTTGCCAAAATGTGAGGAAACATCGGACGCAATTCAAAGACGCGGTATGATTATGGACGTGCGTCATCGTTCACTGTGACACTTGCCAGCTAACTGAGATCAGGCAAATAAGAGATAAATGTCAAGACCAGACGGAACGTTCTGGAGTGCAGCCAGTGCTAATGCTTACTGCGGTTTAGCCCGTAAGGCTGAAGATCTGTACTCGGTCGGAAGTGAGCAGATAACGTTCGTTTTTTTTTTAGGAATGACGGGTAACTTGTCACCTCATACCAGTTATCTGAAAGCCACTGCCCGTTGACAAATGTGTGACGACCGTTGACGGGCAAGACCGTATAGCACGCTGACGGTTACGGGGACACTGGAAGGTGGCTGGACGGCGTGCGCATTCAGAGGATGTCGGCCTCTGAGGGCTGTCTCGAGACGGCCGACTGTCTCGAGTTGTACAATCGAAAAAAAAAAACGTTGAGTATCAATGTCAGACCGATGTTGGAACTGAGAAAAGAATGAATCCCAGATGGCTTTTTTCCAGATTTGCTTAGATTTTATCTTAGTTTGCTGCATGAACGAAAATTCGAGTTTTATGTTTGTTTCTAATTAGTTCTGCCTTCTCATTGGGTTCGCTTTACCGTTGTTTTGGGTTACCGCTGTGTGCTATCTTATTACCGTTCTAGATTTACATTAGTCACTTCACTTTTTGTTAGTTTTTCCTGGGCGGATTGCTATTGTTTCCTTAGTTTTCTCCTGGTTTTGCCATGATCTTGTTTTATTTGTGCATTTTTCCCAGTCTTGCAAGTTTTGCTTTTCTAATGAGTTAGTTTTGCTATGGCACAAATTGGCAACTAAGGCATTACTAGCAAAAGTTAGCCATAATTCTTATCAGAGTGCTCGTCAGGCATGACCCAATCATATGTGACCCAGACTGACCTGTTTCGGCCTTTTGAAATGTTACAAGTGGTATCAAATTGGTGTCGGTAGAAGACTGGCCAGAAATATTACTGGTATCGGTAAGCATACAACGCTGAAAGGATTTGTAGTATGCGAAGTCCAGTATATGCCCTGAACGTCAAAGCAAAATGCAATTAGTAGACCTTACCCCATGGCAAAAAGTATGAAAAGATTAAATGACGAGATGCTTTAAAAATTACAATCTTCCCTTTTTTATTAAATTTAAGTAAAATGGCAACATTTCTGACTACAGCTTGGTATATATGGTAACATTTAGAACATTCCTTTGAACCGCCCTACGTCAGGAGCTACCACAGACGTTTAAACTTCTCTCTTCAGTAACCGTGATATTGTGCATAAATCTCAGAATCACAGGTACACTTTCCAGATGAAATGTGATTGTTCCCCATTTGGCCAATGTTAAGCATCGGCTACCAGAATCGTTATCTCAGAACCATAGAGGATGCGTCGTTGTTCTGCTTTCAAATGGTTAATCATATTTGAAAACAACCTTAGACCTTAGGACAGCTTAGGGAACATTCAAACAGAAGACCCAAAACATATACTCACTCTGACTGTCTCGAGGAATCGTGGTGGTGGGGGCGGGCATCGACGTTTTAATGGCCGACGCCAGCTGTTTTAATCCATGACGGGAACGATATTCCATGCAACCGGGGTAGTGGAAGACGTCCCACAAGAGGGGCGATATCTGCCCACCGGCAAATTTTCGAGAAGCCGCTGATCTAGGTGTCGAGAGGAAAGACGCGATCCATCGTATGTTCTAGTCGGCCCAATACGAACTGCTCCACCTGTCGCAATGACAGCGGCGGGTATTTGACTACCTTTCATAGCTCATCACTACCGTGATGATTGCTTTATCTTCCAGTTGGAAGTGGCTGCCGCTCACTACGCCCGGGACACGCTAAGCTTTCTGGAGGAGTCGAACGTGCCTGCTGTGGGTCGGAAAGGTAACCCATCTACTGTGCCTCTGCTGCGACCGATTACAAACTTCTGAAGCGTTTTCGAGCCAAAATCTTTGAGATCGGTTGGGTGGCTGCCTTTAACCTGTCGCTGAAACAACCCACTAACGTGGCGGCACCATTCGCTGGTGAGGAGGTCCCGCGAAAATAACAATGGATGGGTCAACCAGAGCTCGCGAACCGCATATCGTTTTGGTGCGAGCAAACTGTCCGACTGGGAGTCTGTGGTGAATGTTGTGTTATATTCGCATGGAAGTCTGGTGACGCCACTGTACAAAAAACAAGTGATGGAGGTTTTAGTTTTGTCCAAAAAGTAACGTTCGCCTGGTGCCGTCGCATGCTGGAAGCCACTTGACCTGACGTTCAGCTTTAAAACGCCGCGTAAAGAACAATTTCCGACCAATTTTACCCTCTCCAAACAACAAGCGATGTGCTTATTCGAACGTGTATCAGCAATAGTGCTTGGCGTTGCTTCGTTCGTGAGCTATATGAGGAGCTAAATGTCTGAGGATCATACTTGAATTATGTAAGTTCTATGGAACGGGCGCTTGCGGACGTCAGCGGGGGTGAACTTTGCATTGCGTGATTCGCGTGCTCATTTTTATCGTTTCTGGAGAAGCCACATCATCCCTTCATTACGTTCTCCTTTTCTGTTAATCTCTTACTGTTTTCCTGTCTAAACACTTGCACTTGCCGGAGCCCAAAGCTGCTGAGCCTGGATTGGAATTGCAGCTTCACCCAGCTGACGTTTGTGCACCTGAGTCGCAGCTGCTGGTTCATCTAACTAACGTTCCTTCACATGGGTCGCAGCTGCAACTTCATGCGATCCACCAACGTTCCTGCACCTGGATCAGAGCTGCGACTTGCCTTACCAATGTTCCTGCAGCTAGATCGCAGCTGCGTTTCCAATCCACTAGCGTTCCTGCAAATGGGTCGCATCTGCAGCTTCACCCCACAAGCCTTTGTACACCCGGGTCGCAGCGCCTTGGTACGTGACTGCTCACAAAAAAAAAACGTTACGTTGACTCATGCTCCAAAGCCTTGAGTTGCAGAATTCGTATTATGCACCCTAATCAGTTCAGAAATTTTGCACTCTACCCTTATCATCACACGAGCGCTTCGATTTTGGCAAATCGAAAGATCAGCAATATTAATCACAGTCGCTCGCCAAGGAAAAATGGGTTTGAAGGACAGGTCTCAGATGGCCTGTCAATGCAATGCCACCTCAGACGAAAAAAACACTTTATAGACTAATGAGAAAAATGCATTAGTTGGATTTCATCACCTGCCAGCAAATGCTGGTGATATGATCTAGATCGGGCTGCAGTCTGTCTGTTTCGCGTCTCAATCGCAATTATACAACGCAGCCAATCACGTGCAGTGTTCATCTGACAGCGCTGTCCACCGTGTGACGGCCGATAATCCCCGTCGTTGCTAAATTATTCACAGATATCGGATACTTAAATCAAATGTGTCACATTGACAGCCAAACGGGTTTATGTGATGAATTTATCAGCCGGAGCGGCGCCGCGGCCGACCGGTTCGCGCCGCCGGGGCCCGCCGCCCGGCGCCGCCACGTTCCGGCTTTGGCGAGTGCTCCCAACCAGTGGCGATCGCCCACCAGAGGTGACAGCGCGTAGCGCGCTTCACTCGAGCGCGTGACGCGGGCGCGGGTGGGCGGCGCGACGTGTTCCGCGTGGCTGCGTCGGTGCGTGTGTTACGGCGGCGTCGGCGTACCCCGCGTCGTGTGAGACGTACCAAACATTCATCGCCCTTGGCTTTGAACTGCCCAAGTGTGGCCCGGATTGGACGGAACCAGTTATCAAGGGCGACAAAGTGACCGCATTGGGACCAGGCGTCCGGCGTGACGTTTCGATCGGACCTCGTTACAGCTCCAGAGGGACGCGGTGGCCAGGGACATGAAGAGACTGCCGTGTGCCTACAGGTGAGCAGGATCCGCTCAGTTGAGGTTGGGAGTGATCAGCCACGCCAACGAAGGGCTGATCCCCGCCTCGTGAGCATCGTCGGCATGTGCGGCAGCCTCAGTACCCCAGCCCTGCTTTTGCTGTACTCCCAAAGCCAGTGTCGTTAACGAAGACATGGATAAATGTTATTCCCACGCCTTCTAGAAATCTAAACGTAAAATACGATATCGTAAGATCGTGGTTCTGGCGTTGGGATCCATCTTGTTTCGAAAACCGAAAAGAAACTTTTCACTCACTTATTGTACGAATTACGCCGGACTCTTTGAAATGCCTACGTCCTCGCTGTAAAGGTTCTCATTCGAATGCCTTCCAATCAGTTACTGAGTGGGTGCACTAGATAAAGCACTATCATTGCTACCTGTTGCACAGTGGCGGCGCCAAGCAAATTGGAGCTAAGGGTACATATACACAGCCTCGTCAAATGTTTGTTCTATAAACGAAATAGCCGTACCAACATGTACCAACCAGTATCCCATTAGAATGGGCCACCTCATAACATAATGCAGGTAATACGACACAAAACGACCATTACTTGAACGCTGGCGTGTAGAGGGCTTGTTCGCCGGCGGTTTAAAATATGCTGAGTTCAAAAATGAACAGTAGTCCTAAAATCTTTTCTGACAGCGGATGGAGGGTTTGCTGCATCGATGGGTACCTAAATCAAAAATAGGACTGCACTCTCAGCTCATCAGAAAGCCTCTTCTGCAAACTTAAATGTGGTGTGAGCTCGCTGGCACTTTGCTCGTCATGGTCTAAATTGCCATCCCATTGCCTATTTCCAAGTCTGAAAAGAGCGAAAACTGCATGGATTTGAACATTTACAGCTGAAGAAGCGAAAAGTTCATTTGTGAATGGCAAATCATGTTCGCAATTATCATGTCTGAAAAACGCATTTTGCGCTTTTCATATCAGCCTGCAATGTGGGTAGGGGTACAGATAATTAGACGCCGTGCTGGAGGCCACAAAATATGGCGTGTTGAAATGGGGATTGTTTTGGTGGATGGCGAAAACGGCGCAGAACATCTTTAGGGTTAAATCCTTCATCATCAGCAGCAGAAACATCCGCTGAACACCTCCCTCAGTCCAGTCAGTCAGTGCAGTTCGGTCAGTTCATTGCATCCCTGGCTCGCCGTCCCCCAAAAAAACCGTCGCGCACCGGACGGACAAGGAAGTGTGAGGTGTCTCTCCTTCCTGGCTTAATTCCGACCAAACGTTTCCACGTTATGCAGGTCTGCAGATTTCCTTCAGGGTCTGCGTCTTACAACCTATTTGAACCCCATGCTTAGACTCCTGTATCCATGTAACTCGTAGTGCCTTATGCCTCTTTCCTGCTTTGATATCTTTAGAATTACTCAAAACGTTGTGTGGGATAAATCGCTTTTATGGCAGTTTGGTGTTTGTCATTGACTCCGGGCATCCTTAAGACATTTGAAATTATTTCAGCGGTCTTTAGCACCACATTTACGGCACGTGGGCGGCTGCTGGATGTCGTGGGGACACGCTGCCGGTCGTCAGTGGGTCCCCCGGTACGCCGGATCCATGTTCAGGCCGATTGTCTTTTGGTCGCCGTCGCAGGCTTTCCCGTAGTAAAAGAAGACAGGTATGACCACGTTAGGTCCTTCTCGCTATTGGATCCTGTTGGGGCTGGACTGGGGTGCTGGATCCAGACTGAGGGGCGTTGGCGTATTTTGATGGCATCCAAACGTCCTTATTCCCTTGCATGCTGGCCATCGCATCGTAGTCGTATCGATGGTATTGTATCGTATCGGTCATTGTAGGAGCTGTGTAGCGAGGATGAGCAGAGCGGCTATCTCTCATCGTGCATTTAACCTTGTCAGCATTCTCCACCTGTTCACCTTCGACAGTTGATTGGTGGGTTAGGTTTGAGGCGGTAAGATCCCCCCGCCATGTCCAATTCTCTGGCGTAATGCTGTCACGTGCGTCGTATCCCACTTTGTGGAGGATGTTTTTTTGCCTGAATTTGGGACGAATTTTTTAGGGCTTGGATGGGTGCGGAATCAACAGTGTTCAGATTTGAGCTCCAACTTTCAGAAGCTTTCAGAAAATGCCCCAACCGAAAATTCATGCAGAGCGATGCCATTTTTTCAGCTTGAGCGGTTCAGTTTGATAGGTTTCACTCAGGTGCATCGATATTGCGTCATTTGGAAGCAAATACGAGGACCCACCAAACTCGTTCTTTGTTCTTCTCCCATGGCTCCTTTCCTTGCAGTCATTACCTTCTAGTTAGTTCCAGTATTCCGGTATGAATGGGTTTCTGACACCTTCGATGGTTCCCGTGTTCTCTCGAAAAATACTGGAAAAGGATTTGCGAAAAGTATGACGAATGGTACAGATGTGTTACTGAATTACAACAGGTGTCAAAATTTTTGCTTTCCCATGGTTGAGGGCAGATACGTGCCTGAATCCCGATGGAATGCAGATTATCCCCGTGTCGTATTCAGTCCCTGGTTGACCTAGGCGAGTCATTGCGTTGTCTCGGAAAAGTGTCCCTCCGGAACAAAGCATTCCCCGGGTGACTCATCACTTACTCTGATCAACTTAGAATCCGACGCAAAACGAGGATAATCTGCATTCCATTGGGATTTCTGTGAATATCTGGTTGAGGGGACAAAGCATGATTTTGGGATGGTTCTTTTCAGTCGGAATAATTGTGTTCCATTTTCAGGTTTTCAGATATCGTCCTAAATACAAAAAATTGTCGCAGTGCTGAGATGTATGCGTTGAAATTTATTCAAATGATTATGAATGCACGATTCCTGTTGGATCTAGGCCATGTGCAAATGCAAAGGGCAAATCTCCCTCCGTGTAACGTAATCTAGTCCTAGATGATTATTTCTGCCTGGATCTGGATCATTATTTAGTCGTTTTGAGCAAACACTTCCTTGTATAGTTTTTGGAATGTCTTTTGAACTGTGCTTTTTACGACAAAGATTTGCTTTTTCATTGGATGCGATTTTTTGTTCTTCCTTAATGAACTTATGATATGAGGCAGTCAGTCATAGAAATTACAGCTTTGATTGCACCCAGAAGCAGTTTATCCATTTCGGTCTACTGATGACTGTTTTCTTGTTCTCCGGTACGTCACCCAATGCAGGCTGTTGGGTAATACGTACACACACTTATATTTGAACGGGATCGTAAAGCTTCATATCTCCGGCGATTTTTTTTATGCGGCGTCGATTCCTGGCGTCACCAACGTCGCAGATTTTCCCGTTTGTTGTCGCGGTTGATATTTATTTTGTTTTGAGCCTGAGCTCATTCATGCACGAGGTTAGAATCAACCTGTTCTCTTCACGGTCCCCAAGAATAAAGTAAACCATACTGTATTCTCTTAAGATGCTCCTCGTTCGTCAGAACTGTAATTTTGCTCCGTTGTGAACATACCGGAACCTTCTTTTAACATGTAGTATTATACGTTGTTATTCGTTATTAGCAAAGTAGGCGTCAAACGCCAAGCATTCACTGTTCTTTTTTTAAATGCAGTTATGTACTCCACGAGAAAGAAAAGGCTGTGAAGTCTTTCCTTCGTCCATATGTTGACTACCAGAGGGCTCGAATATTCAGATTTTCTGGATCAGCTAGCCAGCTTATTGATGACGTCATTATGCAGATACCCAACATTTATAGTTTACGAGATGCGCGAAGACGCTGAAGGACCACGAAAATGGTTGGTTCGAATGGATTCAGGACCGGGACGTTTGTATTTATGGCTTGGACGGATTCACAGCTGAGTCGGACGCAGCCCCTCATGCAGATTAAGGAGCTCATACACAATAAGGGCACGGTATTAGAAACACAACAGAGAGACACAACAGAGTTGTCCATGGAATGAGTATGACAGTGGTGTGAAGTTTAGTCCATGGCTCGTTGGATTTGCTTTTACGGGTAAATATGTGATATTTTTTTATATAGCAATGATATGATGTCGCAACTAATTTTACACCATGATTGGAGATTCTGTGGGATGGGGAAGGCTTCGACCGTTCGCTTTTTAGATATTCGAACATTAGGCCTATGACAGTGACGGGATTGCAGCGGCCTGAAATCCCAACCATACCTTCTCATCACATTTCGAAAATCTCCGGCCACGTTTAACACAATGTAAAATATATAGCAGGGTTATGACGAAAGCGAGCAAATTGTTGTTATTGAATTATCTTTAAAAACTTAAATTATGCAGGTTTTTATAGTCGACTTGTAGATTGTTACTTGAAGTAAATAAGTTCGTGTTACGACTCTGGGAAGCTCGATTGACCACAGCTTGATGTGCCAGATAGTGAAGCTATTCGCTCTGTGAAAGGGCGAGTCAGTAATTTCGCTTAGATCACCGCACATTCAAGTGTGATATACCCCGCTTGTCACAATAGATGCCTAGCCGGGATTTTCAAGAGCGGCGCGGGTTCAAAGGATGATATAGGTATGTGAAATGTGATTCAGATGATCACCATGGGCCAGCTCATGGTGACGTGATAAAAACACGTCCTTAGTGAAGCAATTTGTCCACGTGACGTACCCATGGCTGTGCAGCGGAATCTCTGTTGGTGGTTCATACGTCCCATTGAACCCGCGCCCCGGTCAGAGAGACAGTCGTTTGGCTCAGCGATGGTTTGGCCACAGTGTTGTAGCTGAGCGGGTGTGGGTACAGGCTGCCGAATTTCAGGATTTGCAGACACTATATCCGATTGCCTAGGACGAGGGTCAGCGTAAGATGTCTGTTGGATTATCAGGGAACCCTGCAAAACCATTTTTAGAGACATAAAGGCGTGGTTAGTGGCGTAAGATCGGCGTACAGACCACCAACACTCCCCGTGCCAACGCCTGGATATCTTAACTTTCCGCTGAGATCACAGCATAAATCATGCCTACGAAACTTGTGGCCTGGCAGTAACTTGAGCCACATTCGGTGTCGAATGAGATTAACTGTGGAAATCGCAGCGGCCAGTGAAGGCTGAAGTTTGATAAAACTCTGCTCTGTTTACACTGCGGGCGGAAAGCTGTGACTGGTTGAAAGCAGACAGCGTGAATTATCGCTGCACTGCCGCGAACGCAATGTAAACGGACCATCACATACTACATCTCAATATTGGGATGTTAGGCTGTTACGAGGTGCTTTACGAGTTATGGTTGTGGTTCGGCTGGCCAAAGCAAGCGATCTGCTCCAGACAGCAAGCCAGCAGGAAAATGGCACTCGATAAGGGAGCTAAGGGTACCTGTTTCCGTCATCAGGTCATCGCTTTGGCGGAACCATTTCCCTAACTGAGCTCATGGATGTGTGACAACCAGTTTTTGTCGGATCTGCTCATTGCTGCCTTTTCCTGATATTAGCCAAATTAGATGTACAACTGTTCTTGACCGTACTTCCTCTGTTAAGCATGACATGAGGCGCTAGCTATTATGCCGGTTTGTTATAATTTCGATGGGCGCCCTGCTTTCGTGAAGCCGTGGTTTGTGGGAGAAATGTCGGTCTTTGTGTTGGGTCCACCATGTCAGACGTTTTCCAGTTATTTAGTGCCTCGGAAATAGGACTACGTCCTGGTTGGCAGGGATCGTTAGGGAAAAGATCGCAGTCATTTTCTGCGGACAGAAAATCTCCGCAGATTTCAGGCCGGAAATTACGAAAGTGGATGTCATTTGCGTTGCCTTTTTGGCACCAATCAGGTATTTCTTCACGATCGACCGGGCGGCCATGCCTTGCCGTAGCTCCGGGGTAAGGAAGCCCTATGCTCTCAGAACAACAGAATCGCAGAGTAAAGAATACATCCTGAGTGGTCACAAAGTCGGTGCATGGTCTTCATGCTCTGTGATGCCTTTTGCGCACTGACTCATACGTTTCGAATAGTGTCCGCTAATTGGGTGATGTTTTTTCCCAGCGCTCTCAGGTCAGCCAGTCCCAGTACCATGCGTGTGTGCCGGAGGTGCCTTGCTGTCGACAGTGGGTGGAGTGATGCGTAGGCTCGGGAGGCGACTTGCTGTCGACGGTGGGTGGAGGCGACGCCGCGGCCTGATGCGATTGCTCCAGACGGCGGCCAGCGGCGCTCGGCGGCCACGGCTGGCCGGCGCTGGGCGGCGGCGGCGGCGGCGGCGGCGGCGGCGGGCGGCGTTGGCTTATCGGTGGCCGCCGTCCTCCCAACCAGGCCCTATTTGCTGCCGCATTCAGTCACCATTTTTCACGCTGGCCCCTGCGGTGCATCATTTGGTGGCTCGTATCTGGACACATTAGCCGAGTAACCGGGCTGGGGAACCGACAGAGAGCCGGGAAATGGCTGGTCACAGAAGGACCGACATAACCCGAGTTGCAGCTCAAAGGGAATTCTGCGCATTTGAGTAGGTCATGTTTGGATTGTTCCTGACATACGGCACCGAGGCCGGAGCTTGGGAGTCCGAGGTGTCTTTGGGAGTAGAGGAATGGACTGATGGTAACGTTGCTTGTTGAGTTAGGCTATTAACTTTGGCCGTTTTGGCCATAACACTAACCGTGCTAATTACGCGAAGAATATTGTGACCCTTCTGAATGACACTGTAAAAAATGTTTCGGTCGATACTGGTAGGTCTTGCTGACTGGTTTGGCTGATAGTAACCAGTATAGACCGAAATATTTGTTTCTAAATCCATTTTTTTACTCAGAAGTTAGAATATCTTTTTGAAGAACTATCCGCAAAAGACCTAGTGTCAGTAAGTCGTAAGTAGTAAACTCAGAGCCCAAATATTGCTGGAATAACTACTAGGAAAAGAATCACTGACATTGAGTCGGCACGTCCTTACTCATTTTGATTCTTGATCCTCTTTAAACGCATATAACATGCAGTTGCTTGTTTCCAGTATATTGTGCTGTTTTTTGAAGAGGATAAAACGATATAAATTGGTGTAACTCCGGTATATACATTCTCTTCTCAGCAAAATGTCTTCCACCTACTCATTCTGGCGTCGGCTGTTTACCGGGTGGATGCTGCGGTGTCAGTGTGGATCGAAGCACTGAACTTTGAATCGCACTCGCGTTCTTTTTTGCAGTATCTGGTTTTGCTGCCATTGTTTACCTGCACGTCGCCCAGATAGCCGAGATTTGACCGAAGTTACCCCGTCGTGGTCACAGCTGATATCTGTTTGAATATTTAGGATCTAAATCGCAAAAAGGTAGGCTAATATCGCCGCCACATCGTCTGCAGATACTGGCAAAGTCGACCCGCAACATCTGACAAACTCATCCGCGCTGGTTATGGGTCACCTGACGTATGGTGTTGTCTTTGTCGGCGTCCGGTTGAACGAGCGGGCCCGTTGGTCAGGGCCGGTGTGACGTCACCGCCAGACAAGTGACAGCCGGCCGACGCCCCGCTCCTCACCGGCTGATCGCGCCGGCAGTCCGGCCAGACCGACAACAGAAATCCGCCTGGCCAAACTGGCGGCAGACATCCGCCCGGCCAGACCGACAGCAGAAATCCGCAGACATTCGCCCGGCCAGACGGTGGCAGACAGCTGCCGGTATCGGCCGTCTCTGTCACGGGTTGATGGTCCTGGCTGACTGTACAGGCCCAGTCGTGACAATAAGCTGCATTACTCAGACGTTTTGAACGTTCACGACAGTTCTCGGCGGACGTGCGGTGTGGTAGTTATTTCGAAGGAACGATATATTTTATTGGTGCCAGGGCTTCTCACATGCACCGGACCTGGTACCAGTTTCTTGTTGAATTTCACATGCGGAGGAATTGCCTCCAATTATTAAAGGAGTACGGCGGGGCTTCTTCCGTTGTATATTTGAGTATAACATACATGCAGAGTGATAAATTGAAGCCAGCAAAGGGTCAGGGCAGCTATATGAAGTAACAACAGAGCTTCACTAACTGACTGACACGTTGCGTACGAAAAAACTGGTTCCGCTGCACCCTGCATCAGTCGTTCAGCGCGCGGCGAGCGCGGCGCGGACCACAGAGCACGAGGAGCCCTCCACTGCCGGCGTCTTCTGGCCGGCGTCAGACCACGGTTACAGTGTCGGCCGGCTTGCGTGATTGGTAGGCCGCGCTGAACACGAGCGTGCGGCACGAGGGTCTCTCACGTGCGTCGCTCAGCGGGCCTCGTTCCAGCTCTGGTGACAGCCACATACCGGCGGATTGGCGGAAAATGTTACATGCATATTTCAAGCATCCTCAGCTGTGGTTTGAAACACAGACGTCGTGAAAAGTCCGGATTTGTCGCTACGTGGGCGTCATTAGAGTGCTGGGGGACGGATATTTGCTCTTTTCACAGCGGAAAATTTACACAGAAAAGCAATGGTGTGGTTTAGCGCAGCACCGTGTTTAGCGACAACTGCGTGCGCCCTCGTTGACGAGGAAGCCACTGTGACGACTGGTCAAACAGTCATGAGTGGCGACCCCGACACGCTGGAAAACATTAAGTCGACGTTCGGTATCATTAGAACATCCCCCAGTCTGGCCGGAGGAGTTTGCCGGCCATTAAATTAGAGACAAGAATCGATGCGTCTGTGAGAGGTACCACCAATCGATACCTGACATAACAGCTCCAGCTTCCCCTATCCAGAACCGGTCTGTCCACATCCAGAGACATTCTGTCTGTATCAGAAGCCGCCTTGTCTGTATTCGGAGATATTCGACCCATTTCCGGAGTAACTCTCCGGATCTGGAGACGCTATCTTCAGATCATGAAATCTTTTGCCCACATCCGGGGGCGTTGTGTTCAGACCTGAGAAGATCCTTTTTATTCCCCAGAACATTCCGTTAAGATCCTGAGGAATCGTAGCCAGATCAGAAGACGTTCTGCCTATCCGAAAACTTCTTGTCCAAATTTCGGACGCTCCTTTGAGATTCGGCGACGTCGCCTTTAGATCCGGCGACGTTTTGTTCAGATCCGGAGACGCTCGGACGGCGGAGAGATCCTCCGACCAGTGCGGCTCGCTGCTCCAACCGCGCGGAGACGACTGTCGGCTGGAGTGGCGGCGCCGAGATGTCTTTGTAACGCAAACTGGGGCGGCGGGCGGCCGCAGCCCGCGGCGTTTGTGTGGTTCGAGCCGTTTCTCCGTCGGCCACGCCGTATGTATCCGTCGTCCACAGTCAATAAATAAACCGGTGCGCCATGCTGAAAGACCTCCGTACACAGTTGGCTGGCGGCGGGCGACAGGCAAAAACTGCGCCCGGCGGGCGGTGCGACGCAACTCGCCAGCTCACCTCAGCCCAGCCACCACCCGCCTCTCGCCTCGGCCCCGGTCACCAACCACCTCTCGCCTCGGCCCCGGTCACCACCCACCTCTCACTTCAGTCCCAGTCACCACCCACTTCTCACCTCAGCCCCGGTCATCACCCACCTCTCACTTCAGCCCCGGCCACCACCCACCTCTCACCTTAGCCCCGGTCATCACCCACCTCTCACCTCAGCCCCGGTCACCCCCCACCTCTCGCCTCGGCCCCGGTCACCACCAACCTCTCACCTCAGCCTCAGTCACCACCCACCTCTCACCTCAGCCCCGGTCACCACCCACCTCTCACCTCAGCCCCGGTCACCACCCACCTCTCACCTCAGCCCCGGTCACCACCCACCTCTCACCTCAGCCCCGGTCACCACCCACCTCTCACTTCAGCTCCGGTCACCACCCACCTCTCACCTCAGCCCCGGTCACCACCCACCTCTCACCTCAGCCCCGGTCACCACCCACCTCTCACCTCAGCCCCGGTCACCACCCACCTCTCACTTCAGCTCCGGTCACCACCCACCTCTCACCTCAGCCCCAGTCACCATCTTCCTTTCACCTCGGCGCTAGTCACAACCCCCCTCTCACCTCAGCCCCAGTCACCATCTTCCTTTCACCTCGGCCCCAGTCACCACCTGCCTCTCACCTCAGCCCCAGTCACCACCCATCTCTCACCTCAGCCCCAGTCACCATCTTCCTTTCACCTCGGCCCAAGTCACAACCCACTTCCCCCTCAGCTCCATCCGCGACCCACTTCGCACCTCGGCCTCAGTCACGATGCACCTCCCAGCTGAGCCCCAGTTGCGACTGGCCAGGTTGACTGGCTGGGCCTTAGTCACCACTGGCCACCCGGCCTCGGTCTTGGGTCAGGCCGCCGGCAGCCCATTACTGCGGCTGGCCAATATGCCAAGAGCCATAAACACCGGCGGCCGCTGACAGTGCCGCCGTGTTGTCTCTGTCATGTGCTGTTTTAGATCGTGCGCCGCCGTCTGGCTGCTGCTTGGGGCGCGGTGATGGCCGGCAGTTCACACGAGGTCAGTAGTGATGAGGCTGGAACGGTCTGCGTGGCTATGTCGTAGTAAAGACTATCCTTCCGCCGATTGTCCAGGGTCTGCTGGACATCGCTGTTGCACGGAATTGCGGTGTCTCTAGTCTTCAGTCCTCATGCTGCTCATTGCCTCCAGTCGCCATTCAGTCCTCCTGTTTTTGGTCTCCAGTCGTTCTTCCGTCCCCACTGTGTTGTGTCTTCGGTCGGTCGTCAGTCTTCATACTTTTCGACGACTCCAGTGGCTGTTCAGGCCTCACACTGCCAAGTTTATTCGGTCGTCTTACATTCCGTCTGCTGTCCAAAGTTTCATTTTTCTCTTCATCCCACTGCCATGCTGTGGGTGTCCCTTTTGCCCAATACTATGGCAGTTACAGGCTGTTTATAATGTGCACTTTTATAAGTATTGCCCTGTGCGTCTGGGTCGCCACTCATTCCAGTGGCCTTTTGCGTTGCCGCTGTCTACTGTCTTCTTTGTGCACCACCTTGTCTGTCCAGTCTTTGTGGTGGTTCGCAGCCTTCGATTGTTCACTGTCTGTTCGTCCCGCCGTTCATCATTCCACGATTCATGGTCGGTTTCGTGTCCCGGAGTCTCCGCGGTGATTGACCGGGAGCTCGGCGGACTGCCGGCCGTCCAGCCCCAGTACGCTGGACGGCCGCCCGCCTGCCGCCGCGACCTTGGGTCGTCGCTGCAGTGGCCGCCACATTGGAGGTGCACCGGTCCGGTGCGCCGGTTTGGCGACACTTGGCCGAGCCGGCCCGCGCCGCCGCCTCTCGAGCGCACCAAACCGCGATTCGTGCGCCAGCCCAGCTCTCTGTTCCGGGTCCCGTGCAGGGGTCTGCGGTTATCCTGGCCTGGACTTCCACACGTGGTGTACGGACTTTCCCTTCGGTCAGGGGCCTAGTAATAGGGGGCGCGTGGGGCGCGAAAAGGAGCGATTCGGGCACCGTGCTGCACTGTTCCTTGTCGCCCGGCTATTGGACACTGACGGACCTCAAGATGGCGTGTCTGCGCAGCCCGGGCCCGTTAATCGCTTGTTTATGCCAGGGTCCCCTGTTCCGCCGATGGCGACCAGCATTGATGGACGGATGCCGCGGATTAGGTGACCAGGCCATCGCAAATCCGGGCGCTCAGAATGAGTGATAGAATTGTAATGGCTCGGCGGACGTCCATCAGATGTAAATCCCTGGAAAGCGTTTCTCCCGTGACCCGTGGTATTCACTTGGGAATAGTCGCGCGCTGTGCCAGTGCCAGAAACACGTGACACGTCAAATAGCACTAGAAGGTTGTTATGGCTGGGCTGGACGATGGCATGCCAGCCGTGACAGCGGGGCCGCCTTCGCTGAATTCGGGTGAGCCATCCTGCTGGGCGCCCCGCTGGAGAATGGACTGCAGCTTTCTTATTTTGTTGTGCGGTCGTCTTATTAATCGCTGTTTTCTGCAGGCACGATGTAAAGAACCACTGCGCGACACCTGCTGGTGATTGTGGCACAGATTTGCAGCCGGTTTTTAAGCGTCTCGGTGAAAATTCCTGTCATATGGTTTCCTCGTTTGGTGTGGATTTCACGAATCCCTAAATCCTATGGCGAAGTCACGCTTCGCGCGTCGAACTTATCCAATCCATTTAGCACCTGACGAGAATATCGGCAACGGCTCCTATTTGCTCAGAACGGCGTATTTAAGGTCCGGTTGTGTGCGTCTAGGCAACAGGCCGGATACGTTCTCTTGTACCCATCAGACCAGTGCGAGCTGGGGCCATGTGAGTGCGGCTGCTGTGCACTGGAAGGCCGGGAGGAACACTCCGGGGGTCAAGTGTCGCCGCCGGCCGGTGTCGGCACGCCGGCGGCCACAGTCGTAGAGCTATCTCAGTCCCGATCAGGCGTAACATTTATACGTCCCATTGCTGCGGTGGACTAAAACCTTTGACTTTTTCTCTCCGTTATGTGCATTGCCATCCGTTACCACGTGCAGTTCTCTCGTCACTGTTAGTTTTATAACGTCCGTGTAGCAAAATACATACCTGTCACAGTTAACTTTCCAGGTCAAATAAAACAAGCTCTTATACTTGACCTGAATGGAAGAACCATTGCAACACGGTACGAGGGTTGTTCGTTTTTGACCATTCGTGAGAAGACAGATTCTTTCCCCATTCTTGAGATTATCTTTTTAGCATTGCGCAAACTGTGTGCTGAAAACACAATGTCCAAAAACGTGTCGTTCCGGGACTGTGTGCGGGACAAACAAGATTCCATACGAATTGGCATTCCAGAGTTTGGAGGTTTTAGAACTCCAGGAGCAAAATCATGTCATAATCTAGGTGCAGTAAGATCTTAGATATATACCAAAGCTAAATCAAAATCTGGAACATATGCTAAAGTGTGAAAGCTTACAAACATCAGGCGAGTTGGTGTTGCCATGCTAAAGATAAACGCTTTGGCCAATACTTCCCAAGAAGAATGTCCGGGTAGGAGCTGGCAGTGGCTTTTACATTAGTTGCTCGATATCGACGGGAAAACGCTCATGTAAACTCTTCTCGATATTACTACATACTTCTGATGTTATGTTAGTTGCAACCGATGGCTCATGGGGATTAGAAGCCATTTCATGATTTGACACGTTGGGTTGGCCGCTGCCAGGACAAAATGTTATTTATTTCGTTATTTTCGGTCGAAATTTCGACTGTAGCCAAAAGGGCTTAGCCACCTGTTCGTTGCTCTGATGAGCGTAAGTGCATCCGTTTTTGCAGAGCTATGCATCGATCTCTGTGAAGGAGTAAGCTGGGAGTGCCTTTACCGGCGTTTTGAAGGCATTTTAGGCTAGTAAAATCAAGGACTGAACGTTCTGATACAATATGCGTCAGGAGAGTTTTAGAGGGACGTCACAGGAATCATCATCGCAAAAGTCTGTTGATGTCTCAAAAGCCCGGGGAAACGCTTATCACACAAACGTTAAGCTGATATATTTCAACACGGTTTTGCTGTAGTT
Source organism: Capitulum mitella (assembly GCA_030062745.1). Taxonomy (NCBI): domain Eukaryota; kingdom Metazoa; phylum Arthropoda; class Thecostraca; order Pollicipedomorpha; family Pollicipedidae; genus Capitulum; species Capitulum mitella. Next base: position 20,401,816 of record CP099839.1, read on the forward strand.
TTGCCATGGTGGAGTACATATTTTTCCGTGAACAAAGGAGCGCAGGCGAGCAAGTGCAGGACTAAGAACGGTAAACTAGGTTAAAATCGTGTTATTCCGAAATGATCATTCGACGGACATGACGGAAAATGGACTTGGAAATGCCCAGTGCCCGAGTGGGTGTTGGAACAAAATCTCGTGGTGGAACATGGACCGATAGCTGCAGAAATCGCGAACAATTGGTAGCTTGATGGCCTTACAAGCTTATAATGTGGTTCCGCTGGGGAAAATGGGCGACGTGAATGCAAAGGTCGTCTTGCATCTCAGCGGCGCGGTAGACCACTACAACAGTTTACACAGCCTGGCCAACAGTTGCACAAAGGTGTAGTAAAAACTGGTCTGGATAGAGTGGTCAGCGAAGCGATGGGGATATCAAAACGTCTGTCGGTAAATCGTGTTATTCCCTGTATTCTTTCCTACGTGTGACGCCTCAGAATTTCTGGAACCACTACGTTGTACTTTAATGAGCAATACAAATTCTGACGTTTGAGCCCAGTTTTATGCATTCAAGCTCAAATAAAAATACCTAGAAATGGCATATTTGGAATCAGCGCTCCTCAAAACTGTGGTATCGTCATTTTCAATCAGAACGGATTTTCACGTCAGAATTCTACTATGAATGGGCCTTGCAGCGATATTGAAAATGTCTAGCGTTTATGACATCTCTCCCCTCGACAGCGTGGGTCTCTCGGTAAAATATAATTCTATTTATGCCGAAGATTTCTCATCGCGCAAGAAGACACATGAATAACGGACTTCTGGCGTGATTTGGCCAAGACGAGACTTTAAAAGAGAAAATGATCCTGGTCTCAAATATAGTGTCTGTTCCGTGTCCAAGGTCATCTCCTATATTTTTATACCGTTTTGAAGTTTATCCCCGGAAAAATATCGCCTCAGAGCAAGTTCAACAACGATGTCAGTTGGAGGTAGGCGCGGTGGAGGAGCCCAAACGAAAAGTGCACGCTGTGCCTTAAGAGGCGAGTGACATGGGTATAAGGATTGGCTTACGCTGTGATGATGGTGCCACGAACTACCACGAAATGTGGCAAAAAGAAACCCGGGTTGAGGTGGACAGCAAAGCGGTGGAGACAAATAAAAATCCGTAACTTGTGCTGTCTTGTACATTTTCCGCTTGTATGGACATCAGTGTCGGAAATAGCAGTCTGCGTGTCATTGCGTCATACATTTTCGTATATTGAATTTTCAGCAACAAAGCCTTCATAAAATACCAAAGAATGACGTACTTCGAATGGCAACCTCAAAATCCGCTAAAATTGCTATTTTCATGCAAACCCAGTTTTCACGCCAGAAGTCCCATGATATATTTCCCGGCCACCCCTGTAGAAGAATTGTAGTGTTCACGGCAAAACTCCGTTCTTGAGGTAACTGCATGCAACTTTTTATGCTCATATCTGCGTCCCACGTATATAAGCTGTGAAAACAACAACTATATGAACTGAGCAAAGATGCTCTTGAGGAAATAAACGGGAGCAATCTCACCGACTCGTCATGCTTTCGAACTTTTGTTAGTCTCCGCCCATTTTGAGAAACAAGGTCGCATTAATGTTACAGTAAAGCATTTTTGATAAAATGAATGTAACCAAATACATGTTGGTAGAAAATATTGAAAAGGTACATAAACCAAATGGCTTCAAGTTTCTGAATTTCGGTTTTCGTGGACTTCAGTTTTTAAAGCAAAGCAAACTTCATTTCTCACATACCAGAGACGTTTATTGACTAGACGAGGCCAGGTAGCACCAGGGCACTGTACTTCTGTGCATCTGTGTAGGTGCTGTATGGACTGTGTGTGTATATGTGTAGGTGCTGTATGGACTGTATAGGTACTGTGCATCAAAAGGCCGCGGCATCATCATCAAAAACAAACTAAACCACTATTAGCTCTGTGTGGGGCGTTGCGATGCTTTTGCAGCACATTCGTATACGTACCTATGTAGCGACCAGATCTCGAGACATTGCTGACCCTGAATGGCTTGAGCAAGAGGTAGGTGTTAAGTTTCTTAAGATATTGGTGATGTAAAAACAACACAGATTAGATGGTATTTTAATGATATCGTTACTTTTGGCGGATCCTTTTGAAAGATATTCGTTTCAGATAAAGTCCTCATTTTTGGTGAAATTTGTATTGTGTAATCTTATGTTTACATTAATGTCATGCATCTGCCCGTTTTCGGCATTCTGATGCCACTTTTACGAATATTTCGTATTGCAAAAGGTGCAAATCGATAAACTCCTGAGGGAGCGATTGAAGTCTGCTTTGAGATCTCGCGATGGTCAGCTCAGAGCACATCAGTAATGTAGTATTATAAACTGACGTTTTTGCTACCAAAACAAGAAATTAAGGGCTTAAGGTAGCGCAAGGCCATATGCGAGATGCACATAGTGGCAGGCGGCTTAGAAGGCAAAACACGGGAAAATGTGTGTGTACAGTCGTCGTTGATGTAACATATTTTTAAATGTGGAATTGCAGTGGCCGATGAGCCGGAATTACAGTGCACACTTTTAGCAAACTACCGTGACATTGCATATTTATCTTTTCATGAAAATACATTGGGAAACGTATTTCCATCATTTCGGCAGGGCACATAAACGGGGACGAGCACCCGCTCCTCTGAGTGCGTCTCTGAAAGTGAATATGATCCGTGCTGCCGACCACACTCAGCTGTTGCTATTAGTCTGAACTGAGTCTGAGCCACCGATTCCGCTGAGCTGTTACCGTTTGACACTGACGCAGCCGAGAGCCGTTAATGGTGGGCCGTGGGCCGCGGCTGCCAGGTATTTATGGTCTCCCGTGTCAGCAGTGCACAGTTAGCTCGATCATGACTGCAAACAATGCTATCTGAGGTGGCCGATACACTATCGGATCAAACTAAACAAAACATTAGCATACAGTGTAATCTTGCTATCAGGGGACGGCTCGAACAGTAGCGGCGCGCTGATCTCAGAGGCGCACCGGCTCCCGGACAACTGTATCGGGAACAGGACGTCCATCGCCTGCACCAGGAATAGGACGTCTGCCACCTGCGTCAGGAACGGGATTTCTACCACCTGCATTGGGTAAAGGGTGTCCACCACCTCCATCAGAAACAGGAACCTATATCACCTACATCACCCATCACCTTTATCAGGAACAGGACGTCCAACGTCTGTATCAGGCACAGATGGTCCAACCCCTGTACGAGGAACAGGACATCTAGCATCTTCATCAGGAACAAAAAGGATCTGTTCGAGGAAACGTCCAACGTCTGTATCAGGCACAGATGGTCCAACCCCTGTACGGGGAACAGGACATCTAGCATCTTCATCAGGAACAAAAAGGATCTGTTGAAGGAACAAACCTGGAACAAGATTAGGATGTTCTGCGCCGTCATCAGGCACAGAACTTCACAACTTTGAAACTGACGAGCAACAAAATCAGGACGTCCATAAAATCAGTACTGTGTGAAAGGAAGCAGACGCAAGAGGAGTGGACACTAGGTGCGTTTTGTCCATAGTCTTGCAACGTGGCTGGGCTTTCAACGTAGCACGAGGCAACGGGGCTTTCGGCTTAGCATGCGCATTGGCACGTAACGAATCTGTCCCTTACTCAGATTTATCATACACCAGTAAGACGTCTTCTGGTGTGCATGGCGAGCGACGTCTGCGCTGTCACCGTTTGAATTAGTACTTTAGTTTTTGCATTTTACAGTACAACAGGATATATATGGATCATCTATTTCATTACTCTGCTATTTCCGAAGTGCAAGTTTTAGCTCCGCGCGCGCCCATGGTATTGTTCATTGCTATTACTGAGCAGTGAAAATCACCGATGTAAAAATAGGTCAAAGAGGATGGATATTACTTCTGGAATAGTGTGTGGAAGAAAGAGCTTGCGAAGTAATGCAAGTACATGCAATTTAAAGAAATGGTTTATCTTTCATTGAAAAATTCTGTGAAGTTATTAGATTCCAGAAAGCACTATGGCTGATCCTGGGCGGGCCGGTCGCTCAGTGGGATTTTTTGCTGTTAGTTGCAGCAAGACCTCCGGTCGCGCTCATTATCACTTGTGAATGAAGCGCCGGAAGGCGCTGCATTGTGGCATGTCTGAAAACCTAGCATGCCATCGAGAAAAATTTGCCAGAAACTGAAATCGATGCTCACTACCCAGTGCCTGGTCAGCTCGCCCTGGTGCACAGCAAAACTTTGCAAGTATTCCTTGATTGATAGCAACCAGTTTTTTCAGTGGTGGCCTTTTGCAAATGCTCCGTGATAGCAGCCTTTTTCCAGTGGCGGCCACAGGAGTTGAAAGGCAATGCTGGTCATGCATGTAACGTAATGAGTAAAAGAATCATTAACTCGACTGTTGCTGGGGCATTTCGTCACCTAGCTTTTTCCTGGGGGGAGGAGGGGGGACAGACGCCCCATGCAATAACCTCGTAACCAATTAGGCCGAATGAAACGGTAGTCGTTTGCCCTGAATGATATACCTCCGGATGTGTCATATTTTTGGGCCTGAGGATTATATTTCAGGTCACAGGTTACGTCAAAGGACAGTATTTGATTGATTCGGACGCACTATCTTTTTTCATAGGAATTGGAAATGACACACATCCTTAGCCGAAATAAGTAAAATTGTTTCCATATGATGTTGATGTACTTTGTGAGGAAAATGGAGACAAGGGTCAACCAAGGACATCTGGTATTCTAACAGACAATTCCATATCACTTCATTGTAGGCCTTATATGGCGTAGAAAGCCCTAAAAACACCTTATAGGCCCATCAGTCGTATCTGAGTATTTTGTAATTTTTATACTAGTTTTTGTCATTTACACTTTAAAATCTTGAAACTGGTGTTACGAGTGATTTTTTGACGTAAATGACACCACTCTTGAAATACCGGAATTATATAAATTCGACGTATGACAAACTTGTGTGCGGCCATGGGTGGTTTTCATGATCTCTCTTGACGTAACACGTATAGCACATTAACGGTCGTCTCGCAGGATCATTATATCGATGAAGATCAAGTGAACGAAAAAATAAAATAAGGGCTAAATTGTAAACATCGTCGTCTTTAGGACGTCGTCTTGACGTGATTCTCGACGGACTTTATTGCTAAAATAAGCGCAGTTGATATATACTAGGGGATGCTGAAACTTTGATGAGGTTGCATTGTTTATATATGGAGTTACGTGGTAGAAGAGGGGGGGGGGGCGTTTGACGCCTTCTTCCTCCCAGCAAGCTGCAGGTTAAAAACGTCTGGATAAGACACTTATAGTGATCTCATGTCAAGGAATTAAAAGGAAGCATCGTTATTTCAGTCTCTGTGCGCCTCTTGTGGCGCTGGGCAGGGACTTGGGGCCATGACAGGAAGGAGTGACCTCGTCTAAGGAAATCTGACGGGGCGAGGGAAGCGATTATTAAAACGTCCGAAATCCACCAGTATTGAAAGCATCCTACGGTTTGTTTTTCAAAGGATGGTGTATCATGTATTAGGACTCTGTGGGCTTAACTTGAACGGATTGTGCCCCATACTTGTTTTGAAGGACATACGTAAATACTTAGGTTTGGATTTTAATGAAATATAACACAGCTTCTCGAATTGTTTTCACATCGTGTTGTTTTATATAGACCAGACGAGTAGACGCCGCGCATCGTGTTGTTTTATATAGACCAGACGAGTAGACGCGGCGCATCGTGTTGTTTTATATAGACTAGACGAGTAGACGCGGCGCATCGTGTTGTTTTATATAGACTAGACGAGTAGACGCGGCGCATCGTGTTGTTTTATATAGACTAGACGAGTAGACGCTGCGTTTTTGACGCGCGGACAGGAAGTGGGATTGCCCGCCCGCCATGTTTTTTTTGTGAGTGTGAATATATCTTTCGAAATAATGACTCTAGAATAACGTAGTTTCAGCTATGTTCTGCCGTACTCCACTCATGTGTAAGGATGTTTAGAACTGTGAAATTGATTCACAACCTTGTTTGCTATGGTTCTACACGGCCCACCCATCGGCGGCGACGGCTGCACGCGTGTTGGGCCGCTGGACGGGCTCTGTTTTGCGTGTGGAACGGCGGCTTGTGAGGATGGCTGATGAGGAATGAATGCAATGAAAAAGAATGGAAAATATGAACGAGTTTTTTCCAGAGCGATTGAACTGGTCTCAGCGACATCTTGTGGGGTCTACAGCATACATTTTCGCACGTCAAAGCATAAGTTTTTTGCTTTGATTAGGTTATTTTGTTCTAGGTTATAAATAGGTTAGGCCAGTGGAGGTCAACTGAGTTCGTATATTGACAACGCAGGCTTTCACTGATAACGTTTCAGTTCGATAAAAGAGCACGTGGGTTAATCGGTCCGTGAGTTGTGAACAGTTGCTGTAGGATTAGCTGAGCCACGGACCAGCCTCAGTGCACTCAACGGTGAAACGGGAAATGACGCACTGTTTAACACCCAGACTAAGTTACCATAACTTTGGTAACTCCTAAACTTACCAAAGTTGCACGCCTTCTGGCGAGGCGTAGAACTTTGAAGATTTAGCTTGTGTTAAACTTCATGCTCTGAAGCGTGTGTACCGTTTATAACCCTAGGTGGACTGAGATCAAATGAAAAATATGAACGGGTAATTTTTCCAAAGCGAATGAACTGGTCTCAGCGACATCTTGTGGGGTCTACAGCATAAATTTTCGCACCTCAAAGCATATATTTTTTTATTTGGTTAGGTTATTTTATTCTAGGGTATATATTGGTTAGGCCTGTCGAGGTCAACTAAGGTCGTGCATTGACAGCGCAGGAGTTTTTTTAATGGGCGGTAGTTCAGTCGGTGGGGGCCTTGTTAGCGTGTTGAACGTACTTTCCTCAAGTCCCGCTAATTGGGTGAGGCCAAACAAGACGATCCAGTGTCGTTTGGTGAAGATATACCTCTGTTTTCTCGCCATATGTAACCAAAATACTTCAGGACATTTTGTGAGAGTTAATCTGCTGACCGTGACTTAACTGGGATGAGCCCCACTGACTGCCTAGGCTGTGCACGTAAGGATACGCTAGCGTATGTTGCCGACAGCAAACAGCAACGTATATAATTGACGTGTGACATGCCACATGTGCTTTTACTTCAGTTACAGGTTGATACAATTGTTTTTTATGACACCGTTTGAATATTCAGTGATCGCTTGTCGGGGTATGTCGGGGTCGCAACCATAATGAACGCTCAGAATATACTCAAAGGTGATGACATGTCACAAAACATGTCAGAAATGCAGCTTGTGTTCACTTCATATTGCATGCCGATGCCTTTGCGTCATGTTTTCACGGATGATGTTTCAGTGCGACAAAAGCGCACGTGGGTTAATCGGTCCGTGGGTGGTGAACAGCTGCTGTAGGATTAACTGAGCCCCGGACCAGTCTCAGTGCACTCAACGGTGAAACGGGAAATGACGCACGGTGTAACACTCCAGCTGAGCTGCTCCAGCGACTGGATACGGTTACCTGGCCGATAAGCCATCGGCTGGCACCAGTTGGTGGTCATTGCTGTGCTCGCAAGCTAGCCTGTTACAACGGCGCTACGAAGTGTGAAGGCGGCAGTGGTCGATTTCGTTCCTTGGATTTTGAGGGTATCCACTGTGAATGAACACGTTTGTTAAGATTTAATGTCGGGCTTTGCATTCCGCGAGGGATGAAAACGACCTGTTATGAAGACCGATGAATGCGATATGTACACGCGACGACTCACGAGGACCTGCAGAATCAAGAGTCACGTACGAGTACTCATGATGACTGGCAGAGGTGACGGTCCCACCTGGTAACTCCTGAAGACTGGCAGAGTTAGCGGTCCCGCGCGGTGACTCGCGACTCGCCGATGACGTGACGTGACCATGGCACAATCCTGCAACACGTCAGAGATGTTATGATGGAAGTGAGCACATCCATGGATCTCAGATATCCTTTGGTAATCTCGATAATTTCCCACCACGCATAATGTGCCAGTTTGGATAATTACCCGCTGCTAATATTGTATCCTTTGGTACCATATGTGTCTATACAATACAATGTTCCCAGCTATAATAATTGGTAATAATTGGTATTAATTGGTATCATATGTGTTTGTACAGTGCAATGTACCCAGCTATAATAATTTCTTCGTTAGCTGGTTCAAGTTTTTGGGCAGCGTGTGACAAAATATACGCTACAGTCAGCATAACCCGGCATTGAAAAATGGTTGAGGTATTTTGCTAACCGTACAGGTTGATGGAGAACCATTGGTCCCGATTTCGACTATTCATATGACAATCGATAGCCCATCGTTCCCAGATATACCCCATCTGTTGATCTGAATATCATTAAGGATGCCACAGGTCAGGTAAAAGCGCTAAAATCGGTAATTATTTGCTAACAGCTTCAGCAGCGTATGAACGGAACAAAAATGGTCAGCAGTGGCTGTTTGCAGTATCAAATGAACTCTTGTTGCACTAGAAGGATTGCTTTTGCAGGTCAAGACCCGAGTTCAGTCTAAGTCACAAGGTCATCAGTTTATCAGCGTCATTAGATCATCACCTGGACTTCACATTTGACCTTTTGTATGTTTCTGGTACAGAATTTCACGAGAACTCAAAATTAGCTTTTGTTTCTTTGTGTCGACAGTCCTCTGGCCGCCATACTTAGACCTGCCTCGGAAAAGAGGTTAAGATGACACTAAAGCTAGCCATTGACCGACGTTGACCTCATCTGAGATGACCTATAACTTGCGTGATCTCATATTTAGTCTCTGTGCCATTCCTGATGAGCTTCTTAAAAGCCATGTCAAAAGAAAAAGACGGATACTGGAGTCCTAACACCTGAATAGTGTCTATGATTCAGATTCAGGAATCTATGGTATGATTCGGAACACATGAAAACCGTGTCTATGATTCATGTTTATGAGTCTATAACATGATTTGACGTACCTTAAAATGTCGTCCATTATTTACTGTACGGCATTATATGACTTGCCCTGTGGGGTCCTGGGCCGCTGTTTTTTTCAAAAGATGGCTGTGTTGTTCAGGGAGGGGTACTGGAAATTTGGGCTTCGGGCATTTTTCGTCCAGAAGTTGTGCCGATAAAAACGGGGGGGGGGATTTGCGGTGGGGGCGGAAACAGAAACTGCTCTCAGGACTAGAGGGATAGCACGTCTCGACTTATGTGATGGAGGTGTTTCCACCAGACCAGGGCTGGGTGGCAGAGGTGTGTTTGCGTGTCGCTGTCGCATTCCCGGACCCATAATCTGGGCAGTCCATCGAACCTATCAGGGTTTGGGACGGGTCTGGCGTGACTGGTGCTAATGTCTCAGCCGGACAGTTAATGACGACGCTCTGCCGTATCTGACACTCTGTGGCCAAACAACACAGTTAAGAGAGCATTTGACACACCGAAGAGTGGCGTGATTGGTCTCATAGATATACTGCCCTGATCTCTGAATGTGAACTTTCTCCATATTTGTCGCCGTCTACGTATCGCCTCCGTCTCCGTCTCTGCCTTTGCCTTTGCCTATGTATCTGTCTCTGCCTCTGTCCCTTCCCTTGCCTCTGCCTGTGTATCTGCCTCTTCCTCTGTCTCTGTCTCTGTACCTGTGTCTGCCTCTGTCTCTGCCTTCGTCTCCATCTCCGTCTCCGCCTCTGTCTCCGTTTATCTCGGTCTTTGTTTCTGTTTGTGCCTCTGTTTCCATGTCTGTCGTCTCTCTCCTTATGTGTTTGGTTTCTTCATATCCCTTTCTCTTTGTTTTGTAGTTTTTCGTTTTCAGTTTTCGATCTGGATCTTACAGTTTTTTTCTCACTTTTCTCCTGTCTTGTCCGATATCTCTGTTTGTTCTGCCTCGTCTCTCCAGGCTTGACGTCGTCCCGCCAACGTCCACCGAGGTCAGTTGGCTAATGGCTCCCTACCAATAGTATGATGGCGTCCCATCAGTCGCCGTCAGTGGTGTGACTGCGCTCCGCTAATGGTCCGCTGGCATGGGACGGCAGAGATGCCGCCGCCGCCTCCGCCGCCTCTGATTGGCTTTGTTGCCGTCAGACACGACTGGCCGAAGATCGTGTGTCGTATCATCAGACCCAGCGGAAGCCAAAGGGCTTCGGTTGGCGGGCTGCAGATGCAACACTTAATTGTGGCATGACCTCGAAAAATACGATTAACGTTGGCTTTCATCTGGAGAGGTTTCCTTCTGCCGGGTGCTCTTCAGACACCATAAATAATTAAATGTTCTTTCATTTGGCAACTCAACGTTTTAGTCAGAATCCTGGTGTTTAAAGAAAACGCATAATTGTAGCGAGGCACATAACTTAAAGGCATAAAGAGGGTTGTTTTCTTTCATAATTATGCATTATGCTCGGAGGCCTATGAAGATCATTTTCGACGTTATTAAGGATTTAAAGGCACTTTTATTGGTTCAGCTATGCCAAGGGAATGCTTCGCTTTGGTCGACCTTTCATAAACAGACTTGACTAATCCGAAGCACGTCGATGATCACATTTGCATCACTCTTTTGTTGGCATATGTGTAGGAGTTTGTGATATGTATTTGATTAAAAACTATATTCTGGATTCATCCGCCGGTATGACGCAATACGGGCCACTGTACGTACACCTCCATACTTCCATTCACCTGCGGCTGTTGGTGACGTCACATAACGACTGAACATAGGACAAGGCTGAGAAGGGCGCAGGATGCGTAGGGGAAAGGCCTAACAATTTCCTCTTGCCTATGCATAGTGGACACTTTGAATTCTCAACACGGCGCTGGGTTAAACGCTGTCCAGCAAAGTTTTGAGGCGATGCCGGAGTAAGAGGGATTCCATTTGATCTGTGGAATATTACTGGTTACTTAAGCCTACGTATTAAGTTACGTAACTGACTTACGTCTGCATAAGCCTAACCTATCGACGTGCCTCACAGGCGTGTTTGAGTGTGATCTGGCGCATTTGTCCGATGTTATAGCCCACCTAGAGATATGGCGTAGTTGGGTAGAAACATTTTCATACCAACGCGACTTGGAAGCAACATATCCGTGCGGCAAGTGTGGTTGGGGTGGCCGGCGGTTTTCCATGTCGCCGATTCAAAAAGGCCAACAAACGTTTGTCACTGCAAGAAGAGAAAAATCGTTTACAACTTGATACCTTGGACACCTTTCACACATCTTGCGGAACATGAAGGTCAGTACTTTGAGGACATACGTGGTATCTGAAGTCGCATGGTCGCGACTATCGCTTTGTCGATCTAGCTCGTTGGAGTAGTCGTCATTACAGGTAAAAAAATCGGAGTTTGTTATTCGAATGTCTGGATGGGCACATTTGAACAGTAGGATGACATATTCGAGTGTTGTAAAGTTTGTAGTTTCACATGATTTCATTTTCATCGTACAATGAAAACCGTGTAAAATCACACGGTTTGCCGGCTATTTGAATACGTGGCAAGGCTTTGAAGTAGTGACCGACGGTAACCGGACAAATTGTCGCACGACGAAATATCGAATGGGAAAATATTGGAAGTCGAATATCATACACAAAATATCGAACATGATAAAAATCGACCGACATAAATATCGAACGGGAAAAATATTGAAGGGCAAAACGTGGAGTAAGGATGAATTCGAATGGGTTATTTATCGAAACGTAGAAGTATTATGGGGCAAAACATCAAATGAAAAATAAGGGCCGAATGACTACTAACTACCGAATAACAGAATACCGCTTAGAGATCAGTAGGTTTGTTACAGGAATGGGCATCGACGCCCAACTTCTTCGGTTTGCCGTAAGCATAGTAATCGGTTAGCTGTAAGCGAAACAATCGGGTTGCCATTGGCTTAGTAATTGGTTTACCGTAGGAGTAGTAATCGGTTTACCGTAGAGTAGTAATCAGTTTGCCGTAAACATAGAAATCAATTTCCCGTTAGTGTTAGGCTAAGTTAGGGCAGGTTAGATGGTTAGGTTGGGTTAAATTAAGTTGCGTGAGGATCGCGTACCTTGTATCTAGGCCAAGCAATAATGCCGCACTACCTTGACTACCCTATCAAAAAACCTGGCGCTCCTACAACATTTCGCTCTGCAATAGTTATCCAGTTCGTTTCCATTTCGTTCAGCACATTTTTGCCATTCGACATTTTACCCATTTGGTACACTGCATGTAAATATTTATCCTACTCGATCTTTTTGTTCCATATTTTGTTTTGATGTTTTTTCGCCATCCGATGTTGTGTTCGTCGATATTTTTCGCTTTCCATAGTCATCCCTGGTCGACAGTTTTTCATTCGGCATTTTCCCGTTCGATATTTATCCCAGTCAACATTTGCCATATTTGATACGTTGCGTTCGACATCTCGCTTGCGGTATTTTTTCTTTTGATATTCCGCCATACGATATTTTGTTCTGTAATCGTGGCCGTCACCTAGCGCCGAGCAGCCGCCGCGGCCGCACGGCGACCGCCTTCATCGGGCTGGCATGACGTCAGTGTCAGATAAAACGCTGATTGGCTGTCGTGCTGCAATGTTGACGTGGTACAAACGACGTTGCCATCACGAATGTGTTCCGTAATGATCGAACGGAGGCGCGAAAATCAGCGATTGGAGGCAAGCTCAGAGCCCGGTTGTTGGGAGTAATCCGACCTTTGGAGGCTACTTTAGTCTTTGCATACTTTTGTGCAGGAGTACTTTTGTACTTTTGTACAGTTTACCACCTAATATGTCTTCCCTGGAGAGCGTCCTTGGAATTAGAAGAAATATGTTTTCAAAACAGAACAAATAACATTGGGATAGGTTTCATTTTCACCCACCGACGGACCTAGCATGTCTGCCAGCCGTGGTGAGGCTCCGTAAGCCAGACCCGGTCACATGGTGTGTTTGGTCCCTGTATCTAACACGCGACAGATTACGCTCGGGGCCACGCACCGTCACACCACATTTGAGGAGGAAATTCATTGCCACTGGACATGTAGTAGGGTCACTGCCGCGCATTTTTCTCAGCCATCCTGTTGTACAAAAGCCACGCAAACGCCCGGCAATGCGCCAGTTAGCATCTTACATAGCTTTATGACAAGTTTATTCGCAGATATTCAGATCCTGCTACGTAATGCAAAGAAAAATATTGGGGCACATTGTTGGCATTCTAAAATGAAGTGAATGATATGGCCAAAAAACGGCCAACCAAATGCTGGGAGCAGTGCTGCTGACGTGGTGTATACTCGGCGGCGCCCAAGGGAGCGGCGGGCCTGTGAAAACCAGATCTGGCTCGGTCCCGGCGGCGAACTGCAGGAAGACGGCACTGGTGGGGCCCGCCAGAATTTATCATTCGTTTCCACAATGTCACTGAGTGTTTATGTATGCGCTCTGCTCTGCTGGGGACCCGGGCCGGCCATGGCTCTACCTGTGTAAAGTTTATGCAAGATAATAACGACGCGGTGAGGACCTGAGCCTCTGTTTATAGCGGGGTCTTCAAAGGCAGCCGGCCGGCAAAGGTGGGCGCTCTGCTCTCACCGACTGGTCGGCAGCTGGGATGTGGGACGTAGCCCCGCCACACATGGCCTTTATGACGCAGCCCCGCAACACCTAGGCTGTAGGATGCAGCCCCGTCACACATCGGCTTCGCAAGGCCTGGGCTGGAGGATTCACTGGATCAGTGCCAGATCATGTTTCTGCCAGGAAATAATTCATTTGATTTAATGACATTCCAGCAGATCCATGCATGAGACCGAGTAGTTGTTTAGTTTTCCTACGTTCTTACGCTCGTTCTTTGCGGTTCTGATTGTAGATATTTAATTTCAGGTCTAGAGTATATATATAAAATAATGTCTAGAGTAACGACTTTAATCGTTGCAGTTGAACACTCTTAGTGTTAATTATGTAGGTAACGGCTTGAAAGAAGAACGCCAACACGTTGTTAATGGGGAGGAATTAAGGCGTTTGTGGAAATACTGAACGTCGCTGCCGGGTCGTTGAACTGGTTCGGTGGTTCGTTGATAACGGCCTTTTGGTGGCGTTCTGTGCCAGTCGAGTTCTCTGGGAGTCCAGCGCCGGGCCGGGCGACGCTCCTGTCCGTGAACACGTGTCCCCGAGCGACTTCCGCTCATCGCGGTGTCTCACGAGGTTTCACGGTTTTCACGGCTGACGGTTCCCGTCGAGCGTGTCGAAAGACGCGTCCTGACGGCCCTGAGCGCTCTGACGGGCGGCTTTCTGTTGCAGGCTGGCCGCGCTGGTCTGGCTGCTGGCGAGCTCGGCCGCCGCCGGGGCGCAGCACATCAAAGGTACGTCCCGGCGCGGCCGCCGACCGAGTCGGCCCGATGCATTGCAGCAGAGCGTCTCTGGACGGCGCGCGGCTGTCGCGGACACGCCGCGCCCGGAGGAAAAACGACGCCGATTGCCGCGGACGTCGGCGCCGGCCCGTGCCGACCGATGACGGGTGGCTTCATCATCGCGCTGTCGGACCAATCTGTCCGCGCGGTAACGCGGACCACGGCCTGGGCCAGACCCGCGCGTGTTAGTCGGCGGATGTTCATATGTTGTGGCGAGGCTGGCAAATGGGAGCCGTGTCTCGGACTCGGCGTCACCGGAGTCGGATTTACATGGTCGGAGGTCGGCCAATCACAGGCCGCCCAGGAATGCTGCTGCGAGTCCGGCTGCGGCTGCTCCGTGTCCGTGGATCAGAATCTTGCTCAGGGTTCGGCGGTAGGAGGCCAGCTGGGGTCCGACGGCTGTTGAGATGGTTAGGTGACGGACGGGTTTGGCATAGTCGTGCGGTCGGAAAAGTCGAAGGCCTGGCAGTTAATAGTCCGAAATAGAAACAGGTTGACCAGAGTCCGTCTGAGTGGCTGCCAGGACGCGGTGTCTGAGGACTGTCCGCGGTTCTGCCGTTGTGTCTGAGGATGGCCGGTGGTTCTGCTGTGGCGTCTGAGGACGGTCTGTTGTACAGCTGCTGTGTCTGAGGACGGCCCCTTGTACGGCCGCCGTGTCTGAGGACGGTCCGTTGTACGGCCGCCGTGTCTGATGACGGTCCGTTGTGCAGCCGCTGTGTCTGAGGACGGTCCGTTGTTCGTGTCTGGGGACGGTCGGCGGTAAGACGCCGCGTGGGGACGGCCACGCGCAGCGCTGGGTCTGGATCGGACACATCATCCGCCGCCGGGCGGGCTATCTGGGCCGCTGATGGCGCCGCCGCCGCCGATGACGCGCGTCGTAAACAGTGCGCGCCGTGTTGGCAGACGGCGCCGCTATGCAGGGGCCGTCGGCGGCCCGGTGCAGCCCCTGCTGGCGCTGCAGGCGATCGGTGTCTCCCCTGCGGACGGTCCGTGCCGCTTTGTTCTCGACGGGGCGGAATTCCTCCGGATCGCCGCGCGGCGACCGCAGACCGCCGGACACATGCCGGCAGCCGGAGACCAGCTTGTGCTCGGCGCCGTCGGAACCAGAATCGACTCCGGAATCGATCGCGTTCCGACCAGAGTCGGAGTCGGATCGATTCCACTGATGCGTGCCGGAATCGGAGTCGGAGTTAAATCACAGGGCTGTGTACAGAATCAGAACTGGAATCGATTCCAATGACATAATCCAGTCAGATGGATCTTAGCGGAATGGGCTCCGGAATGGACTCGTTTCATGTAGGTCGGAATGAAAATCGATTCACTTTTAGAAAACTGCGTTGAGTCAGAATCAGGATCGATTCAGCGAGCCATGAGTTGGATTCGGAATTGACTCATCCCGAAGTGGAATCAAGCGCAAGTGTACCGGAGACTGTCAGCTTAGAGGTACGTCAATGGTCTGTGCCATGCAGACCTGCCGGACCGTAGGTTCTCAGACACGCACACAAAGGTACTTCTCCGAAACAGGACCTTCGCCGGACACAACCAGCTATCATCGAGGACGCAACAGGCAGCTGCCAAACAGATGCCACCATCCTCAAGACGTGCAGGGCTGGTGGCATGAAACAGATGCAGCCTCGGTGACCAGTGCGTTTCTGTATAAGCAGCTGTCTTGAGCATGTTGTGCGTCAAAGTCCGGCGAATTAGAAACGGCGGCAGGTGGTGTCCTGATGTCGGCAGCTCATCACAGCGTAACAGAGGCCATCATATGCAGCGGACATAGCGGCCTGCTGGGCTGCGATAACGGCGATATGGACAGTCTCTGTACGTGGGTACGCGGCACGCTGGATTGGTCAGTAACATTCGTAACAGTAACAGGGACATCGGCTTCCCAGTGGCCAGAGACGGACGAGAGCGGCCGTGCGGCCAGGTCGTGGAGTGACCGCCGCCGCTGGGCCCCCGTTAAGCTGGCACGGCTGAAGCAACACGTGGGACCAGCCACTCGAGTTCCTCCCCGGCAGCGAGTACGGTGACTTCCACGGCACGGCATCGTTCTTGCCGCTCTGCTGAGGATGACTGATGAACACCCTGTCTTATGAACAGACCTAGGGCGGTGGTTTGATGCGGGTCAAGAAATTTAAGTGACTTTTCATCGGTTGGCTCCCGTTCGCCGTGGGTATGGAATTCCATTCGCCATTTATTCAGGAGTGGAACTTGAACTGAAGGTTCAGAAGTTCATTTGGTGGCGGTTTCAGGGCAGGTTGACGGCAAGAGAAATAGCATGGTCTTTTTAGACGATGGAATACTCAGACTGCGTGCAGTCGCGTCCGGGCGCTCTGGGCTTGCCGAGCTGGGCAAGACCGGGCTGGACCGAGCTGGGCTGGGCTGGACCCGGCCGGGTCGGGGTCGGAGCCAGGGCCGGGGCCGGACCGGGGCTGGTTTGACGAGAGGTAGCTGGCCGGTCCTGTGACGATGCGCCGGCGACAGGACGGCGCTGCGCCAGGAGGCAGGCAGCCGCCGCCCACCAGCCCGCTCCATTAGCCGACCAAATAAATCCTGTTTGACAGGCCGAGTGTGTGGCTGACACGAGAGGGCGCAACCGGCTAATGACAGGCCAATTAACTTTTTACTGCGACAAACGGCGCGAAAGTGACGTGGTTTGTTATTGATCGGTCGGTGGCGGTGGTGTTTGCTGGGCGGCTTAGACTGCCGGGCGGCCACTGTACCGCCGCCACTCTCTCTGACTTCTGCTCCGGAGTGCTGTGGCTTCACCCAGGTCGGAGTCGGGTCCAGGCTGCACGTGCCTGTGTGGTGGTGCAGAGAAACCCAGCGCGGACGCTCCGCCCTTCTCTGGGTGGGGTGTGACGTCGGCTCAGGCTAGCGTTGTCGCGCACTGTTTATGTGCTGGTGTAAAGATATGTCAGCCATGAAGGATGGCCTAAACTGTGCAGCTCGCCGGCCGTAGATCTTGGCGGAGCGGCGGCTCAACTCATGCACCTCAGGTGCATGCCTCTGACAAGCTGGCGGCCTTCACGTGGCCAGAGGGCCGGCACCACTGTTGGGTGACGGGATCCGGTGGAGGGGTATCTCTGGGACAAGCCCGGAGCCTCGTGGGGTGCTTTTCCAAGAGGTCTAGAGCTGTGACTCATGAAAGAGGTGGCACGTCATCTGCCTGAATCTACGAAATAAATTGCTCCGCACCACCGCACAGGACATAAATAGCTAAGAAAAAAATCGGTTGATTAACAGATTACTGTCATGCAGTCCAGTGAATTTCCTCTGATATATGATACCTAAATGCTTCCTTTATTAATGGGACTTTCCACAGGTAATCGTCTAGCCAACTTGCTGAATATATATATATATATATATATATATATATATATATGTGTGTGTGTGTAAATATATATATATACATGTAAATATATATATATATATATATATATATATATATATGTACCGACTCGGAAGCCTATGCCTCACCCCAACCTGTTCAAAAAGCATTTTTGTTGCAATGTCAGGTTCACATCCAGTCAGAATGCTTTGCAGCCTCAGCCTGTGCCCTTTCCGAAGGCCGGTTATGGGCATATATGCGTGGGAGGGAGGGGGAGGAACGCACTGGCTCATTTGTCTTTATTTTCGAATGCATGGACCGTGTTTAACGAGTGCCAGATGTAGCCATTTCTACACATTGTTCAGGATCTGCAGAAGTCATCGTTACACAGCGCATGCTTGCGAGGAGAATCTCAGCCGGCGGAATTGTCACATTAACTTCACCAGCGACAAACCTCGTGAGAAATGGTGGATAGTGGTCGTCCTGCGCTGGCGGCCATGTTGCCAGGATGGTACATGTTTCAAAGCAGCTTTGCATTGCGTTCGTGCTTTCTGGAGGCTTCATATCCACATCTTGAAACCTTGTTGTGATAAGCTAGTCCTAACATCTCCGTCGCCATGTCGTCGTGATATCGTATATCAAGCGTGAATAATGCACCTCAAACGTGTCGTTAAACCGATTCATTCTTGCGGATATGCAGCGCATCGGCGCTGGATCACTGGGCGACACCATCTCGCCTAGCAGGCAGGACTCGGTAGCAGCATCGCGCCTAGCCGAGGTCAGAGAGTCCCTACCAGCCTGCACTGGCCGATCCAACCAGTCCGCGCTGACCGATCCAACCAGCCTGCACTGACCGATCCAACCATCCCTCACGGACCGATCCAACCAGCCCGCGCTGACCGATCCAACCAGCCTGCACTGACCGATCCAACCAGTCCGCACGGACCGATCCAACCAGCCCGCGCTGACCGATCCAACCAGTGCGCGATCGCCGACTGGAAGGATCTCAGAGGATTGCAGCCAGCCCCTCGCAGAGAATTAGAACCATCGACGCTGCCAGCCGGGCCATGGAGCACCGGTCGCAGCCCGTCCCAGGCAGACGGGAGTCAGGGCAGGGTTCCGGAGCCCTGACTGGCTCCGGCCGATGACCGACGGCCCGCACTGGCGCCGTGTGCCGCGTCGACGTCTCCTGTGTCCGACCGGTCTGCTGGACCTGATCGGACCGGACCGTAGACCAAACGGGAGGACCGACCCGTTTCACGGACCGAACAGGACCCTTCCCACGGAACGAACTGGACCGATTCGTCCCGCAGACCAAACAGGAGGACCGGACCGTCCCACAGACCAAACAGGACTGTCCCGTCCCACAGACCAAACGGGAGGAGCAGTCCACCGTATAGACCAAACGGGAGGACCATCTCGCCCACCAGACGGTGCCATGAGGTGTGGTGCTTGGCGGTGGGTGTCAACTGACAGTCGTGCAATGTTGCAGGTCCGCCCCAGATCAACCCGGACGAGGCCACGAACCTGGTGGTCGTCAAGCTTGGCGACCAGGTGAAGCTGACATGTCCGGTAACCTCTGGCTCGAACCTATTCGTCGACTGGACCAAGGTGAGTCAGACGGCGCGCTTGTCATCTCAGGGCTGAGATGGTATCGTATTGCGCTCTGAAGGCTCTGTCGGTGTGTTGTTGATGTATGAACTTATGGACGTCATGCGTTCAGATGATGCACCCTCCTCGTATCCGAATGACTTGTGCCCGATGTTGGCCTTTGGAAGGTCTTTGAAAGAAGAATAAAAGGTTTGTCCTTGTTCTGATCTTGACCTTGCCAGGGTGCTTTGCGCCAGAGCTGATCGTGCCTTCCTGTTGTGTCAGGACGGAGAGAAGGTAGACGAAACGTGGCCCGGCATCCGGTTCGGCCAGCGAAATCTACGAGTCAAGTCGGCTACTGCTGACCTGAGCGGCACGTACACCTGCAAGGGTATCACCGGATACGGCACTGTCCAGCACCGGATGAAGCTGGTGGTCATAGGTGAGTAGGAGCGGCGCGCCCGGCTCGCAGGCTCGCCGCCGGCGGTTGGCGGACGTGCTGACTCCTCACCTCAACCACACAGCGCGCTCAGGGTGTCTGAGTCGGCGGCTGCGCCCGCCGGCCCTTCTGCTCATGTCTCTGAGCCGTCTCCTCTGGCCTCTGATGCGTCTCTTCTAGCCTCTGCTCAGTTTCCTCTGGCCTCTGCTCAGTCTCCTCTCTCCGTCTCCTCTGGCCTCTGCACAGTCTCCTGCTGACCGCTGAGCCGTCTCCTGTGGCCTCTATCCGTCTCCTCCTCTGATGCGTCTCCTCTAGCCTCTGCTCAGTTTCGTCTGGCCTCTGCTCAGTGTCCTGCTTACCGCTGACCTGTGGCCTCTATCCGTCTCCTCTGGCCCCTGAGAGCCGCCTCCTCCGGCCGCCTCGGTGCTGGAACGTGGCGGTCGCGGCGTGGGGGCGCGGCCTCTCCTCAGGAGGTGACGGAGTGTCGGCCTTGGCGTGTCGTGTTCCGGAATTATTTAGGTGTCCCCGCGTGCCGAGGAGGAGCTGTCTCGCGTCCGACCGCGCCGCTGCCGCGCCGTTTCTGCAAGTCAAATGGCCCGCCTTAACGTCTTGTTAGGCCTGCTCATAAGCCGCCGTAAATAGTGCCGTGCTTTATGTGATGCGGCGGGCTGAGCGCCGCTGCTCCCAATGGGTGTGCACCGGCTTATCGGCGGTCGGCATCTGCGGGCATCGCCCCTGAGATCGGACCCACTGTCACTGACGGCATCAGGCGCGCACAGCCGCTGTCAGGCCCACTGTCGCTGACGACGTCAGACAGACCGCACAGCCACGGTCAGGTCCACTGTCACTGACGACATCAGACAGACCGCACATCCACTATCGGACCCACTGCCACTGACGACATCAGGCCCGGACAGCCACTCTCAGGCCACTGTCACTGACGACATCAGGTTCACACGGCCACTGTCGGACCCAGTGTCACTAACGACATCAGGCCCGCACAGCCACCATTGGACCCACTGTCACTGACGACATCAGATCCGCACAGCCACCATCGGGCCCACTGTCACTGACGACATCAGACAGACCGCACAGCCGCTATCGGACCCACTGTCACTGACGACGTCAGACAGACCGCACAGCCACTATCGGACCCACTGTCACTGACGACATCAGGCCCACACAGCCGCTATCGGACCCACCATCACTGACGACATAAGGCCCGCACAGCCACTATCGTACCCACTGTCACTGACGACATCAGATCCGCGCAGCCACTATCGGACTTACTCTCACTGACGACATAAGGCCTTCGCAGACACTGACGTGGTCAGGTAAGTATTCTCTTAAACGGTTTGAGAATATTTGTGCAAAAAGCGGCCGGAGTTCATCCTAAGTCGAACCCTGGTGAGATCATATTAAGTCATGACCTGACCTTCGACCTTTTGCATGTTACCGGTGAAGAATCTTTCAACAAGCTAAAGAAGGCAGTTCTTTTTATGTTTGTAATCCTTTGGCTGAAAGAGTCACAGTTGTCTCAGGAAAAGACGAAATCTGCGCTGTGCGAAGCTCACAAATGACTCTCGTTACTCTCTGTTGAGGCCACTGATGGCTGTCGTGACCTGATACTTGGTTTTTGTATCATCCTTGATCGGCTTGCTTATAACTTTATGTGACTAGACATATGGTGACCTGGTCAACTATTTTTTTTTTTGTCATTAGATGGCCGTGTTGTTGAAGTAGAGGTACTGAAAATTTGGAGCTGCTGGGTTTCGGCGTTCGGACGGGACGGTTCCTCATTCCTTTGGACGGAACTTGATGATGGCGATGATGCGATGATCGTGTTGTGGAAGGTTAGCGACGAGTAATTACGGCGATCAGATGAGCAATTTTAGGGGGGGGGGGAATAAGCGGGCAAGAACGTAGACCCAGAGTAGATGAGAGTATGAACAGAAGCGGTGAGAGGGTAAGTAAAAGGGGCAATGATCTTATAAACTGATAAGTTTGTAAGTTGGTTTCCGTAAGCTTAGAAATAAAATCCGCGAGGTTCTAACAAAATCCGCTGAGCTGAAGAATTCCGCCCCGTTTACTTGCTGGTAGGAAGATCTGGCTGGTGCTGACCAGTGGTGCTGAGCGTTGGTGCCTGGCGCTGGTTGTGGGTGTCGGTGCTGATTCGCACGTTTCCTGTACTCCCTATCTGCCACTGTGCTCTATCGCACCCGCCATGGAGTACTGTCAGCTGGTGGCTTGGGAAATAATACGCTGCGTAAACACTGTTATCAACGGCACATCTGATACGGTCTTTTTGTTTCGGTCCACTGGCCGGCTTATCTGGCACGGACGACTGCGCCGCGGCCGGGGTTCGGGCTGGGCGCTGGCCGCGTTTTTTCCTCGGCTCGGTAACCGGAGAGTCGGCGCGCTGTTGGCCGCGTGAGATATGACACGACACCGGAGCCGGTCGTGCCGGCGCCGCCGCCGCCGCACCGTGCCCACCACCCGCTGACCAACGCCCTTAATAGCCTATTAATTTCACCGCTGTCGCGCGCGCCGTCCACGTAATCTGAGCGGAGCCGCCCGGCCGTCAGCCCAGCAAGGCGCTGCAGCGCCACCACGGGGAGATGGGCTCGCCAGTCATCACGGTAACAAGGCGACGTGGACTTTCTCTGGGCGCGGTGGTCCTGCCACCAGTATTCTGTGAGTCCGACGGTAGCAGCGGGTGGTGAAGTGTCTGGGACCGACACTGACACTGTGGGGCGCACTCCCCGTCTAGGGCGGCGGAGTTTGAGGGACATGGCCCGATGTTGGTCCGGTAATTTGAGTCCGGCCCGGATGGCTGCCGTGTGCGTCATTAACAGGGCCGGTTGACCTGCAGGGCCGGGCCGGCTCTGCGGCGAGCCGAGCGCAGGCTCGGTCGCCGCCTGCGGCCGACGGCCATGCTCGGCCGCAGCTGCCCTCCGCTGTCCTCGACCATTGTTTTCGCACGCCTCGAGATACCATGTCTAGGGCCGGCGCTCGTTGAGAGGCAACAGGCCATCGAGAGGCCTGCTATCTGGAGTGTTTGACACCTCCGGCGGGCGGCCGGCGCGGCCTCCGACTCGCCCCGCGCACGCCGCTCGCGACCGCACACAATGCCTGTCGGCCGACAGCAGACTGATGCGGCCATTGTGGCGCGGCCGCAGAGACAAGAGGCGCCCGCAAAAAGCGCCGCCGGTAATGTATGCGCGTGTCCTGCTGCGGACGCGGCCGCGGTGTCGTCTGCCGGCGCGCCAGCCGACCACTTACCGCCCAATTGGTGGCCGGGGCAGCGGGCTGCCGCGGCGGCAGCAGTCGCAGTCGCTGCACGCTGCCGTATCACCTGTCGGCGTGATTAGCGGGGCGGACGGCGCGGCGGGCCGTCGGCCGGCGCCGCCGACTGACGGCCGCAGGCAGCTGGCGCGACGATCAGCTGACGATGGCCTGTGTCACTCGGCGCCGGCCTTATTGCTGCCAGTTGGTGGGCTGGCGGCTCCGGCGGCGTTCCCCGAATCCCAGGGGCGGGACCGGCGCTCACGCTGAGTCGCGCATCGCTAACACGCCCACCAGCGCTCACCTCTGAGACTCCAGCAAGGAGCCGCTCACCGCCGAGACTTCCACCACGGAGCCGCTCACGGCTGACATTTTTACCGCTGGGACACCGACCTCGGACGCGTTCACCGGTGATACACCCACCACGGAGTCACTCACCTTTGGCACTACTTTGTCACTGTTAAATATGTAGGGACTCATAAACTTTTCTTGCGACTTTCCCTTGATGTGCGGTAAACTCTCTCGGGCAAGCCGCCAGAAAAGCGACTGTCGCAGAAAATTAGCCACCGATCACTTCATCACCCCAACACGAGCATGGTGTTAGAATTTGGGTCTGCAGGGTAAGTGCTGCATATTTTTTTTCAGACTGAGTGAGCGAGCGCTGCCATACAGGCCGTGAAAACCAGATTCCTGCATGCGTGTTTGAATGCAGGCTTTGAGGCAATTGATATATCTCATTGTTTTGTTTTTAAGTACAGGTGCATCAACGAAGGTTTTGTTTGATTAAAACTCCATATATTTCGGCATGATTTATCATGTTCTGGAAGAGGCAGTGATTGCAAGAGATCATGATAGGAGTGATTGTAAGTTATGCGTGGTATGAGACAGACATCATGAGCAACTCCTCGATGGTTCGACGATGAATGGCTGTTCATTCAGCTAGAATCATTGAGCTTCTCATAGCTGATGTGTCTGATTTTCAGAATGTAGATTTCTTAATTTTTGCCGCGGATTTATGTGATCTTCAGTCAGTGGGTATCTGCCAGGGAATCCCTCTGATGATAGGCTATCGCACAAATTCAGCCTGGTGCTGAAACATGACCTTATATTATGAAGGTAAAAAGGTTAAGATAGCAAGGCAGAAAAAAACTACCAATGCCTTATTTATGTCATGTAATTAGTTCAGATATGATGGCACGCAACACACATGTGTGTTTAAAAGCATCGTGCATACTGATTTACTCAGAGGAGTAAACGGGCAGGCAGAAGTCTGGCAGGCGCAGGTGGAGAAATATGCCAAATGAATTGAGGGCGTTGGTCAGACCCCGGCGTTCCGGTCACGGAAAATGTGATTTCAGTAAAGCTCCATGTACTTGTTTCATCGCTGGCTTCTGACCTGACATTAACGCCACTTTTATGTGTAGCAGGTACCGCTTATCTGCGTTGTGTGGCACGGAGGTTGTTGCTGCCTCCATTTTTTGGGGGATTTTTTCGTATTTTCAGCCCGAAAACTATTGATGAATCAGTTCTTGAATCGTTGAAGAATCGTTCTCACATTCCGAAAGCAAAAGCGCCAAATATCTATCGGCACACGCTTTGTACTCAAATACCTCTGCGTCATAAACAATTTGCAAATTTTGATGTTTCCGGAAGGCATAAAAGGATACAACCTGCTGTCATGTGGCACAAGTGATAAGAATGCTATGATATTAAGGAAATATTTAGGGGGATTGCGATAAGATTCCTTCAGATCCTTAAAGTTGCACATGAAATCATTGTTTGGTAATTTTTAAGCACTGTCGAAGTTTTAACCCTATTCCCGGCAGGGGGGGGCTGAATTGGCTCCCCCTCGGGTTTTTTGCTTGCCAATTCCAGGATTTTTGATGCAGCTTTACGAAACTTGGTGACTTTTCGCAGCTATTCTTTCTACGTGTCCCGACAAAATTTCAAAATTCTATTTTGCTCAGGGGCGGAGCCAGGCAACGTTTTTGGGAGGCACCTCAGGCCATTTTGGCCATGTTGAGGGGAAAGGAAAAATGTCTGCCAAAAACAGCGTTTTTAAGATAGAACTTAAAACTTTCTGTTGATGAATAGCTAAATAGTTGGGCAATGTGCAGATATAATTTTGTTCGTCTGAGGTCACGTAACAAGGTCAGGTCAAGGCCAAAAGTCAAAATTTGTTTTTTTGCAATAACTTTTGCGCTATTTTTTTCAGATGCCAAACCCGGAATATATGTGACGTAAACAGATGCCCTCTACTTGTGTATCACGTTTCAGCTTGATATCAGGTCGGGTCACGGAGCTGTGACCTAAAATGTCACTGCGCGTACCCTATATCGCAATAGCCATAAAATGATATTTTTGAAATAAAGTGAATTCAAATGATTGAAAACGTTTACAGATAATATGAAATGCACACGAGATCATTCCAAGTGACTCCAAGGTCACTGGAGGTCATTTAAGGTCAAAGGTCACAAGTTGATCTGAAGAACGTGTGACCATGACAGCTCCCCATTTTTCATGTCCCTAGCACCGCCTATGCTAACATTATAGAAACGTTGTAATGCGATGTGTACTTCTTTAGCATAACATGACTAGCAGAAGCCCAAAAGTGGTTTTGCGTGTTTTGTTCATTCAGTTGTTGAAAAACTAATCCTCCTATTTTTGGAACCCTGTGAACGCCCATGAATTTTCCCAAAATTTGAGATGTGTGTACCAATGGTAAAAGTCCTATCCATAATATCTCGATTCATGTCAGTTTCATTGAAATCGGTCGATAAACAACGGAGTTTAAGAAGTCCAAAAATACCCCTGATTGACCTTTTTGCCCCCCTGTATCCACACTTTTCTAAATTTTGAAAATTTCTTTTTACAGAAATGTAGTTCACGTCATGGCCAATCAATTGCCGTTTGTTGCAATGAAATAATGAAATCGGATGTGCAGTTCTCGAGATCTCGGGGGGCCGAATCTCGGCCCC
Source organism: Capitulum mitella (assembly GCA_030062745.1). NCBI lineage: Eukaryota > Metazoa > Arthropoda > Thecostraca > Pollicipedomorpha > Pollicipedidae > Capitulum > Capitulum mitella. The sequence continues at coordinate 20,427,789 of CP099839.1, forward strand.
CCCCCCGCCGGGAATCGACCATACCGTGTAGCCCTCCGGGAATAGGGTTAAACGTAGCCTAAGCGTTGAATATTTTAGAAACATTGCGCTGGTCACCAGGGTTGTTGATCAGGGAGGCGTATTTCAAGAGATGTCTGCGGATTGCCTTCAAGCAAACGAACAAGCGTTCAGGACCGTGGTTTTCATCGATTGTATCACTGCGTTCCGTGGCTGCGCTCGCGCTCTCACCATGAATTAGCGTACAAAATCGTAATGATATGACATGCCCATGGATGTAAGAAAGCGACGAAAAGTGGGAGGAGGGACCGTTCGTTCAGGAGGGGCACCAACCTCTAGGGGAGGGGGCGCCGATCTCAAGCAGGGAAGCCATCTGTTTAAAATGAAAGTGATAGTTTGCCACATATGTATGGACTTACAGGCACATATATCATGGTATTGTTATCTTTAGATGCATGTATGGGGACATGAGCAATGTCAAGGAACCAGATTAGGTGGTACACTTTTAAGCCTGTGCTCCTGTAACAAGGTGGCGTTCGATTCCAAACTTTAGACGTAATTTTACTACTACTTCGTGTGTTGATACTGCCGCAGAAAACCGTGTCATACCTGATTTATCCCCAGAAAGCCTACCTCACCTGTCCACTATTGGAAGACGCCGTTATCCAGAGTAGGTTGTTCACTCGCATGAGTGTCCGTGAGATAATGCCGATAAAGATAGTCGTCATTCTAGCTTTTTTAATTTAAATTGCCAACTATCAGGACCACTTATAACTCACGTCTCTGGATAAAAAGTTGTGTACAGTTTCATCTGAAGGTTAGACTGATGAACTGTCAAAAAACGAGCGCATTAAATTTAAATAAACATACACACAGGCAGTCTGCCTTGTGCGGGACGCCTACCTCATAAGATGTGCATTTTCTACATGGGGCGTCAAGACTCTTTTGGGTGCCTGGTCCGTTGAAGGAGCCAAACATATGAGGGGTGCCTGATCTGTACGGGGCGCCTCACTCGCCGAGGGCGCCAAGCTCCGAGGGTGCCTGATCTGTATGGGGGAGGGGGCGCTTGACTTGTAAGGAGCGCCTACATCTTAGACGTGCGTGGTCTGTGAGGGAAGCCAAATTCTTTAGAGTCTCATCTGTACAAGAAGACGGGGTCTGGCTTGAACGGTGCGCCTGCCTTGTAAAATGTGCATGTTCTCTATGGAGCGCCAGTCCCGTGTGGACACCCAGTCTGTAGAGGGGGCGCCAAACATATGAGGAGTGCCTGACCTGCACGGGGCGCCTCGTTCGCCAAGGGCGCCTAGCCCCCGAGGGGCGCCTGATCGGTGCGTGGGCGCCTGACATGGAATGGGTGCCTGTATCGTAGATATGTCAGGTCTGTGAGGGAGGACAAGTTCTTCAGAGGTGCCTCATCTGTACAAGAAGAGGCGACGTCTGGTATGTATGGGGCGCCGAGCATGTGATGGTTACTTGACCTCTACGAGAGCGCTTACCTGTAAGGGGCGCCGTGTCCATGAGGAGTGGTCGATCAGTACGGAGGGGGGGGGGACTGGAGGCGGATGGTTGCTGAAGGGGTCAAAAACCCTTCCCCAGCAAAAATGAGAAATAAAAAGTAATGAAAACCCGTACACGGAAAGGGAGATAAACCCCCCGGATTTCGGTATCTCTGGGATAGGGTTTAATGAATGTTTTTTATTTGCCTTCGAAGCCCGTTTTTATGTGGCATAAAGAGAGCGCCCACACCTATAGCCAAAAAGTGGAGGGGATATTTCCCCCCGTTCCCCGGTGCCGGTACTTATGGACATGCCGTAATACCTAACCGGTAAAACGCCTTGTATGGCGCATGAGAATAAGTTCTACTTTGTTCTTGCTGGTAAAGAACATTTATCGCTTTATTACAGTCGTTTGCATCCAAAGAAATACAAATCTAAACGTCAGGCACGTCCATGATACTGCTTGCAGCTATAAGTGAACGCTTCAAAAACATTCATGGGAAAACGGGTGCAAGAGTGAAAACATCTCAGAATAGCTATGCGGAGAAGAGAGTTCGCAGTCGAACGCATTGCAAATGCAAATGCACGAAATGTGAAGAATCGATATATTTTGTAATGAAAACGCGATGGTTTGGTGTCCAGTGGTAGTTACTACCTCTCAGAAACCATTGTAGCGGGGCCGGCCGTTCAGTTTGATTTTTTTTCTGAAAGGTGAAATAAGACTGATTCGGCCTGAAGCTTCGCTGATGACAAGAAGATTGTACATAAAATATTTCGGGCACGCATGAAGCAGACGTGAGTGGGCAGGTTGTCGATGGTCCCGTAATGTGTGGCTGGTCATTCTCATCGAATAAGTGAAGTTCTCGTATCTGAATATCGATGGATGTTTATAAGTACCAATTACGTCGATTTTGCCGCAAATTTACTTCCACGTCAAGCCAGTTTGCCTCTGCCACCCAAACCGCCTTACGAGAACCTGTCTCATAACATTGTAGGGTTGTTGAACATGGGCTCATAACATGAATGTTACATTAGGTTTGCAGGGCAATACATTTTTTCGAAAATGTGGTCAGTTTTGGTTTTCGTAAAGAGGGTTACGTCACGAATTGGTGTACGGGATTCGCTGAATTCCAATGTATGTTTTTTTGGTGGTTTTCAAGCACAGTTGCCGTTTTAAATCCAGGCTGATCACTGAAAAGTTTTTAGACATTTCCGTCAGGTTTGTTGATGACGAAATAGGAGTGTTCTGCCCACATTTATTGTCGTGCATGCATTTGCGTTGTCACGCAACAGCTGTGCGTAACTCAGTCGTAAATGGAGCACAGAGGAAAGTGGCGAAACGTTGCTCTGAAACTCCGTAAGTTCAGAGTTCTGAAACATGAATGTATCGTAATCAAGCCTCTAAGCCTACAGGCTGCGACTTGACTCGCTCACCTCAAAACATGGGTTAAATGCAGCACATTCATGGAAAGAAAACAGCTCGCCGGCGGAAGATCCGTGCCAGAGTTTGTGTCTAGGGCAGGTCAGACTGTGCGGGAGGCTAGTGGCGATCGGTGACAGCCCGGTGGGGCGTGGTGGAGCCTTGTTTTTCGGAGACGGAGGGTGTCGGCGGGGGCCCGATCTCCCGCCGCTCACCAGCCGGCGCCAGCTGCCGTCTGCAGTCAGTGCCGGCCGTATCCGGCGGCGGTCGTCCCGCTGGCCGCCGCCGGAGATTCGGCGCGATACCGGGCCGTCGAGGCGCCCCGCCGGCGAGCCGGTGATCCTCGGAGCCCGCCGACCGCATCGCATCGCCGCCCGATGCCGTGTAGATGCGGCCCGGCCGGCTCCGTTTACCATACAATCGCCGGGCCAGCTCGGCGCTGCGTGTGACGTCACCGTCCGCCGCATTGAGCCATTGTCGCTGCATTTTTGTGTGGTGCGGCGTGTCGAGGCGTCCCTGCAGCCGGCGGCGGCGGCTATCTGGTGGCAGCGATAAGGCGCCGCGGCCGGCAGGTGTCGCCGCCTGCCTGCAGGCTGCACGACCGGCCCGAGATGGCGGCCGATAGGGCCGCTGACGAATGACAGCGGCGCGCCGGCCGGACACTGGCCGCCCTGCCCGGCCGCCCTCTGACACTGACCGCCCTGTCCTGCCGCCCTCTGACACTGGCTGCCCTCCCTGGCCGCCCTCTGACACTGACCGCCCTGTCCTGCCGCCCTCTGACACTGGCTGCCATCCCTGGCCGCCCTCTGACCATCGCCGGACACTGGCTGCCCCGTCCTGCCTCCGTCTGACACTAGCTGCCCTAACCGGACGCCCTCTGAACATCGCCGGACACTGGCTGCCCCGTCCTGCCTCCATCTGACACTGGCTGCCCTACCCGGCCGCCCTCTGAACATCGCCGGACACTGGCTGCCCCGTCCTGCCTCCATCTGACACTGGCTGCCCTACCCGGCCGCCCTCTGAACATCGCCGGACACTGGCTGCCCCGTCCTGCCTCCATCTGACACTAGCTGCCCTAACCGGACGCCCTCTGACCATCGCCGGACACTGGCTGCTCTGTCCGGCCGCCCTCTGACCATTATCGAACACCGGCTACCCTGTCCTGCCGCCCACGGCTCTGGCTTCCTTCTCCTGCCGCCCTGTGGCCACCGCCGGACACTTGGATGTCCTATCCCTCCGCACTGACAGTAGCTGCCCGGTCTGGCCGCTGGCAGAAAATTTCGCGTAGGCCGCCCATTTGGCCGGCATTTTTGCGCAGCACCGGCTTTTTGCTAGTGAGCAAACTAGATTTGCAACTTACCGTAGTGAGTGTTTGTGCTTGTGTGTACTGGTCGCTCTGGCGTCCGTCGCAGTGGCGGATTATTCTACATTTGCGCAAAGCGTCACATGATAATGACTTATCCTTAAAAAGACTTGGTCAGCTGACTTTTGATTGGCCTACGGCTTATGATTACGAAATAAGTTATGACAAGAGCTTACGAGTATTTCCATTTATGCATTAAGCCATGTCTTTTGTGGCTGTGCGAAATATTCCTTGCAGATAACCTCATTTCGGATATTTGTTCCATCATCTGCTAGACATTTTCAGGACATTTGGAACATAGATTTTAGTGGCAGCAGTCTCATGTCATGAAAACATCTAGTAATTGACTTAATGAACGGACATGAATTGTCTTCACTCCATTGGATGGCCATCCTTAGGCTGTGGGCGACGTGTCGTCGTGCGCCTGCCGCTCAGCTCAATTCAGGTGATATTTTAATGACGGCGTATCTGTACAATCGGCGCCGGTCGGGCCCGGTCCGTTTTAATTGGTCCGTGTTTCGCGTGACGTGGCGTGTCGCGATAGAGCCGGGCCATTGGCGGCGCCGGCCCGGCCCGGCCCAGTCGTGCCACATCGCGCCGCTTTTTCCCCGGTCGCTGAGCGTCGCTGTGATTAATTAAGGCCCAGATAATGCCTGATTAATTGGCCATGGCTGTGACGCCCCCCGTCGGATTACGTGAGCTGTAGCGCGGGCTGGCCGGCTTTACAAACTAAAACGTGTAAAAAGGTGGCAGCGCCTGTCAGCGAGAGCCGGCTCACAGCCGGACTGGTGCCGGACTGGCACGCCGCTGCGCCGCCCGGGCTCAGCCCAGTACCGGCCGGACTGGTGACGAGCTGGTGCCGGACTGGCGTGTCACTGCCCGCACTCAGCGCAGTAACGGCCGGACTGGTGACGGACTGGTGCCGGACTGGCGTGTCACTGCCCGCACTCAGCGCAGTAACGGCCGGACTGGTGACGAACTGGTGCCGGACTGGCGTGTCACCGCCCGCACTCAGCGCAGTAACGGCCGGACTAATGACGAACTGGTGCCGGACTGGCGTGTCACTGCCCGCACTCAGCGCAGTAACGGCCGGACTGGTGACGAGCTGGTGCCGGACTGGCGTGCCGCCGCCCGCGCTCAGCTTGGTGCCAGCCGGACTGCTGCCGAATTACGAATGGTGTTCATTATATTTCGATTCGCCTTGTATCTGTAAGGTTGGGAAGTCGCTTGGCCTGATTCCAGTGATCCGTCATTCAAAGAAAATGTATCCGACGGTCTATCGGATTCCATCAGCCTCTTGCTACACCGTCATCCAGTAAACCGTTTGGGCAGGTGAAATTTCTGGCGGGTAACAAAAAACTTTTTGTGAGCCATATGACATGCAACTGACGTTTGGCATATCCATCAAACTAACCCTTATGCAGCTGACGGTCGGGCACGGTCAAACCCCGACCGCGTCGTTTGCATGTGAAGAGTTGCGCTGTGTGGTCACCTCATATTCAGGCTGGTATCTTAAAGTAGTCCCGAGGTATGTGTGTTACTCGAAGACTACACAAGGAAAGGCAAATAAAGCTTTTCCAAAGTCGCGACTGAGCAGGGGAGGCAAGACATATGCAAGTCAAGAACAAACCCTTTTGGGCGGCCAAGGTCGCTAAAGGCGCCTTTTATCTTCGCATCTCATAGGAGCAATGAATTAAATGTTGCGCGGAAGATACGTTTCATTTGGGTTGTATTCAGCTCACTTATACCGTTATTTGCGTCTGCCTGGTGAGCTGTAGTTGCCTTAGGAATGACACACCTTGTTTGACAAGTGTATCTCCCACCCAGAAATACCATTTTGTCCAGAGAAAAATTCGTCTCTTGGATGACCAACAAATAGAATCATCATTTCTCACGTGAGACGTTGCACTGGCGTCAGTGATGCACTGCCCCGTAAAAAAAACCGTTTGGTCCGACGCCGCAGGGCCACTCATGGTACCATGGTGCGAGGAAGAAGCGGAAGTCATCAGAGGCTGCGATATGGCGGGAACGTCCCCTTCTGCATGTAGCTGCTCTTTGTTTTGAAAAATGGGCGTTCACGGTTCGCCGTCAAACATCTTGGTGGAATGGAATCGGACATATTGCAGGTCGGATAATCCGAAAACAATGCTTTCCACTTCACAATGAATGAGTGGGGCTTCCGGACACACCCTACTCTACACCATGGCGAGCAGGCGCTCCTCGCGTGTTCAGTCCGCACGCAGCCGGACTCACACCATGTCGCGCAGACGCTCCTGGCTCGAGACGACGTGAGTCACGATACCACTGCCCTGGGTCGGTACTCGGTCCCCGCGTACCGCTCTCCCAGGCTACCCGTCACTGTTTCCGGACTGCCCGACTCGCGGTAGGCGAGAACACGTAACTCATCCGGCGCCGATAATTGGTCTGAGCGGGCATCCGACACCGTGAACAAGGAGGCATCACAGACTGCACCGGACACGACCGTGCAGGCATGCGCTGACCGAGCAGCTGGCGGTGCGGGCACGCCGTCTGAGTAATGTGCTGTGTCTCTAGCTCGCCAGCTTTGGTTGTAACAGGCGCCTTGTCCTGCTGAAGAAAAGCCAACGTCGTCGGTAAAGAATAGCGGCACGTTGTGTAAGAGTACCTGCTGCCTCGGGCGCTCTTGTTGGCAGAGTGCGCCGAAATCCTGCTTCGATCCCGGACCCGCGCGTTTGAGACGCCCTCTGTTCCCTTCAGTTCCGGAGCAGAGTTCGATCCCTTGACCGATGTGTGCGACGGACTCAGGGACGCAGCCGGGGGGGAAGGGGGGCATAGGGGCCATGGCCCCCTGAGCCAAGCGTTTCTAACTGGATATATGGCGATTTCGTATGAATACGGAAGTGGTCATATATATGTCGCAAAAGCAAACATTATGTGTTTTCCGGTGCGTTAAGTGTGAGGTCAGTAACACAGAATTACTGTTTTTCCTACAAAGTTCGTCATATGCCAGTGGCATATCACGAAATTTGGCATTTGCCCCCTCCCCCCGAGGAAAATCCTGGCTACGTGCCTGGACGGACCATTTTGCTCCCTTGAACTCCGGAGCAGTCAGGTCCCCGGACCCACGTGTGTGAAGGATCCCTCTGCTCTCTTCAACTCCAGAGCAGAGTCCCCACGTGTGTGACGGCGCCCTGGGTCGACCTGTCGGTTGCAACGGACGCCGGCAGACGAGCGCCGTCCGGCGGCGTTTGCCCGATCTGTCCGATTGCGCTCCGCGGCCGATCTGATAGAGCTCGGCGCGGCGCGCGAGGCCGCTGCTGGGGCGATGGCGGCCCGGCGTGCCGCGGCTGCTGCGGGCCGCTCGCAGGAAATCTGGACGTGCGCCGGTCGGGCCACGCCTGGCCCGCCCGTGTTGTCGCTGTCCGATCTGTCACTTTCCTGACAGACGACTTATGTGGACGTTTGGTAGTTGAGCATGTCTCCAGCGGGACTACACCTCCCCGCGGTGTGGCATGTCGCAACGGTAACGTAATGAACGTACAGAGATATTTCGCGATTTTTTCCGCAGCGGGATTTGTGCCGTATCTCGCAAACACATCGAATACGAGCTGGAAATTTGACCTTTTTTAAACATGTCTAATGACATCTCGTCTTGATCATCTCTTCATCGGTTGAACGCAGGATATAGTGTGCGAGCCAGCTGGGCTTTTTTGTCTTCTTCCTCACAGGCAGCCGCCACCACCGCATTCGGTAGATCTTTGATGCCACTGCAATACCAAGGCTTACCATACGGTGTCACCTCTGCCTATATTCGTCCCCCTGGTCGGTAGTGGTGGCGAGCACTCTGGGTGGTCATGATTTAATTGGTATTAGTAGGTTGGTTGGTGGCGGGTTGATCAGATGGTTGGTGCTGTTCGCTGCGCGTTGGGCCCGTGCGTTTATCTTTTTCTTCGAGTCACCTGGAGCCTTCCAACGTCAAGAGACAGCCGACAGCCGTCCATGATGTCATCTACCATCCACCGGACGTCCACCACTCTCCGGACGTCCACCACTCTCCGGACGTCCACCGCCCACCGGACGTCCACCTCCAGTTAGACGTCCATCTCTGACTGGACTTCTCGGTTCGTTTCAGATCCGGCGGACGAGCAGTTCATTAGTCAGAGCGTGGGCCAACCGGCCGGCAATGACTACCCTTCACTGAGCTCGCGCCGCTTCGCTGTTGCACCGCCGAAGATCACCCAGGTAGGACCCAGTTCGGTATTGTGAGAGCCAGGTCGGTTTGTTTGGGAGCCGGATCGTTTTGTTTGGGAGCTGGGTCGGTCTCTGTGAGAGCCCGATCGGTCTCTGTAAGAGCCTGGTCAGTCTGTAAGAGCCTGGTCGGTCAGGGTAAGAGTCTGGTCGGTCCGGATGAGAGCTGTCCTATAAGAGCTGTCCTGAGATGAGAGCCTACCTGCTGCCGACGCCAGACGACCGGCGATGGATAGGTGGACCAGACGGCCAGCGCTGCATAAGTGGACCAGACGGACGGCGCTGCATAGGTGGAGCAGACAGCCAGCCAGGGCCTATTTTAAGGAAAGATGACTGCGGGGGCAATTCTGCGAACAAGACGCATTGGTTGAGACCCCCCCCCCCGGCATTTGTGTTCTCCTTATTGAATTTTGTCCACTTCATATATATATATATATATATATATATATATATATATATATATATATATTCTTAAGGAAAGGACATATATATATATAGATGCTTTCCTAAGGAAGACATATATATAAAAGGGCGAATTACAATGAACACTTCCACAGCGCTCTGTCATTAACTGATATGTCTTTTGGAGGAAACCATGTGTGCAAAGATGGCCTTGGTCCAGCACTCTTAGCACTTTCACACGGAGACTGTGTGTCGTTTGTGCTGGATTTTATTTTATTTCGATGAAATTCGCGCTGGCTTTTGTGCATTCCGAGCCCATTAAATTCAAAGGACACCATTTCATTTATCCCCAGCAAGAATTCATTCTCCCTGGACTTGTGATCCCTGGGAGATTCGCTCAGGGATGTCTGAAATGCCCCCAAACGTGCTTCAGTTTTTTAAAAGAAGCGCACGATATGCATAAAATGCACATCATAATACTCCTTTTGACACACTGGATCGAAAGACACTTCGCATTCTGTCTCAGGTCATTGGTCACTGGCCCTGTCGGCAGCAGTGTGGCTTAGGTGGGAATGGTACTTCAGTCCTCTTAGTGGTCTCGGGGTTCTGGCGACGATGCTATTCGACGACTTGCAGCAGGTACTGCTTTTGCCCTTCATCCTTCGTCAGTACCTTGTTGTGTACTTGGATAAGAGTCACAGCTCGTTCGGCGAAGTCGCTAACTACCGCGATCCCGCCCAGGACTTCCTTAGCGTTCGTGAAGCCAGGTGCTGTCTCCCAATCAGCGGGATTGTCGGCAAGGAAGTCCATGTTGATGCCGTAGGCTTTCAGGTTTCCCACCGACTTTGCGGCAATGAAGTCGACGATGATCTTCCTGGGACGAGAACCTCCTTTTCTGCGAGATCCACCTGCGCTCGCTGGGAGGACTTTCCAATCCCTGTTCCTGGAGTGCCGCGATCATCCTCGTCTTCATCTAACACGGCACGCCCTCGTCGAAGAACGACACACCAGCCAGTTCTTCGCTGGGGCACCATAATAGATGATTGTTATAATAAATCATATGTCGACTATAATGTCATAATGGATAATAGGTGATCGGCAAATTCCTTGGAGATCCCCTTCGAAATTTCAGCATTCACATCAGGCTTGGCAGAACGGCCAGGTCGTGCACGGAAGCGCTGACCGCTGATGAAGAACAGAACCATGCACTGACGTACAAAACAACCATGAAAGAGACGAAGCGCTTGAGTGCTCCCAATTCACTGAGAGTCACGGAGAACTGATGGCAAAGCCAGAAGATCTTGATCCCGCAGATTATGCGCCCCATCCATCTGGCGCGATGGAACCATCTGTCTGACACGTTGGAGAGCATCCGGCTGGGGAACTTGATTCGCCGTGGAGGCTCTTGACCAAAGGGGATAATCGAGACCTCAAAGAACCAACGATGATCATCGCTAGGTTGGATTTCGGCGAGCTTCTCACGGCAGAAGGCGACGAAACGATCATTGGAAGGGAAAAACTCATACAACATAGTCTCGGCCACTGCTGGCTCCAGGTCTTCATACACCATAGGTTCAAACTTGTTCCAATCAATGAGTCTCCATCTCTTCTTGAAGCTCTTGAACAAGGAGATCGCGGTCCCGAGGACGGACCGAAGCGCGTGGAGAAAGCCGCCTCTGCCACCAGATCGACGATATGATGACGACAAGCAAAGTGGAAAAGGCCGTCACTCAAGCTTCTGATGAAGAAGCGTGTTTACTCCCACAATTTGTCCAGTATTGCTGGAGGTGGAGGTCGAAGCTCATGCCGACGACGTTGTCCGAAACCTCCCAGTCTTCCAGACAAAGCGCGACAACGTCGGCTGGCGTTGCTCCGGCTCTACTTGCAACTTCCAAACACCGAAGAGCTTGGCGGCACTTCTTGGACCGGTTACAATGACAGAGTCGATCCACCTTTTCCTTTCCATCGTCAGTAACAGTTTGCCGTCCCAGTGGACCACCAGGTTGGGTGACGCGGAGAAAGAATGCTAGATTTCGTCCGCAATGGCTTTCCTCTGCGATCTACGTGCGCGCCTGCCCGAGCTTCTGTGATCGCCGGTTCAGAGGAGTCGTGGCCGAGGACCGAAGCCGTCGCCGACAGGAAGTGAACTGCAGAGCGACCATTGAGTTTGGTCCGATCGAGGGCTGCTGCCTGACCAGGAGTGGCGATGTTTTTGGTTCCCCTGCAGGGCCGCTTCGAAGGCATGGCCAAGGGCTGCGGGTCATCCTGATCTGTCAATTATGTGTTGTCGGTAGGCGAGTATTCCAGCTGGGCAGTTGCCTCATGCTCGGTCTGCTGTTTAACCCTATTCCCGGCAGGGGGGACGGAATCCGCCCCCCCTCGGGTTTTTTGCTTGCCAATTCCAGGCTTTTTGACGCAGCTTCACGAAACTTGGTGACTTTTCCTAGCTATTCCTTCTACGCGCCGTGACAAAATTTCGAAATTCTATTTTGCTCAGGGGCGGAGCCAGGCAACGTTTTTGGGAGGCACCTCAGGTCATTTTTGGCCATGTTGAGGGTAAAAGGAAAATGTCTGCCAAAAACAGAGTTTTTAAGATAGAACTTAAAACTTTATATGAATATATAGCTAAATCGTTGGGCAATGTGCATATGTAATTTTGTTGATCTGAGGTCACTTTACAAGGTCAGGTCAAGGTCAAAAGTCAAAATTTGTTTTTTCGCAATTATTTCGGCGCCGTTTTTTCAAATGCCAAACCCGGAATATATATGACGTAAAAAGATGCCCCTTACTTGTGTACCAAGTTTCAGCTTGATATCAGGTCAGGTCACGGAGCTATGACATAAAATGTCAGTGCACGTACCCTATATCGCAAAAGCCAAAAAATGAATTTTTTGGAACAGAGTGAATTTAATCGATTAAAAACGTTTACAGATAATATTGAATGCACACGACATCATTCCAAGTGACCCCAAGGTCACTGGAGGTCATTTAAGGTCAAAGGTCACAAGTTGATCTGAGAAACGTGTGACCATGACATTTCCCCCTTTTTTATGTCCCTGGCACCGCCTATGCTAACATTATACAAGCATTGTAATGCGATTTGTACTTCTTTAGCATAACATGACTAGCAGAAGCTAAAAAAGTGTTTTGGCCTCTTTTGTTCATTCCGTTATTGGAAAACTAATCCCCCTATTTTTGAAACCCTATGAACGCCCATGAATTTTCTCAAAATTTCAAATTTGCATACCCATGGTAAAAGCCCTATCCATAATCTCTCGATTGATGCCAGTTTCATCGAAATCGGTCCATAAACAACGGAGTTATAAGAAGTCAAAAAGTACCCCCCATTTTGACATTTTTGCCCCCCTGTATGCACAAATTTCAAAATTTTGAAAATTTCTTTTTATCAAAATGTAGTTCACGTCACGGCAAATCGATTGCCGTTTGTTGCGATGAAATCGGATAAGTAGTTCTCGAGATCTCAGGGGGGGGCCGAATCCGCCCCCCCTGCCGGGAATCGGCCATACCGTCTAGCCCTCCGGGAATAGGGTTAATCTAACGGCGGGTCCTTTAAAGCTTCGGCCTACTGTTGTCGTTGAAGAGCTCGCTCCTCCTTCTCAGAAAGGAACTTATCGAATACCACCATGACGCCTCGGCGACCTGGATCCCTTTGGGCCCAGAGAATGTCTTTATCCTCTTGGTTTTGATGATCTTAATGGTGACGACAAGGGCAAGGTCAAAAAGATTGTTAAGGTTGTCCCTAAATCCATTCTTCTTGTCAATTTCCGGGCTGAACCTCCAGAATTTGCCTTTGGTACTGGTCAAGCTTCCTGTTGAGCTTCTTTATCACGTTCCGTTCCGATGCAGTGAGAATACGGGCTTTGTTCCACACCTTCATCATTTCGCGGACGATCTGTGTTTTGACCTACCTCTGGGTAAGCCTATCCACACGGTGGGACTGAAAATATTGCTGCAGCACTTCTCCCCGCGAAGGCAGTTCTGAGCACCGGTCAACCAAAATTCGTCTTTTTTCTCGTGGTGCAGCCTTAGTGGCACAGACTTCCGTTATAAAAGGTACTTTCTGCATTGGCGCAGGTGGTCCTTAAACATCCTGACGTCTAAGAACGTGCGGGAAATTGCCAGACCGGCACCGTGGGTTGCCGTGGCATGGCAAGGCGTGGTACTTCAAATATATAAGTCACAGTCTGCAAACGATGGGCAGAATATTGGCGAGATGTTGCGGCAGCTTCGATTCTTCCCTAAATGAGACAGTAGGTTGCCTGTCCGGGATAGTTTCTGTTAATCTAATCTATTCCCAAAATACATTTTCTCACCGAATTTTGGCCATATGTTTTTCAACACTGCGCAGAAGTGTAAAAGCTGTCCTAACACAGGCAGAACAAACTTCTCCATTTCCAGGTTATCGGCCCCAAAATAAAAAAGTCACCTCAGATTGAAATATTCGCCTTAGGCCCGCCTCAGTGAGCTATCATCAACATTCGTCATTATCTGCAGTCTTGGCCATGCCATGTTCGTTAAGCAGATGAAGCATGCTCATGGGATGCTCAAATCCATGCACTAGGAGCAGCAAGATTGACGGTTTTAATACATGACTGATTAATTTTCTGTTTTCCTCGCGTAAAACTCGGGTTTAACCGCCTAGTTCAATGACGTTCTACCAATCAGGTACTGGGATTTTAGCAGGGTTTTCGGATCAGGATGATTGGTGATGACTACAGCACTGCTGGACTGTTACCGCATTCATATAAACCTTATGTCACCATAGCGAAACCGCCCTGCGCACCAGCTCGCCCTTCAGTTTTCTTACGCTTGAACACATCAAAGATGGGTATCATCATTTTTAACGTGCTTACGATGCAATGAAACGCCTTGGCCGCCCACCAGACAATCGCGGCATCGGGTGCCGGCGTACTAATTACGAAACACGCTCGCGAGCGGTCACTAGGTGTTCCTGCAATACGTATTATAAAGTGATGCTTCTAAGTGTGCTCCCACATTACTCAGTGATTCAACACATCCTTCGTTGATAACATGCTGCTTTGCGAGCGCAGCGCATTATGGAATACCTTCCTGGGTACGCTAGTACACCTGGCTGTTTTTTTCCTTGCATGGGCAAAGGATCTTGACTGGGGGGGCAAAGTGCCCGACTGGGGGGGCATTTGCCCCCCCCCCAGTTAACATGTTAAAATAGGCCCTGCAGCCAGCGCTGTATAGGTGGACCAGACGGCCAGTACTGCATAGGTGGACCAGTCGGCCGACGTGAGACGGCCAGCGCTGTCAGACCGTTGAGCAGACGGCCGGCGCTGTCGGCCGGTCGGCGGGCTCGGATAACACGGGGCGGGCCAGTCGTCATACGTCACCGCTGCCGCCCATCGTGGATGTTTTTGCCAAGGTCTACCAGATTAGCTGTGTACCGGCCGGCAAACCCCCTCGTTCTGGACGTTCATCTTCGTGCCGCGGCTGGTGTGAATTTCTGCGCCCGAGCAGAAAATTCCGTGATGGCTGTCATCGAGCTTGTAGGAGATTGCTGTATATGGCACGCAAACCTCTAAATCCCTTGCAGGTCGTGTCCGATGTTTTTATCCCTGTTGGTAAAAGGAGTGTCGAAAATTCCGCGACCAGAAACTCGTTCGGCGACCGCAGACAGGCAGCGGCCATTGGCGCTGCAAATGACTCAATTGACACGCCGTTTACCGGGTACGGACCGGCGTTGAGGCCGGGCAAGTCGGTGCCCGCCGGCAGGGGCCGCACCGGGTGAGCAGGAGTCCGTTTGCCTGGCGGAAGCGAGTGGCCAGAGCCGGGAGCGGCCGGCGCGCGGCCGCCCACGTCAGGCGGGCCCGGGCGGGGCTCTGAACAGTCGCTGCACTCATCTGTCGCCGCCAGGTGTACCCGCCGCAGTCGCCCATACGGAAAATGGCCGGAGGCCGCGTCCGCTTCAAGTGTGTGGCCAGCGGCGTGCCGAAGCCGGACGTGAAGTGGTTCAAGGTGAGCTCCAGCCTGTTTGCCATCCCCTGAGCAAACATGCCCGGTCGGCGGGGGGCGGCGGCTGCCGCGGTGGCTGGCCGTAAAACAAACAGGCCAGCCGCCGGAGATGCACCGGAGGGCAAACAAAGGGGAGCCGGGCTGCGTGTTGTTGGCGCTGCTGCGGCTGATGCTTGTCACCTTTTTGAATGGATGTCTTCTCCAGATGGCTTACTAAGCAAACAAACGGCGACTCGGGTTGTGGAGGCTCTGTCCGGGCGTTAATGGTTTGGCCGCTGCGGTTCGCCGGTGTCGGCGCCGAGCCGCGACGGTCGTCGCTCTCCATCAGACTGCTGCCTGTCCCAGTCATATCGGTGATCTTCCCAGCCGGAATTCCCCATCCATCCCATTGCGACCAAACTTCGTCCCGTGTCTGTCAGGCTCTTCACCAGCTCGAGTTGAATCCAAACCTCGCGCACAGTAAGACGGCGTCACGACGTCGTCTGTACCCCGCCGACCCTCCTGCCCAGTTCAAGCCGGCCTGATAGCAGCCCGCACCTGACGCAGTTTCGAGTCGGACCATCCCCAGGCGTGGCCGTGTACAGCCCTAGCCGGCGGCCAGTCCCTGATCGGGGCACGTCGGCTCAGGTTGAGCTGATCTCGGCCGTGTTGGGAGACCGTGTATCCGCTCGGCCGGCCCGCTGGCCGGTGGTAGTGCATGTGAGCGGAGCAGAGGGGAGGAGGTGGCGCCGTCGGTCAGCCGTGACCGCCGCCGGCTGTCTCGCCAGGACGGAGCCGAGATCAGCGGCTACGGCGACAGCTCTGCCGACCTGTCGGCGCCCGGCCAGCTGACGCTGAGCCGCCTGGGACGCGGCCACTCCGGCCAGTACGAGTGCCGCGTGACCAGCATGCTGGGCCAGGACTCTGCCCGCTTCCGGCTCACTGTGGAGGGTGAGTCTATGCCGGCTAACTGAGGAGGATAAGTCTCTTCCGGCTCACTATGGAGGGTGAGTCTCTGCCGGTTCGGTGGGGAGGACGAGTCTCTGTCGGTTTGACTGTGGAGTGTGAGTCTCTGTCGGTTTGACTGTGGAGTGTGGGTCTCTGTCGGTTTGACTGTGGAGTGTGAGTCTCTGCCGGTTCACTGTGGAGGGTGAGCCTCTGCCGGTCCACTGTGGAGAGTGAGTCTCTGCCGGTTCACTGTGGAGTGTGAGTTTCTGCCGGTCCACTGTGGAGGGTGAGTCTCTGCCGGTTCACTGTGGAGTGTGAGTTTCTGCCGGTCCACTGTGGAGGGTGAGTCTCTGCCGGTTCGGTGGGGAGGACGAGTCTCTGTCGGTTTGACTGTGGAGGGTGAGCCTCTGCTGGTTCACTGTGAAGGGTGAGCCTCTGCCGGTTCACTGTGGAGTGTGAGTCTACCGGTCCACTGTGGAGAGTGAGTCTCTGCCGGTCCACTGTGGAGGGTGAGTGTGCCCCCGCTGTGGAGGGTGAATCTCCCCGGCCGGGTGCCGCCCACTGGTGGAACACCGCGTGACCTGTCGAGCGCCTGGCACCGGCTGACGGCAGCCGGCGCCGCAGCAGCTCTCTGCAGGGCCACCGGGGGGGCGGTAACAGCTGTTCGAGGAGTGGGATCGGCCGTGGCCAGGCCGCCGCGCACGCTGCCTTGACTCCAGTCTTGTGACCCGCAGAGCCGTACGAGCAGAAGCCGGAGATTGTCGGCGTAGATCCGCAGAACACGACCGTCGACGTCGGCGACCAGGTGTCGCTGCAGTGCCGAGTCCGCGGCCACCCGCCCATGCACGTCAAGGTATGTACCGGCGCGCTGTCGGTCACGGTAGGCCAGCTGTAAGTGGAGGGTGTCGGGGTACTGCCGGTCACGGTAGGTCAACTGTAGCTGGTGGGTGCTGGGGTACTGCCGGTCACGGTAGGTCAACTGTAGCTGGTGGGTGCTGGGGTACTGCCGGTCATGGTAGGTCAACTGTAGGTGGTGGGTGCTGGGGTACTGCCGGTCACGGTAGGTCAGCTGTAGCTGGTGGGTGCTGGGGTACTGCCGGTCACGCTAGGTCAGCTGTAGCTGGTGGGTGTCGGGGCACTGCCGGTCACGGAAGGTCAGCTGTAGCTGGTGGGTGTCGGGGCACTGCCGTTCAGGGTAGGTTAGCTGTAGCTGGTGGGTGTTGGGGTACTGCCCTTCACGGTAGGTCGGCTGTAGCTGGTGGGTGCTGGGGTACTGCCGGTCACGGTAGGTCAGCTGTAGCTGGTGGGTGTCGGGGTACTGCCGTTCACGGTAGGTCGGCTGTAGCTGGTGGGTGATGGGGTACTGCCGGTCACGGTAGGTCAGCTGTAGCTGGTGGGTGTCGGGGCACTGCCGTTCACGATAGGTCAGCTGTAGCTGGTGGGTGCTGGGGTACTGCCGTTCACGGTAGGTCAGCTGTAGCTGGTGGGTGCTGGGGTACTGCCGTTCACGGTAGGTCAGCTGTAGCTGGTGGGTGTCGGGGTACTGCCGTTCACGGTAGGTCAGCTGTAGCTGGTGGGTGCTGGGGTACTGCCGTTCACGGTAGGTCAGCTGTAGCTGGTGGGTGTCGGGGCACTGCCGTTCACGGTAGGTCAGCTGTAGCTGGTGGGTGCTGGGGTACTGCCGTTCACGGTAGGTCAGCTGTAGCTGGTGGGTGCTGGGGTACTGCCGTTCACGGTAGGTCAGCTGTAGCTGGTGGGTGCTGGGGTACTGCCGTTCACGGTAGGTCAGCTGTAGCTGGTGGGTGTCGGGGTACTGCCGTTCACGGTAGGTCAGCTGTAGCTGGTGGGTGCTAGGGTACTGCCGGTCACGGTGGGCGGCAGAGGTCAGCCGTAACTGGTGCCACTTACTGCCGAGGCGGCGTCTTGAATGGCTGTCAGCTCGCTGGCGGCGGCCGGGACGGCGACGCTCCTCCACCTGACAATGACTTCGTGACGACTGCGTGCCGCTGTGTCAACAGCGAACGCCAGAGGACGTGTGGAAGTGGGAAGGCGAAGGTGGCTGGTGCGTCACGTGGCCGCTCGAGTCCTATCGGGGCGTGACGATCAACCCAGGCCCGGCCTTCCTCATCTGTACACCACATCTGTACATCCTGTTTTGTCCCGTCATTTGGCATAGCTCGGATTCTGATTTGAGTGGGTCGCAGACAGACAGCAACGGCCTTTGTTGTGGTGGCGTATGCTGGTGTAGCTGGCTAGTGGGAGACGTTGTCCTGCATTCGTTCGAACGACGATGCTGACCGCAGCTGGCGCCAGTCTTGTCGGAGGATGCCTGTACTGCCGGAAGCCCGCGCCGCCTCGTCGGGACGTAAGTCCACGTCTGACGACGTCGTGTCCGGCCACTCCGACAGTGGCTGAAGCGGATCGATCCCCACGACGCCGAGGCGCTCCGGAACGCCACCAGGGCGATCGAGGTGCTGAACGGCGACCGGTACCACGTGCTGAACGTGTCGGACACGGTGAGCAGCAGCCCGGACCAGCATCTGATCAAGCTGACGGTGGCGCGCGCGCGCCGCTCCGACGCCGGACAATACGTCTGCCTGGGCGCCAACAACGGCGGATACACCGTCCGCACGGCGTACATCACCGTCCGTGGAGTGCGTGAGTAACGTCACTGATGCCAGTCACGCCGTCCGTGGAGTACGTGAGTGGTGTCAGACGCAGCAGCTTTGGAGGAGGCGAGGAACGTCAGTAACGTCAGTTACGAACCCATTTAGTACGTAACGGCATTCGCAGTGTCGTAAAGCATGAGTAATAAAAGCCTTAGTGCCTTGAGAGTGCTTAAGGATAATACAAATGTGAGAACGCAGAGAAATGTATTGAAGTGTTATAATGCAGTATTTTTCGTTCCAAAGGTCTTATCGAACACAATCATTTTCGTTGTGGCCAATGCGCCAAATAAATCAAATGTGCTGGTTGTCGCCGGTTTGCGTGAGTCATGAAGTCCCGAGACAATGGGGATGGGATTTTTGAAGCACCTTGGTTTTGTGCGCCATAGCCGTAAGTGTGTCGAAGGGTTTTCAGCAGTATTATGTATTTTTCCGGTGTTTAAGTGCACGGAACGAGACATATCGCTTCAGACTTTTCGTATTCATAATACGTAAGCCCATCAAAGCAATCATTTAACCCATCCCTGTGAGGGCTTTCTGGTCCTAAACCTCTGACCGAGCGGATTGCGCTCCCCCCCCCCGGCCCCCGAAACATTACCGCCCGATTTGCTGGTATGGGGCCGCAAACGAATCCTTGGAGTCTGAGCTGCAATTTGACGTCCTCAGAATTGCGAAATTTTATGAGATGCGGAGTAGGAACCTCAAAATGGCGGCAGTGTCTGTGGATACATTTGTGGTGTTTTACCCGGGAATAGATACTAACGGCATTATTGTCCATTGGACCATTGAGTAAATGGCCATGGAGTGCTAGTTACGGAACTATCTCGGTTGGCTCAAAACAAAATTCTCATGATTTTTGAAGGACGCTGTGCAGTCGTTAGTACATTTATTATTTTACATTTCCCGACGCCAGAATTGAAAATCGAGGCGTACGCACAGAGTGGGGGAGGGGACAAGATGAATATTGTCTAAAGCTCAAACATGCAGATAAAGAAATGGATTCATGCGTGACAGGACGGTGGTGAAAAGGATGAATACATGAACATTCAAATATGATAGTTACAGTTACGAGCGGATTCAGTTTCTTGTGGCGGGGGTAAGTCACCATTGCGTAATATGGGTTGTAGAACTATTCCAGTTGGCAAAAAAGCATGTCTATGTTTCTTGAAAGTTGCCCTGTAGTCGTAAGTACATTTTCCGACACAGACATTGAGAATCAGATGTATACGTAGGGAGTGTTTCTTTTTTGGGTGGGGTGGGGACAGTACGATAAATAGTTCATAGAATGAGCATATGACGTGAGAGGAACGAGACTGAGATGTGGACAAAATCGTTGAATATTCCCTCCCCCAAAGCAACTGGATCCCCCCATGGTACATATGAATCATATACTGGTTTTACCCAGAATGTTGCTGAGTAGCATAGAGCAGCGAATAGCAGCGTTCAGTAAGGCGAGTGATAGATACAAATCGTAAGATGCGGAAAAGTTGATAAGTACCTTCCAAAAAAAAACTTAGTCTTTACCCGCTCATCGCAAATTTTAAAGATCTGTGGGGTTCATCAAGGATTCTGACCATTACTTATGGCCAAATTGTTATCTGTTTAATAAACATATAGGTAAAGGAACATATATATGAGAATACTGACGAATGTCTCCCAGACAACCCCTGTATCCGTCCCTGACACGCTGAAATACTTTGCAAACGTGACGAGGGATGTTGTTAACCGCGTGTCACCTAACATAAGCACTCCATAAGATAAACTCTGGATATATGTCATTGCCTGCGTACCTGATCAGAAAATGCAAAAATATTAGAACATGCGTCCTTAACTCTTTGGAACCGTATTTGCTTGTATTGAAAATTTGAAAAGTACAGAATGTGTAAGAAAGAAAGAAAATGTTACCAAGTTTAAAAAACTGTGACTCAAGCGGTTCGAAACCAGCAAGCGTAAAACTTCAAGGGAAGGGTTGATTCCTCCTCCCCTTTCACAGGAATGGGGTTTATGATGGCGCTTCATTAGACTGCAGTCGTTGACGGGTCCTCGCAGACTCGCGGTAACGAAAAACCAAAAATCGTGGCAAGTCAGACGATTTTCTCGTCGATACGCATGATCGGCAACTGCCAAATGAACCTGCCGAATGCACTTGGCGGCGCTATGTCCGCATGTTCGGCACATCGCGGTCTCGGTCCAAGGAAAAGATCCATTGCGATGCCGCTCCAGCCGAATTTATGAATGGAATGGGCCAGTTAGCAAAGGTCGTGAGAGACAAATTTGTTTGCATTCTTGTCGCCATAGTGAATCCCTCGGGACTGCGTTTTTCACACTCCTGCCTCACTAAGCCGTGTTAGTGACGCGGTAGCTGCTCAGATGATCGTTTTGTTCACGCATATGGCTCTTTTTCCCTGTTTCTGATTGGCTTCCTGTTATCGATTGTGTTATCTGTCCCGCTTTGTTGCTGTATTACGGTAGTGGTTCATCGGAGTGTTCGTGCCTTTAGGCATGTAAGGCTGGGGATCATGTCTGTCTACTTCTGATCTTTGGGCCAGCGCATGGGCTAGGTGCAGCCGAGGGCAGCTTTCACGTCTTCACGTCTTTCACGTCTTTTCACGTCTTCGTCTGAGATTTGTTTGGGAGTGTCGTAGTTACGCGTGGGCGGCGTGTTTCAGAGACGTTCCCGTTCTCGTCCCGCTCCAGCAGTCACGTGTACCTGATGATCGTCATCCCTGTGGCGATCGTTGTCATGCTGGCGCTCACGGCCATCTGCTGCCTTTGTCAGCGCAGGAAGCTCTCTCAGGCAAGGCATCCGCACCTCGGCTCGCCCGATACCGATCACCACTCATTCGTTCGCCGCGCATGGGCGCTGACGATCATCGCATGAGGTCCCATCTGCAGACGTCGGCTCAGGTCTGGTGGCGGTGTTGCCGTCTCGTCCGTCTTTGCGACGGACCGTGACACTAGCGCTGGCTGACCGCGACGGGCCCTGCCGCAGCTTCCGGACGACACCAAATCGGACGCCGAAGCATCCCTGATGGCGAACAAGATGGTGGCGCAGCTGCCGGGTGACAAACAGCGGTCGGAGCCGAGCGCAGGTGGGACGCTCTCTGCCGGAGACTTCCCGGCACACACGTACACTGTCGGCTGTCGGCACGTTCCCACAGGTACACTCATTCTCGTACGTCAGTCGGTCCGACTCCTTGTAAACGTCGTGCCGGCCCTCAGTCTGTCCCTTTGGTACTGGTACGGTTTCTGGGCTCACCAGCTGACAGGGTTCGGAGTTTGCCACGGACCACGAGATACTATGCCACTCCGTCACGCTGCGTTGGACGCTATCACCTTGTAGAGCGCTGAGGGCGGGTTACATTGACATCTTTGCCGCATCGGATCTTTGAGTCTGTATTAAAATCTACAAAATGAGATTGGTGTGATATTGTTATCGCTTTTTCCTGTTCAGTGATCATCGATGTTTACTCGAGTCCAGTTGGCATATTCTTTCTGCAACATGACGCGGGTAATTCATTTGGTCTTCCGCCGAATGAAAACTACCCGGCCGCGCGCAGGGTCGGAAGCATCTCGTGGCGTGGCGCCAAGTCGAAGTTCGCAATCTCACCACGGGCGGCGTTACGACCCGCTGCCGCCGCACCCAACGCCGACGCCATCCGACCAGACCTACATGCTGGCGCCGGTGGGCTCGTCGAGCGGCCGCCGCAGTGACCAGAGCAACGCCTCTGGCCAGAGCTGCTGCAGCTGCGCGCCGGCCGTGGAGCCGGGGGAGCTCCAGACCCATTACAGTCACCACCACCACAAACATTTACATTACATGTGCTGAGGACTGGCGGCGGGTGTTCATACGGAGAGCGTGCGGAACGTGATGTGACACGAGTGTTTCCCTGGACGAGCAGTGTCTGCGGACAGTCGCCCAGCTAGTCATTGTACTTTTTTGGTTGTATGGATGTCGTGTAATATGTGGCGGAAGATTGGTTCATATTGTTATTTATGTGTGTATTTATGTGTTTAATACTCGTCGATAGAACACAGAATCTTTAACAGCTGAATGTAATTTACGACACGGAGTAGACACTGCTTACATCTAAGCCGAATTTGTATGCGAATACAGTCGAGTTTTGGCCAGCTGACTGTGCTGCGGGGAAGCTCGTGTAGTTTGCTGTCCGCAACGCCAGGTGACTCTGTGGTGAAACACCACCGACATCTGTCAGAGTCGTATTTCCTGCACAAACTGCGCGTTGCCTTGCCACATCCCAGAGACAACATGGATGACATCAGTTACCAAGGTACCGGACTCTGCCGTTTTCGTCCACCCAGATTTGTGTTCGAATAAGAATGGGATGGCACGGGATTTCATCACACAAGGTAGACAATTACTTTACAGAAAAAACGCAGATAGTAAAGAGGGCATCTTAGGAAGACCCTTTTGTGAAGGGCAGGCCGGAACCCTAGGACCGGTGATGTTCAGCCTGTGAACGAATGAATTGGCTAGCCACAATAAATCCGGTAAATTCACCATCTATACAGATGACAGCCAAATCATGCACAGCTCAAAACCAAACTCTGTCGATGAACTGGAAATTTACAGAGACGCTGACTTGAAGGTGAAGACTTGCTGGTTTAACAGCAACGGTCTAAAAGTGAATGCGGCCAAGACAGACTACTTGCTGGGATCCCCACGAGTACCGCTTGAACAGCCAGCCCGACAGCTGAATTCAGCGGTATGCAGATGAATCATTCAGACAAGGTCGGAATTACTGCAGAGACGATACGCACCCAAATTGGGAAAATCATACCAGTAACGTAGCAAAGAACCAGCAACTACGTCCTAGCAAACATTAGAAGCTAAATTTCCCAAAAGACCACAAAAACGGGCACGGGCATCCGCCGGTGAGCCAGGGGTGTGGTTCCTAACTCTTTGTGGGTGCCCCGGCACCCACAAAATAGAAATGGGCATCCCACAATACGACTTGTGCACTCCGAACTTAAAGTGTGTTTAAATATTGGAATATAGTTATATTCTCAAGCCTATAACGTTAACAACCTCAATCAGCTTTATCAGCAATAATCGGGACTTATTTACTCCATCGTCACCCACCAACCGTTTTTTCCCACCATCTTCCAAGTATATGTGTGGTTTTCAGAAAATGATTGTGGGTGCCCAAAACGCATATGGGGACATCTAGATATTGTGTACGGGGGAGAGGGTCGTGACAGGCGTTTAGGCTTAAAGTTCAGAGAAATGAGTTTAAAAAGGTATTACGGAGGTAAATTTCGGAAGGATGACTTCCGTAAATCAAAGATGGCTTTATGGCGGTGACGTCCTTACAGGGAACATATCTGGTTTTTCCGGTATCCCAAAAACGCACTCCGGGGAATATGTAAGATTGGTTACGGATTATTACGTAAATGAAAAGTGCATTTTGGTCACCTGAGACCAATATTTCACGAATTTTAGTTGTTAAATTTATTGAAAGTGATATCGGTAGGCAAAACACAACACACAATACTAGAGAAAGGAGTACATCGGCGAACGGAAAATACGTAGGTAAACCTTGGACATACCCGATGCTTACCCAATACTCAGCCTTGCTGTACCAGCCGCAGTTACAAACGGCAGCGACGATAGTTTTGACAAACAACACTAACTTATTTCGACCTATTCACGTAATACATACATGCGGGCAAGATTCGAGGAACTGCAGCGGTACTTGCCTGAATCCATGATGGGCGCCGTCATAAGTTTGGTGTTCGTCAACTGCTGTAAGCTTCGACATCGCTGAGGCCAACGCTACGCTAACCCGATTCATCGGCGATTTCACTGTTGGAAAGAAAATGGGGTAAATAGATTAAACTTGGGCTGGCAGCCAGCATACTAACCTACCCCAATAAAATATGAAAAAACGACAGCGAGTTGGCAAGAATGAATGGTACCTACTCTGATTCATAAAAATGTCCTCTTCAATCGCACTGGCAAAGTTAAAAATCACGGTCTGAGTAGATACACTCCCTTTAATGGAGGACCTTTCTCCAGGACCCGGCTTGACAGAATTTGAAGGGTGGTGAGGAAAAGTAACTGGTGGGTGACAACGGAGTAAATGAGTTCCGATTATTGTTGACAAAGCTGATTTTAGGTGGTCAACGTCATGGGACTGAGATAATTACCTTTCATTATTTAAGCATAGTTTAAGTTATGGGTGTCCAAATCGTACTGTGGCTGCCCATTTCGATTTTGTGGGTGCCGAGGCACCCACAGACATAGGAAACAACACCCCTGCTTCCCAGTAAAATTGTGTCCAGCCCATTCGTGGAGCAAGGTCCTCCATTAAAAGGAATATATCTACTCAAATCGTGATTTTAAACAGGACACGTACGATTGAAGGAGACATTGTTAGGAATCGAAACGTAGATACCTTTCATTGTTGCAACTCGCTCTCCTTTGCTCATATTTTGCTGCGGTAAGTACGCTAGCTGCCAGCCCAAGTTTAATCTGTTTGCCCCATTTTGTTGTCAGCGCTAAAAGCATCGAGAAAACCTATTAGTGTATCAGTAGCCTCAGCGATGTCGGAGCTAACAGCCATTGACGAACACCGAAGTTATGAGATTGGCCATCATGGATTCAGGCAAGTACCGCTGCAGATCCACGAATATTCCTCGCAGGTATGCATTATGTGAATAGGTCGAACGAATTTAGTGCTCTTTGTCAAAACAATCGTCGTTACCGTTTATTCTGTTACAGCAAGACAGGGTGTTGGACAGGCATCAGGTGCGTCCAAAGTTTACCTACGTATTTTCCGTTCGCTGATTGGTTCCTTTCTATAGTACTGTGTTATTGTATTTCGCGCACCGATAGCACTGTCGATAAATGCAAGAACCAAAATGCGTGAAATATTGGTCCTAGATGACCAAAATGCGCTTTTCATTTACATGACAATTCAACACCAGTCTCAACCCCCCTCCCCGAGTGTTTTTGGGATACTGTAAAAACCAGATCTATACCCTTTAGGGATGTCGCCGCCATAAAGCCATCCATGATTTACGTATCCTTCTGTAATTTACCTCCCATACCTTTTTAAATTCATTTCTGCCAACTTTAGACAAACGCCTGTCACGACCCCCCCCCCCCAATACGCAATGTCTGGATGTTCCCATATACGTTTTGAGCACCAACAATCATTTTCCAAAAACCACACCCATGCGGTGAGCTACAGCAGCAAGCTTTCCAGTCACTCTTCGCCCGTGGTGAAGCAGTCTTGGTCCGCTTGATCAGTCTTGATCCGCTTCAGGGCGAAGAACATCTCTTCCGCCCAGCAGCCTGTGATGAAGGTGGGTGTACAGAAGGGAAGATGTACAGAAGGCGCAGCAGGATGCGCACAGCTGATGACAACTACGGATACGGCAAGGGACACTGGTTCTGAATAATTCCTGCAACTGCCATTTGACCTTTCTCATCTTGCTCTTTTACCTTCCGCCGTCTTCACAGGGCTTGCTAGTCAGGAAAAAGCTGCGAGCACGGTCATTGATTTTAATGGTTAGCAAATGCATATCAATACGCGCCTTCTGATGAACCTGCAGTAACGCACGATCTGACCTGAGAACCATCGGCTGGGGCGCCCTTTTGCTTACGCGACGTTTTACGCTGGTCGCGAGTTTGGGAAGTTTTTCGTCTGGTGCATCTGGCGATACCGTGAATGCGGAAAACGAGCAGAAATCATAAGGCATTACCATCGATGGTGCAGTCGTTGGCAACTGGAGTGCGCAGAGTCGAGCGAGCCGCTGTTTCACTTCACTAAGGCCACCGCTGTAAGTTAACATTTCTGAAGAGCCAAATCCGAGATGTGTGTGTCGTTTGATCTCGTGTGGAGCTCTATCAGATTTTTTCGTTCGATGTGGTGCAAACGTCAGTTACAATTTCTCGTTGGGGCCAGTGCGAAACTCTTTCTAACGGGGGTCCTGGCCCTGGTCGGCCCCCACTGGATGTACTTCTGGTCGCTAAAAACACTCCTCGGTTCCGATGAAACAGTCGTTTATTGAGTTATCCTCCAGCCGCACTTCAGGGCTGAACAAGCCGCCGTCGCTGCACGGCCGCCTCACCCACAAGCCGCAGTTAAAATCAATGACAGGCATATATTTACAGGAGACGCAGGTCCGCAGTGCTTACTCAGCAACGCATTACACCATGGCTGATTCTAATAGCAGAGTGAAACAATCGACCCTAGCCACATCCAGCTATCCGCGAAATTCGCAACCACAAGGTCACGCAACCGTTCTACGCGACGTACTAACACTACAACGAAACAAAACCTGCTCAACAAGCTTTGCCGCTATCATAGACATTTACAGCAGGGCCTGACATCTGGCTCACATCCGAGGGGGAGGACACTGTGCTGCGTGTTTTTATGACCGGGACGGACAGCCAGACTGCTGTGAGGGAACTCTCACGTGGAAAAATTCTAGAGAAAAGGTCACATCAACAAAGGTCAGGTTGCACTTTGGGCCAGGCCAGATGGTCTTTCGTCCCTTATAAGCGTTGTGGCTACAACTCAACACAAAAAAATTCTAGACGTCTTCCAGTTCTAGCTTGAAGAGATCGTAATGCCTCTCTGTCCTCTCAAAAATGGAGAGAAAGCACAATATGGTTACACCGCGATCGCGCCTTTTTTTCCAAAAATGTCTTCAACATCTACGTCTTTAAACGATAACGTAAATGAAATGACCGTGTGCGGGCCAAGAACCCGGATGTTCATGTGCAACAATGCGCGTCAAGTACAGAAGTCAGAGACATCGGAAGTTTCGTAGCCACCCACTAAACCAGAGTTGGATGAGATGCTGCAAGAAACCAATAGGTGCCGGCACGGTGGTGGGGTTTCTGAGCCAGTGCACATCAGACAGGGGCTGAAGAATAGCCAACTCACCAGGTCCGTGTTGGAAGAATGCTGTTGACAGCTGCTGGGCCACCATCCACCTCAAAATACCTGAACCACTGCAAGCTGCTGCTTTTCTACCACCTCACCAGGACTGAAGCACTCTCACTACCACTTCAGCACACTAAAATACTGCACAAAGCCACCTCATCACTTTGAGTTGCTTCCTCATTGTCACCTCACTGTGGCCGAACCATTAGAGCACTGCCACCTCACTGCCGCTGAACCACCGGCACTGCAACCGCACCACCGAAAGCCTAAGATGTCACTGTCACCTTCAACCAGCTGAATCACCTTTCACTGTACCACTCCATCCCCCCCCATCACCCAAGCTGAGCCACGCCCTCACTGCACCTCATCACTGGTGATCCTGTCCCAAAGTCCTCCCCAATCCAGCTGATTCCCTTTCCCCACTATCACCTCACCACTGCTGACCCTTTTCTATCACACTGTCATTGTTGTACCACTCCCACATTGTCACCTCACTGCTGCTGAGCTGCTCCCTCACTGTCACCTCACCACTGCCGAGCCACTACCTTAGGACCACCTCGACAAGGCTGAACCACCTCACTGTCACCTCATCACGATTGAACCGCATCACCATGTCACCTCAATCATACTGAGCCCCTCCCTCACTGTTGCACCTTGACAGAGCCACTGCACCACTCAGCTGGAGCTTCTGCCTCACATTTGCCATGTCTCTAGCCCCAGCTGCTGCCAAGCCAATGAGAGGCCTTGTGTCGCACAAGTCAGATCTGCACTTTAGTTAAACCATGCAAAGCTGAGCAAAACCACAGTCAAAAATCTGGCATTAACCGAAAAGATTATCACCTCGTTGGCTGAATGACATGCTGAAGAGTTTCAGTCTGAAGACCTTGGAGGAACACACTTCAAAGCTGCTGGTGACCCACTTCAGAAATCACTGCCCATTGCTCACAGAGGCACAAATACTGGAGTTTCACAACACTGATCAAGGTGTGTCACATTTTGTCAAAAAGCTTTAGCCACCAGTACATGAGACAACAAAGACCTCTGAGTCACTTTCTGTGTCCTGAGAACACACATAGCCAAACACTGTGGCATTTTGGAAGTCTTGATATTAATATCTGGCCTATAATTCAAAATTTTGTTCACTTTCACCTCAACTTCACTAGTACGGTATGCCCAATTCTGAAGTTCCACCACATAAGTTGTTCAGCTGCAGAAGACAGGCTCTGATCCTTGATGCAGACACTAACCTCTTCCTTTGCTAATGTGACCTTTTCTTGGGAAAACACTTTCACTATCACTTCCACAAACACTGCACGGCCCACTGACACTGACAATGCCTTCATTTGCCTGTAAATACCATGGGGATTTTAATGTATGTCAGGACATCAGATGCATACCCTTTTCTAAATATGCCAAACACTTGCATTTTTTCACTGTAACAACATATTACATACAAATGAGGATGCTCCTGCCTGTAGTCACAAAGAGCTGGGATGTCATGACTTCAAGATTCTATTACAATTTGTTTTTCCTCAACCCCAGCCAAATGAACAACTTAAATGTAGTAGTGTGATACCGAATGCAAAAGATCTTCCATTGCATTCTCCAGTGCAGCAGGATCAGTCCTGATGTCAGGAAACCCACCAAAGTTGCATGGAGCCATTTGGTCTGGTTCTCCAACTGAAATAAAGAACACTGGTAAGCAACAAAGGGTAGAGCACATTCCTACTTCATAACTGCAATGTTCCTGCCTAACAGGGTTTGACAATTGAAAGCAGAATCATTCCAGGAGCCATTTATGGCAAAAACATTTTAGCTTCAAACCTGCTTGGCCTGATTAAAAAAAGAAATGACCATCACTGCTGATTCACTGTTAGATTACAAACAAGCCTTAAGTAAAACATACAACTTCGAATCACTCACTTAGCTCACTGCCAGCTGTGCAGAACTTCCACGAACTACCACCACCAGAAGGTGGTCCTCCTTGGCAGCATCCTCTGACAGAGCAGGAACAGTCCTGGTGAGCAGCTCCTTGGAGAAGTTGCAGGGAGGAAATGCATACAAAACTCCTGTTGTGTCACCCTCCTTGCTGAGCAGGGATATAACACCAGCAGCCTCTTTTTGCTTCAAGTATGACACCAGGTTCCTCAATGATCTGGCTTGGACAGATGAGTCCTCCACATTCACAGGTGATGAAGAAGTGGGAAGGGCCACATAGATGGCATGAGGGGAAGATGAAATCCTCTTCTGGACATCATCAAGTTTTGGTTGATCAAGCCTCAGCCTCTGTGTGATCCTCAGGAGGGGCTTTCCATTTTCATCTTTCAGAAGGGTTTCAGCAATGTCAGAATCACCATCGGTCAGGTGGAACTTGCAGGCAAACAGAGAGCTTTTGAGGATCATGGCGCCATGCCACGACGTTCCTACCTTCCTGGCAACATCAGACAGAGTCTTTGCAGTGCTCAAGTGACCGCTCTCTTCAGATTCTGATTCGCTTCTCCGTGGACTGACAGACCTGTTCTCAGTTGGTACCTGTCGCAAGGTTGAGTGGTATGACTCATCAGAAAAGTCTCCACGGTCTCCAAAACCGCCTCTGTAACCACCTCTCCCTCCTCTGAACCCTCCACGTCCCCTGCCTCTGAAGTCGTCACTGCCACCAGGTCCCTCCAGTGCTGGCCTTCTGCCAAACTGAACAGTTGTCTCATCAGCAGCAAAGTCTGTCTTGATCCTCTTGTCTGGTCCACCAAGAGGGAAGCCCCTCATCTCATTCACAGCAGCCTGCGCAGCATCCAAGGTCTCATACAAGACATGGGCATATGGCTCCCCTTTGACATATTCAATCTTCTTGATGGCTCCAAACCTGTCAAACTCCCTTTCAAGGATCTGCACAGTTGTCCAAGATCCAAGGCCACCAACCCAAACCTTGCAAGATGGGAGAACTTTGCCATACCCAATCTTAACTTGGAACTTTCCAATGTACTGCCCTGAAAGCTCAGTCTTGCACCTGTTTGACTGGTCTAGGTTTTCAAACCTTACAAATGCAAAGGCATTTCCTGTACCGGGAGGTGGTCTCTTGATGTCAATGTCTTCTACATTCCCATACCTGTTGAAGATCCTCCTCAGCTCTTCTTCAGTGATGTTAAGTTCCATGTTTCCGGCAAACAGTGTACGGCATGCCGTGGGATCATCTTCAGGTGGAATATGGTGCAGGTAGTTTGGGAACCTCTCCTTTCTTTCATGTCTTTCAAACCTTGGCCTAGCATAGCCTGGAGCTCCATAAGGTGGACCATAGCCACCCCCATATGGGGGTGCCCTGGGAGGTTCTCTGTAAGGATACCCACGCCCGTAGCCATACGGGTCATGAGGTGGAAGATCATACCCATAAGGATCCAAAGGACCTGGCATGGGAGGTCCATATCTGTCAAAATCACGAGGAGGAGACCTTGGCCTCATGTACCTGGCATCAATGGGAGGATAGTCCATCATTGGGCTTCTGCTTCTGCGGCGTGGAAGATAATCCTGAGGGGCGGTATCGTATACAGCCTCAACCATGGCAGGCTTGTCGTAAAACATAATTCGTCCCCTGCTCGCATGTTTTGCATCCCGTGCGTCTTCCCACGTTCGGAAGTACACGTATGCGACGCGCTCCCCATCGTGCTCAAGTACAACCTTCACAGACACGTCAGGAAACTTTCTGAACTCCCTGTAAAGATCTTCCCGTACGACGTCTTCTGCCGCCTTCGGATGTATGTTACTCACACAAAGCACCTTGTACGAATAGGCCCTGTCGCTGGAACGCCTGGAGTATGCTCCGTCACGGTGCGAGCGACTGCTATCTTGAGAATACCTGGGGGGAGTCCTTCTTGGAGACCTGCTCCTTCCTCGCCGAGAGCTCCCTTCATCGGAGCTGTTATCATATCTTCCCATTTTGACGTGTCCAGTCGGGTTTCCAGTGCCTGCCTTCCGATAGCTGTTCCGCGCGTACGACACCCCGCACTTCCACCAACGCCCGTTGCAATTCTTGCCGTAGAAAAACACCAGAGGGCGGTGATAGCCGGCAGTCTGCAGAATGTATTAAATTCCAAAATAGAGCAAGAAATTACAAAACGCATTACAAATTTTTTTTTCTATCATTTTCTACTAGACCTTGGACATTAAAACTTGGAAAGCCGAACATTTTTTATGTCGGGCAGTAAATCACACTAGGTTCAGGCGAGACGTGAGTTGATTCACACATGATCTCTTCCAACCTAGCGGGAACCCGTGTAATGTGGCGTCTAAAACTTCTGCAAAATGGCGTCGGAACCGTCGGTTAATGGTGGTTGTGCGCTATCCTGTCATGGCGATAATACGGCTATGAGACATTGATGTAAATACAGCCATTTTGTAGGTGCAGACGTCAACGAAACATGAAAAATGCTCAGTTGGGGACAAGCGAGATGGCTCAAATGTTTCAGATTCATAGCAGGGTAGCAAAGAAATATGAGAAGTTTAATTGTAATATTTTGGTATAGTTATATATATAGTACTTCAAACGTACCAGACCGCTGTTTTATCATGGAGCCTTATTGGTACAAGTTATGGTTTCGTCTGGAATTTTGAGCCTGTACTTTCAAGCTAAGGTGACGCAGATGTTTCGATTATGATGAGTTTTTAGTCGCGGCATTTTTGACCTGTGTGCCCCACCTCGAGAACAAGAGCAAGGTATCTTTGACACGACGACTGACTGACGCCCGACGAGACAAGATTTCACTCAAGACGCTTGAGCCCAAGAGGTTTTGCGTGCTACCTGACAACAGACGTCAGCAACAAGGTATCCTTGACCTATTCGGTGTCCAAAAACCATTAAACGAGGACGTCCGTCCGAGGTCATCAGTGTTGATGTTAGCGTTGTGGGTGAGAGGTGACGATGTAAGATGAGAAAGTGATGGTTTTCTGTTTTCATTTGTTTTCCTGGAAATATGAATTGTGTGTGGATTTGACTGGTCTTTTGAATGATTGCTGTTTTGTGTTTTCATTTCTTGGTACTGTTAGGTAATTTCTTCAGTATGTTTTTTGTTGACAGCTGGAGGCTTTCAGCAGGTCTACCAAACAAACACAGGGTGCTGAATTATCTGAGGGTTTCTGAGAAAACCCAAATAAGAATGATGCAGAGCCCTGTCTTGTATGGCTATCCTCAGGGTAGCCATCCTTTGATGAAATGCCACAGCTGGCCCTGGCTATGGTTACGCATAAGGAACATGTTGAGGGACAACCAGAATGTGGCATGAGCCATCTGTCAGTGGGATGGAAACCTTGTTCTGAAAACAAAAAGCACACTGAAACAGCCTCTTAAGTTTTTTCTGAAGTGGACCATGTAACATGCTCATGTGCTCATCTTTGATCAAGAGCAGAGGCACCATCTGTGATCATGACCTTGGAAAAGAAGAGGTTGAGATAGTGACTTGGTTAGGAGAGTATGGAGAGGTGGATGTGGAGAGTGACAAAAACAGTAGATGGGGAAAAGAAAAATATGCCATGTGATCTTGACCTTTGACAAACTTGCAGGTCCCCCAGAAATTAAATTCTGCTAACATAACCCACCAGGCCAGATCCTACATATCCCTCCTCATGTTATGCTATAGGTGTGGGAAGTATGGATTATAGAAACAGTCTCAAAACCTGTGAAAACCAGCAACATGTTTGAAGTGCCAAAAAACAAAACATTATGGCAGGTACCATGCCAAGTGCACTAGCTGTGGCTCCCATGGGCACATGTGTACTTTTTGAGGATGCTCAGTCTGTTGGAAAGGTAAAAAAATATCCAAAATAAAGGTTGAAGAAGGAATTTCATTTCAGGAGGCCAGGTCATTGAAGAACAGCAAAGAGAAGCCATCAAGCAGTCCTTTGCAACTGTTACATCCTACCATGAAGGATTAAGACACTACCAGAGAGAGAGAGACAACCATCAAAAAAATGACCAGCTGGAAGACATACATTTGAAAGTTAAAGAAGGGTGATGAAGTTGGAGGAGAAAGTGGATTTTAAATTTAAATGCTTAATGGTCATTAAAACGCTAGGATCATTCCCAGCAAACCAGTTACCTTACAGTTGATACTGTCAACAAAAGTGCGCAACCCTGGATGATAATATGACTGATTTGGCATGTAACACTCAGGAAACACAAAAAAGGAGAAGAGCAGGAGTGGACCACTGTCCCAAAAAGGTAACAGATTCAAAAGACTTGACCTAAAAGGACAGTGCACCTGAGGCAGACAATGAGAACATTTTCCCAACCAAGAGTTAGGAAGGACTTTCAGATCTGCTGAAAGGCATCCTGGGAATCCAGAGATGCCCCGCAAGTGCTGGAAGGAAAACAATTTGGTAAATTAGACTTTCGTACTCCTTTTTTGGTGGAAAAACTTGATGGTTCATGTGACAATCTTCTGACTTGCTACCTGGTATGCTTGTATGTGTGTGCATATGTGGTGAGAAAGTGACTCAAAGAGCAGGTAAAGATGTTTTTTTCAAATTCCCACAGGATATGAAGGGCATTTTCCTCCTAGTAATGGTGCTGGAGAGGAAATGTCCTGTCCAGTTTTGGCAAATTGGACCTTTGTCCTGCCCTTGGTTTTAGTCAGAAAGCGATTTTTTTTTCGGCAGTTCCCTATTGAAAAATACAATTTTGGGTCAGATTGTCCATGCCAGATCTTGCCTCCTGCCCCCAGTTTCTGGTATGTGGCTACACCCATTGGCTGAGGCAAAACTAATGTTACTTAACAAACACATTGATGCCATTTATATTCAAGAAACCCATTTATTGTGAATGATCTGTATGATTTAAACATTCCTAGGCAAGGCTGGAGAGGGTATCACTTTCTGGTGTTGATGAACACCAGAGAGTATTCACTCCAAAAACATTTTATACTTGAGAAGCTTGACCATGTGCCCCTATCAAAATGCTGCATTAAAGCCATGCTGATAAGTTTCTGTCTCTGCAAGGAAGTGACTCTGTCTCAAACCTGCTTTAGTAAAAAAAAAACACAGGTTTAATGATGTAGATGACTTACATCAATAATGCATATTTAAATGGGTATTATTCCTTGCAAAATTTTGTATTCCAGAGTAGAAATCATATGCTGACACCAAGTGAAAAAAATAGCTTTCCAACCCTCTTCCTAGGTCCTCTTGCACCAGTCCTTGTAATGGTAGCAACTTTCATAATGGTGGTGTTTGTCTTTATTTGCCAAATTTGATTCCACGTTTTAGGATTGACATCAGGACATTTCTCCATGCTTACATGTTCCATTAAGGTAATCCATTGTCAAATTGCAATCTGCTCAGTGTATATAATGCCTGGGCTTATTCCACTTGTACGAATTTTGGTGATATGTTGAACAAGCTGCCAGAACCTCTCATAGTTTGGGGTGGCATGAATGGTAAACATTTCCTTTTGGGCTCGGATCACTGTGACAACTGAAGCTGGATGCTGGAAGGATCCATAAATCAGCATGTCCTCCATGTGCTCAATGATGGACAATGAACAGGAATCGACGAAGCCAGTGGGAAATTTGGCATCCAATAATATTGCACCGTGTTTCACATGGTCCATTGACAGAGACCTTTGTGTTAGTGACCATTTCCTTATATGCCTTGAAGTTGATGTCGGGTTAGATGGAAGACAAGGACATCATGCTTTTATCCTTGCACTGGATGGAAACTTGAAAAGCAAACTGGACGGATTTTCGAGACGAATGTCCTATTGAAGTTTAGAACGACAGGAAAATTGCGGAAACGATAGTAGGAGAGATGTCATTTTGCGCCCTGTTATGTGCCGGATGCTTATACAAAACAGTCCAGTTACGGTACGAATATTTGTTTATATTTTCCGAATTGCCCATATGTAACACTGTCTAGTTCCCGTGTACCCAAGTAGGTGCGACGTCCGGGGGTATTCTCCGTTGTTTCGTGGATTTTGCTAGTCTCTTAACCCGTGAAGTGCTGGACTTTTTACTACGCCTAGTGCTGGGGGGTCAATTTGACCCCCTTCCCCACTAACTCGCAAACGAAACCATGCAGACAGACGCGGTTTTCACCAATAGGTAGCACCATCCTTTGCTACAATTTTTTTTTCGGTATGTGTACATGTATCTCGCACTGTTGACCTTTCAGGTGATCCAAAGGAGGTCAGAGTTAGGGTCTTGCATGTTTTGCATAGAGGTCTTGGTTTTGATCCTCTGCAGATAAACTGATTACATGCGTACAGAAGAACACAACTGTGTGCCGTAATGTCAAGGTCACCGCCAAGACGTAAATGGACCTTGGAGTTGACCGTCTTTCTGTTCGCTGGTGCATTGCGCTGAAATATCGCCTTGTATGGTTCTGATGCATAATTCAACATGAAAACCCAAAACTGTTGCCCTGCTGTGCCTTCAATGACCTTATTTGACCTACGTATTCTTTTGAGAGCGCCCTGGCCGACCCAGTGTTGATTTGGGCCCACCCATGCTGGTTTGCCCCCCCCCCCGCCCATATTTTCTGCCGATTTTAAAGGTAAAGGAGTAATAACAACGAAAAGAACGTCTACAATAGGTACGAGATAAGTGGAAAGTAAACTTCTGAAAGGATGTGTCTATCCCTATTTCCATTTTTATCTATATGTTCCTTTATATATGCATTTTTATTCGATAAATAATAACAAGAAAGACGTCCAGATTTCCATTGGTGAAACTAAAGTGGGCTAAATCCGTTGAGAAACCCACATTTGGGGGGAGGTTAAGTTGTCGGGCCCTCGGCTTGCCTCCCCCCCTCCCCGACAATCATTTACAGAAATCGACGCTCCTGCTGTGACACATGGTACGAGGCACCCTACAAGTACTATTTCAAGTACTGAGCACTCAAGCACTGAGGTCACAAGCTTTTTTGTGAACAGGTAAATAGTCCGGAAGAAGTCGATTGGTATGTTTCATTTTGACTGAGGCAGTGGAGGCTTGTTTTTAGGAAACTGCAACAGGTGCATTGCAGCATCCTGGCATATGTTCCAGGTTTTCCTTACTTTGTTTACAAGCTGCGCCATGCGTCGCATGTACGCCGGGACTAGTCTGTCTGCGGTTTTTACAGCGAATTGCCAATCCCATATATCCCATCTAAGGTAATGCCCAAAGCTTCAGAAACCGTTGTAATAGCGTAATAGCGTAGCTGGAAAGCAGGGACAATCCAGGTAAAACAGGCGGTTTTGTTTTGACGACAGGATTGCGAAAAGCCAGCCTAAATTGAATATATGCAGGACAGTGGCTTTTATTTGTTTAAAGTTTGAATCGGCTTAAATTGTTTAAGTGGCTGTTTATTCACAACTCTGTAATGCAATCATGAACAGTTAATGCCCAAAAGGTTGATATTTTTTGTAGGTGAAACAGGCTTTATTCCATCCTAACTCATCCTGGATATTGCACCAGAGGTGCCATTTCTTTTTTAAAGAATGGGGGGAGCAGAATGCAGTGGCAGATTCAGCTGCCAAGTTTAAGTGAAAACCAAGTTTTGGCTTCCTTGCATCTTTCTCACTATGGTGAGAAATAAATTTGGTTTTTAGTCACTTCAGTTTGTTGGTCTGTTTTTCCCCTTTTTTCTTCATTTGCTTTTTTCCTCCTTTGATGTGCAGGGATATGTTCTGACCAAAAACTGACAACAGAATTGGATCATGAGTATTTATAGACTAAATGTCATTTATTTAAGCAGTAAACAAATTGAGGTCATGAAGTGGTGTTCAGAAAAGATAGAGTCTGCATGACTTAAATTTTCCCATTTTTTTGTAATGGTCTTGCAAAAAATACTGGAAGGAGAGAGTGTGCAGACCAACATGGGGGGAATGAATCAGCATGGATGGCAGAACACTTACAAAGAAATATACATTGAGAGGTTAGTCAAATGGTAATATCTATTGCCAACAAAATATATATTGCATTTGTAGGTTCATACTGCATTTAACATAAGCATCCCAACTTCTTATTGAACATGCTGCAACAAAAATGAAACTGCTGACTTAGCATTAGCATGCAAGGTATGACAAAAGTTCTTTACTACTATGGAACTCTGCCAGATAATGATTCCACTGCTATCAGGCATTCACATCAAATGGGAATAGGTAATACTTGTAGGATCATTCCAGTTCTAACTCCATAAACTGACATGACAGTGCTTCTTACTCATGGATCACTTGCTTTGCTCCTTGGGCTGCTGTGCATTATAAACAACTTGCCAGCTTGATAAATCTGAGCTCAGTAACCAGCTTGCCATGCCTTAGCTTGCTACTAAGTTTAGTATGATCTGAAAGCTGGCCACTCCATGGCAGGGGCATAGCCAGGATTCCTCTTGGGGGGGGGGGACAAATTGGATCAAGGGGCCCTTTTAACCAGTGGAGATCCTTGCCAGAGGCACATCCAGGGTTTTTCCAAGGCAGGAGTGAAGGCAAATGGTTGATCTGCTTGAGCCCAGGGAAATAGCTATTGGTTACTTAGCCTTGGCACTGCTACAGAAAAACATGGCAATAGTGATGATGGAATGCTGTCCCAGGAAAAATCCTGCCTGTGTGTATTATGATGTAACTGGAGATGTTGATTTGCATACAAACAGTATTTTGAGTCCTTCATCAAGCAAGGTTGCTTAGACCCCTGAAAAGTACCTTGTTGTCTATGTTCCATAGGATCCAGTGGAAACCAAAATTTGCTGATATAATCTCATTGAGATCACCTGTAAAATCACTCTGTGATCTAAAAGGATTAAATGGGACTTCCCCATGTAGCCAGTGGACTAAGCCACATGCTTGTTTTCACTTTTTCACTTAAGCATGTCAGGTTTGGAAATGGTTGTGGGTTGTACCCACCCCCATTCCCTGTATTGTACTGTCATAGGTAGGCAAATAGCTAAAACTAGTGGGGATTAAACAGACAGTGCCTCAGTGTAAATATTTCATAGTATTGATGATAAGATTTGGCAAAATATGGCTAGTAATCCCACTCTCTAATTCTTTGTTGGATTGTATAAGTGATTCTGCTGCTAAGTTAGGTATTACCACTTGATGGTGATGATATGAATTTTGGTTCAGTGATGCTAAAACACAATAATTTGACTAATACTGGAGTTACAGTGACAGTGCTGACTTTTGCCTTTTTTCCTTTGTCCTTCAAAATGTTAAAGTAACTCAACCAATGGGGCTGATTCACCATCTGCCCCAAGTTATTGGCAAACTAAAAGGGGAAATCTGCAGCTGATTAACATGTTATGGTTTGCATTTTCTACAGTGAAGGTCAGCTGTGAGTTTTTATGTATCTTTTTTGACCATGTAATTTAGTCCATGCTAGTTTCGTACACCATGCTGGTATTTCTTTCTTTTTTTTTTGCATCTGAGGTAGATGATGCAAAAAAATGCACTTTTTGATGCCGTCATTAGGTGAATATTCTGTGGTCATTGTAACAGATAAATTTTGATCATTTAGCTCTTTACACCTTACAAAGTTCACAAGGAACCATGAGGCATTCAGGAGCATTGATGCTCAGGTTGAGTGAAAGTTGTGACCTGGTGAAGAACCATTGCGTTAATTTGTGCGGAAAATCGTGAAAGCACAGAACTTGCCCTTTAAAATGATTTATATCTGTGATAAGCATAATCCAAGACTAAAACAGGTTTTGAAAAATGTGCGGAATCAAATAGAATGTTGGTTGTTGTTGATTCATTGTTCAAAGTTTGGTGGGCGATTTCGTTGGGTATTCAGGTTGTTTATGCCAGATAGCAGATTTTGTTGTGGGAGTGTTTGAATACAAGAGATTATCTTTGATTGCTCATATTGTTGTTTTCGGGCACTCCATGCTTTTATGGCAATGAAGCTGCTTGGTCATGCAAAGCATTGCTCAGCCCTATTTTCTTTATTTGGATTTATGCTTGAAGTCCATGCTGAAGCCGATTGCTGCCGTCCTCCGCCCCCCCGCCCCTCCCCCCCCCACTTCCAAGATCTCTGAATCCATTGAACTGATATCAAGGAGTCAGAGCTCTAAATTCTGATGGAAGCATGTTGTCTGGTGTAACCCTGTACACGGGCAGGAGCGCAAGTATGCCAGTGACGCAGTAAGGAGGGCAGAAAAAAGTGTTCTCTGTCGTCTGCAATGGGGGGTTTGCAAAGGAGGTTTTCAAAGACTACTTCCTAACGATTTGTTTGGTCACCAAGCCTGGCCATTTGTGTCAGTCATCTCTGTTCTTTTTGCAGACTGTATTGGACTCATCGCACACTGCTTGAGCCAGCGATACAGTACAGTGAAATCTAGGACATTTTGAATACGGCCGAAGAGAGACTAGGATGGCCCAGACGCGACTTGAGAAGATCGGAACAATATTTACCAGGTGGGGAATATTTCGTCCTTATTGGTATGCTCAGTGCAGTGTCTTGATTTATACATAGCTTTCTTATTGACCTTTCAGATTTTATTTGGTATGCATGGCACGAAGCAAATGTGATATGATACGATGATGAATGATGACAGATATGACAGATATGAAGCATGAAGCAGGTATTCATGACATGAAGCAGACATCGTGAGCAGGTTGTCGATGGCCCTAAGATGTGTGCCTGGTCACCCAGCTCGAATCAGTAAGCCTTTCTTACTTTCCCGAAAATTTGCGTCTATGTGCTGTCAGTCGGTCGCTCCCAGTCAAGCTGCCTGATTCTGTCGCGAAATCGGCCGGCTGCCCTCCCTTCGTTGGTGGGCTCCCGAGCCACCTCATTGTTGGACGGGGTTCTGTAACTCCCTCCAGCTTTTTTATCCGCGGGTCTGAATTTCGTGGATGGCATTGGACCCGCTGGTCTAAGTGGCACGTACCTTCATTGTTATGTTAACTGATTAACATGAATAGTTGTTAATGGTACTTTGAATGGAATTTGAGCTCTTAGGGTTTACATTTACAACATTCGGCGCCCGCTGGGAAATATAGCTGGTGGTGGGGCGGAAGCCAACGTTTTCCGGCGTCGTGAACCACGTGTCATTCCGCAGAAATCACATTCTTCGTTCAGAATTGGTTTGGTTTTGATATCATCAGACGCGAAATGAAACAGTGATTGATCCTGTGATAACTGATAGTGAGCTATATTTTACCGGGAATGATGGACACGTCTGTATTGCGTACTCATTGTTTATAAATTTATAACGGGCATTGCAGTCTGTGCACTGTTTGATTGTACACTTCATTGGCAACAAATTGATGTGTGATGTGCCATGTTTACACCAGTGATGTAGTTTCCAGACTAAGGAAAAGAAAGTCATGCACTCACCGGCGGACACTGCGGCGCGGCTGTGTCGTGTTTAGGTTTGGGTTCCGTGAGCTATATATCAGTTCACACAAAGCGCATGTTATCTCAGTGGCCTCATTTCGGTGTCAGTAGAAGTGTAGTGAAAAAATGACAAAAATTGAATCATGCAAGAGATCATAATTGCTTCTCCAGCTTGGCACAGTAACGCAAAACAGTAACGTTTTACCGACAGCAGTGACTAGCTTTGGTATTACATGCTCGTCATTCAGGAATATATAGCGGAAACTTTACAGCCTCTGCACAATTTGATTTCTTACTTCATAAATGACAGAGTGGTATATAATTTACTGTGTTTAAACGACTTTTGTGGTGCCCACAATAAGGAAAACATGGCCGTTCTCCGGCCGGCGACTGTGCCGAACGAGCAGACACCATAGGACATTTTCACCCATAATTATTTAGGCATATTTACGACAGTTTTTATCATGTCGAAAACTGCTTGACACCATATGACGGCAACTGATCGAAGAGCAGGTAGCAAAGGTTTGGTATGCGTAAACCAAGGTCTTTGTCCGCAGCGAGCGAAAAACTGAAGGGTCCTGGAAACCCATCATCACTGCAATCGTGAATGCATCTGCTGATGAAGGAAGTAGCCCTATGGGGAACAACTTCTCTCCCCCATGTTTTTCGGGATGTCCCTACCCCTCTGATATGGAACAATGTGGTATGATTTTATGCTTTATCGTGTCTGATCATCTGTAATGCGGCAGATGATGCCACAGACACCAGAAGCGTCTGACGTTTAGGAGTCAATAACGTGACCTAGGTTGATCTTGTTTGGCGTTATATGATAGCTGAAAACTTCATATGAGTGCCGGACACATTTGCTGCATATTCCAGCCAAAAATATTGTTATATATTGCGAGAAAACACGAATCTTGTCCGTACAAAATGACGATTTTCTTCCCTTCGTTTCAGCTTTGTTTGAAATGGCGAGATTTGGTCTCAGATGCCTTTTTTGGTAGCCAAAAAATGCACCGTGTTTGCAGTAGAGTGCAGGTCGCATCGAATGATCCTCAGACCACGTTTTCCAGATATCTCATGTCCGGCTCGGTGAGCGGAGTACCGCTGTTGCAGGGCGTCTGATTCAGTGGGCAGTGTGCCCTTGTTGCAGGATGTCTGGTCTGATTTGGTCCGGTTCAGTGAGCGGAGTGCCGTTGTTGCAAGATGTCTGGTCCGATTTGGTTTGGTTCAGTGAGTGGACTGCCGTTGCTGGGGGCGTCAGGTCCTGTTTGGTCTGGTTCGGAGAGCGGAGTGCCGTCGTTGCAGGATGTCCGGTCTGATGTGGTCCGGTTCAGTGAGCGGAGTGCCGTCGTTGCAGGGTGTCCGGTCTGATCCGGTCCGGCTCGATGAGCCGAGGCGATCGGCCTCTCTGGTATGACATCTACGAGGCGTTCCCTCCGCGGCTGGAGCCCCGATTCGACCGGCCGCTGCCGGCCGTGACCGTCAGACCCATCCTCTACCCGGAGGATGCCATTCGAGCGTAAGAAACGCACTGTGGGCTGCAGGCCGTGCCGTGTCCGGAGATGAATCCGGTATTTATGAGGGTGTTGCGAGGCATGGTGTCTGGCTTATCTCCTAGTTGTAGACAGACATGTGCTGGATCGTGATAGAGTTCAGTTTTTTTTTTATTTCGGTCCATTCGCTGCCCTTGACGTGCCCTTGCGTCGTTGCGGATGTGCTTTGTTCCCTCAAGAACAAAGTGGTGCCCTGGTGACGAAACAGTTATTGTGGCCATCTGAGAATTGGACGCCGAACGAGGATAACCCATATTCAATCGGGATCCAGACACATGCCTGATTAAAGACAAGCTGATGTAAAAACGTAAGATTCCGTTAGTGACAAAGCGGAAGAGAGCGTAAGCGTAAACAAATCTACTTGAGCAACTGTCTGCGGGTGGGGGCCCGGAAGAAGCGGACAGTGCTGCTGGAATTCCGGCCGCTGATCCTCAAATCCTGATGGAATTTGACGACCTGATTTGTGGTTACGGCGATGCGGCCACAACCGACTGTTGGTTACGTTTCTTTTAAGCGTATTTGTAACATTGTGAAGTAGCATTTGTTTAAAGTAGTGGAGACTACGGTATTTTTGATAGTGGTACCAGTTTGAACATGCAAGCAGTGACGGTAGAATGGGTCACCGGTAGATTTTTATGCATTGCCTTCCGTGACACTTCAGACGTGTAACATTACAATTGGAAGTGGGTTGGGCAGGCACAGGGTCTCCTGTCACTCCTGGTTCGTATCCTCTGCGTTTTTTTCAACAGCCCAGTGGCCTGGTTTTCTGTACCTTGCCGTCCTAGATAATGCCAATAATAGCGAAACGTGGCGCGTGATGGTTTCAGTGTATATCAGCACCGTGGTTGTTTATTTTGGCATTCCTTCCTTTGGCGCATAAGGCAGCGACGCCTGTTATTTCCATACGCGTATATTCGTTCCAGAACCACGTCTGAGAGCTGTGTCGTGGAATCTATCGTCAGCTGGTATTCGCCTCGTGTTGTGTGTGACGGGTGCGGTGACACGTGGCAACTCTCTGTGCTGCAGTCGGTTCCATAAGGAGTTCGGCTCGCCGGGCATGCTCCGGCTCCGGGCGGCGCCCTCCGGCCAGCCGGCCAGCATCTGTGACCAGTTCGTGGAGCGCTACGAGAGCGCGCGCCGCTCGGCTCCGGCCAGCTCCGAGGACCAGCT
This sequence comes from Capitulum mitella, assembly GCA_030062745.1. Lineage (NCBI taxonomy): Eukaryota > Metazoa > Arthropoda > Thecostraca > Pollicipedomorpha > Pollicipedidae > Capitulum > Capitulum mitella. The sequence continues at coordinate 20,471,232 of CP099839.1, forward strand.
GGTGGAGGCGGCGGCGGACGCGCTGCTGGCAGACGGCGTGCAGCTGCGCCGTCCTGGTGCCGCCGACCCGCAGACGCCGCCACCGCCGGCGCTGCGGGTCGCTGACCTCTTCGAAGATCGGCCCCACACAGCGAGATGATCGCATCACATTACGCTAGGTGATTTGTCCTGTCTTCGAACCCCATGCTTTCAAACCAATTTGGTCTGATGGACGCCGTGTTTTGACTGTGTTGACCGTTAATAAACGTACGTAGTAACCTGGTTGGAAGGACGGTCGCCGGGGACAGAGGTGAAGCAGACTGCTGGGTTCAGGACGTGCGGTGTTGACATCCCTCTGGTCGGGCGGTGCAGCAGAGCGTGCTCGTACTGTTGGAACGGCCATCTCGTTCTGGAGTATTCGGTACAGCACATTATTGCGTGGAATCATAGTACTGCGGAATTCTTCCCGACAGAAATCCAAACGCTCAGTTCAACGGAGCGTTTCGATGTGGTGCAAATGTTAACCTTGAGCACGTCTGCCTACAAACCTACGTCTTTCTCTGTCGTCGTTCACATCGCAGCTGGAAATGAAATGCCACGAGGAAACCAAAAAGGGTTTGCCATCAATACGAAGTATGAGTAAGCGCACCGAACTACTGCAGAACCGCTCTGGACGCTCTGGACCAAGTTAGGCCCACACAGCAGTGCAGCGTAGTTGGTTTCCTGTAACGGCATTGCTTCGAGAACTCTTTTCACGATTTGCGGTAAGGCTTTTCGAGACAGGTAAAATTCCCACGTAAATGCATTTTTACTGATTCAGACGGGGTGAGGAGCGAACACAGTCACACCAGACGTGCAACAAATCCATCAGTTCAATGACAAACGAACATCCTCATCGCTCGTACTCGAGAAAAAATGGTGCAACACAGATAAGTTACAAAACAGTAACACTTACAATCAAAATGAAACTTGTCTGTGACATGGTCTGAGTGGCATTTTTGCTCCCATGGACTCAAACCTGACATTAAGCTACCTTTACATGCAAAATTAGCAGCCAGGATTAATGCACAAAAACTGCCTTTATGGACACCCTTGATATGATGGTCAATCACCTATGTTTCCAACAGTCATTTTCACTGCCCCATTTTGGTCCCCTTGATCTGGCAATGTTGCCACAACATATATCACACAGTTAAACTGGGTGTCGAATGACCCTGTAGTCAGTGCACCCCTAAGCTCCAATAACCAACCAACCAAACATTTAAACACCAACCTGACTCTCCCAGCCATTACATAATTCCCAGAAGACCCTCTGACCAAAGACTGCACTTGGACTTCACTCACTGATGATGATGATGCTATACAGGTCTTTCATTACTGTTTGTTGGTGTATGCCAATGACTGTATCATCAAAAAGATGAGATTGGCAAAACATGAATAGCACATGGGAAACATCTGCAGAAAACTGCCCCAAAACTTTTCACGGGGTCAGAGTTAAAACAAAATGCAACCAAACTAATCATCAAACTATCTGCAACCAATCTGATCTTGGATGACAGAAACATGTCTACAACTGGTATTCAGTTCATCATCTCATATGCACCACTGGTAGTGTCACTTTCATAGGTACGGCACATTTATGTTGAGTTGATGTCTGCCAGTACCTAGTACATTACCCATGAGCTACATTTGTAAAAATACACATTATGGAAACATTTTCACAATTATGGCCAGTCCTAGTTTCCATGGATTCCAAGAAAATGTGTACAAAGCACCAAACTTTTATTTACACCTTGACCAACAGTACATATAACAAATTTGTTAAAGTGCAGGAGGTGGCATCAAACCATCTCAAAGACCAAAAATGGGAACAACTGGGCTGACAGGACAGCAAAAGTCCTTACATTCTGCACCATTAGGCCATCATGACTTTGTCTTCTGCCCCAGGACCTGAGGAAAAATACTACTTTGGAGCACCATAGGCATCTGGCATCTGCTCAATAGTGTATCTGTGCTGAGATATGAACATTATAGGCACTCCTGGGACTTTTCGGATTCTCCTCTTCAGATCCTTATCACATGTTGCTACTATGTAGCACTTGTGCTGAGTCACTCTGTTCAACAAGCAGTCATCTGCATAGGTTCCCTTATGGATGCAAGGTAACCTCTCTATACGTGGATCTTTGACAATCTTCATCGCAAGACGGTACTTTTGCCCAAGCTTTTCAAGCTCAGCAAGGACACAGTCTGTCAGATATGGGATGCACTTAGCATACATGCAGTCCATCATTCCCTGGACTATGTCTATCTTATTCTTGATTGAGAAGTTGATGAAGTTTGTGTCCAGCAGCACATGATATGGTGGTCCCAGCTGTGTGTTGTACTCAAAGAAGAGTGCTGTCGACATTTGAGGGACCTTATTGATTTTCGGTTTGGTAAGATCAATCTTGGCCTTCCTTATGGTCCGGTCTTTTTCCTTTATTCTTGAGTCATACTGTGTGATCATCTTCTTCATAACCGCAAACTTCTGACGAGCTTGCTGCTTCTGTTTGGCTTTACCCATGTTCACTTGACTTGAGAGAGCATGAAGCAGGAACTTTCACACCCCGACGGAGAAGTGCAGATCGAACTAAGCCCCCGATTTCACTCAGTTAAGCATGAACAAACGACCGCAATGTCGCCCCGCCGACGCTGTGAACAATTGGTTTCTGTCAGCGGGGAAGCAAACGGCGCTCAACCCACGTGATACAACATTGTTCATAAGGCGGGGAACTAAATAACAGACCAATCTTACATCCCGGCCCATGTTTCGAATCATTAAGACTTATCTCTTTCGAGTTTCAATGATTCGACGGGACATTTTATATTTTTGGACAAATGAAAAACATGGTGACCTGGGATTTGGTTAATGATGCTTAAGAATAGAAATTTTCATTTGCAGCAGCTCCTGCGCCATTGCTCCGAGCCTGTCGTGTGATTTATTGGCACAACTTGTTTACTTTTCTGCTATTTAGTCTACTTTCTGAGATACTGCAATCTGTGGTCAGGCTAGGGACCTTCAAAAATGCTACAAATACTGTCTGAAGATTCAGTTCACTTCAGGAGCCCAGCCAGGATTTTCTTAAGGAGGGGACCCGGAGCCCAGTGTAAATTGAAATCATACGAAAACCACCAGCTGGGAGGACGATATGCAGCGGTTTCCACAAAAAATGTGAGCCTAAGGAGGGGGCCCGGGCCCCCAAGGCCCGCTCCCCCTTTTGCTGCGCCAGTGGTTCACTTTCAAACCTCTCGTCAAGTACACCTTAGGCGCCTTCTTACCCCACCAGCGATTCGTTCATCAGTCGGGCCACCAGTGCGGTCTTGGCCGCAGGTGGGATCCAATGAGGGGGAGGCGATCCTCCCAAGATCTGAGAAGGCACCCCACGAGAGGCCGCTGGGACAAGCCGGGCGCACGGAGCTGTGCGAGCTCTTGAAATTAGTGGTTCCTGCAGTCCCACTACTAACATACTGTAATATATGCACAGTTACATAAGGTAGGCATAGGGGGCGCAACCCACGGGGAAAACATGGAGTCCATCGCATCTCGATGGGACCGAAACTTTGTTTCTCAACACAGAAAAATGGAAAATTTTAAAATAAAATTTCACACGCAAAATCACGACATGAGATTCCTCTATACTATGCATCGGATTTCGTATCTCTGTCGAAGTCGGTCTGATAATCGTCTCCCAGTTGACCCCCAGCCGAACACGATATATTTGACCATATAATGACCAGCTGACCGTGCGAGTGTTAACAGGTAAATAGGCCAATGTACGCAAAGCAAATGTACTTATGAATGTCCGACGTAAACAAGTGTACGTAAGCTCAAACGTATGTAAGCGCCAGTGTACGTATGACAAATGTACGTATGCGTAGATGTACGTAAGCGCAAAGGTACTTAAGCGCTACTGTTCGTATGCGCAAATGTACGTGAGCGCAAATGTACACGTGGCAAATGTACGTACTTATGGCTAATGTACGTGTGAGAAAAAGCAAGATAGTGCAAATGTACACATTACTTATGCACGTATACGCAAAAGCCCTGACGCGTAAACTACGTAAACTTCCAAAAAGGCACACACAATAAGCATAATGGATAATGGATATCGTAATGGATGAGCACGCGATCATCTTTGCAGGGGACTCTGGCATTGGCTGGCAGGGTGGCATGTGGCCGGTCGGTCGCTGCTCGGCACGGTCGGCGCCTCTGGCCCTGACCCGACGGGCCGTGGACGGGTCGGCGCCGACCCAGTCCGCACGGTCAATACGGTCAATACGTGACGCAGCGGCGGCGGCCGCTTTGTGACCGGTCCCCGGCCGTCGTCCAGCCGGCATCGATTGGAGGCCGGTGCGCCGCGCTCAGTGTAGCGGCGGTACACCTGAGCGCTGCTCCGGCTACAGCGGCCTGGCCGGACCGCCACCGCCGTCAGCTGGGGCGGCCACACCCCGGCCGACAGTGAACCGAGAGCCGGCGGCGCGGCGCTCCTGTGACACAGTCAGCCTACCGCCGGCGGAGCCATGGTGGTGAGTGGCTCGCCGGCGCGCCGCCTGCTGCTGGTCTCCAGCCGGTACCGGTACGCTCAGCAGCTCGATGGTTGCACGGCGCCCGGCGTCATCCTGGTGCGCTACAGCTTCGAGCTGAGCTCGGCCGCCGACCTGCTGGGTCTGGCAGAAGGCGCCTTGGGCGGCGAGCGCGCCACCTCGCTGGCCTGCGTCATGCACGGCTCCGACAGCGAGATCTTCATCTGCGAGCCGGGCGAGCTGACCCTGACGGCCGAGTCCTGCACGGACGACGCGGCTGTGCAGGACCTGTTCTCCCGGCTTGGACGGCTGGTCGAGCCCGGTCCAGCGGCCCGCGTCGACTTCCTGGACGCCCGCGTCTCGCCTCTGTACGACGGAGGCTTCATCGCGCGCCAACTGGAGTCCCTGCTCCAGGTGAGAGTCTCGCCAACTGGAGTCCCTGCTCCAGGTGAGAGTCTCGCCAACTGGAGTTCCTGTTCCTGGTTAGGGTCTCGCCAGCTGGAGTCCCTGCTCCAGGTGAGGGTCTCGCCAACTGGAGTCCCTGCTCCAGATGAGAGTCGCATGGTCTATGTCCCTGCTGCGGGTAAGAGTTCCGCGATCTGTGTCCTTGCCCCAGGCACGCGTTTCCCCATCCGTGCGGCCGTAAGATTTGTACCACCATACGAGTTCATCATGCAGGGAAGAGTCGAGCAGCCTGTGCCCCTGGTGCAGGTGAAAGCATCACCGTCTGTAGGCCTCGTGCAGGAGACAGTCGCACACTCTGTGACCCTGGTGCAGTTCAGAGTCAGGCAGTTTGTGACCCTGGTGCAATTGAGAGTCGCACAATCCGTGACCCTGGTACTCTGAGAGTAGCGCGGTATGTGCCCCTGGTACACGTGAGAATCGCATAACCCAAGACCCTGGTGCAGGTGAGACTCGCACAATGTGTGAGCCTGGTGCAGGCTACTCACCATCCGTAATGTAATCGTGAAGCTAACTAGTCAGCTTTTCGGTTAGCCAATCCGGTGACCTAGCAGATTCGAACGGGATATGGAATGTAAAAACCGCACGTATTTGAGCCTTATATGCAAGTCTTGCCAAGGATCCATGTCCGAACCAAGGTGTGATTGCCATTTTCGTTGAGAGATCCAGTGGTATGTCAGTTCCGTGTTTAATCTATTTGAATATCCATATGTAATCTTCGATTCGGTTACCAACTTTCGAAAAAAAAACAATGGGATCCCAGATGCAGGTCTAGGATCTAGTCATGTGCCTGGACAAAGCCTCACGATCTGTGTGCGTCTGTGCCTGGTGCAGATGAGAACCTCATCATATGTGTCCTTGGTGTCTGGTGATAAGAATTTCTCCATTATTGTGTCTAGTGGAGGTGAAAGTCTCACTCATGCGTCCATAATGCAGGTGGGAGCTTGAACGCCTGTGTGCCCGGAGCAAGTGAGAGTCGCACCAGTTGTACTCCCTTTTGAAAATCAGAGTCGAGTCAGCTTGAACGCCTCGTGTTTGCCTGTCTCTCGGCGATCCCAGATCCGCGGGTACGCCGCTCTCACTCTTGGCTAGAAATGAGGCGTTTGTTCGTGCACGTCACGGTCGTGTGCAGAGAGGAGTCTGAGTTTGTCAGGCGTTCTCCTGGGCTGGCGCTGTTCTGTCCACGCCGGAGGTCTGGCAGTGCTGCGTTGTTTGAGCTGAACGATCATGATTTGCCGGCGGCCTAACACGGCCGGTGTTGTCTCGGTAGATGCCGGTGGCGACCTGGAACAGCCTGTACGGCAGCGAGGTGCTGGTGCGCTCCGACCGATCAGAGATGGAACAGATCGGAGAGCTGTACTTCAACACAGCTAAACTGAGGACTGTGCTCAAGATGGCCGCCAACGTGAAAAAATTTGCAGCCAAGGACCTTTCGAACTATGAAAGGATCCGAACGGTGGGCAAGGGTGCCTTTGGCCAAGCAGTTCTCTACCAAAAGAAAGACGATTCCAGCCTGGTGGTCATCAAAGAAATCAACATGCATGACCTTTCAGCAGACGAACGGAAACTGGCTATAAACGAGATCGAGGTAAGTCCGTGCATGTTAGCGTGGGCAGTGGGAATAGCTTTACATGGGTTAACAACAGGGAGAAGCTCTGGAGGGGAGGCGAGCACTGGACACAATGAGGTGCTCAGGCCTCAGGGTCGAACAACAGATTGTTACAGTTTCCAATGTACGAAATCATAATTCATTTGCTGGCGCCAAACTATGTTTAATATCTGATCTCCAAAAAACCAGGTTGATTCATCAACGTATAGTACCTGTTCGACTCATGCCATTTCACACACCGGTTTAGATCCTCCTGAGGTGGTGGACTGGCTCCTCCCTTGCTTAGGCGACTTCAGCACCTTGACCACACAGTGGAGTCGAGATCTTTCCGCAGAGATCTAGGGATGTCACTTCTTCCTACCCTGCAGACTTGGTGGCCCAGTTTGGCTGTAATATGACTGCCTTCAGATGACTAACACAAGCATAGCATTTGGGGAGACTGGCTGGCACCTCATCTTCACTTACGGAACCAGCCGAGTCTGGTTTGCTGCCCCTGAGTCCGAATCAAAGCCTGAGTCGAGGCTCAGTCACAGGGACGAGCTACTCAATCCCTCTTGAGCACATGCTCCACCCACGAGTCGTGGCTGGGCAAGCAGTCTGCGTCTCTGCACGGGTTCCTCGCTGGCGCACGACATGAAGCTGCTGTACTGTTTCTGGCGCAGGTGCTGGCCATGATGGACCACCCGAACATTGTGGCTTACCACGACAACTTCGAGCGGGACGGCCTGCTCTACATCGAGATGGAGTACGTGGACGGTGGCACACTGGCGCAGTACCTCGCCAGCCAAGCCAAACGCATCGATGAGCGAACCATCCTCGTCATCTTCCACCAGATTGTGTCAGCAGTCAGGCACATGCATGAGCACAATGTCCTGCACAGGGACCTCAAGACAGCCAATATCTTCCTCACGAAGCAGGGAGTCGTCAAGGTAAATGTGCCATCTCCCGTGGGGAGCGTTGTACTTTACCCTTGCGGGACGTTTGGGCCGGTATATAGCACGGCAAAGGCTCGCCTTGTCCTGAAAGCAGGACCTCGAGCTGTGCTGGGTCCAAGGGTAACCGAGATTCGCCAGCAGACCTCAGCCCACATTCCGTCTGGCTGTGCAGAGACCCGTTTCTGCAAAACAGGGACCAGCCGCGTCTGGCTGTGTAGAGCGTCGCTACTGTAACAGAGCGACCGGCCGTCTGACTGTGTAGGGAGCTGCTACTGTAACAGAGCGACCGGCCGTCTGACTGTGTAGAGCTCCACTATTGTAACAGAGCGACCGGCCGTCTGGCTGTGTAGGGAGTTGCTACTGTAACAGAGCGACCGGCCGTCTGGCTGTGTAGAGCTCCGCTATTGTAACAGAGCGATTGGCCGTCCCCAGGTGGGCGACTTCGGCATCTCCAAAAAGATGGCCACGCACCAGGGCGCGGCGCACACCGTGTTGGGCACACCGTACTACATCAGTCCAGAGATGTGCGAGGGCCAGCGCTACGACGCCAAGTCGGACGTCTGGGCGCTGGGCTGCATCCTGTACGAGATGGCCTGCCTGCAGAAGACGTTCGAGGGCTCCAACCTGCCGGCGCTGGTCAACAAGATCATGAAGGGCCAGTTCGCGCCGATCCGCGGCAACTACTCGCCCGGCTTTCGGCAGCTGGTGCGCGACCTGCTGCAGCGCGACCCGGACTTCCGGCCGAGCGCGGCCGAGGCGCTCTACGACCGGCTTCCGGTGCTGCTCAACCAGTTCCGGTACCAGCGGCTGCAGGAGGGGGAGGAGGACGAGATCTCGGAGGTCAGTCGACCAGCCGGCCGGCTATCAGACGGTCTGCTGCAGACCGGCACAACTCTCCGAGACGGTTTTTTTCTAATTTGATCCGAACCTTTCTAAGTGGACGTTGTTGGAGTCAGAATTCATGCCAAGTAGAATTTTTGCGGAAACTCTGACCCCGCCTTCCAGGTGAACCCAAGACATGAAGTATTTTGCCCCACGCGCACCGGACCAGGTAATACCGAGGGATCTTTTACGTGCTGTCGAAGTCACGACGTAGCCGCCCCGTGCTCCGGGTGGTCCTTTCCATTTCAGGTCAGATAGCGCTGGCTTCTTGTGAGTGTTGAGCTCTCGGTGCCTGCCACACACCGGGTATGAGCCGACATGTCGTGACATTTCTAAGGGGACGACAGTTCAACCTCTCAGCCGAGCAGGCCGTTATTTCCTTGTCTTCTTGTTTCAGTCGTCGGCATGAAGATATCTCTCCTTTTGTGGAGTGACGTTTACGCAGTGCATTGCGCATTTACTGCCCCTAGAAAGAGAAGATTGGGTTTATATGTTGTTTTCGGTTCAACACACTGAACACCTACGTCTGTTGACATCCATTCTGGCCGGACGCTCGAGACTTGTCCGCTGGCGGTCGACGGTGCATCGCTTCGTCACCCAAACAGCGTAGAGAGCGGGCAATGGCAGTGGCCGAGAGTCGACGTCCGTCTGCGTGTTGTCCGCTACAGCCAGAGCGGTGGTCGCTTCGGTGGAAACCAGATCTGCCGGTCAGTAGGCTCGCGTTGGCTGGCTGGGCTGCTCTGTGTGACATCCTTAAGCGTGATGTTACCTCACAGGTGCGGCTCAACATCGAGCACCCGTCCAAGGTCAAGTCGCCGAAGCCACCACGCTCCGTGCTCTACTACATGAAGGCCAGCGAGTCGGCGATCGGGCTGCTGCCAATCCCGCTGCCGCCGAGGGCTCGCATCAAGGAGGTGTCCATCAGCAACACGCACATGATCGCGCTCACCACCGAGCACCTGGTGTTCACCTGGGGCGAGGGCAAGAAGGGCCAGCTGGGGCACGGCGTCACCGAGAACTGGCGCGCCCGGCCCGAACTGGTGGTGGCCCTCAAGACCAAGTCCATCACCAGAGTCTGCGCCGGGGACGGTCAGTGGCATACCGACATCACGTGACCCCTGCTGAATCCGGTGCCGCGTCTGCTCCGTAGAATGTCAGGGGCTGATAGGCCAGGGTTATCACTTCGCTCAATACATGTTACATGTGACTGTTTCAAGGAGGCGGGAATTAATTTGAATAGAAACGAGCTTCAGTAAAACCATACTCGTAAGGGCACTTGCGCCAGAACTGTCAGAACCGCCACCCTGGCATGACTCTGTACTGTACAGCACAGTTGCTGCGCCGTTTGAATGATTTATGTCACCCTGGCAGGGTTCAGCGTGTTCGCCAGCGACAACGGTATCGTGATGACGTGCGGGGATGGGACGTACGGCTGCCTCGGTCACGGCAACTGGAACAACACGTCCACGCCCAAGCTGGTGGAGTCGCTGCTGACGGTGGACGTGTCCGCCATCGGCTGCGGCCGACGCCACGTGGTGGTGGTCGGCGGCAGCGGCGAAGTGTACAGCTGGGGCCAGGGCCAGGGCGGCCAGCTCGGGCTCGGCCACGAGGAGGACTGCAGCCTGCCGCAGGAGGTCACAATACCAGACGACGAGATGGTGGAGAACGTCAAGTGCGGCGGCGACGGCACCATCTTCATCACCCAGCAGGGCTCGCTGCTGGCGTGCGGCAACAACGAACGCAACAAGCTCGGCCTCAACCCGCGCAAGGGCCTCATCTCGTCCATCGCCAAGGACGCCGAGGTGGCCAAGGCGCTGGTGCCGACCCCCGTCAAGTCGGTGACGTCGCGCATCATCGACGTCAGCATGGGGCCGCACCACACGGTGGCGCTTACCGAGAACGGCCACCTGGTGTCGTTCGGGCGAAACTCTGAGGGCCAGCTGGGTCGCGGCCGGGCGCGCGCCTCCGGCCAGCCGGGCTTGGTCCGCAGCATGATGGACAAGACGGTCACAATGGTGCAGTGCGGCAGCACCTTCACCGTGGTGGGGACCATTGACAACGTGCTGTACCTGTGGGGCACGCGGCGCCTGAGCCAGCCGTCGGCCGGCAGCCGGCCGGGCAGCGAGCAGCCGGCGGCCGGCGCCCTGAGCTCGGCCGGCCGTGCCGCCGACGCCGAGCCGGACTCGGCCGACGCCACGCTCCGCGAGGTCCAGTACCAGCCCAGGGAGGTGCTCGCCCTCTACGCATCGCAGGCGCAGATCAGCAAGGGCGAGACGCTCAGCCTGGGCAGCCTGCACGCTCAGAACCAGAACGTGTTCCTCGTGGTGGACACCACGTGTCCGCTGCCGCGCGTCGGCGTGCCGGCCGGGCACGGCTCGCCGGAACGGAGCCCCTGCCGTGACCCGGCCGGCGAGCAGCGACCGCCGCAGCGGGCGCCGGCCGAGCGGGCGCCGGCCGAGCGGGCGCCCGGCCAGCCGGCCCCGCTCGACGCCACCGTCGGCGGCGTGCCCGACTGGCTGCAAGAGGAGCTGGCCGCCGCCGAGGCCGCGTGGCCGGGCGCCGCCGCCGCCGCCGCCACCAGCCGGCCGGAGCCGCCGCCGCAACGGCAGCCGCCGCCGCCGCCGCCTAAACAGCCGCCGGTCGGCTCGCCGTTTGCCGTGGACACAACTCCGCAGCTGGATCGGCCGACACCGGCATCAGACCCCGGCGAACATCAGTACCGACCGCCAACCAAGGACCTCCGTCACCGAGAGAGAGAGCAGAGGCTCAACCAGGAGATCGAGAAACTGAGGACCGAACTCGAGAACCAGAAACGGCTACAGGCTGATATCATGGCGGAAAGGCTGAAACAGCAGGAAGAGAAAAGCAATGACGATAAGGATCCTGCACCCGGCAGCAGAGGATGTGCAGTCATGTAAAATGCAAGTAGCATGGAATCAGGCTGTCGTCAAGAATCGACTTTCGCGATCTCACGAGTATATGCATCACGTTGATAAAAGCATATCAGTCGTCACTGTTATTAAATGCCGACCACTTGCACTTACATCTCAATGATAAGGTGAGATCAAGAGTGACCTTGATAAAAAGAGTTGTCACGTTTCAGGGGAATATCGATGTCGTAGCAGAAAATATACGTATTGAAAACACGCATTTTGATTTAATCGGATTCATTTGACGCGAACAGAAAATGGGAAATAGTGTTGTACTGTTGTTATGATCCCTACAACCACAACGATCATCCTGTCATTCGAATGTGCATTAACACTCATAGATTTAATAACCGTCGTCGTAGCATTCCATTATGCATAATAACCCATCGCAAATTTAAGGTTTGGTAGAATTTGTCCGCGTCAACGGATGATTCTATAGATGTGCCTTTGCTTCTTCTGGATAGCTCACGATCTGACCCGTTAAGCACAGCTCGAAGACTGAAGACAAAATGACAGTTCAGAATTATCAAATAACAACTCAACCATGAGGAACACCGAAAAAGGAGGTATTCACAAGCGTTAACAACCTTCAAGGAGAAATGTCTCGTATTCCTCCTGTAGTATTTCCGGACGCAGTATGTAAGACGAGACTGTGGCAATCCTGGACGATCCAGCGGACTGGATGTTTCGTTGAACACCACATTTTGGTCGTTGCGGGCGCTGATTATGCAACCCTCATCTTTCACAAGTGAATGACATCTCAAGTGTCGTCCGACATATATGCAGTGGACCCCCGCTATTTTATTCGCCGCGGAAGCTGTTCCTCACGGATTACAGTGTTCTTCTTGCATGTTTCTGGGTCAAAGTACTGTTTTGCATGATTATACTGTGCAGTTACTGTACGTATGTACTGCGCGACGCCGGAAATATACTATTTGCTGTATTATACCAATTCATCTCTTACTTAAATTCGTATGGTACGATAGCATAGTGCATTACTGGAAAAAGGCTTTCAGGGTAGTTCCCATTTGGAACAAGCACCGTAAGTTCAACACATATAGCAGGCCATCCACATTACGCACAAATGCGATTGCATTAACATCACGTCCATCCCGTAGAGGCAACGCAAACCAAATGTGAATTCCCGGCTACCAACGCGTAGATGTATAGTTTGGAAAACATCATGAGTAACGGATTAATATATACATATACTTTGTTCCCGATTCCAAGCACAGTTCCAAAGTCCGCCAAAATGTAAGAACAGTGGAACGTTACAGACAGTTGAATCACAGGCAGCTGAAGAAAGCTTTTCTCCATTATTTGTCGGACAATTTGTCGCACCTTATATAAACGTAGGTACAAGGAACGTAAAATGTTGATCGAGTTGAAAATCGATAAAATCTTAGTGACAGCGGAACAACGGCGTCTATTGTTCCAGCTGACAACTATTCGGCTCACTTCACTTGCCTTTTATTGGTTCAAACGGTAGCGTCCTTTTGTATGTGTCAACATGTGTTGTTCCTCTCCATCCTACTGGCCGGGCAAAGGCCATGGGCCCAATCATAAGCCCACGATAATTTTTCTGCGTGTGTTATTGGACTTCTAGGGCCTTGTCCGTGATCCATTTTCATCATGGTCGCGTAGGTGCGTACTGTACACTGTACCCAGGAAAGACTTGCGTTATGCTTTCTTTATGCATCTGTGCGTTTTTCTCAGGAAGTATTACTGCATAACTGTGCCTTAAAATGTATTTACTGGTCCCGCACAGGGTCTGTAGATAATGGGAATAAAATAGTAAAAATGGGTGGTTTGTGGAGTAAGAGCGGTCTATTCGCGGATTCGCCTTATTAAGGGAGAGGGGGGGGGGGAATTCCAGTGCAAAACCCCCGCTATTTGCGGCGGTCCACTGTACAACGATCTGATTTTGGCCTGTTCCGTCCAAATGTATGAATGTATAAACATAAACATGCTGCAATTAATCATACGTGTATTTTGACACTTCACGCCGTTTTATGCAATACTGTCGTAGACACAGCCGACATTCTCATTAACATATTATCACGATTTTCCTGACAATTTACGGCATGGTTTTTGAGAGAACTGAAATTCCTAAGTAACAATTCACTGCACTTCTTCAACATTACATCGCGCACTGAACGGGTTTAAGGTAATTCGATACGTACCATGATCGCAAGTCAATTTGCACAATCAAGGAGCTCTGTGTGAATTCAAAGCAATCACGCATACATGCAGGTAACAACCAGCCCAACTATCACCAAAAGTGCGACTATGTTCGGTCGCTCGCGCGTCAGCATGATGAATAAGGCTGTAATCGGTAAAAATGACATTCAGGACGTTTAAGACAGCCAACGAAGGCAGCTCACGCTGCCAGGGAGATACTGGCCTTCAGGACTTGAAGACAATGCATGGAATGTATAAAGAACTACAGTGTTGCCCGAACACGAAACCACACAGAATCAAACAATGTTTATCCCAATCCCAATGGTGATAATTATTCATGACATGCACTCATTCTCACCCCGGAAGCCACGGTCAAATAAACATTTCGATATGCCAGTAATCAAGATCCTGGTCTGACTCCACATTAACCTTCCGCCGAACGTGACTCCTTCAGGCAGGAAAAACCACAGCTAGACGAGCAGGGACCAAACACATCGCGGCAAACTATCATTAAAGACAATCAACACCAGGACGTTAAACACACCAAAATCGCACGCCATACGGCCGGGGGACGCTCCTACCAGGTGTACAAGACCCATGCATCAGGCCCTGGATGGGCTCATTGAGCCAGCCCGCCAATGTTCAGGCACGCCAGCTCTACGGCGCCGGGCCGGGGACACCTGCCGTCGGCGGGCCGGACGGCCGCAGTTCTGCGAGGTGCGGTCCGGCTCCGTCGGCCGGCCGGTCTGGCTCTGCGCCGCTCTGGTGCAGGGCCAGGTAGCCCAGCAGCACGGTGCTGCGCGCCGACAGGTAAACGCCGGCGGACACCAGCCGGCGGCCGGCGCCGTCTCCGTCCAGCGGCGGCAGGAAGTGCCTGTCGGCCGGCCGCGCCAGACGTCAGCCGTACGTCAGAGCCACGAAGCACGCGTCACTGCGGTCTCGGCATCGGCGCAGACACATCACTTCTCAGGCATCGACACGGCTCAGAACTACAAAAATAACTCCCAAAAACAGCTATCCGTGTCCTGTTTATCCAGTACAGACGCCTGCTGCAGGAGGCACTACAAATATCAGCTATACATGTCTTGCTTATTCGCCACTGACGCCGGGTACAGGAGGTACACTGAATCAGCTATACGTCCCGGCTACAAATACATGCGACAGAACTTTTTTGTACCCACAATGATAATTGAGCAATTTTCAAGCAGTTATTACGGTTGAATTTCAAACCAAATCAAACCGGATGTGAATATTTATAATAAACATGGTTTGCCTCTCGGGCAAATGGACTACATTTTGCAGCTGATAATATTTCTTTCACCGTTCCTAATCTGCCTCATGGCATATCATCATTTACTTTGGACCTCACGATAAACACAGACAAGGCCAAATAGCAAATTTGGGCCGGGTCTCGAGGAAACAGTTGTGCAACTGCGGCCTGGTATCAAATCCGCAAGAAATCGAAATATTTAACGGTGACGAAATATTTAACTTGACTAGAAAATAAGCTGGTGCCATATTTCAGTGACACGCACGGCAAGAAAGTAATTGATTAGTTTTGTTTTGCTGTCTCCGTCATGTTCTACACGTTCTGAGTAACCAGCGGTTTAATATCGTGTCACCGGTCCTACATAAACTATGGCAGGTTATTATAGGTCACGAGGCCTTCTTTCCTGGTATGTGCACACGTTCGCCACTAGCCCTCGTTAGTAAAGGGGAATGACTCTCTTCTGTAGAGCGACTGTTCTGGGTGCTCTGAAAAATTGCAGAGCTGAGTTTAAAACCTTCTATCGTTTTTTTTTTACGAATCTGGAGATAATACCTTGGCATATCACTAACGTAACATCTCTCCCTCGAGGGAAAATTTCGGGTCAATACACAAGTCACTGATCCATCACCTCTTTGTCGAAGGTCAGTTATGAAATGATGTTATGAAAAAAGTCATGATTTGGCGACGGTCGTCATCGTACGGCAAGCGCTTTATGTATCTTACGGTATTCCGTTTTAATTTCACAGAAGGGTGTCATTCGTGATGTCAGTAAACTCCAAACTTGGGTCATACTTAGATCACGGTCACATCAGACCAAAATCGTGAACTCAGGTCATTAATTCTTGACCTTCTAGTGGCTTGCGAGGGAACCTTTCGTAACGGAAAGTGCTGATTTCATTTGCAACAGTAATCTCTGCATATGTTTATGGTCAGAAATCGTTCTGGTCTCCTCAAAAGCGTCCTATAGGTTACATCCCATACTATCGAGTGGATACCAGAATCCAATGACATGACCTCTCGCGGTCGTTTGCATGGCCATTGTATGGCTTAACCCTGTTCCCGGAGGGCTAGCGGTATGGCCGATTCCCGGAAGGGGCGGGGGAGGATTCGACCTCCTGAGATCTCGAGAACCACACATCCGATTTCATCGCACCAAACGGCAATCGATTTGCCATGACATAAACTACATTTTTATAAAAAGAAGTTTTCAAAATTTTGAAAGGGGTGGATAAAGGGAGGCAAAAAGTCAAAATGAGGGATATTTTTGGACTTCCTGTAACTTCGCTAATTATGGACCGACTTTGATGAAATTGGCATGAATCGAAAGATTATGAATGGGACCTTTATCATTGGTCCATACATTTGAAATTTTGGGAAAATTCATGAGAGTTCACAGGGTTTTAAAACTAGGACTAGTTTTTTCAAAAAACGAATTAAAATGAAAGTTAAAAACACCTTTTTATCTTCTAATAGTCATGTTATGCTGAAGAAGTACAAATGGTATTACAATGTTTGTATAATGTTTGCACAGGCGGTGCCAGGGACAAGAAAAGGGGGGGGGCTGTCATGGTCATATATTCTTCAGGTCAACCTACAACAGTGACCTTAGAGTCACTTGGAATGATCTTGTGTGCACTTCATATTATCAGAAAACGTTTACAATGATTTGAATTCACTCTATTTCTGAGATTTCATTTTACGGCTTTTGTGGTATAGGGTACGCACAAAGACATTTTAAGTCATAGCTCCGTGACCCGACCTGATATCGAGCTGAAATGTGGTACACAAGTAGAGAGCAGCCTTCTACGTCATATATATTCCGGGTTTAGCTTTAAAAAAACAGCGCCAAAAAAATTGCTACAAAACCAAATTCTGAGTTCTGACCTTGACCTGACCTTGTGAAATGACTTCAGATGAACAAAACTGTATTTGTATGTTGCCCAACTATTTACGTATACATCCAAATAAAGTTTTAAGTTCTACCTCAAAAAGGCTTCTTTTGACAGTGATTTTCCTTTTACCCTCACCAGGGCCAAAAATGGCCTGAGGTGCCTCCCAAAAACGTTGCCTAACCTCGCCACTGAGCAAAATAGAATTACGAAATTTTGTCAAAGTATGCAGAAAGAATAGCTAGGAAAAGTGAACAAGTTTCGTGAAGTTGCGTCAAAAACCCTGGAACTGGCAAGCAAAAAACACAAGGGGATCGCATTCAGCCCCCCCTACCGGGAATGGGGTTAAAGGATCAAACGTGGTATCATGCGTTGCCAAAGGACCAAACTACACGCTCGTATTTGTTTCGGTACTCTATAACGTCAGGTTTGGAAATGGCTGGAACGTCGTGTTGTCGGAGTGGGCCAAATAGCCATTATTAGCGACGGCTACAGCCATCACCACCACCACCACCACCAGTTTGTGTCCTGAAAGGAACTACATCAGTCATGTCTGAAAGCAACAAATAACCAGTTGCTATCCTTAATTACTATCTCGAATACGCTCTGATACTGACATCTGGGGCATCCCTTGTCAGCTTCTCTCAAGCCACGTCCCAGGGTTAACGACACATAATGAAGTGCAAGCAGTGCAAGAAAAATGCACATATCATTCAAGTTATTACGTCATAAGGTTTACTTAAGGTCGTCGCGACCAACTATATTTGCCCCGAAATGTTTCTGCTCAGGTAGTCGTACAGCAAATTTCAGGTCGCTTTTGTGTTCGGAAGCAATACCAAACCAACCAAGAGGGTGGCGTGTACACAGTACTCATGGGTTCGTGACCACGTCAAGTAAACATGTCGATAGCCGTGTAGCGGGGATTTTCACAACTTGAAAGCGTTCAAGATTTCCAGTGTTTTACGCCTACAGCAAGAAAAATCCCCCTGCATGGAAAACCATAAAACCCATGGGATCACACGCACTCAACATCATCAAAGTACGTCCGTATCTGATTTTTTTCCCACAGAGATATTCGATTTCCCGACTCACCACGTAAAATACTCCCGGTATACCGTACGACCACGTAGCCCACTGACTAGGCAATGTTCATCAGATTTCTCGGGGAGTACCACGGAAGGGTGCCCCACTTATGTTGTGCAGCATCTGGCTGGTCGGGTGCTGTCTCCCGGCATCTGATTCCTTCGTTCAAATAACATGTCAGTCGCGTTTGAGAACTGTTTCGTCCGACTTGTCCGATCACCACTTACTCCCACATCGTGCTCGGCAGCAAAGCCGTTTTAAAACAACCAGTAAACGGCGAAAACGGAGATGCTGGCTTACGCCATTCCTACGCCTCATGTCCCGAGTAAGTCATGCAGTAAATTCTCCAACGTCACCCTGCCTACCCACCTCATGTGGTCTTGAAAGCATTCTTCCAATTCACGAACATAAAAACTATACACTTTCAAATGTTTCCATATCACAGGCTGTTCTTAGTCCTGGTTACACCGCTTCCGACTAAGTTCAGTATCCTTTAGTCATGCCACCCTGAATCGCGGGATATCTCGCTGTTATGTTGCTTCTCAAAATTTTATTGTTTGGAAGCCAGATGGGAACGCAGAACAATTTAGCATCACACTTCTCTTCCAACAGCGATGTTTCCCTATAGAAGTTGTTCACTAGGCTCGGTTATTCACTTTTTTCGCAAAAGGATTTTATTTCTTCTGTTGGCAAATTCACAGAACTTCTGCTGCTTAAAATCCTTGCCTGGGCACGTAACACAACGCCCAACACGGGCATCAGCGGCGCTCACCTGAGCTGCCAACCGCTGCTGCCGGGCGGCGGCAGGGCGACACCACGAAGCCGTGCGGCCAGCCGGTCGGCCGGCACAGGACCGTGCACCAGCAGCCGCGCGGAGCCGGCCGCCAAGTCCGACAGGCACTCGGCCGCGCACTCATCGCCCGCCAGCACGTGCCGACTGCGACCGCAACAGCACCGGTCAGCGCTTATCAGCCGCACAGCCCAACTCAACGCCCGCCATACATGAAAACAGTGCCACGACTAGCCGCCAACAACTGCAGAAACAAGGTCAGTCACTGAACTACTCCTATAGTACTGCTCTCTACTCCACTGCTGAACACTCAACACTCTACTGAGCTACTCCACAGAACAGCCCCTATAGTGCCATTCTACCAATCACAACACCCTAGCCACGGGCAGAATTTCGCGAAACCACTTGAGTAAAACATTACACCTCTTCCCCCCCCCCCAAAAAGAACAATGTTACAATCATCGTTTGACAGCGAAGCCATTCACAACAGAAGTCATCCAAGTAGGCCAAACGTCCGCAGTAACACCTGCCGTGGAATGGGGAAGCCAAGACCACGACGGTGTTGCTGCGTGACGGAGGGCCAGCCAGCAGGTGACTGGAGGCGGAGCGGACCTGAGGCCAGGGCGCCGAGGGTTGACTACGTCCACACAGATGGCGCAGACATCTGCCGGCGAGGCGGCCGCCGCCGGCGTCGCCTTCAGGGCGTAGAGCGCGCCCAGTGGCCGCTGACCACATCCCAGTACCAGGTCACAGGCGAACAGCCTGGCGGACACCGCACAGTCAGCACCGTAAAGAGGCTGCCCACACCTTATCACTGGCGGACACCCTCCAGCCAGCACCGTACATAGGCTCCTCACACCCCACCACTGGCGGACACCGTCCAGCCAGCACCGCACACAGGCTCCGCGCACCTCACCACTGGAGCACACCTTCCAGCCAGCATCGTACACAGGCTGCTCACACCTCACCACTGGAGTGCACCCTCTAGCCGGCACCGTACACAGGCTGCTCACACCTCACGACTGGCGGACACCGTCCAGCCGACCGGCATCTCTAACCTCAGAGCAGTACGGAACAACAGCCCTATGACGAGGAGTAACATCCATTTGCGACAGACAAGGCAGGGAGCCAGTGTCGGAGTCGTTACGGCGGACAACTGACCTGAACAGGGACCCGGTGTCGGAGTCGTTGGAGACGCGGAGACAGCCGCCGCCGCTGAAGCCGTCCGCCATGGTGTGGTGGACCTGCCAGCCGGCCTGGCGACACCAGTCGCCCGCCGCGCAGACCGCCAGGATGCGGTACTGTTCAGCGGTCCACGTGTCCGACCTGGCACACGCAGACAGACGCGCAGGGGAACCATCAGTCACCACACGTACACCCACGTCTGGTACCACAACACTTCAGACTGAGCGGAAACCAGCGTCGGCATAACTCCAGCTACCAACAACAATGGCAGGAAGACAAAAGGAAAATGCCTCTGAAGCCAGCATCCTGCAAGAGTATATCCTGCATCAAGCACACAATGATGTACGCGGCTACGTCGCTCACGAAACTGTTAGATAGTACGACATGATCTACACATTATGTCTACCTGCCCCATGCCAACGTGCCCTCTGAAGATGACGTTTAACCTTCATTTACACACGTTTAAAATTATCTTTTCCTCGCCTGAGGCCTTCGAAGATGCCTCCCGATGTATCGCACTGAAATGTCCCACACCTCTGAGCAGCCAATCAACCGGCCTTCAGTACAAATGTCAGGTCTGATTCAAATCAGTCACTGACGTTCGAATACTTCAAATTGTAATACTTCCCAACGTGAATATCTGCATCGTACCTTACCCAAAATGGACTAACAGTTGTCTTCTCTCAGTTATTACTAAACAGCTTTCTTCCTTTGCGTTGGGAAAACATTTTTCAAAAACTGGGTAACGATCTGGATTCTCGAGTTCATTTCGCCTCACTCAGAGCAGACTCCTCACAGACTCTGATCCGAAAATAATGAACGTGGTAAAACTTTCAGATCAAATAGAGCAAAAAAACAAGCCAGCGGTCTGGAAAACTGCATAATCAAGGTTCCACCGTCACAATTTTAAAACTAGCGATGAGGTAAGCCCCATACAATTTCACGCGCTTCACTGGTTCATTGCCTGCCAATCTACTTAATCTGGAATACCAGTTCTCGAAGATGTAAAATGAAGACGTCATTTCTTTTGGAGGACGGGGAAAAATTGGTAGGGATTTCTTGGAAGCTCATCACATGTAAAAAGAGAATTTACCAAACACAAAAAAACTTTTCCTAATAAAACATTGCAGAATATTGCCGCCTGGCACTTACATCAAACATATAACATTACTGATTTGAACACACATGTCCGGAGCATGCCACAACACACTACAATGTAACTGATGTCAACATCAAACCTAGAATTCCCAAATGTTTTGTGATGATCTCTAAACTTTGACATTATGATGACGGCATTTCGCAGATAGTCACTTCACCTTAAGCGATGACTTTGGAAACATGTTCGCCGACTTTGGAAACATGTTCGCCACAATCCGATGAAAATAAAAACTGGCATTCGAAAGAAACTGTGACGATGTTTTTTTCGAAACAGTGTTTCGTATGTTGTTCGGTGTTGCAAAGTTGGTCCTGGGTAGTTTTCTTGCACGATTGCTGCTATCTTTCCGAGTCTCTTGGGACCCTGAGGCGTCTCGGTGGAGTCTGACCCCGCCAGGGTGCCGGAGGGTTCCATTTGACGCTCCGGCTGACCCATACGGAGTCATCAGCTTGCAATATTGCGCAAGACATGGGTAACGGAATAATACAGCCGCCTGAGCGTGTTCGAGGCCCTGTCAGTGTGACTCGTTCACCTGACAGTACTGCGTCCGCTAGACGCAGCTGTTGCCGCGCCCACTGCCGTTTAAGAGCAGCCGCCGCCTGCTGTGAAGGGGTGACGTTTTTGTACCTGCTCCTGCAGATGGCCAGTGCGTGCCGTCAGAAAACCAAAAATCTACTTTTTGAGACTGGCGAATTCCAATCAATCATGTACATAACTGGAATATTATCGGGAAGGATTTCGGCCCAAGAGCGGTGAGTGGGAGAAATCTGAGTGGCAGAATGGACTGACGGATGGGTTCTTCTGCCCTCCGCAGACGTCTGGTCACTCGGGGTTTCCAAAACAGTTACGGGTAAATGTGCCTTACCACGAAGTGAGTGTAATATTTTGGGCGGTAACGGTTCATCCCATTGTTGCGTTGAATTTATTTACTTCTGAGGCCCGCTGCCATTGTTAATCCTCGCTTGGCACCCATCCATTACCGCTGGGTCCTAGCCCATTTCCTCCTGGCCCTATGCCAGCACATTCGAGATCCCGTCCATCCTTTATCCTCTAACAAGCCTCTGATCGACCCCCCTTTCCCTCTAACGGAGCGGAGTTAGCAAATGTAGCAGACCACTCCAAAGCAGCGTGCGTGCACTGCTCAGCAATTTAGAAATAACCCAACCTAACGTATTCTGAATCTGTGGATTACACTGTCCGTACCGCAACCAGACTCCCTATCCCTAGTCCTGGAGTAGCTGGAACGCTTTTGGGCCGGGCCTTGGTTCTGGTGAAACCAGGCGGCGAAGCTTCTCAATCGGCACCGATGACAAAGGGTTTCCTCTGACTGGCCCAAGTCCCAATTTCATGGGTTTATGACGTTATCACCACCTGACCAGTACCGGAGCCTCTTTTCCTCGGTTCAGACAACGACCTTTCCTTGGAGCCCTTTCATCCCACCTCTCCTCGCGAG
The DNA here is from genome assembly GCA_030062745.1 of Capitulum mitella. Lineage (NCBI taxonomy): Eukaryota > Metazoa > Arthropoda > Thecostraca > Pollicipedomorpha > Pollicipedidae > Capitulum > Capitulum mitella. The sequence continues at coordinate 20,493,599 of CP099839.1, forward strand.
CAGAGGCCCCCGTTCCTGACTGGGTCCTGGGGCCCCCGCCGGGCGTCGCAATTCCTTCACCTCCCACTGCTCTGATTCCGACCCATCTGAAAAGGGCGATTCTGTTTCTATCTGCAAATAATTTGCCAGTCTCAGAACCTTGGTTTTTGGTTGCTGACGGCACGCACTGACCATCTGCAGGAACAGGTACACGAACGTCCCCCGTTCACGGCAGGCGGCGACTGTTCTTAAACGGGAGTGGGCGCGGTACTGTCGGGTGAACGAGTCACACTGACAGGGCCACGAACACGCTCAGACGGCTGTATTATTCCGTTGCCCATGCTACGCATTGTTGCAAGTGTTGCGCGATATTGCAAGGCCGACGACGCCGTATGGGCCAGCCGGCACGTCGAACGAAACCCGCCGGCGCAGTGACGGGGTCAAACTCCACCAAGACGCCTCAGAGTCCCAGGGGATTCGGAATGGTAGCAGTAGCCGCAGTCGTGCAGAAAAATCACCCACGATCAAGGCTGCATACATCAAGGCAAACCCTTCGTTCAAAACCCCTGTGGCGGAAACTTTCGCCCAACCGCCTGGTGGCAGCCCTCCACAAACGTTCCAGCCGACACGCACCAACGCAGGAGGGTCCGACTTTGCGGCGTCAGCTGGGCAGCGGTCAGTAACGTGAAGGCCGACTGCACAGGCCGGCCGTCGGCGTCGGTGAGCTCCAGCTCCGGCGGCGGCTGGCGCTGCTGGTGGCTGGGCTGCAGACCCTGGGCCGACAGTCGGTGCCATGGCCTGTCGCTCGTCACCTGTCCGAGCCGCACGCCGTCAGCTCCGTGACGGAAGCAGACACTTCTCACAGATCTGCCACCGGCCTCACAGATCAAGGCCCGTCAATCGTCAGCTGCCCGAACCACACTGTCAATTCTGTAACGATACCAGACACATCTAACAGACCTGCTCGACACTGACAAAGGACGCATCTCCCCCAAACTAGCAGAACAATGACGAGTGACAACAGACGCCTCCCGCGGACCAGCTCAACGATGAAAACAGGCGGATCCCCAATAGATCGGCCCTGCAATGAAAACAGACAGACCTGCCAACGGACGAGTTCAATCATGAAAACTGACGCATTTCCGTATCGATTAGCTTAACAACGAAAACAGGCGCATACCTTGCGGATCAGCTCAAAAAGTCAAACGCTTCATGCGAAGAGGTCCCAAATGATGCACACTAACTTAACGTATTGGCAACCATGCCCATAACATGGACAGCGCATACATCCACGACTACAAGACGACTGGGCTCCCACAAAATGTGCAGTTTTTGAGAAAGTTGGCAGTGTGGGATTTGTAGTCCAGGTTCCCAGCTGACACTTGAAAACGACGAGCTGGACAAAATTAAATTAAGTCCCGAAATTCCTTGGAATAGACTTACAATGTGTGCGATAGGGGTTTTAGGGCGTTCCGACTTAACGCGGCCATATGGTTAGAATGGTCTTCCTTAAAACCGAAAACTTATTTCTAGTCCGCTTACATTAGATGCTCTCGATAATCTCCTGCTCTCACAATGATGCTGCAAACATGACGATGTTTTTTGACCTATGGAGACACGTATTTCTTTTATGAGACTCTGCAAGTGGTCTGTCCCGGCAACTGACCGCCTTTGCCCAGCATTTGCCTTGCATTTGCCCCAAACGTATGTCTAGGAACCGTGTGTTTTGCATACATAAAAGAAAGTATGAAATTTTGAGGTATCGAATGAAAAACTGAATAAATATACAAAATCTGAACACACAGACAAAAAAGTCTTATTTCATATTCATGGTACTTTGAGATTTTGGCACGCAGAGCCATCTCGTGGATGCAATTTTACTTAATGCCCCATTTACTGCCATTTCGGGTCACCACCACTAAATTAAAACCGAAAAACGCTGTAAAACGTCATTTCTCCTTCGTCACTGTCGCATGTGGTACGTACCACGCGTAGCAGCACCAGCCGGACACCGCGCGATTAGCCGCTCAGTCATCGACAAGACAATGAACATCTGAGCAGACCTGATATGACGTGACAAAGTAAACGTGTCGGAACCCAGGCGAGGTTTTGCGCTGCTCGTGTTGCTCGTTAGGCATATTTGACCAATGACGTAAGATTTAACCCTGCAGCACGTACCACGCAGCGACCAGTAGCCGAAGCGTGACGAAAGTTAACAATGCATCTGTCCACCACGAAACCTCAAAAACGGAGCGATGCACGTGATACTCTGTCCCCGGTTAGAGCGCAACGTAGACGAAGATTTCAGAACAGACTGACGGAAGGTAAAAACACACCAATAAACAGACGCAAATTCCTTCGACAGTACACAGAATTCAAAGTAACTGCCGTTTACTTAGTCACGTGTGATTTCCAAGCCCTTTTATCAACCTCGTAGGGTACCCTTCTACATGACCGTCAAAAGCTACGGAGAACACGAATTTTTTATCGTTGTAGAAGAGCAAGAGCCGGTCAACGCGCGGATCAGTAGCATATCTCTGACAGGGCTGACACCCCAAAGACCATCCCAGTGACCCACCTGTCCGGAAGCGTATCGCCTGTGGCCGCGTCCCTGGCAGAAGTTTGTGTGGAGAGGCAGCGCAGACGGCCCGCGGGCGCCCAGAAGAGCTGACAGCCGTGACCAGAGCACGTCCTCTGCCGCCGAGAAACGGGCGGCGCCCAGCCTCTGGTGGGTCCAGCCGGGGGCGAACAGCGCCGACGACAGGCCCAGCCAGCGGGCCTCGGCCACCGGCTGACGACACAGCCGCACGGCGTCACCGGCTGACGACACGGCCGCACAGCGTCACCGGCTGACGACACAGCCGCACAGCGTCGCCGGCTGACGACACAGCCGCACAGCGTCACCGGCTGACGACACGGCCGCACAGCGTCACCGGCTGACGACACGGCCACACAGCGTCACCGGCTGACGACACGGCCACACAGCGTCGCCGGCTGGCGACCGTCATCGGCTGACAACACAATGTCACCGGTTGACAATAAGGCCGCACAGCGCCACCGGCTGGCGGCAGTCATCGGCTGACAACACAATGTCACCGGTTGACAATAAAACCGCACAGCGCCACCAGCTGGCGACACAGCCGCACAGCGCCACCGGCTGGCGACACAGCCGCACAGCGTCACCGGCTGACGACACAGCCGCACAGCGCCACCGGCTGGCGACCGTCATCGGCTGACAACGCAATGTCACCGGTTGACAATAAAACCGCACAGCGCCATCGGCTGATGACATGGCCACACAGCGCAACCGGCTGACGACACCACACAGCGTCACCGGCTAACGACACCTCACAGTGTCATCAGCTGACAAGACCAAAAGTGGAATAGCAATGTGTCAACTAACAGGACGCTTCACTATGAACAAAGCTCTCCGAGAACAATGATTGGGGGCCTTCTCCCGTCCCGACCCACCGGTTATCGGGGCATTTCCTCTCAAATGGACCCAGTCACCCCCTAAAACATCGACGATTACGGGTTATGACGTTTCGTTACGTCTGAGCTACAACAGTCACTTTGGAGCAACTTGCCTGACCCAATCGGTAACGGTTATTTCAATCATGACAAGAAGAACCATATGCTCGGGTTGTCTTGGGTCCATTTTCTCCTGAACCCCTCACAAACCCAAACGTCGGGAAGGTCGCCCAGCAGAGATGCTGCTTTCCCAAAACTATCGGTTGCCTAGACGTCAACGTACAGTAAGTGCAGCAAATCTCTACAAAGCTCTGAGGAAACACGAAATCTGGGTCCAAAAACTGCACCTCGGTTAACCTGATCAACGTCATTCACTTGCTCTCCGCAGAATTCACGAGGAGCACAGTACAAAGGGACCGAACGTGGGATCTGGAGAACAATTTTTCGATCTCCGGTTTTGTTTGCTTGAACTATTTAGGGCGTTTACATTTGACATTTTGTCGTCGTTTTATTTCCGGTGTTGCACTGCATCTTATAGAAGAACAGGCACTTACCACAACGTACGGTCAATTCTGAGTGACGTCTGAGGCTTCGAAATCCATCGACCAGGACTACGGTGCGTGCTCCCTCGTCTAAGCGCCACACAAACCGACGATCACGTAGGAACTGCAGCTGTACAGCACGATCCAGGACCGTGCTACACGCTTCTTGCGAATAAACCGTGGATTCTAAAATCGTGAACACTTTCCGCAAGGTGACTCGAATTATTTGGCACCTGACATAACGGACGATGGGGTATAGCTGTCTTTTTCTTCCGGAAGGTAGAATGACCGCAGATTTTTGAAACGTTCACACCATGATTAATCGCAGCCAAGCCAAATCAGAATTTCCAATTTCGCTGCCCAAAGTTATCCCAAAGTGCCCAGAGCTGCTCAAAGTTGTCGCCCACGACAGGAGCTGCTGGTCTTATTGGTTTCGGTCGTTCTTCTTAGAGACGCGTTTAAGGAGAAGCATAACACGGCCGGTTTCGGCTGACTACAGCCTGCTGACTGATGCGGTCCGAAGAGGGGCCCTGGATTTTGTCGCTTCCCGCTGCAGGCCACACAAGGACTAGCAACGACACTCTACAACGTCGACGGAAAGCAAGAACAATGATCACTTTTAAAGAAAGTGAACACACATCGGTTTGTCATGAGCGACGCAGACGGACGTGCAGCAGTCTCTCGGGCATTCTGGGCCAGGGTTCGGCCAGAGCGGGCTGCAGTCCGTCTCTCGGACGCCGAGCAACGACTCACCCGCACCACGTTGAAGCCGCCCCCGCCCATGCAGCCACGGCCAAACACGTCGACGCCGACATACACGTCATTGGGACGGTCCGCGGCCCGCAGCCGTGACCGCACCAACCCGCTCGGACTCCAGCCGTAGTTGAGAAAAATCCCGTCACAGAGATGGAAGTAGCATCTGGACAGATCGGTGAACGGTTTGCCACAGGACGCAGTAACAAACAACACGGACGGACGAAAACGTTTTTGGAAGGGTACGAAACGATGCCCCCGGTGCAGCCACCTAAAGGAAAGACCCACTTGTAAACGACAAAAACTTTTTTGTTAAATATGACAAGTTGTTCGCAGTTCTACTATTTCACCTACACCTACTACAAGCACAAGCAAAGTCGAGACCTTTGGACAACAACGACATCTTAGAGAAATAGCGGTCATTGCAAAGATTATGCGCAGTCATGTCCCTGGATTCCGATGGGATGCAAGTTAGCCTCGCTTTGCGTCCGATTCGAAGTTCGCTAGGGCAAGTCGCCATTCGTCGCCTCGGCACCGCTTTGCTCCGAAAGGACAACCTTTCCTAGATGAAGCACAGAAGTCCAGGTCAGCGAAGGGTTCAGTATAAAACGGGGATAACCTGCATTCCACTGGGATCCTGGCACATGTGCAGTCCTGCCAGCGACGCATGATTTTATTCCATTTGGCGACCATCCTTCCATACTACGCCATGGGCGTTTCGTTACAAACCGTCATTTCAACCTCCCTCTGAAAATAACCCACGGCCCAACATGCATTGAGTGCCGAACACAAGCCAATGATGGAAACGCCATTCAGCGATTAAAAGAAACATTATGAGCAGGAGAGCATACGGCTCTACGCGGAGTTCGCCCAGATTTTACAGACCACGTAAAATGCGAATGCAATAAGCTCGTGGCGACTACAGGCCCTGCGGTCACACAGCTGGTGCTACTCACTCATTTTCATCGTTGAGTTCGTCTTGCCAGTGCAGAGTGCCACCTTTAGTGACCGAGTCGTACCAGATCACCCGGGAGTGAGGAACGGCCTCATGCATGCGCATGGTCAGCTGTGCAACCAGGTACCGCAGAGCAGCCAGCTGAAGGCAGCGTCATAACTGCGGTCACGAGTCGGAACGCACGAGGACAAGACCGGAAAAGGACGACTCCACCGTCACTCCCGCGTAACGCGCGCACATCTCCGCCACGACGTGACCTCGCGCCGACACCGCGCTGCTCCACAGCAGCCGTCAACCCCCCACCTGCGCGGGCTCGACCTCGTTCTCAATGTTGAGCAGCCAGCCGTCCAGGCCGTAGTGGAGACTCATCGCCAGCAGCCGGTCGACGGCCGCGTCCACGGTGGCCGGCGAGTGCAGCAGCCGGCGGCACGTGTCTCGTCCGGCCGCCGACTCCGTGATGATGGTTCCTGGGGCCCCAGGCGACGGCCTCAGGAGGCTGGTTCGCTCTGGGCAACTGACTTCACATCCGACGGACAGGCAGCACCCGCACCAGCCAGGTATCCCCCCAGATCAGAGGGCAAACAGCACAAAACCGGCACAGGCTCTCTGTGTCACGTACCGTAGATGGGCACGCCGTGGGTGTGGGCTGCGTCCACCCAGCCACACGGTGGTACGGTAACAAAGTGGTGACTGAAGTAGACAAATTCGTCTATCTGTGGCCAGTGGTAGAATGTGTATGATGTACAGTCATCATGACCTTCGTGAAATCTGAAACAACACCAGAATCAAATCAGTTAAATTGTCGATGAAGCTGTTTCGAAGTATGCCAGAGTAAATGGATGTGACCTTATAAAAAGCTAAGCATTTCACAATTACTTGAGATGCCTTCGTCAATGGGATCAGTGACTGACAAACATAAAAAGGCGCCGGTCTAAAAATTAAGCGCGAGTGATGGTATGTATTGCATATAAATACGAAGGCCTTTGGATGGAAGAACATTTGCAAGACAAATGTCCAGATAGTGATTAAAACGCACACACACAAAAACAAGAACATAGACCAATATAAGGATCAAGAAAGTCAACGAGAAGGTTGGCCAGAATAAAGCATATCGCAATTTAAGAACAAAAACAAAACAAAACAAAACAAAAACCATATGGGTTAATATAACTTTGCCCGCATTTCTTATTAACACCAGCTTTCTCCTTAATTTCAATCATCTCTCGGGCGACTCGTGTGCGCCATTGTGGTTCCACGGCTAGAAACGTGGCCTCAAGATGACTACTGTTTTTGGTGTTGGGCGAAATAGTCACCTAAGGGGCCAAGGCGACGATACGCCCTAACTTCAGGTCCGCAGTGTGTTCTTTCTGGCGGACGTTGAGAGTCCTACCAGTTTCATCAACGTAGCCGACGACGCACTGACAAGACAACTTGCAGACAACGCCCTTTACCTCTTCACGAGGCACAGGATCCTTAGGCTTGACCAACCGATCGCACAAACGACTGGAGCGGCGTGCCACCCGGAAACTATGCGGCCGGAGATAAAGGGCGCCGTCGTGCGTTTCCTTGCCAATGCGGCTCCAGCTACGCTGGTGAGACTGGTCGGCCTCTCAGCGGCCGCCTAAAATAACAAGCCCCGGACCTGAAGTTCGGGCGCAACGACACCTCAGCCCCAGCCGACCATTCCGTCTAATGCCGAAAACAGGGAAGTGCTCTTGAGGCAACGATTCTAGCCGTTGAACCACAGTGGCGTAGACGAGTCACCCGAGAGGTGACGGAAATCAAGAAGGCTGGCATTAATATGAAATGCGGAAAAGTTTACATCAGCCCATACGGAAGTTTGTTTTAAAATCGCGATATGCATTTTTCCTGGCCAGCCTTTTCGTTGACTTTTTCATTTCTTACAACGATCTAAGTGGGTGTGTTTTCACCATTATCTGAACGTCTGTCTGTCAAATTTACCCATTCAAATGACTTCATGTTTATTTCCCTTGCCATCATTTGAGTCAGTAATTTTTATAAGAAGCGCCATTTCATGTTTCCCAATCACTGATCCCACTGACGAAGGCATCTCAGGTCGAACCGAAATACTCGGGCTCTTCATAAGACCACTAGGTCACGGCAATGGCCTCAAAGCGGCCATGTCAAAATACGTCGAAGTTTTCTTAGAAGTACCGTTTCCAAATTTTTGAAAATAAATCAATTCCGTAACGGCCGAAGTGTTCGCCGTTGTCTTAGCTATCGAAAAAATGAATGGGTTTTGCGTTTAGGCCAATGTGTGACCTCCCAGTCATGAAAATGTCATCAGAAGGCTGAAACTTGCAATGGGAGGCATAATAGTCCCACCACACTTTTGTTGGGTCACAGGTCAAAGAGCGATGACACGCAGGCGAAACTCGGTGCACCTCGGGCTGGGAGGGCGTCGCCTATTTCGGATCATGGCCACCTTAGTTCTCAAGGTCACCGCCAGGAGTTCTCATGTCGTTTTACGGAAATCGCTCCTTGTCGAGAACCACTCGAGCTGGTCATCAAATCTGGTGTGCAGATAGGTGGGCACATAGACCTTCCTACCACATCATTGTGGTGGCCGCGATAGTTTCCAAAATTCACCACCAGGGTCGCAACCGAAATCAGAATTTTCGAATTTTCGAATTTCTCTGACCCAAGGTGACCTTGGCCTACAAACTGGTTTTTCTCATTACGTCAAACGATGTCTGTCAAAAGAACGCTGACGTGGTAGATCGTAATAAAGCATTGTTGCCCGTGTAGGCATCACTTATCCCGTATGCATAACTACAATGGCGTTTGACGCCAAAGTTTGATATGCATGTTTGACCTAGCTTGACACCTGATCACCTGACCCTTCCCATGCACTTAAATGAGGTCACTGACCCCAAGATTTGTAAAGAAACATGTAACGCGACACTGCAATACCAAATTTCCAACAAACAAAATGCACTGTTCGATTTGGTTAAAACCATAACTGACATGACCTTGAGAAAACGGTCAAGGGTCACAACCTCTTCCATGAAAATTCCGAAAATTATACTCATTGTGTACCAATGTTCAAAACTCAGCTGAAGCACAAATCAGCGCTTTATCTCCAGCCATTAAAAAGTTATTCAAGAAAAACCGCCGGGGACTCTTAAAACAACCCCCCGCCGGGCGACGGTACTCACGTATATTCCGAAACAACTAAATCGCCGTGAACTAAGATTTTTCATTTGAACGAACGCTTTGCCATGGCGTTTTGGAATCCAGTCTGCGCTAAGCAGTGCTTGTTGCACGGACTCTGTAACAAAGTTCACTTCATGGCTTTTAAGTTTCTGTACATCTCTCTATATACTGGACTTTTCTAAAACACGTTTTTTGTTTCCGAGGGCTCTGTACAGCTGCCAAATATCTCCAGCTCTTGTTCTCAGGGTTTTCACAAAGGGAATCAAGCAGATGTCTGAAACCCCATTAACGCCGCAAGTAGATCAAATGTGGCGCTGTGATACTTGGCGTCTTATGTCAGTAACGCAAGATGCATTTTTCTGAACCGCAAAACCTTCCTACGTTAATTACCTCAGAATTATTTTATCAGGCACTTTTGGGAATGCAAGCCATTCTTATGTTCAACAACTGGCTAATTTTGTTCTCCCGGAATGCTCAGCTTAAAAACGCATATTGATTGGCTTAAAAATGATATCGGGGTCATTCCACGCCAAATCACACATGACTGGGCACTTTTTGGCCAAACTCCCTTCGGTTCTGATGAACTTTGGTAGGTTCGTAATACCTATGGAAAGACATACATCCATTAATTCCTAGCCCTGAGAGACCTGCGAGATCAAGATTACAGGCCATGAAAGGTCGCCGATTTTTACAGACATTGCAGGATTTGAATCCCCATAGCTCTGTGGCAGATCGCCAGAGACAAAAGCGATTAGCGCGATTCGATGCAGAAATGTTCCACCCTTCATAAACGGGTAAATTCTCCATTATCCTCGCAGTGACCTACGACCTGACTGTCAAATTAAGTATCTGCAGGTTTGACCACGTTCCGCCCCACTGATCTTCGCCAAAACGTAGAACAACAAATGTCCTGGTATCTGCATTAAGGGTGTCAAAAAACATTTCTGGGCTAATTCCAACTTCTTTAGATGTCTCAACCTATGTAATGCTCAGTAGCGCTTAAGCAATATGCCCCGAGGCTGTGTGACCAAAGTTGCTGATTTCTTGCCTCTCGTTCGTCTGATTATGCTACAATTTGGTGTGCACAAGGCCCTCCTTACACATCAAGTTAACCTTGAATTGCTTCACCTAAAAAATCAGGGGTACAAGGTCGTGATGACTCATCACCAGTCGACCCCGTGCCATCCAGATTTGACGTGTACCCTTTTCCACTTTTTAATGAAGACTAGTCTGTTCAATGTTATTGGACCCTGAAGTCGTCTGAGGCAATTTTGCTGTGCATCGGGGCCATTTAAATCTTAACCAAGGTCACTGACTGTGACTGGCCTTAGACCAGCTATGATGGCCATGGCTGTAAGTTTTCTTTTAACTGATTTTGAATTTCACATTTATTCACACAAATGCAGTGCTATGATACCTCTTTCCTAAAAAGCTGGAGTTGTTGCTCCAACTGGCGGTATGCACAAATACACGATACCGACCTACCGATTCAAGGTATGATGCCATTACTAAAAAGTCAACGCCTTCTAGGGTACATGGAGAAAATTTCCGATATGTGGATAATCTGAGTTAAAATATTTGTAAAATTCAGAAACTTGTGCCCTAAAAACTTACATCCATGGCCATCATAGCTCATCCATGATCAATCAAGGTCAGTGGCCCCGGCTGATCTTCAAATGGTCCTGATGCACGGCTTACATTGTCTCATTTGGCTTCAGGGTCCAAAAACATGGGGTAGACTCACTTTCGTTTAAACCTCGAGTAATATATATCTCAAATCTGGATGACAGGGGGTCGATTGGTGATGACAGGTGATCTTCAGTTATGTTCTAATCTAATCTAAAAGATCCAAGGGTAAGCTGATGTGGAGCACGCGGGCAGGACATTAACGCTCACCAAACTATGGCATAATTGGACGAAGAAAAGGCACAAAACCAACCAACATTCGTCAAACAGCCTCAGAGCATATTTCTCAGGCGTCACTTGGCATTTGATAGGCTAGGATATCGAAAGAAGTTGAAACTGCCCAGAAATGTTTTCTGCCACGCTTATTGAAGATACCAGGACACCTGCGCTACATTTTCGCGTAGATTTGGGATCAAAATATGTTCATACAAGGAAATGCCTAATTTGATTTGGTGAGGTCAAAGGTCATGTCTAAGTCAACAAAAAGCGTCTTTTTATACAAAGAACTGGGACCTGCATCCAACTGTGCCAATCACACATTTCTGTGACCATCTGTCACTGAGTTACGGGCATTTGGATCCCGCAATGTCTGTAAAAATCGGTGACCTTTCATGACCGGTAACTTTGACCTCATAGGCCACCCAGGGCTACAAACTGGTGGTTGCCCATTGCTCTATAGATGTTATGAGCCCACCAAATTTCACCAAAATCGGAAGGAGTATGGGTAAGTCTTGTATGATCTAACACGGTGAAATCACTTTATCACTATCACCCATCATCACTAAATCATAACTGCATAAATCCTAATCACTATATCATCACTACATCATGATTGCATCATTTAGTTCTCTGTTCCGTGGTGGAGTGAATGGCTGTATAAACTGCAAGAACCGGGGTTTTTGAAAGAGAATAGTGCAAACCGAGATCGCAACTAGAAAATTATCACCGAAGCCAAACACCTGGCTGCACTAATCCTTACACCCGATTGCGCAATTCCAGGTTCACGGCATAACTTTGAGGCGAGAGTTTAACGTGCCGGCATGAACGACACTGTCGCGCCGCAGCCGGTGTCTCTCTACAGGTCAGTTGCCAAGCGACCTGCAGAAAAAAAGCGAGCGCGGAGGGGACTCGAACCCACCTTGCCAAGGTGGGGAGAGGTGACAAGCACTCTACTAAGTAAGATGCTGACACAGGATCGGACAAGACAAGATCCATCCACTTCGTGACTCTTGAGATTCTTTTCCAGCTCAAAAAAAAGAAGAAAAACTGGGGAAGTGATAAAATCACTCCAGGGCAAAAAAAAGGATTCCACATAAAACACTGTGAACCACAAGTTCAACGACGCACATGCGCCGACGTAAGAAGGACAGCTGATTGTGATCAGAACGCAAAAAGGAAAGTCAATTAACCCAGCATTGACTCGGGTATACCGGTCATCTGATTTGGCTCCTTAGAATGATGATCGATGACATCGAACCATGCTGCTCTGAAGTATGTATTTTGCTTTACTTTTGAATGACAGATGATGTCACAGGTCACATCAAATGCGGAGAAGTGATCATTTTCTCCAGAGTCGCCTTATGACGATGAAAAGCAGGCCAAGGCCGGTGTTCGTGTGCCAACATGTTCCTGACAACTTAATCACAATGCCAATGCCACATGACTCAAGGTCATAAAAGGTCAAAGTCACAGATTGAGTCAAACTTTGCTTCCGTTATAGCCTGTTATGCAATGCACATTTTCTGGCCTATATGACGCGGAATTCTGAAAAGACACTTTCAAACAGCCTTGGACACAAATGAGCTTTAAAATGGCCGAAACTACCGTGCATATGCAACAATGCAACATTTCTTCAGTTTCAAAGTTGGAGTAATTCGAGCACGCTAAGGAACTCCTGGATTTCTGGATAACCCTATTAGTCAGTCTTTCCTATGTTGCACATCTCCACGCAAAGTTGCACAATAATGCAAAGGTCGACATCTCCGCGCCAATGATCCAAGACCTCAGGCACCAACACCTTACTACCTAAGCTGAAATCTACATAAATCCACCAAAGGTCAGACGAAGAAAAATACTGCAATGTTGGAAGAAACGGTCGTGTAAGCTGTACGTGCAATTTGTTGCAAAAAAAATCACTAATCCATCTGGTCATATCCAAAAATCGGTTTATTCAGTTCCTTTCCTAAAATGTACTCTCAGTGGAAATGGAAAATGGCAAATATATATCTAACATAGGATGACCTAGCACGAGATCGAACGTGCCCCATATTGAACTCTGAAGTTACGCTGACATGAAGTGCAAGCCAGTCACCAAACACTGTAAAACACCAATAATACGGCGAAGTAAAATTTGACACCAAATCGCAAAATGTGGTCGTCTTTATGACGTTAAGAGGTGACCCAAGACGACATAGTTTCCAAAGCTTTGTCACTATGTGAACAATTCATGTAAGAAAATGTACTGGAAGTCTCAGGATGTTGCATTCATTTGTTTGGGAGATATTTAAGAAATGCACCAGGAGGTGCGTTTAATGCCCCTTCCCCAGTCAATGGCGACTTAAGAGCGTTAGTAAATTAAGTTGGTGTTTGAAGATCAGAGTTTGAGCACTGATGACCGCCGGAGGCAGGCAGTTTCAGGCTGAGCCGCGTCCTAGAGGAAGTCCCTTGGGAGGCCCCAGGCGGCACCGTGTTAAGTGGAGCGGCGGGCACGGACGAGCTGGTGTCCTGCACCCATATGGCGGAATTCCTTCGGGACAAAAAGTGGGGAGAAGGGACAAGTTCGTCATAAAATGCATTACCTGTTTCGACAAAGTCTAATTGCTGCGCCTGCTCCTCAACCCAGTTGTCAGCCCAAGGAATGTAGGGTCGCCTCATGCCAAGGACTGCAGATCACTGTTGGAAAACTGTTACTTTCTGGTGTCAAGGAGCATCAAAAATTTCTACTTTAAGAAAAATTTTGTACTCGAAAATGGTCATTTGCCCCTCCCCCAAAAGACATGGGTATTCCAACTCAACCAGAGTCTGAAGTTGTTCAGTGTCCCCCCCTCCCTGGTTGATGGTTTACCACCCATATTTGGCCACTGAAGTACACTCCAAACCCACGGCCAGCCGCCTTCCAACCCCCCCCCCCCCCGGTCAATGACTGCTGACCTACCATGGCGACCCAGTAAACTAGTTTGCCCCTCCCCCCAAACAGGGCTGCTGGGTCCACCCCTGCTGGCAACATATGCTTGCAAAGCACCTAGTTAATCCATGTTTCTCACGTAAATGAATGGCATTTTATACTCCAAAAGGGAATTTGTACTCTGACACCAGGAAGAAAAACCAGGTTTTCAGCACTGCTGCAGATGCTTTGAAATTTATGATGTTTCTGATGCAATTTAGTTAACTGAAATCATTTGAATGTATTAAAAAAGTTAAGTTCACATGCAAATCATAAACTTGTATTCTAATCTGATACTAACATGCTCTGTGCATCCCAGATATTTTTGCAATTCACCAATATGTTGCCTCAACTGGGTGCATGGTAACACCACATAATCCACATCTTAGCTGACATTCTGGCACCTATATATCTGAAAAGCTGGTTTAGGATTTTTCAGGTAGTTGCACACATGCTCCATTATTGCAGAACATGACTTGATTACATGACTTGAACCTAGCATACAAAAGCCTTGTTTTACATTCAATTTAGCAAGCTATGCTTAGTGTGACCTCCAGTCTTTAGCATCATGCCTGCAATCATTTGGATCAAATTTAAAAAAAAACTAACCTGTCTTCTAAATAGCCACCCTTCATGTCATGACAAACCAACATTCTTGGATAATTGGAAATGTCAGTTGTGTATCTTCCATTTGCATCAAATGAGGCAAAAGGCCTGTTGAGCAGAACTGTCGGACAATGTGAATCTTCCTTTTCCCAGGTCAGGAGTTCTTCCAATGATGAGATTGGCTTGCACTCCATGGCATTGGCGTGAAGAAAATAAGAGTGCTCAGTGAACACTGTTCCCTGGAATAGATATGGTATCAAAGCACAAAAACACAAGGAAGGCCAAAACAAAGAAAAAGAGATAATAACTAGCACAACTCAGCATATCTTACAGTTGCATGAAGCTTGATCACTGTTTAGATTTAAAATGCTGAGAAAGCATCCAAGCTCAGGCATGCAACCAAGAGGGGGAGGGCATGGGGCCATGCCCCCTGAGCCAAATGATCTGTGCTATATGTTTAGTGATTGTACAGGAATATGTAACCACTTATGTTAGAAAAGCAAACATTGTTTTTTCCACATTAAATATGAGGTCCATTGTGCAATATTGTTACTTTTCTGCTAAAATGACAAAATCTGATATTTCCCCTCCCCCAAGGAAAATTCTAGCTATGTGCCACGTATCCAAGCTTGTCAATCACTTCTTTAGGTGCAAAGAATTAGTACCAGGAGTGCATTTTCATGTTTGTGGGCAAGGCAAATTAAAAAAGAACTACTGGACTGGCATAATTTCATTGGGAACAGACATCAAGAATGTAATCCTTACAGCTATAACATGTGTGCAGTTCCAGTATGATCTGCACTGAATACCACATTACACCAAAATCTCAACTCTTCTTACTGTTGAACAGAATGAACACTGAACTTCTAAAAACGGGTGTGTGGCTTCTCAGGCTTATGTGCCAGGATTTCTGCTTTATTTATGAATTTGAATGCAGTGCCTCTGGCTCAAGCATGCATGGTCTTGCATCAGGTCATCAATTTGCAAATTACGATGCAGAGCCTCGTGCTCCGGCATACAAAGTAGTGTCTCGTCGGGGGTCAGTCAGTCGTCTGTGAGCGGCATCACTGTTTGTGGATTACAAAACACCGCCTCTTGAGCTCAGATGTCCAGTCTTGTGTAAGTCGTGTCTCGCCAGGCGTCAGTCATCTGTGATTCTTGTTTTTCAGTTAGAACATACAGCTTCTTGGGCTCAGGTGTCCAGTCTTGCGTCAAGTCTTAATCTCGTCGGGCGTCAGTCAGTCGTCTGCGTCTGCGTGTGATTGTCTGTTTTTGAGTTACGACACACAGCTTCTTGGGCTCAGGTGTCCAGTCTTGCATCGGGTCCTGTGTCTCGTCGGGCGTCAGTCAGTCGTCTGTCCGTGTGTTAGCATTGTTTGTTTGTTTGTTTGTGATTTAGGACACACAGCCTCCTGGGCTCATCAGTCCAAAGTCTTGGATCACGTCTTGGGTCCCGTGGGGCATCCGTCAGTCTATGTGTGTGGGCAGTGTTTCACTGCTGGGCTATTTTGCATTAGACACACTGAAATTGTCTCAATCTACTATAGTGCTGGGCAAGGCCCTGTATGTGCTGGGCAAAAAATACCTATGCGCGGAAAGAAGTTACGCGGCAAATTGCGTTTGTGCTTACGTACGTACGTAAGTACATACGTAAGCACGAACGCTATTTGCCATACCCATGGGTGTAACCAGCGGGGGGCTGAGGTCATTTTCCCTCCAGTTTCGGCAAAATGAGTTCTTGTCCCCCCAGTTTCGGTCGGAAAGCGAATTTTTTTCCGTAATTTGTGAGTTAGAGTATCCCCCAGATTTTCATTTGTCTTCCCCTCCCCCAATTTCTCGGATGTGGCTACACTGATGGCCACACCTTGGGAAATTTCCCAAGACCTTGGGAAATCGGCTCCAGTGTTGGGATCTTGTGATCTAAGGCGATTTCTTGGGGATCTTTGGATTTTGGTCGAACACTTTTTAGAGGAAAAGTGTGACTCAGCTTTCCGCCAAAACTAGTGTGGATTAATTGCCGCCTTTTTACTTCGGCACATCACGACGTCATGTTTTAGATGCCAATTCAGGTTAGGTCCGTGAGCCGATGTCATTCATGTCTGGGATAATATACCAAGCTGGCAATGACAATCATGATGACCGATGGGCGCAGTCGATTACGCAAACCCTGTCTTAGAGTCGCGCCACGCCGACCCGAGGTCTCGGCTGTAGCCCGCCGTATATCACAGGCATAGCCAGGGGGTCCTCGAGGCCCGGCTCCCCTCCAGGCCCCATTTTCTGTGAAAATCATTACACATAGTCTTCATGGCAGGCGGTTTTCGCATGATTTCATTTCACACTTAGCTCCCCTCCCCTTAGCAAAATCGTGGCTGCGCCCCTGCCGTATACCAAATGTTAGCTCCCCGAGAATCGAGATTTCTGATCTGGTACGTAATACGCACCTTGATATCTGCGTATCAGTACCACTTCAATAAGTGTTAATAACGTTTAAAAACGATCTTCGGATGTTGGGGATATGTGACGCCAAAAGGGAAATCTTCGTCAGTGTTAGGAAATTTAGCCTGACCTGAGCGGTAACAATGAAGTAGTTTTTTTTCGCCCAAGTAGGGAGGGGGCGACGGGGGCCGGCCTACCATGTGACATAATGACATGCTAAAAGATCAGGTCGGCTGCGTCCGAAGAGAGGAAGCGGCAGTTCCGACGGATGTGTCTTAAACTTGGCGGTGTTTTGGTACGAATGTTGCAAAAATTGACTGTGGGTAACGACCATGGGAACCTCAGAAAGGAAATGCAGCTGTGTAGTGGCGAGGAACTTTACAGTAGTTGAACACAAGTTTTCCGCGCCAGGCAGTCTTCACGGCTGACGGGGTTTGGGTATTGAGCGATCGTTCTAAGTAAGGCTTGGGGATGAACCTGAATAGGAGTCATATGGGCAGAGTCAGTGAAAGGGATAGAATTTTGCATTTTTGTATTCTGCCCTCACGTGGTAATCTGTATGCACTGAAAACCCCTGGGTGCAAAATGCTAACTGAAAGCGAAATACCAGCCCTATTAATATTTTGTGGCTCATTTAATCCTAGTGTTACCTTGAATTCGTTTATGGCGATTATTGCTGCAGATGTTGTGGCCGTCTACGAGACTTGTACATACGATCCACATTAAAAGAAACAAACCGTACTAATAGGTTGTCTTTCGTTAGTTCTGTCTGCTGCGAAATCTGCTCCGGCCCTGTGCCTAAACGGGTTAGCGGATTGGCGCGTGCCGCGTACCGTTCGGAAGATCTCTAACGTCGACAGCGCATCCGCTAATTTTTGTCGCACAGCGGCCCGTCGTTGAAGCTAGCTGCGCTCTTCAAGGGCAATTTCTTGCCCGTTGGGATAATACGTAAAACGGGAAACGCAAACAGAGCCAAACATCGTTTCGGTTCCGTCCAGTTTTCTCGGCAACCACGGGTCGGATCGGCGCGAGACGCGCCAACCTGAAATAAGAACTGAACGGGCAATCGCATGACGCACAGCACGTTTCAATGCGCGCTGCATGTGCCACGCACCAGCGATGGCCATGTGGAAAGGCTGTTTCTGGGCGTTTTCCAAGATTGGGTGTGACGCTGGTGATCCAGGGATCGAAGCGACTTGGAAGAAGCATCGCGGTGTAGCTCAATGTAGCGTCTTTAGTTCGTACTGGCAGCCAAACACCCCCGGCCCACAGTTCGGGTGCCACGTCGCCTGGAAGCGCAAGATACATTCATCTTCGAACCCTTTATTGATTCCACTTCAGCATCGCAGACTCGTGATTTTTGCAGTAAAAGTCACATCGACGTGTAAACCGTTCTTTTGTGCTCCATGTCAACCCGAAAAATCATCGTATTTTATCGTAGCCTGTAATAGGTCGTTTGGTAAAGTTCCGCATGACATAACTTGGATTTATACCGAAAAAGAATAACATGCCGGCCGCGTTCGCTGACTCAGTTCACAACAAAATGCAATGAATGGTGCATGCAAGGCTCAAAACCTAGAATCCGCGTAATAAAAAAAAAAAATGATGAAATCGGCACATTTCGTTGTCAAAGCAGTCTTGGCTTCAGAAAGCCGTCTTAGCCACCCAGAGACAGATAGCATAAGATGTTCGATGGCGTTCGGACTTCATTCCAAAATTTTAGAGCACTTATTAAAAAAAACGTGCCTCACGTGCTTTCATGTGTGTTCCACCTTTTGTCTTCAGCAACCGTGGAGAAATCTGAGTTTCGGGTGTTAGGTTTTCTGGGAGGAGACTTCCCCAAACGCCCAAACTCGCCGCCTTACCCGCCGTGTGCAGGCGTGTGCAGTCTTGGTGGCAGGACGCGTGCCTGTCGTGTTTCGTGGCACAGGGGAATGTACAAAAACCAGTTTCCGGACAATATCTGTGGGGATGCCGTCTGGCTGATGCTGTGCCGTGCCAACAGGGATCGGATGCGCCAGTTGCGCGGTAAGCCACCAAAGAGCTCGCGAGACTGGGTGCGGGAGAAGAAGGAACGTCGTCGCCGTCAGGGCAAGGAGGTAGCGAGGGACTCGAAGTACACGGGCCGGCGGCTTCTGAACGGTGTACGAGTGGTGCCTGGTGGTGCCGCTAGAACCTGGCGTTGTGTTGACGTCCACGGCGCCGCCCAGTCACTTCCATGTCTGCTGCATTAAAACCACGACCTTCCGGTTGTCCTTAATATTTCCCTCGTGTCACATTTGGATGTATCTACACTGCAATCACATCAACACTGATAAGAAAATGTTCACCACACCATTCTAATGCTGTCCCTGGGCCTAAGCAGCATTACGCGCCGGGTAGTCCCTAGTAAGTACAGCTTTTGCGTGCTGGAGAGAGGTGGATTAAATGGAGGAATCACGCGTCACACGAGGTTCAAGCGCTGCAACGTTGGTAACGAGAGCCGAGGCAGACGCGGCTGATGGGTGTCGGCCTGTATATCCGTTATTCATGGAGCGTCAGGATGGGGAAGGAGCACGCTCGGCTGCACCGTACGACCGCCGCACTACCGGGCCAAGCCAGCCGCGGTCACGTTATTGCTACCACGACACGAGTCGGCACTGACACTGCACCCAGCTGCGGAGCACACTGCCGCCAGGGCATCCGGATGCGGAGCACATTGCCGCCAGCGCACCCGGTTGCGGAGCACGCTGCCGTCGGAGCACCCGGCCGCGGAGCATACTGCTGCCAGAGCACCCGGCTGCGGAACACGCTGTTGCCAGAGCACCTGGCTGCGGAACACACTGCCGCCAGAGCGTCCGGACGCGGAGCACGCTACCGTCGGAGCACCCGGCTGCTGAGCCTCCTGCCGCCAGAGCACCAGGCTGCCGAACACTGCCGACGGAGTACCCGCATACGGAGCACGAGTCGGAGTCGGAGTCGGAGCACCTGGCTGCGGAGAATGCTGCCGCCGGAGCACTCGACTTGCCCCAGCGCACCAGGCCCTATCATCAACACGTCTCCAAGTGCATCACCTATCTTACAGGCCTTCGCTGGGCACAAGAAACGACTCATGGCTGCGTGTTTATTTGAAATATGCATATGCTCTGCACGGCTAGCTGTCGCGCACTGAGACAAACGGAGACTATCGACGATGACGACGTAACTGGAGGCGGAGGTGGCGGCGTCGGCTCGCCGGCAGGGCTGGCGGCAAGATAAGCTGCGAGGATATGTGGTGCGACCGGAAAACGGGGGGCGTCCATTGGCTCCTGCCGACACCAGCGCCCTACCTGCAGCTACACTGGGACGCCGCTACAAGCCCATAGAAAGTATCCCAGATAAAATCACGTTCGCCAGACCTTACTGAACCTACAAATCCTAACACACGCATGTTGTAACTACCTACCCTAAAGAAAATGGAACATCAATAATGCACTATGCATCTAGCAGCGCCGCACCACAGATGTGACGTCTTCGTGCTCACGCCGCCGGCCATAGGGTTTTCTGACCAGAACCACCTTCTAGAGTTCCCTGGCCAGCGTCACCATCCAGAGGTCATCGGCCAGCCCCGCTGTCTAGAGGTCCCCGGTCGGCCCCACTGTCCAGAGGTAGCCGGTCGGCCCCACTGTCCAGAAGTACCCGGACGGCCCCACTGTCTAGAGGTCCCCGGTCAGCCCCACTGTCCAGAGGTCCCCGGTCGGTCCCACTATCTAGAGGTCCCCGGCCGGCCCCACTGTTCAGAAGTCCTCGGTCAGCTCCGTCAGCGCCGGCACAGCTGTGAGGGCTGCCCGGTCAGCTCCGTCAGCGCCGGTACAGCTGTGAGGGCTGCCCGGTCAGCTCCGTCAGCGCCGGTACAGCTGTGAGGGCTGCCCGGTCAGCTCCGTCAACGCCGGTACAGCTGTGAGGGCCGCCCGGTCAGCTCCGTCAGCGCCAGTACGACTGTGAGGGCCGCCCAGTCAGCTCCGTCAGCGCCGGTATAGCTGTGAGGGCCGCGGTCCTGCGGACGTCCAGCCGCTCGATGACTGACAGCCTGGAGGTATGATGGCGATTCCGCAGTGAACACAGGCGCGGTGCGGCCGACGGCTGCGGCCCCGGCCGGCCACGACAGGCCTGCAACACCACACAGCAGGTCACCCTCCAGCCGACAGCCAGCACCACGTTACAGCACGCAGCAGGTCACAATCTACAGCAGGTCACAGTCCAATCGACAGCCTGCAGCACTTCATAGCACGCCGTAGGCCACAATATAGAGCAGGTCACATTTTTTCTGCCAAAGACATTTTCCGGCATGACGTCATCCCTTCATTGTTGGAACAGTTAACAGATGAAATGGCAAGGTTCGTACAGAAGCAAATCAAAGTGCTGTTTGAGATCCGTGCCCAAAAAAGTCGGAACATAAACTTTTGTTCAGGGCATGGAATCAACATAAATAACTCTATGCGTGCAAAACAGATGTGAAACTCAAAATCAGCGTCCCAAAAATCTATAAATGATCCAAGGCCCAGGTTGTGTTTGAAAAGTTGGTAAGGCATGGACGATCTGATTACATAAGAAGAGAATACATAATTGCATATGTATCATGCGGGACACTTATTGGTGAGCGATTTGGAGAAGATATTTTTCACTTATTCTGGCATCCAACAGCGATGTTTTCGTCACTGAAATTGCAACCAGCTCACAGAAAAAGGCGCCAAATGTGAACGTATCCATGCCATAAATAGCCGCGTGCTTATAAATAAGGCCGTGCTACTTGAAACATTAAATTGGATTTTCACATCTGGTATAAAAAATACAGATAAAAAATATGTAGAGCAGTGGAGAGGAAGGATCAAGACCCAGAATCAAGATGGCTGGCAACCTTCCGACAGAAGGGAAGACGCATTTAGTGGTTAAACGGACCTATATTCGGGCGAAATGACACCTCCGCCCTGTGCGGTGAGACCCGTATTGGTATGTCCGAACTACTTGCGCCAGTGAATCAGCCTTATGAGAAGAGCAGGATTCGACGCCCAGAGCCCTTCAGGCTTCAATCGATGCGGTTGGTGGGTACAACGTTTACTCACCTTAACCAAGCCCGAAGTAACTTCCGATGGTCGATACTAAGCATATAACCAGAATTGTGACACATATCATGATCATTATCTTCTTCTGCAGCATGAAAATGGACAGAGATGTTGTTAGCATATGCCAAAATCGTAAGTGTGGATAATACTGAACGGATTTTGGACATCAAACATTTCGCAATGCAACGAAAACAACACACTTTTCCACAGGCTTGGTCTTAGCAACGACACAAGTGGGTCAAATGGCCCAAACCCAGATGTACAAGTTTTCGCATACGTGGTCAATATGCCGATTAGGAGTTTCTCATCTCTTGGTTCCGCTGCCTGACATGTCACTCAACTATTCCGCCTGCAGCCTCTAACGACCAGGGCCAAACTTCGGCAATCACACGCGTAACGGACACAATCCATCGACAGTCTCTTATCGCAGTGTTGATATCGACGATGCGCATTGTCCGGATCAACTGCGACGCGAAGTGACGACACATTGCTGAAGCCAGTTCGGAGGACGACCGACCGGCAACACAAGCCTCGTCTCCTGTCGACCAGCCCAGCCCCATCCGGACCGTTCTGTTTCGGACAACTCAGCCCCATTTGGACTGATCCCGCTCGGACAATCAAGCCCCGTGCGGAATGGTCGGGCCTAAGCAAGCCCCATACAGATTGGTCGACTCCAGACGAGAGACAACAGCTCAGGTCTCTCCTGACAGACCAGGGAACAGACGAGAGACAACAGCTCAGGTACCTCATAACAGACCAGGGAACAGACGAGAGACAACAGCTCAGGTACCTCCCGATAGACCAGGGAACAGACGAGAGACAACAGCTCAGGTCTCTCCTGACACACCAGGGAACAGCTCCGGACAACAGCTCTGTTTGGACAGACCAGGGACGACAGCTCCGGTCTGCCCTGGCAGATCAGAGAAGACTCCGCTCCGTCTGGACAGACCACAGACAGCAGCTCCGGTCTGTCCGGACAGACCAAGAACAACAGCTCCGGTCGGTCTCTGGCCTGCTTGGACAGACCAGACAACACCTCTTGTCTGTCCGAAGTCCAGCGTCCATGTTGGTGACCCAGCACGATTCTGAGTTGGCCGGGTGTCTGTCTGTCTGTTCCTCTTGTTACATCATTCCAAGGCCATGATTTCTCGACCTATTCGCAAATGCCCGTTCACAAAATATTCCCACAGAATAAACATGAATCCCAATCACAGGCCGCAAGCACATGGCGTTGGTTGGTTCATAATCTGGATTTTATGGAGCACCAACGCCACACGATTCAGACATCGTGCGAATCAACTGACTGAATCATGGTGCCGCTGTCGGCACCGGTCTGACACAACTCAGCTCACGGTTCCTTCTCCCAACGGCAGCGCCGGGGTGACACAGCTCAACTCATATTTCCTTCTCCCAATAGCAGCGCCGGGCTGACACAGCTCGGCTCACACTTCCTTCTCCCACCACCAGTGCCGGGCTGGCACAGCTCGGCTCACATTTCCTTCTCCTGCCGTCAGCGACGGGCTGACATAGCTCAGCTCACACTTCCTTCTCCTACTGTCAGCGCCGGCCTGACATAGCTCAGCTCACACTACTTTCTCCAACCGCCAACACCGGGCTGACACAGCTCAGTTCACACTTCCTTCTCCTGCCGTCAGCGACGGGCTGACATAGCTCAGCTCACATTGTCTTCTGGGCGCCCCGTCAGCGTTATCACTGCTGATATGACGTGGTCGAGGAACTGGAAAAGCGACACCAGCCGACAGCTGGGATGGACGAAAATATGGCCTCTGCCGTTCGGAATGAGATATTTTGAGCGTAAGGGTTTAGCGTTTAGCGGGCAAGTCTTGTGCAAGAGTTCCAATTAATCAAGTCAATTAACTTTATTGCGTACGCGGGCTGTCAAATACCGAGTATATCTGTCAATGCAGCCACCTCATCTACAACAGCTGCACATGTAGCATGATACAGTGGTAAGAGAGAGAACCTCCCGGCCATGTTCCAATTTCCATCCACTGCCAAAGCTGCCAACGGCTGTCGCCCACTTCTGCAGGGCACCAGGAAGCCCCTGACACAGTTACGGCTGTAAGACGGCCACCGCGAGACAATGGGAGATCCCCTTATACTGTCACAGTTGCAAGATACCCGCTTAGAGACACGGGGGGGGGAGTGAAACTGTAAAAACTGTCAGATGGCTACTGCGCGACAGCGACGCTACACGCGACACCACTACGCCAGACCCGTTCCGAGATCGATGGGAGTCTGACCATACTGGTGGTGGCCGGCCGACCAACCTGACGGTACCATTCAGCAGTACTGCATGACCAACTGGCGGCCAAAATATACACGTATACACGTTGCGCCGTATCGTCCTATATTTCAATTTACATTTGCCGTAATGATTGCCTTCAACGCCATGCACGCCTTGCGCATTGCTGCGTCTGTGAGTGCGGTAGTCTGGCACCATTATCTCCTGCGAGTTTGACTGGGAGAGTTTCAAGAGTTCAGTTGTCAATCGAAAACCTAGCAATATGTGTCACAACTTACGATCATCACACATTTTTAGGTACATGATCTCGTTACCTGTTCAAATTTTCTTAAATTTCATTAATTTCGCCACAGGGTATTGAACGATGGGCGCTCGAATCAGTATCCGTGCTAAGCCGAGCTTGCAGAGCCAACCATGTTGTGTCGTTTGCGGAGTTAGCGACTCTACTAGGTACCGTCTGCGGCTAGCCTCGCCATAGGAATTACGTACCATGTTTTCATGAATTCTATCCCAGTATGGGAGGGTTAAGACGT
This sequence comes from Capitulum mitella, assembly GCA_030062745.1. Lineage (NCBI taxonomy): Eukaryota > Metazoa > Arthropoda > Thecostraca > Pollicipedomorpha > Pollicipedidae > Capitulum > Capitulum mitella. The sequence continues at coordinate 20,518,247 of CP099839.1, forward strand.
TTCGTTTATCTGCTCACAATTTCCATGACAACTGAAAGAGTTTCACGTAACTTGGTTGCTTTTGCCATCCATTTCGCCTACGTAACAGGCTAAATTTTCATCGTTTTACTTTACCCCAGAACGGAGCTAACCTGTTTTCCTTTTGGGGAAGCACCTCAGATTATTCTTATCACTGTGAAAGATAAAAGAAAAATGTCCGCAAAAAAACCTTTTTAAAATAGAATTTATTTAAAAAAAGAATTCATATAAGTGTACAAAGGTAAATTACTGGGCAAACATACAAAAAGATATTGCTGACATGAAGTCACCTCACAAGGTCGGGTTAAGGCCAAATGTCAACAATTAATTTCGTAACAACTTTTTAATGTTATCCTTTTAAAGCAAAAATTCGGAATATATAATGGATTAGTACAATGCTCTCTGCTAACGTTTAAGTTTCAGTTCGGCATCAGATCGGGTCACGGAGCTATGACCTAAAGTGTCCGTGAATGTACACTATGACACGACCTGACATCCCCATAAATACGAATTTCAGAAATACGAGGCCATAAACACGAGTTTCAGAAATACAGTTGATTCAAATCATTTGAAACTTTTTCAAACATCAAGTCCAATCCATGTGACTCTGAGGTCATCTGAAGTCATCTGAGGTCAAAGGTCGTAAGCTGGTCTGATGGACTTGCGACCATGACATTCCCCCCACCCAAGGGCATGAAATGCCCCTGGCGCCGCCTACGCAACATTATACGAACAATGGAACATGATTTGTCATTCTGAAGCATATAATGGTTAGCAAAAGCGTAAGAAATATTCGGAATTTTTTCGTCAATTCAGTTTTCAAAAATGTATTGCTCCCATTTTCCAAACCCTGCGAACGCTTATGAATTTTCCTAAAATTGTTCGATTATATCTCAATTCATGTCAACTGTATCAAAATCGGTCCATAAACATCGGAGTTATAGCAAGTCAAAAAATATCCTTCTTTGGTTTGTTTTGCCCCTGTATGTACCCACTGCAACATTTTCACAGTTTCTTTTCATACAAATGTAGCTTACATCATGGTGAATCGATTCCCTTTCACTGCGATCAAATCGCACCAGTTATCGAGATCTGGGGGACCCAAGACGCCCGCTCTTGGCGAATGCGTACTAACCTTACGAGTGCGGGAACAGGGTTAAGGCTCGTTCCTTGACAAGATTATGATTTTTGTGGCTATACCAGCTGTTAAGCAAATTTTCACAAACACTACGGTAGCTATTTTCCGAACGTCAGCAGAAAGACGTGCCCGCACGTTTTCGTTCATTTTACTCCTGCAGGTGCGTTACGCTGTCAGCGGCAAAAAGTGGCTCTTCGGAGCCGTCCCATGTAAGGAATAATCCTTCTGTAAGCCAAACCAGTTCGTCTACGAGCTTTGTAGTACCAAGGTACTGTTGCATACAGTACAAGGCACTAGTCCACCACATTTTGAGATGCTGCGCTTAAATGTCCCGTACCAGGGGTGTCGATCTGTATTCTTTTGATAGATACCTGGCCCCAATGTTAATCCCCCCCCCCATATTTCCTGCTGGCTTTACAGGGAAATGAGTAATAATAACGAAAACAATGGCAGCAGCAGATAAGAGATAGGCAAAAAGTAGCTAATGAAGTCTAAAGCGACGTATCTATTTTTCTATCCTTTATCAATACATATACCTGTATACATTGAGATCAATGCAATTTTTCATTCGATAAATGGCAACAAAAAATAAATGAATTCCCGTTGGCCAAAATAAGGTGGGCTAAATCCGTTGAGAAAACCACACATGGGGGGTTAAGTTGTTAAGTTGTCAGCCCTCGACTCGCCCCCCCCCCCAATCATTTACTGAGACCGACACCCTTGCCCCGTATTTCTACGAAGAAATTCCACATGCCTTGAAATACGCGAAATCTAGAATTTATTAGAAATCTAGGATTTTTATGCCAACAGGCAATTTTACACCTCCCCACTTCTACTCAATTTGGTCGCTTTACCCAGTGCCGAACGCAACTTCGACAGCTTGTTCTTTAAAAGCGTTCTGCGTTCATAAACGTCCACAGAAATCTTCAGCACTGCTACGACTCTATCCGTGATAAAATACATTCAGCGACGGAACAGAATTTGCCGTAGCGGGCCAAATACACTCCTGGCGGATGTTGCATTAAACTGCATTGAAACTATGGCATTCCCTTTTCAAAATATTTCGTAATTCACTCATTCTTGAGAATCCATTCTCCTGTATCCGTAACTTTCCTTTAAGCATGAAAAAACTAACTGTCTCAAGCGATTTCGTCAACAGCCTGAGATTTCCGCAGCGCTATCTATGGGCAAGTCAAACAACTAAAATGAGACCGCTTATGCCCCAAATGACACTATACCCACACTTCACCATCACAGTGCTCTCGAATACAAACTTACGTCATTCCACCTAGCTCGAAATCTCCCGAACAAAATCAGACTTTTGAAGGGCGTCAATAAAACTTATACTTTGGGTCACCAGAACTGCATTAACCGTATTCCCGGGGGGAGGCGAATCCGTCCGTCTCGGATTTTTGCTTGCCAATTCCAGAGTTTTTGACGCAGCTTCACGAGGCCTGGTCACTTTTCTTATTCTTTCTGCGTACTACTGAGAAATTCCGCAATTCTATTTTGCTCAGTGGCGGAGCCAGGCAACATCCTTTGGAGGCACCTCAGGCCATTTGGGCGCCGAATGACCCTGCAGTCGGTGCGACCCTGAGCCCCAATAACCAACCAACCAACCAACCAGGCCATTTTTGGCTCTGTTGAAGTTAAAAGGAAAATAATTGCCAAAAATAGCGTTTCTAAGATGGAACTTAAAACTTAATACGGGTGTATAGGTAAATAGTTGGGCAAGCCGGAAAATACAATTTTGTTCATCTGAGGGCACTGCACAAGGTCAGGCCGAGGTCAAAATTCCAAATTTGGCTTCATAGCAATGATTTTGTTGCTATTTTCCAAATGCAAAACCCGAAATATATTGACGTACAAGGGTGCCCTCTACTTGTGAACCAAGTTTCAGGTTGAAATCAGATCGGGTCACGGAGATATGATCTAAAACTGTCTGTGCGCGCACCCTATATCACAGCTGCCGTAAAATAGTATCTCAAAAATACAGTGAATTAAAATGTCTGCAAACGTTTCCAAACAATATGAAGTGCACTCAAGATCATTCCAAGTGACTCTAAGGTCACTGAAAGTTATTTATCGTCAAAGGTCGTCAGTTGGCGTAATGAACATGTAATCATGACAGCTCCTCTTTTATCATGTCCCTGGCACCGCCTATGCTGACATTTTGCAAACAGTGTAATACGATTTATACTTCTTCAGCATAACATGATTAGTAGAAACTTAGTGTTGTTAACTTGTTCCTTAATTCAGTTTTTGAAAAACTAATCCAGCTATTTTCGAAGCCCTGTGAACGACTACGATTTTTTTTCAAAATTTCAAGTGCATGGACCGGTGGTAAAAGTTACACTCATAATCTCTCGATTCTTGCCAATTTCATCAAAACTGGTCCATAAACAACGCAGTTGTAACAAGTCCAAAAATACCCTCGCTTCGACTTTTTGCACCCCCCCCCCCTATATCCACCCCTTTACAAATCTTGGAAACTTCTCTTTATAGAAATGTAGTTAACGTCATGGCAAATCGATCGCCGTTTGTTGTGATGAAATCGGATCTGCAGTTCCCGAGATCAAGGGGTGGGGGGGGGGGGCAATCCTCCTCTGCCGGGAATCGAATATACTGTGTAGCCCTTTGGGAATAGGGTTAAATGTACACAGAAATTGTTTTTTCCTGCAACGACGCAAATGTTTCCTTAGGATTCGGGTACATGGGTAGCAGACGACGGACATCATCTGTCACGGGCCCCATGCCAATGCTCGTGCTTTCTGGGATCTAACCACGAGCCACTGGGGCTGGGTTAGTGTCCACTTGCCGTGGTCCGTGGTCGTGATGGTCTAGGGTGGTCCGTGGCCGTGGTCCCCCTTTCGCTGAAAAACCCGGTATCAACACGTCTTTTGGTACCCGCTTCCCGATGACAATTACATAAGCGCTATTTCCGAAACAAAAGCTTAAAATCCTGGGACATGGTGACAAAAACCTGACGAAAAATCGGCATTTGGGCACAAGTTACATGATACGAACGGAGACCTGCCTCGTAGGCCAATGGTCTGGATCCGTCAGTGCCAGTACCACGCTGTCTTTACTTTGTCATGGCCACGCTACTGTTGGGGCCAACAATGCTTTTCACCTTTGTCACACATCCTAGCGAGGAAGGATTAAAAGGGAAAGATTAAATATGAATGTTTTTCCCGCAAGAATAATGGCCCACAATCAAATCTAGCAAAAGATTGAAACCTGTGCACCATCGGTTAGAACTTTTTCCGCGAAGCCAAAGAAGCCTCCCAATTTAAACAGTAGTCACGTTCTCTTTGTGCCCTTGAGCTGCGACCAGCCCCGGGACATGGGTTTCCCTAGTCTGGGACGAAATTAAGACAGCGACAACTTCGGGCGTGAACATTAAATTTGCTTTAAAACAAATAAACAGTTTTTGGGACACTGATCCGAAACAAGTCATTCAATGGAACATTCGTGTAAACTTCAGAGCATAAAATCGAATAAGGCATATGGATTTGGATCGCCCATTACAACACAACATACAAGTTTCAGAAATTTTGAAGTCACATGTAGGTAGAGGACTTACAAACTAGCAAGAAGTGTATTGCTGTTGTTCCCATTGCTTTACTGTACATTTCATCAAGGGAACTTTTCATTTCAGCTCTCTCTTTGTGTGGAACACATTCCGTATACGCAGCTGGCAGACTCGTTCCTGATTCGACTCTGATTCTAAGACCAATTTTAACAGTAGCGGATTCAGTTGATTCCCGCGATTCACATTTCAATTCTCTGCGAAAGCACAAAAACGGCGCTTTTTCTGCTGTCACAAATGCGACAGCCAAATCATCAGTCTTATGCTAGCCTAGGTTGTTTGTTATTTGTATGTTATCCTATTATCCTATTCTACGAGACTTACTCTTATAAACACTGATAGTCCTCATTTATCAGGACCACAAAGCAGGTATGGAAGGGAATCAGCAAGTGTCAATCGATTTGGGGAATTCGATTCAGATCAATTCTATCAATTCGAATCCATTTAAGAAATCGATTCCCATCTACTTTTGGAATTGTTTAAATTCTGATTTCCGGCCGAAAACGGGATTTCGATTCTGATCTTGTTGCTAAAGACGGAGTCGATCCTGACTGTAATTCACAAGAGCTGGATAATCAGAACTGATTCCGATTCGATTCAGAATCGCTTACAAATCCGGCTGTTGATAGTAGTCCGTCAAATCGTTACCGCAGCGCGAGCCGAACATTGGCACCCGTCCACTTCGCATTTCCCGGACGATGGGCTTCCACACGAAATAAAAAATAGAAAATTAACTGGAAAAAACATGCCAGCATGTCTGAAAACAGATCGGCGTTCTCATTCAAAAATTGGCCCTGGCTAAATTCACACGACACGTCCATTCTTTGTTATCAGAAGCTCGCAACATTGTTATGGACACTTCTTCGGCAGATCTGAAATGTGAATATAACACGGCTAACCAGCTCCAGAAAAATGTGTTTTCCTGTATTTTTCAGGGCGTTTCAGACTGTTCCAGACCAGTCTACATCCGAATTGCGGATGGCTACAGGCGCGGCGTGAGTGGGGTTAAACAAATTTTGCAGTTTACCCACCATCTAGGAAATCATTACATATTCATGACGTCATGACGATGAAATATTGAGCCAGGTGCGTTTGCGGCGTACTAGCATCCTTCCACCAACTCAGACTAAAATCGGAGACAGTGTTTAGCACTGAACAATCTTTCGCTGCAGAGGCCTGGTGATCAGCCTCTGCGGATTCGGATCAATAAGGGGTCCACGATTTTTGGCACAGCCGCCAGTGGGCGGGTCTCAACATGCAGCGCAGACGGTGGAGCTTACTGGGACCAAGCGCACGCCGGCCGGCTGCCAGCGGCGCCGGCGCCGGCCGGCAACAGCGTCACACAGCGACGGTCAGGTCCGCCGAGACGCTCGCCCGTCCGTCCGCTGAGCGAACCGAGAAACCCTTCCCTCCGTTCGCTGAGCGAACAGCCGACTGCCGGCAGTCCTGGACATTCCCCGTCTCGTCTTCTTTATGTTCCCTCAGGTCCCAGTCTCCGCGTCCCTAAAAGTTATCCGGGCAAATGAAGTGCTATTCAAACCGCTCTGCTTCAGCCCACAGCTCTGAAATGGTCAGTGTAAGCCAAAAGAGATATAACCGACATCATGCCAAACCGAGTCCTGGACGACACACCAACAAACGTCTCAGAACGTTTGCTGCAGATCCCTCCCTTGTACCGCTCCTCCACACATAATTGGTCCCGCAAGATCCACCTTGGAGGTTTCTGGTATGTTCCACCAGGTCTGCAAACGTATATGTAGCTAGCCTTGCATCTCAAGACTGGTTACAACAATCCATCAAGGCACGACTGGGGATCCTGGGGGTCCGAGGGTATCGACCACTCCCCACTTTCAGAGGTTTTAGCATTAGGCCTATGCCAACGGCTGGAAAGAACAGCCTGAAATACTATTCGACCCCCATAATTTCCGGAAATCCCCAGTCATACAGCGAAGATCACAAAAAGACGGGCGACTTCAAACGGCACTCATTCCGTAGCATTAAACAGTGCCGCTATGTGATAATTTTTTGGTGGCGAAACACAAAACCTGAATTAATTTTCCATTATGAATCACCAAGTTTCAGATGATACACATAAAAAAAGGACAAAAATATCCTAGACACACGTGAATGTTCGCTTGGACGGTTTAAACAAACAACGGCGCAGCAGGGTCATTAGGCCGTATGGTGCAACCCTCTGAAGTGGAAGAAGGCACTCACAACTCGCCTAAATGAGCCTTCTTAGCGTGAAGACTCAGAGAGGATTCGCCATTTTTCATATTCACCAGGAATGCTACAATTTACTCAGATTTTCCTCCTTCTCATTAAATTCTACCAAGACACGCAGGACGTAATTCCACTGTCTTGATAACTTTCCGGGCAACACATCTGGTAATCAGTAAAATTTAAATTCTTCCTGTACAAAACCAGCACAACCGTCGGATACCAAAGGGTACTTCATGTTTCGCAATTATAAACAAAACAGTTTTTATCCACCCTATGCAAAATATATAAAACCAGCCCCAATACAGCAGTCCTCACCATGCTTCCTAAAAAGCATCGAGAAAACACTGGGCTTTCATAAAGACGCCTCCTTTACAGCCAGAGAAAATCCCGAAAAATCTGAGCGTCTTCAAAAAAAAAAAAAACAAACCAGAACCAGGGGCCCTCCGAAGAATCACAAATACAAATATATATATACAAATAGAATACAAACTGCGAAGAGTCACAAACAAGATCTGGGAACATTAAGGCAATTCAAAGTGCGTCCACTGCCTCAGTGTACTTCAATGACGACGACGATGCAGTTCACATTGAAAGGTAAATGTAGCCCTGGACGTTTTGTTCCCCTGGAAAGCAAAACGGGAAAAGGAGACAATTGTGCTAAAACTTGCTGGGAGCGATCACTGAAGGACGCACTGGAAGCCAAACTGCAGCCTCGGAAATCCTTTAGGGGCTTATGCCCTTGAAAGAACGAATCCAAAAATCTCTCAGGGGTAGTACGGATCGGCCGGGGGAGAAGGATACGAGCGGGCACTCAGGAATTGAGGGTTTTTGGTTCTTCTTTCTGTCTTCAGAGGCATTTTGCCACCTTGTATTATAATTCCGCACGCATCGAAAGAATTATGACTACTGTTCTCCTTTTTATCCACGCCTGGCGACCATATAATAATTGTTAGCTACTGCGCTGGTAAACAGCCTAGAAAATAAAGACGGAAAAAGGCATCAGGCCTTCCCGATCAGTCGTTCACATGGGAAGATACATGACTGGCATTTAGTTACACCCTCGTCAACCTCCACCGAGAGGTTTATCTGACGCTGGACTTCGTACCACGGTTTCCATAAGCGGAATGTTCCACTTCGACGGCACTGGCGCGAGAACACTGCTACTTTCCAGAAACAGACCGGAGTGACCGTTTTCGCTGAACTGTGAGCGGCTGAATGGAGGGATTTAGCTTAAAAGCCTAAAATACACGTTTCAGACACAGGTGCAAAATAGGTCGTAAGACAACCATACGTCAAGGCATTTTTGGGTGTCCGTAGTTTAAAACGCCATTACAGCCAACAGGGTATTAATGCGATGTCGAAAACGTAGTATACACATTATCTCAGCTAATTTTGGCAAACCTTCTTGAATCCGCACAAAAAGCGTATTGACACCTACCAGCCCTGCGACAACCACAGTGGGCCTCGGCAGGGACCAACAATAACGATGCTGCGTAGCAGAACTATGACGTGATCAGGACATGTTTTCTGCTTCATGCAAAGTGAATGGTGTAAAGATCGGCTTCACACAATTGTCAAGACCACTTACAATTTTCAAGTGATTTTATCGGGATTCACAGCATGGAACTAAAATTTGTCTCATTAATACCGGTATTAAATTTTACATCGAACGGTCCATTTTTGATAATGCCTTTTATTCGATGCGATTTCGACAATCGCAGCGACAGTTAGTAAGAAGAATCAGAAACATGAAATGGCTCCCAGTCTAATTCGGGGTAAAACATGAAATGAGGGCTTACCTTTCCACTGGAATATGAAATAACAAACCACGACATAAAAACATTGGGTTCACTGTTACCGTCAAACACCACGACAGGACAGCACAGGACACCGCGGCAGGACAGGACCGCAGATAGCTCTCCCGTAACGATGACAAAAACACTGTTTCTTCGGAAATCAAATGTACACAATCAAGGCTGCTCACTTGTTCACTAGAATAATGTGTAGGTTTTGGCGATCGTGACCATTCGTGACCTACAGATTCGGAAGAATATGTAGCATGCGAAGTCCAGTAAATTTCCTGAACATCAAAGCAAAATACTATGCAAAGCTAGTATAAAGAGAACTTATTTCATCACAGAAAATATTAAGACTACATGAAATCATTCTAGCGCCTTTCAAAAGCTTTTCTTGGGTAATGATTTTAGTAAACTCGCAACGTTTTCGGGACGTTTTGTTTAAAATGTGCTACATCACCGCCTTCCTTGTGCGCTCAACTGTTCGTCTTCAGTAACTGTGGGCCTCGGCTGCGCGCAATATCAGCTACTGAAAGTCTGGCGTGTCTTGAGCATCGCAAATATTCCACTCCGGATGACAACTGATGACAACGAATTATTAGCTTCCAACCCTGAGAAAGAATACCAAAAAAAAAACTGAATGTCAACATTAATGCACAGAACGCATACGCCAGAACGGCACTGACGAAAATGATACACGTTTGCCTTTCCCGCATATTGTTTTAAAACAATAAGCATATACACCCGTGCAAACGGATACACCAAGTCCAGGGCGCGGGAACTCCTCCACAGTTGGGGGGACACAAAAAGACCTTTTGGGTCAACATTTCCAGTCAGCGTCCGTAGGACCATTGCTAAATTTCAGAAGTTGAATGGGCAGCGGCCTCCTTCCCCCCCCCGCCCATTTCCCGCGCCCTTAACCAAGTCAGACTGAAAAGTAGTCACTTGGAACGTAACCACTGCGGGGTTCAGCCACGCGCTTCACCCATGGTTGCTGACGACACACTGGCGTCGTGACGACTGAGTGGTCTGTCGCTGTGTTGCCAAGGGTCAGGGCCACGTTCGCAAACCGAAGACCTCTATAATCTTTGCACCGGTGACATCAAATCTCGCGCCTGGATGCGCACCGTCCGACGGTGATCCAGGCTCCAGTTTACTAGTCTGGAAGTTGACAATTTCTTGAACTGCACGCTTTCCATGTTCATCATTCCTTCAATGCCTTGAATTCCATTCAGGCACCTTGGCCCGGAATGTTTTTGGGACACTGATTAAACATTGTATATTTCCAGCAGCATGGGCACGAAAAATACAGTCATATGATCAACATAATCAACAAAACGATATACGAAATAAATATAATACATGTTCGCTGGAATCGCGCCTCTGGGGAGGACGAAGACAAGTGGTCTACGCTCCTTTGGTATCGTCGTGCGCATTGTACAGTAATAGGCAGCAAAATCACCAATCCGATTCCGGACCAGGACTTTCCCCATTTCACTGGTCTCCACTTATTCCGCCAGTAAGGCCCGCACTGTCGGAAAGCGACGCACACAAACCCGTGCGCCTCGGTTCACGCGCCTCGGCTGCTGCATCTAACGCGCTAACGCGATGTAAGTCATGACCTCGGTATGCCATCGTCCGGTTCCTGTCTCCCCGTGCCACGCATTGCAACCGCCAGTGGTCCCGCAACGGCACGCCACCGAAACCCATCAATTTCCACAAAACGCACTGAAGTTTCAACGAAACTCGCCGGTCTTTACGTCGACAAACGTGCAAAAAGCTAAAATATGTCATCTTATGCCGTCGCATGGGCAAACGATCGTCGGCACCCAAAAGCTGCGAACAAAGCTCCTCTCCAAATCGGCCACGCGAAAGTCTGAAGATACAAAAAGCCCTCGTGAAATGTACACAGCACAATGTGCCTCGGCTAGCGAAGTCAACCCATTTCCCAATCCCGAAAAATGGCATACGGGACAATATGCAACGCGCGAAGCTTGTCACTCCGTCCGTTAACATGACTGGGACTCACGACGGCCAACTGCTCAATGGCACAGGTTTGGTGAGGACTGGTCAACTGACATATGGTACAGTAACCCATTAAAACAGACCATCTGGTGCGGGCGCACGTAAGGGCAGTCCAGCCGGTACTGCAACCCGTCAGGACACACCAGCTAGTAAAGCAACCCGTCACGACGGATCAGCTGGTACAGACCAGCCCGTCACGACATGCCAGATGGTACAGCAGCTCGTCACGACAGACCAGTTGGTACGGGCACCCATCACGACAGATCAGCTGGTACAGCAGCCCGTCACAACGGCTCAGCTGGTACAGCAGCCCGTCACGACAGACCAGCCGGTATAGCCGCCCGTCACGACAGACCAGCTGGCACAGACCAGCCCGCCACGACGGACCAGCTGGTACAGCAGCCCGCCGCGAAAGACCGGCTGATACAGCAAACCGTCGGGATTGACGCACGGCTCCCTCACGGATAACTCGCCCTCGGTGATATCGCGCCTGGCACTGCAAACGAGCAGCTGCACAGTTGCGGTCCAACCCGCGCATCAGACGCTAACAGCGGCCAGCTTTTCTAGTCAGCGTCCCATTAACGGCTGGGCCACCAGACATCCCCACGGCCGGTCGGTGGCGGCCCGACAGACCAGCTCTGCGGCCCGCCGTTCACTCACGGCTTGGTTTTAGGGACGGCCCGACAGACCAGTTCTGCGGTCCGCCGTTCACTCACGGCTTGGTTTTAGGGACGGCCCGACAGACCAGTTCTGCGGTCCACCGCTCACTCACGGCTTGGTTTTAGGGACGGCCCGACAGACCAGTTCTGCGGTCCACCGCTCACTCACGGCTCCAGTCGATGTCCACAAATATAAAGAAGAGGGCAACCAGAACGACGACGCCGCCGACGGCAGCCAGGCTCACATAGCAGCAGGTGTTGTGCTGGCAGAAGGAAGGAGTGGGTCAGGCGAGGATCAGGGCCATCGGTACAGAGCAGGCAGGACGTGCAGTGGCCATGCACACTGTGCGCCTCCACTTCCAATCCGTGCAGTACTAAACAAGTCAAACTTTCAAGAAACACGTCAAAAGGCAACTCGAGGCCCGCTGTGGCGACTGACGGGAGATCCCGAATAACCACACGCTCCCAGTGCGTATCGTGTGTTCCAAGCGCCGTGGATGTCGGTCTGAGTGGCGCGCTGCGGCCTGGCCGGGCGGCGGCAGCGACAGGCGGCCTGACGAGCTGGCAGCCGGCGCCGTCCGGTCACCGACGGCGGCGGCCACCACCAGCCGCCGCTGAATCAGCGCCGATCGATCCGGATCCGGCTCCGGCTCCGCCCGCGCGCCCTAGAACCCCGCCTGCCCCAGCGGCGCCCACCCACACACACATGGCGTCCGGCAGGCAGCGCCAGCCTGCCGGCCCGGCCAAGCGGTCTGCCCTGACCACCCACAGGTGCACCCGGGGCATGTGCACCGCGTCCTTCTCTGCCAGTGGGGAGCTGTAGGTCGCTACAAACACAAATCCAACTTCCCTTACACAGTGCGGACCAAAAGCACCCCTCAACAGAGGAATCGACGGATCTTTTCTCAAGCACCGACAAACACGTCCCCCACACAACATCAGGGGGCCGAATGACCTGCAAATCAGAAACAATAGACAAAACCCTCACGAGCCCACGGAAGACAAACTGCCCCCACATACCCCAATAGAGGGCCGATTTACTTCGGCATCAGCAAGACTTCGACACGTCACGTCGGCACGTCAGACCCCTGCGAGTACGAGCGGTGCCAGCGAGCCTAAGGCGGCCATTGCCGTGACGTCGAATCCGAACGTAATTGACAACCAGCTCCTCGGCAACTCTCATCGACAAGTGCCAATTCACATCCACGGCAAGGACATCCATCCTCTGCTGTCTGTCGCCGCTCCTGTCTTCAGCCTCTACGCGGCACTAGTTACGCGGCTGACGCGAATATACAGATGGAATTACAAGCATCAACTGCATAACAATAACCCCAGAGTATCACATCATGATAAATCATCGCGAATTTCCTCGTCTTTGGACACAGTAATTTCAAAACGACGGACCAACCCAGTTCAACAGCAACGACTCTCGGACGCCGGCCCGAGGACCAGGTCGCTTTACAGCCGGTGCGCCGCTGAGTCGGCGCGGCGGCGGACCTGGCGCGGCGACCAACACGGCGCGGCGGTGGATGTGGCACGCTGGCCGACATGGCGCGGTGATGGACCCGACGCGCGGGCCGACACAGCGCGGCGACGGACCTGGCGCGCCGGCCGACACGGTGCAGCGGCCAACACGGCGCAGCGACCAACACGGCGCGGCGGCCGACACGGCGCGCTGGGCCGGGAGGCGGTCACACTGGTCGTCTCAGTGGGGACGCTGGACTCGACGGGGCGCAACACCGTCCGTCCACCTCGCTCGCCGGTCCGCTCTACGTAAACTGCACTATCAATACTATAGCGATAATCAGCAGAACGATTAGCAAACACACGATGATTGCTATCTTTTTCTGAAACAGAAGAAAAAACAAATAAACCGTACGAAAAGACTCACTGTTGTAAAAACGAAGATCTAGCGACTCTGTACCTGATTTAAACGCAGTAGCAGCACCTCTACCAAAAAATGAAAACGATTTGCCGTAAGCCGTGCATTTCATGGCAAGCTATGGACTGCAATCAGGTGTGACATCTTAGCTCATTCTAATTAGACTACTAGACGATTGTGTATATAATAGACAAACGACTTCAATATAGCTATCCGCACAAAAAAGCAAAATATATCAATTCAATAAAAAAGGTCGCAAAGCTGACAAAAGCGAGAGGCAAAACAAAGCATTTGGGTAAGATTTCCAAAGGATGCTGAAACACCAGCAGGAAATAACAAGCAACACAGGGTAGGTGTTACACAGATAACATACGAATATCAACTGTACTATCATCAAACGGCTTGAGCGTGCATGAAGTTCACGTCAAGTGCTGCTGAAATAAACAACAGCCAGCGAGCAAAATCCACCGGCCAAGTCATGCAATTCAACAAGCATAAAACATGAAAAACAGAGCATTACAACAAACGACCAAGGAACGAAGGCAGTGACACGGGGAACGCAGGAAAATAAGGTATGTCATCTTCACCATACAGGAACCCCAGCACTGGCCTACGGTGCCCAATGCTGAACAATGTTAGGTTTGTAGCAGATGCCCGGAAGGCCGTCGTCTTAGCAAACCGAGCTATGCGGTCTTCGGTACCAACCACGCCCACCAGCAGCCAGGGGATACATCAGTACCGATCACGCCCACCAGCAACCACAGCGCCACCCACTTACCCTGCGTGCCTTACTCTGATACTTAAGCGCTTTCTTGGTATCTTTCTTGGCCTCCTCTATCCATTCGACCGAGTGTTCAACATTGAAGAGGACCTGATCAATCATCTCGCCCTGTGGTGGCCGGCGGCCGTATCCGACGGCGGCCGAACGGGGCCAGATCCGGCGCCAGTCGGCAGCAGATCAGGTCCGGCAGGCGCAGGCGCACAGAAGCACAGAGCGGGGGAGAGACAGAACAGCACACCGGTTAGAGGTGTTCACCGAGCGGCGACCGACGGACGGTGTACTCACCCTCCGCGCGCCGCGCTGGTACTTCAGCGCCTTCTTCGTGTCTTCCATGGCCTTGCCGACATAGTCGACCGACTGATCTACATGATATTCGATACGGTCGATCATCTCGCCCTGGCGGCACGTACAGGCGCGCGTCAGCCGACGGCAGGGGTTTCACCATCGCGGCCGGCTCCTCGTACCCCTCAAAACACAGGCGCCCGACACCCATTCACGACACCCGGGCCAGCCATGGTGTTCCACCGTTCCCAACAAAAATAAACGCACCTGCCAGGAACACTCCGGTAGGTAAAAACAAAACATAACAAATGCACAGAAAAGAAAGATGTAGTATGGGACAAGTTGAAACCGTACACACCTTATGGTTGTGTACATTTCAGTCTTGCCAACTCATTCTACATATGGAACCCAGCCACTATGCCACCCAAAATAAGCATGTGTGTGTGTTCACTTCTATGTACATTTGCAGTTTTCGGACACACCCCACAAGTATTTGGTATGAAGCAGTCATTCTGCCATGCCCAATTTATGAGAATATCAGAAAACGCTTAAACAAACAATTTATGAGAATATCAGAAAACGCTTAAACAAACTCAGCTGAAATCACCGAACCAGCAGGCTGTACAATACCAAATTCGAAAACGAAACAAGTAGCTCATTCGCCAAATCTCTAGGCTATTGTTCAGAATCTGCTCAGTGGGCATACCTGGCTTTCCACCAACATAGCCATGTCCATGAACATGTCATGGAGCTCCCGAATGGAGTTCTCCAACTTCATGATGTCGGCGTGACGAGCTTCGATGTCGGCCAGCGTCTGCTTCGCCTGCTGCGTCTCCATAATAATCTGACGACAGGGTATCATCAGTTCCTGGTCCACAGACACAATATGTACACAATAACCAGCGAAAAGCCTTTCCTGCATACCTCGTCATACGAAAAACAGCAACTCGGGCCACAATAAATGACAAACATGTCAACTGACGCCACCCCACCGTTTTCCCACCATTGACTGTCACTGACTTTACCCCTTCATTTCTCGCAATGAAAAAATACCAAAGGAAAATGAAGGTAACAATCCATGACAAAGTTATCATCTACCGAAGATGACTCAATGCCGGCGTGGCCTGAACGACAAAGTGCTGACTCACTCCTTGTGTAAAAACAGCTGGGTTGCCTTGTTCAAGCATGTCTTCCAATTCCTTATCTGTTGTGTTCTTTCCGGCTGCAACACGAAAAAGCGTATTACACGCATAGCCCAGGTGAAGAAATGTCGCACACCAATGAAGATCCCATAGAGCAGCAAACCTTTCAAAATCAAGCACACCTTTTGAAAACCAAGATGTAGGCTACACCGTTCATAAACAGGCCAATAAACATGTCCAACCCTTGCCGTTAAGAATTCTTTTGGGACAAGGAAGGAAAATTGGGTTTATATGTTAAGAATCGCTGCCTTCACAGAAAACCCTAATAGAACGGGCGCGCCACTCGGAGCACGCGAAACAGAGAACAACGAGAGGAAGGAAGGGAGGGAGACGGAGAGATGGACAGGGACAGGCAGAGGAAGAGGAGAAGGATGGAGATGGAGGATGGAGGGAAAGGGACGAGAGAGAGAGAGAGAGAGAGAGAGAGAGAGAGAGAGAGAGAGAGAGAGAGAGAGAGAGAGAGAGAGAGAGAGAGAGAGAGAGAGAGAGAGAGAGAGAGACTCACTGATCTCAAGCTGACGCTTGATCCGGCCCTTGCATCTCTCTCTGTAGTCTGTCTGTGTTCGGTTGTACTCGGTCATAACCTCCACGAACTTCCGAGACAGGGTTGCATGCTGCGTCTTCCTTATCCGCAGGTCAGCAGAGGACTTGTTAGTGTGTTCCTCCTGCTCGATACCCTGCTCGATCCCTGCAAACAGAACACAGCATTTCTAAAGACATCTCTC
Organism: Capitulum mitella; assembly: GCA_030062745.1. NCBI lineage: Eukaryota > Metazoa > Arthropoda > Thecostraca > Pollicipedomorpha > Pollicipedidae > Capitulum > Capitulum mitella. Next base: position 20,534,570 of record CP099839.1, read on the forward strand.
ACATGCAGCTTCATTTAGTTCCCAGCAGCTTTCGAAATCACACTGCCGAAACTCCGACATGCGGCTAGCATTAGATGGTACAATATTCAGTTCTTTCGACATAACGGCCGCAGCCGACGCCAGGATACTATACTGAACACAAAATCCTACATCTGAACATGCATCATTTATATCGCTCTCCTAACGAATGAGCTAATGGAGGCAATTTTTTGCCTCCACCACCAAGATTTCTTTATTGCCTTCCGAATAAGAAAAGACAATGGCTTCCAATCGTCAGCACTCCCAAATGAACACAGCTAAACTTTAGTTAAATAGTTGACCACGCCAAAGGTCAGGTCGCACGACACCACAGTACAAAGAACATACGAGATTTCAGGAAGTTTGCACTTCCGTAACCGTTCTTTCCTTGCGAAATTACTTCAGAGAACCTTATGAGGGACTGCACAAAGGGCAAGTTGAAGGCCACACAACTACCAAGCGACATGATGGGAGGTCAATAACGGTCATTTGTTGGCTTCGCACAGTGCCGATTTTGTTCCTTCTCTCGAGCAAATGGACTCTAGTGACCACAGTACTGCCAACGCAAAGTAATACTGCTTTTCATGAAATTAAACCAGAAACATGAGGTTAAAGGTTACATTATGTTCTGTTTTTACATAGTAACTCACAATGATTTCGGGCAATTTTTTTCCTAGCATCTGATAAAGCTTCATTTGGTAAGAACTCTCCATCACTGCGATTTAACATTGTTAACGTACCCTCGGACGTGGTCGGAAAATTACCACCAACCTCACGCAAGACCATCTGTAACCTCGAGGTCAACAAGCGGGTCACATCTGAGACCTCTGGATGACAGACTATCGATTGCCGTTCGAATATCAGAAATGACACAAATATGTCGCTGGCCACATTTTCGGCATCCACTTTTCGGAGAACTGCCTAAAAGCCTAAAAACTGCGATTAATGCAAACAATGATTCCAACGTCACCCATTAGTGATGACATAATACGGGTCTTCTCCCAATGGTCATCGGCCCTCGTCCGCTCATACTGTTACAGAAAGCAACATCTGGCAACAGGACATGGGCGAAGCGGACACAGAGGACATTAGGGGAAATCGCTTTGAAGCTACGTAAATGTAAAGATTTGAGACGTGATGTGCATAACAGGCAGATATGGCGCTAACGTCAACAAGTACAAGCAAGCGATAAAACAAGGGATTTAACAGGAGTCTGATTTTCATTGACTGTACGAATGAGTTCCCTCAGTGCATTCACTCACTCCGTCCGCATATCATGCGTGAATGCATGGGGAAATAGGCGGCTAAAGTCACACGAAGTTTATGGTTGCACTGGTAGTTATCAGACACAGCGGCCTCATGCCTTTGTTATCGTTTACCGAAATCGACATTATCCATTTTCACGACAGCACTGCGAAAAATCTGACGGACGTATGCTTTGTGCAGGCGCAAAACAGGGTTACGAAACAAGGTAAGGACAAGGACTTCACGTGTCTGGCATTTTGTAAAATAACCCACTTTTCATCTTGCATTTTCTAGACCCGTCCCATTAAAAGCATTCCAACAGCCCGTCCCACGGACTGGGGCAACTCGAACGTACTAGCACACATGGCGTCGCCAGCTCCATCAATCGGCATAACGCCATTCATGATCGCCATCGCTCCGTCCGTCAGTGGGCATCACTGCGAAATACCCAAATCTGTCTTACGTTTAGCCTCAGCTAACTTTGCTGGTTGATATTCAGCATATGAAGTTTGGTACAAAGAGCAATCCTTTGCAGGCATCTTTTTCGCGCTGAAAAGGCGGCTTCCAGGCCCTGGTGGGCACTAATACAGCTAGCGTTTTGTCAGCCCGCGACTTGCGGGGGGGGGGGGCGGCGTCAGACGTACCCATTTTTCTCTGCCGCGTAACTTCGCAACCAATCGGCACATCGTCGTCAAATTTTCAGCATGGACGAAAGCCACTCGAGGGTGATACTGCCCATGGCTGTTGCAAAACCAAAACGGTTTCATAGACTTATGCAGCACAGACTACGCTTGAACTCGCAGGCTCAGCTGTTTTCCGGATTCCAGGAACCCACCGACTCCACTGAAGGGAGAGAACTTGTCACCTGGGGCCCTTGTTTTCGAAAATTGTACACATCTTTCGCAACAAAGAAAAACGAACAATTCTCAGGCCAAATGACTAATTTCCGTCCACCCTCTCTTCCCTTCCTGGCAGTTGCTTGGGTCTTTAGCCACCTTACATTTGTTGGCGACGACAGGAAGGGGGAGGGGCACCAGGCACCCCTCCCCCACTCATTACCCTACGTCCAATAGGTCGATACGACTGATTCACGTGGCAAACGACTGCGCTCGATTATGTGACCCCGGGTGCACTACAATGCGGGACATTATGGTCATATCTTACGTCACAGGTCATGCCAAAGCATTTCACCGATTTGGAGCGTACCGTTTTCTACGTGTGAATCAAAGATTATACATATAACAGAACCGAACTCCCGGAAAATGAACACAAGGAATCCCAATAAACATCATCTGGGTAGAATGACGACACATGCTAGTCTAGGCGATGCGGTACTAGCATTTCAACTACATGTTCGTTTCACCTATGCGTAATACATATCGCTCATTAAATGCCATAGAACACAACTAAATACTTCCAAGTGCTCAAATTTGCACCCGAAAAACTTCCAAGGCCGTCACAACTGATTTCACGGCCTGGTTACGCTGTAGATTTCACATGAAGTCACCCTATATTTGAAAAACCGCAACTATATACAATTCATCTCTGACGGATCCCGTCTTACATGACAACCGTTGCAATCGTAGGTCATTTCTTTCAAGTGCCCAAATTACAACCGCTAGTGCAAAGCAGATTAGAATGAAGGAGGGCCAATTCACTTTTAAGCTGGGCGTCACTCTATCTGAGGAACAAAGATCAGCCATGGGATGAATATGACTGGAGTCCACATAAAAAATTATTTAGGCGCTTAAAGAAAATGACTGTTTAAAAAGGAACGAACTATATCCCCCATTTTATATATACTGTCTACTGTGTATTATATATATACACACACACACACACATATATATATATATACATATATATATATATCCACATACATATAACCATTGTGTTGTTCAGCAGAAAGTCGTCACTGATAAATGTTCTGTTAAAGAGCAGAGCATAATTTGCCTTCACTAATTTCATAGTGTAGTTTCGATGGTTCTTGTGTTCGTTTTAATATCAGGGGATAACTTGAAAACCAAATTACCCAAGTCACTCATTAGATATATTGTCAACGTTTCGGAGATGCGTTCTATTGTACAGGGCAGGACGAAATTGAGTGACGTATGTGTGATGTTTCTGCATATGCACGCGTTTCTACGATTCCCTATCTATCAGATGACATGTATCTAAAATGGTGATTGCCAATGATCGTCGTTTTATTTTCTTGCATTTCGTGTCGCACAATTTAAACTTGCCATTTCTGAAGACGGAGAATGCACATCCGAAGCAATAAGTAATATATCTAATGAGTGCCGAGGGAAATCTGATTTCCGATTTAACTTATCACGCTAAAACTTCTCCCCAAAACAGGGCAAAAAAACAGTGGGGGCAAATTATGTGCTGGACTCAAACAGAACATGCATCCATCTAAATATATATTTATATATATGTGAAAGTTTACGTCCAGAAATACGTATCATACATTCCTACTTGTAGTACATTCCAGTTGCACTGGTAAAACAATGACGGTATCAGACAAGCGTAAGGAGCACACAAACCGTCGACCTGGCAAAAATCTCGGACTTCTGGCCGACTCTACCCACCGTTGACAACAAAGACTTGTCACCCAGATCAGTTGGGTTAATAAACCCAACTTATTATTTCCGCGCCGTTTTTGAATGTCTTTCAATTTATCGTGCGGCCAACGCGACACCAAGCTAATGAGCTTGGTACATTTGTACACATGATCATCAGCTGCATGTAAGTATGCATGTATGTGCACCAATGCAAAATTCTCGGGCGTATTTGTAGACTTTTGTAATCGCGAGATTTTGGCGAATTGGTATTCTGCACCACACAGAACACAAAGCATACAACTTTCGGGACCTGGTACCACCACGGCATCCGATGGCTGAATCCATCGTAATCTTCACTCGACGGGGGGGGGGAGGAGGGCGGTCTCGAGACATCTCCTCAGCATTTCTAAACATAGTGCAGAAACGAAGAGAGCTATAAATGTAAAATTTTCGGCAGCTGTTGGTATATCATTTTTACATCTTTTTTCCATCCTACAATTTCAAAATCAGGTCATGTCAGTTCATTGGCCTATTTGCACTTTACGTAAGACATGTCAAAAAAGCATAAAACGTACTGTCTATATAAAACGCATAAAAACGCATGTTCCAGTGATGGTCAAAAAGAGACATTGACAAACGAAAATCGCCGATATAATCCCCAGCTCAATCTTCACAAAATGTACCAACTCGCTTTTTTGGAATGTCGTCTGACCTTACCTCGGGTCAACCGTGCTGAGGTGCTGTTTTTGATCTCTGCCAAAAACTGCCCTGTACAGGCAACTTTGTTTGGGATAATAACAGGGATACTAAACGTCTGACACGCTTTTTGAATGATGCAGCATACCGCCTGTGAGGGGGGTCAGTGACATGAGGCCAGGTAAATTGCTCATATAATCCGATGTACAACAAAATGGTATAAAATGCATTTGCCATTCATTTCTGATGAGGCATAATAGGCTTTTTTGTTGCTTACCGATTTCATTTCATGCCTGTGAAGACTTTTAAATGTCATGGGCTTGTGACCTGACATGGTCTGATTTCATTTTGAAGGTCACTTGTCACTTGGGACGCCACAGCATTTCATTAAATGTTTTCTGGCAACGTACACAGCCGGTTTCACATGTTTATTTTTACTGACTGCTGAAACACAAATGATGATTCATTTGACCTAGGTTCACCTTGCATGACTACTGATCCTAAGAGCTCTGGTTTAAGTCAGGTTGTTTTTATGACTTCAGACGTGTTTCAATACTTCGTTTTGTTCTTTTGAACAGTAAATTTTGAAACGACAGACACATTTTGCCTGCTATAGTCCTTGACCTGACCTGACCTGCCCTTGACTTCCATATTATTCAAGAACACATTAGCATGGTTAGAGCAATCAAATGGCGTTTGTCTGACATTCATAAGACTACCAAATCACAAGATACGAATGCTGTATGATCTGAAACTAGATGACCTACATCGCCTTAGATGACCTATATTATGTTATTGTATTAACCATGTTATTATATTACACCTTATCACGGAAAGATGTGATAAGCCTCCGTGTATAACCAAACATTCGCAATGACGATTCCAAAACGCATGCCTCGAGTACCTTTACCAGAGTGCCAGTTTCGACATAAATCAGTGATGAATTCTAATGTTTGCTGACCTGAACTTTCTTAACCCGAGAAGAAGCAAATTACTATTTAACAATGAAAAAACGTTTCCGGCCCTTTTCTGACTGTTCAATACTCAACGTCGGTTTACGGGAACGCCATATTTCCTTTTATTGCCCATATATTTGGGTCGTCATGAAATGACCTTGTTGGGCCTCTTGGTTTTAAGACAATAACTCAGAATCAATTAATATGCGTAAACTGCCCATAAAATTTAGGGGGCTTGCGACTGGTGTAACTCTCATCTCTGTAGCTCTCTTAGTTCTCGGGATCACGCGGGTTCTCGACACCTCCCCCACACCCGTGAACGAGGGGCGATTCGGACATCCGAGGGCGCTTGACACTTGAGGGCGTGGGTCCAGGGTTGGGGAATCTAATGCATCATGCGACGAGGTTCCCAACCCAACTCAACAAAGTCCCGTGGAGGTTTCTCGTGCCCGCTGGCAGAGTACAGCAGGGATTTCGCGGCAGGATTTTCGTCGAGAGGGGCTGGCACCGTCTCGAAATAAGCGTCATCGCCAAGGAAATCAACGATGCAATCATACAGCCTCATGGGCTCAGTGCATTCACAATACATTACGGCAGCTTCAAAATCCGTTCATTTGCATTCCGCACGCACGTACTCGAAAGGGAAGGAGACTCATTTTCAGTCCCGTGGCTGGCGCGCACTCGGAATGTAACGTCTACGCGACTTAAGTTTTTTTTGGACAACACACCACTTGAGAAAGTGCAGAGGATTCACAAACATCAAGAAGCAAAGGAGGTGGTCCCTGGTCATTCATGCCTGAAGAAGGCATGAGCATCGCGTGCAAATATCCTCTTAATTGCACCTGTTTTTACACACAACAGTGGTAAAATATTTACCTTTTAATTTCCCTCTCACTCTATTGGCTGTCTTCTTAATGTCTGCCATGAGGTCTTCAAGCTCCTGTTTGACCTCTGAAAAAAACGGCATGCATTCATCCTGATATTCAGACATTTATGATAACAATGGAAAACAGAATAATATGCTACTGAGGAATTTATTATGTCAGCTTCTGCTCAGGATTTTCCACTTGATGAGAAAATCTCAAGGTAAAGGAATGAAAATTAAGTCTGGTTCAGGCAATGTAATAGCAAGGAATATACAAATAAGACACACTAAATATCACAATGCTGATGGCCAGGGAGATATCACATTCTGATACCCTAAGGGACATTTACCAGAACACTAAAAAGTAACTGAAACTGAGTAAAAGCCAGTAATATCAATCATCTCAATACCAAAACCTCAATGAGCAATCCATCCCAAAGCTACACAACAAGAAACAAAGAATCTGGTAGCAACCTGTCATATGAATGAGGAATTTCTTGTTTACTGATACCCATACTTACTCTCATCTGTTGTGGGAGAAGCAAGGATTGTGCTGTGCTTTTTCTTGACTTCGTCCACATTTGCCTGGATCTTGTCAATATTTTCCCTAATTTCTTCCACCTGCAAAGATAATGAAAAGGATTCTAGCAAGATAAGAAAAGATTCCACTTGTGAAGGCATAACACACTACAGCACATTTTGTACTACATAGTCAAACACATGCAAGCTTAATGTGGGTCTTTATGTACATGTGATGAATATTAATTCATGATTCAGATCACTTCATTCAAATGTCATAAAGATAAAGCAGAAAAGGACATAATGCAACACATTTACAACCTTACCTCAGCAAAAAAATCATCCATGAAACCCTCCCTGTTGTCCACATTGACAGCCACATCATCTGGGCCATCATCATCATCACTCTGGGCCTGAAATTTAACAAAGAAGTTGCAATAAGACATCATTTTACCATTCAATGAATGTTGGCCACAACCACACAGTGAAGCACTTCAGTACCGTCACAGTAACCACGCCATGACACAATTTTATTAAAAAATGATACATAGGGTAACCTGAAGCCAGACAACAGCCATTTTACCATCCACCAAAAGATTCAACAGATACATGGGAAGTACTGTATTTTAAAAGAAAACCATGATAATGTGTAGCAAGAAAGACAAAGAAACTGAAAACATGCTGCAATTTAAATATGAGTCAGGTTGTGGTGCAAAAGACTTTTATCACAACTAACAGAAAAACAATAAATCAAGTGCCTGGCCAGGGCAACCTTTCTGCAGGCTCAGCTGCCTGGCTCAGCCTTTCAGCCTTTTCACTTTTTGCAAGCAAATGACTTCAGAACAACTGGGCACTGAATTTCACATTCCATTTCACAAGAAGACAGCTCAGTGTTGTATTTCTCCAATGACATTTCCAATGCCTTAGATAAAAACTCCTTTGTCTGCAAAACTATTTCAGGGGTGCCATTTTTGATCTTTCACTTCTTTTTAGAGTTTCTGAAGTGCCCAATCATGCCAGTTAGCAGCATTGTTGGGAAGAGTGGCATTTAGGCCACAGTGCATTTTGTGGATGCAAAATGCTAAAATAGGTCGATAGTTTTTTTGTGCTGCAAAATGCACCACAGAAAAATCACAATGCAACACATAATTTTGAAACGTATAACATGACCAGATATACACTTGTGTGCATATATAAACATACTCCATTAATTTTGGATGGTTTCATCAGGAATCAACAACTGTGACAAGAAACCATCCATATTCAGGGATTCCATATTTACTTGTATTCATGTTTTAATCACACTGTTTGCTCGATATGTCATACATATGTGCTTGAATGTTTGCCTGGTGATGTTCAAAAGCTTAAGGAAGACAACAATGACAATTAACTTCACTGTCATCCTTAATCAGACTTGATATATACACACATACATGGTGGATTGGAGTTTGGCACATGCATACAGTGAAACACAGAGTGTCACAGGCCTGCTGCCACTTCTGTATTTTTGGACATTTGCTGGTGATTAGCTAAAGAATGCACCCTAGTCAGGTTTTTTGGGACTGATCAAAATATGCTGGCTCACATCATGGACTGTTGACTGTGGGTAATACTGGAGCAGTGCATGTTGCTTTCTATTGTGCTCTTCTGCTGGAGGATAGACAAAGATGTACAACTATCAAAAACAAGTCCTGTCAGAAATGGCATGCTCACAGATATGTTGGCATGCTCACAATCAATATGGCTGTGCCCAACACCACCAATGTTTTAAAACTTTGACTGAACACTGTGGTCAGTAGCTCAGTAGGTACATCACTGGTCTCCCTGCCCTGGATAAAGCTGACTACCACAGGGTCACGTCAAGCCAGCTGTTACACGGATTGCTGAAGAGGTGCACAGCCATCCAACAAGTTCCGCTTAGCATGGGCTCTGATCCCTATTATCCACCTCTGACACCAGTTGGACCAAATTGAAATGAAGATGACTCAGCAGTCTTGTGAACTGTGCATGTGCCATGTAGTCCCCATGATGCACAAATATAATCAACACACAATGGGACTCCTGATTGACAAAATGGGTTATATGACAATTCAATGCACCAGAACACGGAAGTGACAAGCTGGCTTACAGCCAGCTGTTCCCATCACCAAACTTCTACATATGATGAGAACCTCCATAGTTGCTGCCTTGCATAATGCTCATCATGTGCCCTGAAAGACATCTTACTGATTAAATCTCTGAATGTCTCATTCCTTATGGCCTACATGAAGATAGCTGCTAAAATAAACAATGTAGGGTATGATACAACACAGAAGAGTGGACAGAGTATTTCCAAAATGACTACTGTGAGCTGATGGTAATTTAGCCATCTACAAACTGGGCCAGGTTTTGATGGGAAAAGATCTTATTTTCATAGCATGGACTGGCGAGTCAACAAACTGTGCTATCAGGATGCTTTGATCACACCCTTTATTACCTACTCTGCATTAGGCAAAATGCAGGGTTTTCTGCTGAGATAATGACACAAGGCTTTATCATGCCTGATATGCTTAGCAATACCTAATTTCTTATCTCTGGGCTAAAAAGCAAATATTTCAAATCTGTCACAGGACTGTTTGATACCAAACCATTGGGAAGTCATTGTGCATCATCAACAAAGGGCTTCTATTACACATACTCATGATGTGATTGTTATCTTGCATTCTGTTTTATGTACAGATTTCCAAAGAAATTAGTCCTGGAAACACCAGCAGCAAAATTTCCTTAACCCACTGACCATGTCAAATAAAAGGGTGAATCCAGCTGATGTGAACATCTCTCAAACTGCAAAACTGCATGAATGAGCCTGATGGTGGTAAAAACCTTATGTATACCATTTAAGTAGTGATCTAAATATGTATATCTTTTAAGCACTGGTTTCATTCTACCCTTACACTTAAATACTTCTGGCATTTTTCTGCCAGTTGTCTACCATCAGTGTACATGTTGTAAGCTACTCTTCCATTTTTGGAGCAATGCAACAGCTTGTCAATACTCTGTCTAACTAACAAATGCTTCTTTCTGACTGCACAAAAACACTGGTATGCTGTCATTTTATACTGAAGCACTGTCCACTTAATCCCAAAAGTGCAATAAGTTACTTCTGACAAGGCCTGGCTGAAAAATGACTAAGTTAGAATTGCAACAAACTTCAAAGACACAGCTTACCATTCCAACAAAAATTACATGTTGTGTTAACAGTGCAAAGCAGTCTATAAAATTTGTCTGGTGTCACCTACTGGAAAATACTGCACCTCAGCATGTTACTACAAGTGCATCAAGAGACTGTTAATGCAAGAACTATATTTTCCATAGTGGTATACAGGCACTGGTGAACCCAGGAGGGAGAGAGGGGTATCAGGGCCATGGCCCCTTTAGTTGGAAAATCTAGGGCTGATGTGTCTTTTGACCCCCCTTTTTCCATGCAGAAATCATTCAGATTTTATTCCTAAAACAATAGACTGTTACACACATTATAACTCCATTACAAATGGCATGCCAAACTGGCCAAAATAAAATCAATAACCCACATTTTGGAATATGCTGGGCTGCATGGAGAGGCTGGACCCCTTAGTACAATGTCTGGAACTTCCCATGTGTACAGGAAACCCATCTTATGTTGAAGAATGATACAGATGGAACAGGCAGAAGTAACTGATCTGATGGAATAAATTCAAACAGGCTATTGTACATACTTTTTGTAAAACAGTATTTACTTTAATGCAAAATTAAATTGCTTCAAAAGAAAGCTTTAAGCCAACATTACATATATCCTTAATGTGCTGTGTCCCCAATATCATCCATAACTACAATTCTTCAGTAATGTGCATGGAATAAGCTATAATGGCTTCCTGGAGCCATCCATGTGAGATGTCCTTGTAGCTTATGCTGGCCAGCAACAAGCAGGCATAAAAGCTCCACAGGAGATGAAAGCACTACTTCATTACTTCTGCTGTATGCAACACTCCTGGGATGATAGTAAAACGCAGTGAAAATACCACGATACCAGTAATGATTTGTAAACAAGCAATACAACCGTGCATCTGTACAAGAGGAAAACTGGCGCAAAGCTGTCGAATCAACCACTCTGCCAACCTAAATACCACAAATTATAATCAGCTGCTCACCGCTTTCAGGGCAGCAAGCCTGTCCTTCATCCTGGAAGTCTCCTGGTCGGTTTCCTACGTGACCACGACGCACGAGTCAATAATTTTCCTCCCTACACCTATAACATTATCGGTCATCGCAACATTATACCCAAGCGGAGGAGGAGACATGAATCAATACGTAAACTTGCGCGGCGCACCCTGAAGAAATAAGGTAATACCTTTCTATGCCACCTTTTATTGTTCATCAAAATAACTCAAATACCCATTTCGAACAATATTTTTATGTGTGTTTGTCATTGCCATTATTCCTTTTCGAAGAAAAACAAATTAACTCCGCAATACCTTACTATCTTGAAAGTCACTATTTTGCTTCGACCATCTGTAAAATAGAGATGATATAATTGTGGTCCCTCTGTAGAATAGAGATGATAAAAAATACTGTGCATATCAATTATGCAGGGCTTACGCGATCAGACCTAATTTCGGCATTGGTTATGCACATCCCAGTGCCATGCTATTCATTTCACCCTGTCATCCTCGCGTGGATGAGGCAAGTGCTAAAGTGTACCGGCCATAATTAAAGTCATCAATGTCGTGTAATATTTTGTTATCATCAATGGACGGGGTTTTATACTGTAACGAATTTTGACTGGGGGTGGGGGAGGGGCAAGAGCAGACGAGCTTAGACGAGAACTCCGGATTCGCATTAACTTTGGGATTTGAATCCTAGGGTGGATGGATTCGGATTCGGATTAGAGATTTGAATAGATTTGAACCGATTAACGCGGCACTGCCGGGGGGTGTCAAATAGGTCACCACCCTCGTTTATTCGTGCATAACCTCCGAACCGCTCGAGCCACCTGTTCATCAATCAATTTTACATATTTCGACATCAAAACCATTTCCATGCTAGGTCAGGTCATAGAGAAATGACGTCGTAAATGAACTTTCGCATGCATGTTTCCACCTCTTCGGGCGGTGGCGAGAACATGCTTCGTTTTTTATATCACTGGCGTAGCCAACGAGGGCAAAGGGGTCATTGTACCCGTTGGGGTTAAGCGGGGTCAGGCACTTAGCCAGGATTTTCCTCAAGGAGGTCAAATGTCTAATTTTGTCATATGCTGCCGGCATATGGAGAAATTTATAGAAAAAATCTTCAATTTTATGCAAGTTACCTCATATTTAACGCACATGAAAATATATGATGTTTGCTTTTGAAACATATATATAATCACTACTCCGTATTCGTGTGAAATCACCATATGTCTAGTGAGGACCGCTTGACTCGGGGGGAGGGCATGGCCCCCATGACCCCCCGACTACGTCCCTAGGCTGGGCCTACTGGCGGCCAAGCGGGTCCCCTGGGGCCGAAGGACCCAGTTCTTTAAAAAGTGTGAGGCGCCCTAAGGGCGCCTTGCGGTGTCCAAAACAGGCAAAGCAGAATTGCCAAATGTTAAAGAAGGCTTATGAACCACAAGAAACGTGCTCTGAATATACCAGAAAGCTTTGTGCGCTATGAAAAGAGGCCTGAATGTGAGTTTAGGAGTCCCCGCTTCATTATTTGTCCGGGGAGGGCCCCCTGCCGGCCCATAACGGGCCCCTGCCAGCCTCTGGAAGAACCTCCTTTCGGTCTGGAAAAGGCCCCTGCCCCTGCCTGCAGAGGCCGACAGGCTCCCTTTATACGAGGGGATAGGGGACCCTTTACAAGCAGACAATGCCCATCCCCGCTAGAGGCTAACAAGGGCCCCTAAACGTTCATTCAGGGGCCCCTGCTTCCATGTAAAGATGCCCTGCAGACCTGTAAGGGGCGCCCACCAGGTCGGCAGGAAAATCTTTACAGGCAAGCAGGAGCCCCTACACTCCAGCGGTGCCCCTTCACAAGCCGAAAGCAATTTTAATCAAATGGGGCCCCTTTGATTACGAGGGCCAGGCGCGGATCTAAAGAGGGGAAGTGATGGGGACAATCTCTCCCCCGAGGCCTGAGGAGGGCACCTGTCAGTTTTAAAAGGAGCTCCGAGGGGGCCCCTTATGAGCTTCACGGGGTTTGTATAAGAGCCTGACGGACTCTTGATGCAGACAGGGGGGCCTCCGGAAGGATCAGATGATCTCTGAAAGGCATAGAAAGCCCCTGAAGCTCCCGAAGGGCCCCCGAGACCACAACAGGGCCCCAACAGGGCATCCCTGAGATCGCCAGACGGGTCATAGGGCCCCTGAGACGGCCAATTAAGGACTGAACCCCTAGGGGGCCTCTAGAATGTCAAAGAGACCCCGAATGGGTTTCACGGGCCTGTGTGAAAAGCTGACGGTTCTTGATGTAGTCCGAGGGCCTCCGGAAGGGTTAATGAGACCCTGGCACGGTAAGATAACCACTAGGGCCCCTGGAACTCTTCAAAGGTCTCTGGGGCCGCAAGAGGAAGCCCAACACGGCAAAGGCTTCATGGGGCCGCTAAAAGTACCAGAGAAGTCCCTGAGACGAAAAAAACACTTGAGAGGGTACCTAGAACGGCATAAGAAGACCTTGACCAACCAGAGGGGCCTCTGAACAGGGATTTATTGGTGGTCTTCTAGCCTCGAGAGGGGACCCAAATGGGCCACACTGGCCTTTTTGAAAGCCTGAAGGATTTTAATGCTATCGGGGTGGCCCGGGAAGGTCAGGTGGTCCCTGAGACGGCAAGATGGGCCCTTGCGCCGCAGATGACCCCTAAGCTCGCGAAAAAAGTCGGAGGACCCTCTACAAGGCAAAGACAATGAGAGTGCCTCTAAAAAGGTGTGGGGCGCCGGACGTCCAGAGGGCCCCCGAATGTGCTAGGCAGGCTCCTGGCACGGAAAAGGCCTCCTGAAGGTGTCAGCGAGGCCCTGAAGCGCCAACAAAGGCCCCTGTTACGGCTCGAGGGGCCCTAACACTAAAAGATACACCCCATGTAGCAGAGGAAGACCCCTGATGCAGTCATGGCGACCACCGGAGACATTCAGAGAGCCCATGACACTGCACAGGGACCCTGGAATTGTCAAAAAGGTTTTTTGTTACTGCTAGAGGGCCCCTGAGACGGCAAAAATGTTCCCCAGAGACGATAAGAGGGGCATCTAGAACCTCACGGGGTCCAGTGAGACTACTAGACAGGAACATTTGAGACTGCTAACTAGAAATATCTCGCAGAAGGGGCCTCTAAGACAACCAGAGGGGCCCCTGCAACTACTAAAACTTGAGACGTCCAGACAGCTCCTGAAACAACCAAAGAACCTTGCCTTGGCAGAAGCGTCTCTATCACGACAGAGAGGGACTCACAGAGGGCCTTTACTAGCGCTTGAGGGGCTCCTTAGACGACAATGTCCCAGGAACGACAGACGGGGACCCGAGACGGCTTAAGCGTCACTGAAACCGTCAGATGGATCCCTGAAACTGCCCGAGGTGCGCCTGAAACTGCCAAAAGAGAGCCTGAGACGTCCCGAGCGGAACGTGAAATTGCAAAAGAGACCTAAGACCACTGGAGGGTCCTGGCACGGCAGTCGACCCGAGATCACCAAAAGTGCCCCTGTAACTGCAAGAGGGAACCCAACCTAAGCTGACAAAAAGTTCCCAGAAACTACGGGATGGGGGGGGGGGGCAGGCGAGCTCCTGGACCAGATACAAACACAACATTTCAAGTGCAGAAAGAGACGAAGCCGCCTAAAACCTCACCGTTTTTGTCATATTTCGTCCACTTTGTACGGGAACAAAACGTAGAAGTTTCTCGAATAAGGTGACGCGCTTAAATTTTCTCGGATATTTTATAGGGCAAAATTACATCAGATGTTTCCTTCTGGACCAGCGCGGATTAGCGTTTTTTTTTTATCTGAACAGGAAAAAGTGGGGGCTCCGCGCTGACCATTCGCCTTCATCTCAGCCTTGGCGAAACCATGGATCCGCCCCTGGCGAGAGCCCCCCTTGGTTACCAGGGCCCTCTTGATCCGATTTAGTCCCCTCTGGGTGGAATCCTGGCTACATTCCTGACCGTGAGATGGGTCAATATAGTGCTGAGTGTGTTGGTTTAATTTTAGAAGGTTAAGAATGAAACAAAAAAGATGGTTATTTCGTTGAGTGGCTGACAAAATAAGGGATATTTTGCGTACCTGATTAGAGCAAGCATTCCCATCCGGGAGAAATTCTCATTAAGGGAATACCTACACGGATCCATCGGTGGAACTTTGGGTTTTTTAACGGGGGGGGGGGCCTGCCCCTTCCCCAATATTTTGGGATTTTCAACATTAGGTGTATGGTGGTGCGTGGGAAGAATGGTCCCAAAGAGACCAGAATTAGTCGAAATTAACCCTTGGGCCCACAGTCATTTTTGCAAAGCTCCGCCCGTAGGCGCAGGAGCCATGGGGCCAGGGAGGGCTTCAGCCCCCCAGCCTTTTTGAAATTTAACATTGACGGTGTGGGCGTTGACTGGAAAGAAATGACCCAAAATGCTTCTCGCCTCCCCCCCCCCCAACTGAAGAGAAGCTGCCGTGCCCCTGATTCCGCTCCTGCAAGGGTCTCAGGAGAGGAATGGCGGGATGGCCAAATCTTAATCATGTCTCAGTCAGAAAAGATCACCATCCAGACAGCACAAGTTAGCTCTGGCTGGAAGGCGGTGTTGCCACATGGAATACAGAGAGGCAATTGCTGCGCGTTTCCTGGTCAAGCAATTTTCAGGATTTCTAGCCGTCGCTTTGGCGCTCAGTTGCCTGAGCGCACTAGACTTGACAAGTGCTCACACGATAGATACGCACAGCGAGACCATGGTCAAAAACAAGTGAAATGGAAGTTTCAAACGGTATGAACATGACAACAATCACGCAACCGCGGGAGTAACCGTGACAGCTCTGGATCCTAAAGAAAAAACATTCATCGTCAGTTTACTGCAAAGTTTTTCTGTTCGCCAACTGTTCGTGAAAAGTTCGCGCTCGTTTGTGTTCATTTGCAACTTCGACCGCCGGCCTGCAAGCTGTTCGAGAACACGCGCTGTCGGCGAATAGTTCTCTCGTGTTCGTTTATTAATTAAGACTGGCGAACACCCAACGCTGGTTTCTGACGGTGTCCAACGGTTTCGAATATAGCAAATGGTGTGTAATGACAATCACCATTTGGTGGATACTGTGCCTAATGTTTTGTGGAACACAACGACATATGGTGTCAGATATCAATCAGCAACATCTGCATGCTTCTGAAAGCGCGAAATGGGTGTGAAGCTACCAAAGTCCCTCCTACTGGTCATCACCTAAATGCTCCAGGCTCACTACGTGGTGTCACGCATAGAAAGCTTGTGTGTGTGGGGGGGGGGGAGCGACGCGCATCCGAGATTTTTCCACGGGGCCGCAATAGCCAAAATGTCCTGTTTGATATACCGTAACATTGCAGTTTTGGCCGATTTCGTACAAAAAAATGCAGAAAAATCAGGTTTTGTTGTTCGCGCGGGGGGGGGGGGGGGGGGGAAGCGGAGGGGTGGTGCGGAGCGGAGGTCCGCGGCTCCGGTTCACGGCGGCCGCGTTCACGAAAAAAATCCGACTGCTGATAAGTTGACATTTCAGCCACAACACCAAAAAAGGAACATGTGCGGTGCGTGAAGAATCGTTTGCTTTACATGTTTTTGGAATAAACCATTGTGCATGCATCGTCTGTGTCAGGGACGTAGCCAAGAGGGGCCATGAGGACCATGGCCCCCCTGAGCCACGCGGTCTAAACTACATACATGGCGATTTCGCATCAATGCGTAATAGTGGTAATAATATGTTGCAAAAACAAGCATTATATGTTTTCCTGTGCATTAAGTATGAGATTTGCCCAAAATTGCTGCCTCTTCTTGCAAATTTCGTCATATGCCTGTGACACGTGACAAAATTTGACATTTGGCCACCCCCCTGAGGAAAATCCTGGCAACGTGCCTGGTCTGTGTATGTGTGTGTGTATGTGTATACACATACATTTCAAAGGAACGGCGGACGTCAGTGTATAGAGACAAAAAGTGGTTTTGTTGGGGCGTAGCGTGGGACACTAGGGAGGCAGTGCCAAATTTGGTGTTGGATTAGTTTTGAGGACAACGATGTTGCAATTTGCATATCGGCGGAAGCGCTGTTCAGTTTGTGGTCATTAGTTCACTGTTCTTTGGCGCAAGTTTTCATTTCTCGTTTAATACAAACTTACACCCTGCGTATCCCAATTTTCCTCGATAATTTCAGCAATTACTGCTTCAGGTTTGTGAGAAACTTTGCATGCAGTCGACTCGGCAAGAGTCCGTTTCTGGAATGGTTCAATCAAAATGGGGCAACAAATGAGGGCACTTCCCAGGGGCGGCGGAACAGTGGGCGAGGGGGGCAGTTGGCCCCGCAACCTTGATAGCTGCGAGGCAAAATGATCACAGTACTCACGTTCTACAAATGCCGGGAAGCATCAGAAGTGTAAGTAAATAGAAATTTTATTCAGTGGTCGGCAGCCGTCCGCCGATAAAACACAACTGAGGCCACCATTCATGATGTCGTGCTGTCAGTAGAACGCGTTCGGTTGACACACGTGAAAAACGTGCGAAATCACATTGCACGTCCAAAAATGTCGAATGTTGTGACAATGTTTATCACAGGCTAGCCTAAAACCAGAGCATGCAATGTGGCTGTCTCAGTTAAAAATACGTGTTGAAGTGGGACATTCTCTTTACGCGGCACCGCCTGGCGTGTTTTTGTACCCGCGACCGCCTGGGGGTTGTCAAAAAGGATGCCCCTGTTATCTCAGGACCCAACCGTCGGATCTGAACCGACGTGCCACCAATCAAAAGCCCTGAGTCTAGCGACTCAGGAAATACTATGTTAGCCCTGGTCACGTTACTGGTAACGTCATAGGCCACGTGAAACGCGTAACACGACGTCGGAAAACTGACACCAGTTCGTAAATCATGCCATCGGCAGTACTGGTCTTCGAGCCTTCATCTGGGTATGAAACAAAAATTCACGATGTTCTGGATCAGAAGCATGCCAAAGTGCAAAAAATGTCTGGTCAAAGTCAATCTAGGTCAGGTGAAACATTGGTTTTATTTTACATGCAAAAAATCTATACTTGCAGCAGTTTTGATCCACATAACAAAAAGGACGGACCTTCTGATAATCGGTTTTGCAGAGGCACGTAGCCAAGATTTTCTTCAGGACGGGGGGAGCAATGTCAAATGTTGTCATGTGTCACTGGTATATGACGAAATTTGTAGGAAAAAAACGACCATTTTATGTAATTTACTTCATATTTAACGCACAGGAAACCATGTAATGTTTGTCTTTGCAACATGTATATGATCACTATTCCGTACTCGTGGGAAATCGTCACATATCTAGTGAATACTACTTGGCTCAGGGGGACCATGGCCCCCATGCCCTCCCTTGGCTTCGTCCCTGGTTTTGCATTACCTGCTTTTCATCTCGTCAAGGTCAGTCGAGATCAGGTCAGATAAGGTTGCATTACTCTTCCTGACAAAGTGCAATAATTACTCTTTGGAATTCTTGATTCTGTCAAGTACAGAACTGAAATGACATCTCATGGTAATTAAATTTGCTCTGTTTGCTCTTGACCGGGTCAAGGTCAAGTCAGATCAGGACAGGCAGTCATTTTTCTTTTTCTGGCCAGGAATAATGATTGCTCTGTGCTGCTACTGAACGATCTTCCACAGACAATATTGCGTTTTATTTCGCTTTGGTGTCTACCTGCGACGTGACCTGACATGACCTCATATTTCATTCGGTGAACCATGCTAAGAGACGCATATGGATTTGCTGGGGAAGGTCAGCGGCGACCACTTCTATCACCAATAATGCAAATTAGTTCATCTATCATCATGCATATAACCTAGAAAGACCCCTAATGTTAACATGTCACGGTTGTATGTCACGGTTGTATATCCTTTTGGGGACCGTGTCCTATGTAAATCTAAATAATCCATGCAAAATATCCGAGAATGTTATAAAAAATGAGACATATTCGCGCCGCCGCCCGAAGATGCGAAAACATTCATGCAATGACTCACTTATCATGTCAAATTTCTATGACCTGACGTAGCACAGAAATAGTTTTGACGTCAAAATATGCAAAATTGATTGTTAAACAGGTACGAAAACTTGGTTGTGCTGGCTATACCATTTTAGATGTTATTCACGCAAAACCGAGGGGGTGCCCTATTTGACATCTCCAGGCGGTTGACATCAAATTAACCTGCCCTGACTGGGGGCGGTTGACCTCAGGTTTTTCTAGGATTGCGAGAGAATGAACAAATACAGCACTACGAAACTTCGTGTACCTTTTTAATTCATCATTTTTACACATTGTGTCAAAGTTTTGACCGCAGGTAAAGTCAGTTGTCTGACCTAGGTCAGGTCAAGTGGACCTATGTCCAAAAAGTTTAGCGCCCTGTAACTTTTTTCGCACAGTAAGATATCACAATAATACTTTCAACGATTAGTGATCTTAATAGATGCAACATATCTGCTATCTCAGATTTTTCGGAATTTTGCGGGTCATTGGCCTAAGGGCAGGCCCATTTTTAAGACATTTTTTTCGGAAATTGCCGGAATTTTTCATAACATTTTTAGTGTGGAGTGAAGCACACATCTAGTTACCGTCAATGGGCAAAGTATCAATGACTTCCAGCCATTGACCTGAGGTCAGGTCATGAATAACTGTTGTGAGCCAAAATGTACCATCGTCAAAATCAGCGATGAATTACTTAGAATGGGTAGAAAATGGCAGCACTGGCTGGCACAGACGAAAGTAATAACAAAAAACTCAAAAACTAAAAAGTGCATATTTTGGAAATAAACAGGCTCTCGCGAATATAGCTGCTACAGTTGTGTAGCTTGGTAACTAATGATTTTTTCCAAAATTTAAATATGAGAAACCATCACAGGAACCACTGGGATAAATAGAATTTACATGGATGTGCTAATGTCGCGAATAAAAGAACGCCAAGATTAGTTTCCGTTAATTTCTTACTGCGTACGGCTGCGGCGCCCGCCGACAACCGACGTGAAAATTGTCGTGTCTTTAATTCACCGTTACGGCGTATATATTGAACAAATCCGAGAACTTAGACGTGTATCGGCATCTGCGAACTTTTACTTGTGCGTTGGTGCCTCTACCCATGCGTTATTGGTCACAGCCTTTGAGATTCAGGCCTTATCTCGGTCTCATGCAGTCGGCTGTGAGAAAACATATATAGGGCGTAAATTGCTTACATATTATCTAAAACTAAAAATGAGACCAGTTTCGAGCTCTGCTCGTCACAAGCTTTCCAACGGTGTGCTTATTTTTTCGTGCGACCAACCGTTCGTAAGTTAGAGGGGGGGGGGGCGGTCAACCGCCCAGTCGGGTACGTCTCCCCAGTCGGTCGTGATCACCGTCGACCCACGGTCGTGCACGGGTCAAAGTCATTGACAGAGTCGTCAGAGTGTTATGGGTTGGCACATTAAACACGTGACAAGCTTAGCGTTCTCGTTTTTGGTGACATGTTTTCCAAGTATGCGCGACATGCACAGTAATAAAAAATAAAAACGCCTCAGAAATAACTAAATTGAGGAGATATGTGGCCTAGTGGTTAGGGCTCTGCATTCTGGATTAAAAAGTTGGTGGTCCAATCCA
The DNA here is from genome assembly GCA_030062745.1 of Capitulum mitella. Lineage (NCBI taxonomy): Eukaryota > Metazoa > Arthropoda > Thecostraca > Pollicipedomorpha > Pollicipedidae > Capitulum > Capitulum mitella. The sequence continues at coordinate 20,555,209 of CP099839.1, forward strand.
CATCACACTAAATTTGCGAAGGAGCCAAAGAAGACGAATTGCAGAGACCATTTATCATCATTGAAAACCCATTGATGTTACCGTACTGCACCATTTGGCGTCCAGCGTAAGACCATTTCAAACATTTAGCACCATTTAGCACCAGTTGGAAAGACCATGTGATACTATTTTGTGCCTAATGATACAAACAATAGACACTGTTCCAAATTATTTGATGTAACCATTTGGGACCATTTGAAAAAGGTCCGAAATTCAGACTGGTAAGCCATTAGCCCTATTCCCGGCAGGGGGGGCGGAATCCGCCCCCCCCTCGGGTTTTTTGCTTGCCAATTCCAGGCTTTTTGACGCAGCTTCACGAAACTTGGTGACTTTTCCTAGCTATTCCTTCTACGCGCCGTGACAAAATTTCGAAATTCTATTTTGCTCAGGGGCGGAGCCAGGCAACGTTTTTGGGAGGCACCTCAGGTCATTTTTGGCCATGTTGAGGGTAAAAGGAAAATGTCTGCCAAAAACAGAGTTTTTAATATAGAACTTAAAACTTTATATGAATATATAGCTAAATAGTTGGGCAATGTGCATATGTAATTTTGTTTATCTGAGGTCACTTTACCAGGTCAGGTCAAGGTCAAAAGTCAAAATTTGTTTTTTCGCAATAATTTCAGCGTCGTTTTTTCAAATGCCAAACCCGGAATATATATGACGTAGAAAGATGCCCTCTACTTGTGTACCAAGTTTCAGCTTGATATCAGGTCAGGTCACGGAGCTATGACCTAAAATGTCAGTGCGCGTACCCTATATCGCAAAAGCCAAAAAATGAACTTTTTGGAATAGAGTGAATTTAATCGATTAAAAACGTTTACAGATAATATTGAATGCACACGACATCATTCCAGGTGACCCCAAGGTCACTGGAGGTCATTTAAGGTCAAAGGTCACAAGTTGATCTGAGAAACGTGTGACCATGACAGTTCCCCCTTTTTTATGTCCCTGGGACCGCCTATGCTAACATTATACAAACATTGTAATGCGATTTGTACTTCTTTAGCATAACATGACTAGCAGAAGCTAAAAAAGTGTTTTGGCCTCTTTTGTTCATTCCGTTATTGGAAAACTAATCCCCCTATTTTTGAAACCCTGTGAACGCCCATGAATTTTCTCAAAATTTCAAATTTGCATACCCATGGTAAAAGCCCTATCCATAATCTCTCGATTGATGCCAGTTTCATCGAAATCGGTCCATAAACAACGGAGTTATAAGAAGTCAAAAAGTACCCCCCATTTTGACATTTTTGCCCCCCTGTATCCACAAATTTCAAAATTTTGAAAATTTCTTTTTATCAAAATGTAGTTCACGTCACGGCAAATCGATTGCCGTTTGTTGCGATGAAATCGGATAAGTAGTTCTCGAGATCTCAGGGGGGGCCGAATCCGCCCCCCCCTGCCGGGAATCGGCCATACCGTCTAGCCCTCCGGGAATAGGGTTAGGGGCCTATTGGTCTCATCCTTATTTATTTTGTAGGGGACTTCTGGGCCATCGCTCGGCATTGTTTCCTTTCAGACTGATGGATCTCCTGCCAGTCACTGGTGTTTACAAGTTCTTTTCGTGTACTTTTCTGTGGGCCTTGACCTTCCGAATCCTGCGCTGGGCTCCCATCCTTCTTTTTAGCATCTCAGTGTTATCTGAGTTAAAACAAAGAAGATGTTAGTGGAGAGTCAAAGGCTGTCTTGTTGATAGTAATGGCCATTTTGCAAAACGCAACAGCTCTTTCACGAGGAAAGCTGATAATGGATTCAAATTTCCTTTGTATACAACAAGCTCTTTCCATCACTGTATGCAAGAGATTTGAGGTGTCAGCACCATATTCCTATAGAGTTCTGGAGCTGCTGATGTGTGATGTGTATAATGATGCCAAGCACTTGAGCTACGCTAGACCATTCTCTTACCTGCGTAACAGGGCCGTCGATTTCTGTGACTGATTGGGGGGCCGAGCCGAGAGCCCGACAACCTAACCTCCCCCCAAATGTGGGTTTCTCGACGGATTTCGCCCACTTTGTTCTGATCAAGGGAAATTTTGGGGCTTTTTGTTACTGTTTCTCAAATTAAAGATTGATTTTATCCCCATGTATACAGATACATACAGGGAAGGAAGATACAATGATAGATATATTGGTTTAGACTTTATTCTTTACTTTTCGTCTTTCTCTTATCTGTTTTGGTCTTTTTACGTTATTTTTACCCTTTTCCCTTTAAAACCGGCAGAAAATATTGGGTAGGCCCAAACCAACATTGGGTGGACCAGGACCCCCTCAAAAGAAAACAAATCGACACCCCTGCTGTGTGTCCAGTGACACCACGTATCAGAATGAACAAAACGATCGGAAATATCTTGCTCACATTGCCATCGCTTGCGCGTGTCAAGACCGCGAGCACTGAAACTCGGTATGAGCCACCAGATTGCCGTTCAATTCTCGTGTCAAGTTGACGCGTTTCGAGTTGACGAGTTTTTTGAACTGTGGTTGCCGAGAAAACTGGCCGGAATCCAGACAATGTCTGACGCTGCCGGCGATTCTCGTTTTACGTATTATCCCTATGGACTAAAGCTCTCAGGCGCGCATCACGCACCGACGACAGCCCGCAGCGCGACGAAGGTTGGCCCATACACTGGTAGAGCGCGAGACCTGTCGAACGGTGCGCGGCACGTGCGGATCCATCAGCACGTTTGGGCTCTGGACCGGAGCGCACATTTGTGGACAGACAGACAGACAGACAGACAGAGAAACAGACACACTCAGAGGTGTCGCTTTGTATTATTTTGCGAGGGTCCTGCCTCCACCCCATTGTTGATTTGTCCCCCTCCCAGTGTTGGTTTGTACCCCCTCCCCCAATATTTTCCGCCGGTTTTAAAGGAAAATGGGCAATAATAGCGGAAAAACCGCCGCAGTAGGCAAGAGACAGGCGGAAAATGTGGAATGGAGCACATAGTGACTCATTTATCTATCTTTCTATCTTCTATCTAGCTATCACAAAAGTCGGGTTTTGTCTGTAATCGTCTGAACGCGGCACGTGCTGTCTGTCTGACGTTGCTCGTCCATTATGCTGTAGGGTTGGCATTCAGTTTCTTTCGAGGCGATATCCATTCCGAATTCGGTGACGCTGCGTTGCCTATACAGCTCCCTTGCACCGGGGCCATTCTGAAAACAAAAAGTGGCCAGTTTTTAGCCGCACATGCCTGGTGTTAGGCCATGTGTGCTTCAGCTAGCTTATTTCATTGAATTTAGACAGACTGCAGCCGGCAAACGATTTTTTTGCAGAAAATCCGCACGAGGGCGCGCAGAACCTCACGAAAAGATGAAATGTGACCAAACCATTGTAACATAGATCATGTTTTGGGTTGACATGGAGCACAAAAGAACGGGCAACGTGACGGTATAATTTTCAATGTAGCAAACCTATGGCCTCCGTACGATATTGAAGTGGAATCGGTAAGAGATTCGAGAATGAGCGCATTTCCAGGCGGTTCGCAGTGTCCAAACGTGGATTGGAGGTGTCTGGGTGTCGGTACGAACGAAAGATGGTACATGGAGCTATAAAGTGGTGCTTTTTTCCAAGTCGCTGCGATCCCTGGGTCGCCGGCTTGTCCATTGCCACCGCCTGCGCGTCGCACGTGCAGCTCGCACTGAATCATGCTGTGTACTACGCGGTTGCTCGTTCAGTTCTCGTTTCAAGTTGGTACCTTTCGAGTCGATTCGTCCCGTGGTTGTCGAGAAAACTCTCCGCAATGGAAGCGATATTGGACACTGTTGATTATTATCGTTTTGATTATTATCTCCCCATGCGCTACCCCTCCCCCCATGAAGCGTGCATCAAGCGCGAACGACGGGTCGTGGCGCAGCGAAAGCTGACAGATTCACTGGTAAAACGCAAGACCTTTCGAACGGGTCGAGGCACGTGGCGATCCTTCAACTCGTTTGGACCCTGGATCGGAGTTAAGAATTCCGGGAGGGAGACAGGGAGACAGACCGGCAGAGAAGCACTGTGTTCAGATATCACATAGACACTCGGTAGCATTCAGATTCTAGTTTAAAACGGAATATTTAGTTTAAAATCGTATGTCATTTGTTTTCACATGCGTTTAATCTTTCGTCTTTGGCGACCGGGGGAAGGGGTAGGGACGGGCTCACCCATCGTAACGGTCTGCCCCAGCCACCCACAAGTGTGTCCGGCGCACACCCACCGCACCCCGATCTACCATTGGGGAGCTGTAGGTGGCTTCATACACAAATCCAAGTACCCATTACATAGCGTGGAACCAAGAAAATCCCTCAACAAAAAGAAACCGACAGATCTCATTTCAAGCACCGACAAACAAGCCCCCATACAAAATCAGGGGACCAGGAGGCTACCGTTGTACCTCGGCACCAGCAAGGCGTCGGCACGTCAGACCATGCGAGTACAAGAGGTGCCAGCGAGCCTCAGGCGGCCATTGTGGTGATGTCGGATCCGAACGTAACTGACAACCAGCTCCTTGGCAACTTTCATCGACAAGTACCACCTCACATTCCCGATCAGGGCAACATCCATCCTCCGCCGCCGGTACTGTCATCAGCTGCTACGCGAAAGAAAAAAAAGCAGTCACGCTGCTGACGCGAATATGCGGATGGAATAACACGACAGCTTGCGAGTGGCTGGGGCAGACCACTTGGCGGGGCCGGCAGGCTGGCGCTGCCTGCCGGACGCCATGTGTGTGTGGGTGGGCGCCGCTGGGGCAGGCGGGGTCCTAGGGCGCGCGGGCGGAGCCGGAGCCGGATCCGGATCGATCGGCGCTGATTCAGCGGCGGCTGGTGGTGGCCGCCGCCGTCGGTGACCGGACGGCGCCGGCTGCCAGCTCGTCAGGCCGCCTGTCGCTGCCGCCGCCCGGCCAGGCCGCAGCGCGCCACTCAGACCGACATCCACGGCGCTCGGAACACACGATACGCACTGGGAGCGTGTGGGTGTTCGGGATCTCCCGTCAGTCGCCGCAGCAGGCCTCGAGTTACCTTTTGACGTGTTTCTTGAAAGTTTGACTTGTTTAGTACGGCACGGGTTGGAAGTGGAGGCGCACAGTGTGCATGGCCACTGCACGTCCTGCCTGCTCTGTACCGGTGGCCCTGATCCTCACCTGACCCACTCCTTCCTTCTCCTGCCAGCACAACACCTGCTGCTACGTGAGCCTGACTGCTGTTGGTGTCGTTGTCGTCGTTCTGGTTGCCCTCTTCCATATGTTTTTGGACGTCGACTGGAGCTGTGAGTGGACGGTGGGCCGCAGAGCTGGTCTGTCTGGCAGTCCAGGCCGCCGCTACCGACAGGCCGTGGGGGATGTCTGGTGGACCAGTCGTTAGTGGGACACTGACGAAAAGGCTGGCCACTGTTAGCGTCTGCTGCGCGGATTGGACCGCAACTGTGCAGCTGCTCGTTTGCAGTGCCAGCCGCGATATCACCGAGATCGAGTTATCCGTGCGGGAGCCGTGCGTTAATCCCGACAGGTTGCTCTACCAGCTGATCTTTCGTGACGGGCTGCTGTACCAGCTGGTCTGTCGTAACGGGCTAGTCTGTACCGACTGGTCTGTCGTGACCGGCCGCTGTACCAGCAGGACTGTTCTAACGTGCGGAGGCACCAGTTTTAACCCTCATCCGTATAGGAGGGGGGGGGGGAGCAGCCTCCAAGGTTTTCCGAAGATGACTTCCGCATGGTTTGTTTGATCCCCTGCGCTTGGTAAACTCTCTGGAGCATCATGTCCACATCTTATGATACAAAAATGTTCCCTCTACGTTACTATGGTAACGAGCTATGACGTCATAACGGGAACCATGTCAGCCGTTTTCGTGCACCAACGCAGCCTGTTGGCAACTGTCTCATTTCTGTATCATCGTAAGACGGCTGGAGTGCACAAATACAATACAACTATATCAGTCGACTCAAAACATCATGTTCTGTAGGATTTTACATATATTTGATAGGCTTATCATCATTGCCGGGATTATCGAGGGTGTAAACTACGGTCATAAGCTACGGCGGGAAACACGTTATACCTCCTTATCATCCTTATCGCAAACCCCTGGAAATGCGATACAGAACAGTTATCGCAAAGCGATCTATATATACTCGGATTGCTTGCGCTGTAATCAAATGCTATAAATTTGGTGGAACTTATCTGTTGTTTCATGAACAAAGAGCGGAATGCAGCGAAGGTCTGACTTGCTCCGACGGACAAGGTGGCGTCGGCCGCGGTGTGATGATCCTATGTCACATGCCTAGAATCTAATTTTTGTGGTGGATATCGACTTAAAAACGCCAATGATCCGAGGTCATTCTAGGTCACCAGCTTAACCCGCGCACGACCATCAGTCCGTTTCGAACATGGGCGACTGGGGGGTGGGGCAGTTGGCCGTCCCCCTCTAACTCACGAACGGTTGGTCGCACGATAAAAATAAGCACATCGTTGGAAAGCTTGTCACGAGTAGAGCTCGAAACTGGTCTCATTTTTAGTTTTAGATAATATGTAAGCAATTTACGCCCTACATATGTGTTCCTCATAGCCGACTGCATGAGACCGAGAAATGGCCTGCATCTCAAGGGCTGTGACTAAAAACGCTTAGGTAAAGGCACCAGCGCACAAGTAAAGGTCCGCGGATGCCGATACACGTCTAATTTCCCAGATTTGTTCAATATATACGCCGAAACGTTGAGTTAAAGACACGGCATTTCTCGCGGCAGCCCTAGGCGTGCACTGCTGCCGGATGCGGTACCAAATTGACGGCAACTAATTTTAGCGTTCCTTTATTTTCGCGAAAAAAGACGATCTATGTATATTTGATTGATCTTAGAGGTTCTTGTGATGATTTTTCATGCTTAAAGTTTGGAAAAATTCATTAGTTACCAATGTACAAAATTGGCGGAGCTTTATTGGCGAGAGCCTGTTTATTTCCAAAATATGCTACTTTTTCGAACTTTTTGAGATTCCTGGTATTACTTACGTCTCTGCAAGCTAGTTCTGCCATTTTCTACCCATTCTGAGTAATTTATCGATAATTTTGACGGTGGTAGATTTTGGCTCAACACAGTTATTCGTGACCTGACCTCAGGTCAGTGGCTGGAAGTCATTGATACTTTGCCCAATGACGGTAACTAGATGTCTGCTTGACTCCACACTAAAAATGTTATGAAATATTCCACCAATTTCCGAAAAAAACGACAACATGTGTTAAAAATAAGCTTGACCTTAGGTCAATGACCCGGAAAATTCCGAAAAATCTGAGATAGCACATTTGTTGCATCAATCACGTTCACTAATTCCTGAAAGTGTTATGGAGACATCTTGTTTTGCGAAAAAGTTAGAGGGCGCTAAACTTTTTTTGACATAGGTCTGTTTGACCTGACTTAGGTCAGGCACCAGACCTGACCTGAGGTCAAAATTTTGACACGAGATGTAAAATTGATGGAGCAAAAGGTACACAAAATTTCGTGACTCTGTGTTTGTTGGTTCTCTTGCAATCCCAGAAAAACCTCAGGGGACAGTCAACTGCCCCCCAGTCGGGGCGGGTTAAGATAACCTTGGATGACCTAAGTTGACCTTAAGATGTCTTGCAATCATAGTGTTGGTTAATTCAGATGCTACAGTTGACTTCAGAATATATTGCTACAGTCATAAGTACCCCTGCAGCTGAGGGAACGCATTTCAGCCGTCAACCCCGTTGGACAAGGGGTCAGACAGACGGACGCACAAACAGTTGACAAGCACTGATATCCGTTTGGCTGCAGTTCAGTTCATCCTTTTGCGCTTAAACTCGAACAGTACAACTTCCTGCCAATTTTGACCTTTGACCCGTGTTGGAAGGTCAGCTAAGTCATATTCCTCTTCTGTAATCATGACGTTTCCTCGGAGAATAAATGCAAACTACATCAAGGATGTTCGTTTGTCCATGGGAATGACGTATGAGTTTTATTGATTGTGATATACAAATCCGAAAGTATTTGCGGTATGCAAAGTCCAGTATATGCTCTAAACGTCAAAGCAGAATATAATTAGCAAAACTTACCTCATGATGTAAAAAACTAAGGCAAAATGAAGAGTGATTTTAAGACTTACAAATTTTCCCAGTTATTTATTTTAGCAAAATCGCGGCGTACCGTTTAGTATAGATGTAGCATTCAGCCCAGGAATTTGAAACATCTCGTTTAAAACATACTACGTCATTAGTTTCCACAAACTTTTAACCTTTTGTACTAGGTAACCGTGGACCCGTGCAGAAACGGCGAGCGGAAAACCTCCGAGGAGATTATCCCCTCCCTAGACAGAGTTAACAGGGCACGTTATTTGTAAACGTATGGCCGTTGCACGGAAGTCAGCGTTAAAAACTGATATCCCGAATTGCTTCCACTGTGACGGAGCTCGCTGAACGAAACGTTTGCGTTATTGAAAGCAAAGGTGCGATAACTCGAGCACCATCAACTTAACAAAAAATTCAGCCTCGTTTTGACGACCGAAATAAAGTTCATGACCGGGCAACCATACATACCGCTTCTTTCTGAGACCCATGACAAAAATTGGCACATCAAACGAATGACATTACCTCTGGATTGCCCCCAGAACATGACATTCAAGAGCGATTCTTTCAGGTCATACTGAAAACCTAAAGGACACAATGAGCACAAATTGCAGTTTTATTTGGACTGAACGCAGCAAATGCGGTATGAAACCTTTGGCCTTACTTCCATGATTCTTTACCAAACACATACACGAACAGAGCACACTCCACAATTCTGAAGAAACTATGACGGCATCTGAACGTCGCAGCGCAGACGTTGACGCTGACTGTCACAGAATCCTGCGACAGCGCGACCACCACTCCGGCGTTGAACGAAGCAGCCCAGGAAGGCAAACCTGATCGGCACGGACTCCGCGGCGGGACGCAACTAGAGTCCAACCAGCCTGACACATCAGTCAAGACATTTTCCACTCATGACGTGGCGTGGCGAGGACAAACAATCCCAGGCCTCCGTAAAAAACCGGGTGTAACGGGGATCACAATAAGACGCGGCCTGCTGCGCAGTCGGCCTGTCCGCCAGGTCTCGACGCACCGCCCCTGATGACGTCGACACCCCGTCCGGACATGCGTGCCGGAACGGTACCCCAGTCCCCGGGCGAGAGCAACAGGCGGTCGGCGGCGGCACCGCCCGCGGCGTCGGCCGCAGGCCGGCCCGCCGGGTCACTGCACGGCCGACAGTCGGGGCCGGTCGGAGCCGGCCTCCGGCTGTGGCGAGGCGGAGTCGCCACTCTCAGTGCCGGCCGCCTGCGACGTGGGCTCGACGCCGTCCGGCGTGCTCTTCACCTCACGCGCGCCGAATATCTCGCTGCCCACTCGCACGTTTGTACTGCCCACAATTATCTGAAAACAGACCACCACCGACCACGTATGAACATCATCATCATCATTAATTGGTCTAATCTCCGCACACACGGCCTTCATGAACAAGCGTCGCTGACAATACATTTATAAGAAACGTGGACAGGAACGCACAAGCAATGCAGAACAACGTGATAATTCATGTGGAAAGAGTATCACGAGCATACCGTGATAAGTTACTCAAACTTGACTGCGATACTGCAAGAAAAAACTAAACGCAACAGTCACCAGAGTAAAAAAAAATCGCTGAGCTCATCCACGTCATGGTCACTGAGTCGCCCCACGCCACGCTATCGCTCTCACTCGACGGATGGACAAGTCCCAGGATTCCCCGACAGGAACCCATTTCCAGACAGCAGTGGCTCGGCAACTACAACAGCGTCGGGCCAGCTCTGTCGGTACGGGGGCAGCTGGAGATGGCCGTCAGTGGCCGGGTGACACGGGCCGACACATCACCGAGGTGGGGGAAGCCGCCACGCACGGTGGTGGACGTCCGGGGATGCCTCAGCAGGCGATGCATCATCACAACATCACGCTCATCGACCAGTGAACCAACCGGGATTATGTCAGCCGTTCCGGACGCAAACAGTCATACAAAACGGGACTCGGACAACGACAATCGATGTCAGGATACCAGCACTTAACAGCACCCATTCAAGTTGATTGTCAGGATTTAGTAGCGTGGGAACTAAATGTAGCACAGTCCAGTCAGTAGCACAGTAGCAAAGTCCAGGCTACCAATCACGCTCATCTACATTCGCCACGGCAATTGCTCAATCTCGAAATGTGTCCACTGCCGCCACAGCATTCCGACCCGAGATACCGTGAGACTACAGCCGAGTGTTCCGACCAGAGGTGTCGTCAGACTGCAGCCGGTGCTCAGACCAGAGACACCATGACACTGCACACAGTGTCCGCGTCAGAGGTGCTGTGAGACTGCAGCCAGTGTTCAGACCAGAGGAGCCGTAAGTCTGCAGCCAGACTGTTCAGAGCAGATGCCGTGGCAATGCAGCCAGTGTTCCGTACCGCATGTTCATAGTCGGCAGACATCCCCATAGACAGCTCCATCTGGCGGGGACTTATTCCCAGCTCCTGGCAGACGTCTTCTCGGCATTTCAATAGCACCTTCAGACAGCGAAAAACATCAGAAATTAGGGCGGTTTTACGTTACCATACGGCCAACGCAGGACCGACTCAGGCTAGTACGCGACCACGCCACTCCGGCCATCCGCGACGAATGTCAACCGACAAATTAGTGGCGGCTACTAACGAGGCCTGCGTCGAAACCCAGTCTCCAGGTGAGAAAAAATGACTGCATACTGCCAATGCTGCATCGGCATATAGTAACCGATGTTTGCAACGTCGCTATGCATCTCGGCCCCGTGATGTGAGATTGCGTATTGTAAAACACTCGAGACGCTTCCTTTACGTCAACGACCGCAGCCCTATGTGGATTTTTTCCTGAAATGCCCTCAAAAAGAGGTCATAAATTAGTGCTCCGTCAAGGCGCTGACTCCAGAATTCCACAGAGAACATAAAAGGATTTCAAATTTATCTACGTAGCATATTAGAACAATCAGAGCGGTAGTTGTAGAGTTATTTGCCAAGAGCCCCGGGTGTGGAGAGGGGGGGGGGAGCGCCAACCCACGGGCACTAGCTGATACTGACACCGATCTGGGGATTCATTTGGCGGCCAATCCGTTTGAAAGACCCATGGGCAGGTTGAGGGTAAGGGCTAGAGCTCTGTCCCTCGTCACTTGGGCCTACGCGTGTCCACGAAGTCGGTTTCACATTCTCTTCCGCGCCCCTAGCATTCATGCAAAATACGGTGTAGTGACCAGCATTGATCTAGTGCGACAAAGACAGTGAAACACTATTTCGATTTTTAGCACCGCCATAAAAAGGCATATGGAAAAGGGAGTCGGCAGGTTCAGGTAGCCGGATGGTTTACAGCATGGCCTACTCAAAAATCGAATTCTCGCGAACGCCTACCGGCGGCAGCGAAGAACGATGCAGCAATCGCTTTAACGCTTCAAGATTTTTTTTTATTAGAACAGTCGGGTCTTTTTGCATCTGATGAGTGCATTCTCTACCTGTCAGCGTACGCTTGACTCTCAGTCAGTTCTTTTTTTCGTTGTAAGTTTTGAGATCAGTTCCTTTTTCTTCTCACCTGGAAGTCGGGATTAGGCCCTTTGGTCATATCATGGTTGAACTTGCCAATGGTCATCAGGCCAGTGAGCAACAGGGCAGGGCATTCTTGCCGAACGTGACGCACCAGGGCCACCGCCTCTGTTACCTCCACGCCGCCCTTGTCTGCCAGGGACAACAGGACAACCTTTGCTATCACAAGTCGACAACAATCATAAAGCGTAGATCCTCATGGCTTCTACCGATCAAAAACTGACACAAGATACCAAATACGTAAAGGTGTAAAGGTCGGCATGTACCACAGATGGTATCATGTACCAGTTTTCCCGTTCCACCTTAAGGTTTTCACCTCTTCCACCCCTTCCGTCTCCCATCCCTCGCAAACGAGAGAGAGAGAGAGAGAGAGAGAGAGAGAGAGAGAGAGAGAGAGAGAGAGAGAGAGAGAGAGAGAGAGAGAGAGAGAGAGAGAGAGAGAGAGAGAGAGAGAGAGAGACAGACAGACAGACAGACAGACAGACAGACAGACAGACAGACAGACAGACAGACAGACAGACAGACAGACAGACAGACAGACAGACAGACAGAAACGGCCAGTGCTCTAACTCACTCTCCTCGCCGCTGGTGTTGACCTGCACCATGACGCCGAGTGGGTCCAGGTCGGCCTTCTCTCTGGCGGCGTTCAGCGTGTCGGCCAGTCGGGCCGAGTCGATCGTCTCCACCATGCTGAGCGACGTCAGCCGGGCCATCTTGCTGGCCTTGTTCCGCTGCAGCCGGCCGATGAAGTGCCAACTGATATCCGGACACAGCTCCAGCAGCTGTCGACACCACCACCGCTCAGAATTGATGGACTCTGCATATCTCTGGTTGGCGATATGACTTAGAGGACGTCTGCTCTACTCCTTACAGTACTTGTCTACGGGTCATGAGGCCTCAGATTCGAGTCTACCAAGTACCGATAATCACCATCCCTCGTCAAAGCCTGCCCGAGAAGCCACGTAGCGTGAACGAAGGTGGTCAAGGGTCTCCAAAGTTCTGTGAAAACGACGATATAAAGACGGCAATAATTTAAAACTTTGTCACCTATTTCAGCAGTATATGTTATACTGTGAACGGTGAAAATATATGAAAAATAATGAACAGTGACAGTATACCACATATGAACCACCATACAATGAATTTCTATAGGCGTTCTCTTCTACCAATGCTGATCTGAAACATGCCAATATTCCTCTGAGCCCTACCAATCCCGTTTTTGAAATATGTATGAAAGTATGAAAATAAACTCCGTTTTTGATATGTTCAGTCATAAATGGGTGGCATAAAAAGCCAATGGCATAAAAAAGAGCAAGAAATCAGGAATTTTCTAGACAGAGTGATCGCACAAATTAATGCATGCTATTCTTACACATTTCCTTACTTAACCATAACCTGAACAGTGGTGTCGCTTTGTGTAAATAATTGCTCGGCCAAGCCGAGTTAGAGAGTGCGACGATAATATACCACACGGGGATTGATGTCAGGTGGATAAGGAGCCGGCCACAGAGTCCGATATGAGGCAGGCGTTTGGTTCGAGTCTCAGAAACGGCACCCGTATTTGGTCAGAGACTGAAAGGGTCAGCCGGTCACGGCCGGCCGTGTCGTGGGGTCTCATAGCAACGTAAAACTGTCCAGTGCTTTCTGATTCGACGTCTCGGAGAAAACTGTTTTATCTGGAAACACGTGGGCGACATTGCCAGGGGGCGCGCAGCCAGCTAATATATATATATATATATATATATATATATATATATATATATATATATATACGCTCAGCCTATCTCATAGATGAAGAAAATAACAGGAAATAAAAAACGACTTAGATCAAAATAAAATGGGCCGAATACGGTGAAAAACTCAGATTTACGGCGAGGTTAGGTTGTCAGGTCTTAGGCTCGGCCCACCAATAATTTACACCAATTTATGGGTTTTGCGTTGGCAAATTTCTATGCCTATACCACGCATCTGTAAAACATATATACACCAATACATATATACCGATATATATATACATATATACATATATATGTATATATAACCTCATATTGACCCAGGACCTAGCTCGATCTGGGTCACCATTTTCCTCAGATAGTCACGAACTGGTATTTTACACATACCCTTGCACGTATTCCAGTTTGGGATACCTATAATCTTCCATCTGAAAAATAAAAACGGTCTATCCAATCGGAAAAATGGGCTCTGACGTGAGCTGTGACCCACGATAGCATACGAGGGTTTAACAATGTGGTATACCCGGGGGTGTATCTTCCAGAGGATTCATCTACTTTTTGAACAGCCAAATACGTCCAATGGTGGCGGAGTTACTGAGTGGGGGCGCCTGATGCTCCGGCCTCCCCCAGCCCCCCGCCGGCCCCTTCCCCAGCAAGTGGAAGGTGGAGACATACCCCAGGAACTGTCGGATAATAAACACATCTGCACTCGTGACCCGACAACTAGCTAACATATAAACATCACTGTCAACGGCAGAATTGGGTTGCCTGGAGCATGCAACTGCACATTTCTCCATGGACTCAGCCACGGTTTGCAGCTGCGGCGGAGGAAAAGGTGACGGAGAAGTCCACGTGTAACCCTGCCTACCTACAAACGTTCATTTTCCATCCGGTCTTAGCCAATTCATTTACGAATTCCAACGAAACAAAATAAAACCCCAATCGTCATGAAATCGTCCAATTCAATTTTTGCCAAAGTTTGCAGGGATCGTACGATGCCAATATTAAGATAAGGAAAACGTCTCGCCCCCGTGGCGGAGTCCATGCAGTTATCTCTACTTTAACGATATCTGATTTTCTATCTCCTTTTTAAGCGGCAATGCCGCTGATTGCGACATTTCGCCACCTTTCCGGTTACCAGTGTCTCCGTTGTCTTGACAACCGATGGGCGGCTTTCGGCGATGCAATCGATAGCCCGTCATCCCTGGCAGCGCAAGTGCACATTTGAAGACTTCAAGGTCAATGGTGACGTCACATGTTGAGTCCAAGCCCGGAAACTGGCGGCCGCTTGTGCAACGGACACGTGCGAGTGTAAAAATTCTCGACGCAAAAGATGCCGATCGATTAAGAATCGCATTAGGGCTGCCACAATGGCTGGAGTTAGTGAGAGGTGCTTCTCGACGGAGGTTCCAGAACTCCTTGGCAGCACTGGGAATTGTCAAATTCGCCCAGCTGTCATCCGCTTACATACAAGGTTACCCATTTTTTATGACGCGATTATGATCATGATAACAATAACACGTCATTCGAAATCGAAGGAGCTGAAAGTGTGCTCTGCACGCTTTTACCGACTGGAATTTCATACATGCTGGTCGCTCGAAAAGGTTCAGATCTAGGTGTTTCCTTGCCTGTAAGTATGTCGAACCTTCGGAGCCCCTGGCGCCCGAACGCGCCAGCCAGCCGCGACACAAGTAACACCGTCGGACTCGGCGGACAGATTGTGGTGTAGGTTTCGAAGCGATTCGTGGCGTGTGGCACGTGCCACGTGGACCTCTGCAGAATTCAACCAATGACGGGTACAGGTCAAACGGGCGGGTGCTGCTGAATCAAGACTTGGTGGCAACATGGGCCCCATTTGCGGGTGCCTGCTTTTGTGGTCGGCACCCACGTGCGATCTACGTGGCGATCCACAAGCACGTGTTTCGATTTGGACACGGGGACCTCCAGCTGCCAGAAGCAGTGGCCTAGGCGGCTGACATTTGGTGGGTAGATAGCTCGGCACTGGGGCTATCCAAAGGCACCCCATATGATGGGCAGCATGCAACGGGTCACGTGCAGCGCGCGAGCGCTTCGTTTACACCCCTGTGCTTCTATGGGCCAATTGTCGGCACGCAAACGGCGCAGTTTGGTGCGATGATGGGTTGGAAAGGCGGACGGGCAGCTAAACGACCAGTTTCGATGGATTCAGACCGAAACGGGTGCAGCTTGCACATGAAACGCCAGGCGCCTCAGCGATCAACACACTTCCTTCATTGCCGCAAAATATTGCCGCTGGAATATTGAAAATTGACGGAAAGGAGAACGTCATACGTGGCAGTCAATATATACGGCTGCTTTGCATGCCAACTTCAGCCTGATGTGCGCGGGACGCACATGCTGAGATGTGCCCCTTTGCGATTCAGGCCTGGCTATATATGAAGCCTTCTGATACATGCAATTTACTGAGTGATTTCATTCCAGACAGCATTTGCTCACTGGCGGTCATAGCTGGGTGGCTAGGGCGGATGTCTGTGAATCCAACACAGGGGGTCCGAGCCCTGCCGGCCGCGAAAAATTTTCGCAACTCATAATGCGCCGTTGTTAGGCAGATTTCTCTCACTGTGCAGTGATGGCAATGCTGGAACTAAACGGGCGCACAGGGTTCCGTGCGACACAAGATTCGATTTTGACCCAAAGCAACCGCATAACGCCTTGGTTTACCTCTGGTTTATAAGCCACAAGGAAGCTTGGTTCAAATTATTTTCGAAACCGGGACCGTTTTCGTGATAACAGCACTTATAATGCATTGTGTCCAAGAGGCACAAAACACATTAAACACCTTACTGTGCTTTGTGACCAAGAGGCAACTGCGTACCTCCGACCGAACCGCTGACTACAGCATCGCCATGGCAACGCAGCGTGCCCATGGCAACGCCAACCCCCGTGATGCTTGTAAGAAGAGGACACAGATACATACCTTAGGATCTGTAGACTTTTCCAGGAGTTCATTAACATAATTTTCACCAAAAACTCTCTGCCCTGCAGCATATGCTTCAATGATATCTTCCACTGGTTTAGTCTTGGAAACAGCCACCATTCTGGGCTGGAAATATTGCAGCTCCTGGAATTGGTGAAAAAGAAACAAGGGTTACGAGTGGCTACGAGTGAACATCGTATACAAACACGCAACACCCGCTAATACTTCTTTTCAATATACTCGGGCTGCCAACTTTGAACTAAACCCAGATAAGACGATCGTCGGCTACATTCAGATGCGGAGGGAATGAGGGTAACTTGTTCACTCACTAAATTGCACACGTCCAAGGCTACGTTTAGATCCGCATACATACACAGAACTTTCAGAACTTTCGGAAACGATAACGTTTTCTGGGTTGATGAACTCCGCGACACTTCACATATCGTCTGAGGATCTTGCGTCTGTCGCTCACGTAGCGCCCGAACGGGATAAGGGATTCTGGCGCGAAAAAGGCCATCTGATAGATCGCCGGGGCCCGTGCCTTTTCACGTGTCGTTACGCTGCGTCTCATCTCCAAGTTGGTGTGGAAATTAAGGCAGAGGTCGGAAATTTTCCTGTATCACCTACCTACAAAAAGAGAAACCGAAAAAAACACGAGACTCAAAAGTAAATCTCCACTTCTCCATTACCATGGCTAATCTCGGCCATTACTGATCATACGAACTCGCAATGTACCCTAGTGCAATTGCAATGGAACGCAATCACAATGCATCCAGCGCGAAGGAATGCACCGTGCACGTGGCATTTAAATAACATTAACTTATGGGATAGTGACTTCGAACCCGAAGTCAGAGCTCCTGGCCCAGATTCGGTTCATCCTGGCGGCTTAGTGACCCCGTTTCTCGGGCTCCTGGTTCTACTCCGCCGGTTCACTCCTCCGCTTGTTTGCCGACGGTCTGAATCAAGGACCTTAAACGCCGCAGGCTGCTTGCAACTGATCCTCGACACATGGAGCATACTTTCCTTTGGCCCTGAGACATCCGTCTGCCTCAGGGCCACAGGAATCCAACGGGCACGAGATAATTTTTTTCAGTCTGCAGCGTTAGATCAATGGACAATAGGGACTGAAAGAAGACAAAAGTTCACAGGAGGAGGCCGCCTCTAGAAACTATCGTGGCACAACGCACCGTTGCACCGTATCGAAGGCGCTGAAACAATTGCCGTACACTCCTTCGCTTCATACCGGTCTGGACATTTAACCAAAACAGGCTTAGGAGCATTCCACGACAAATTGATAAAAGCCAAACACCCTCATATCCCAAATTTTGATGAAAATTGGTGCCATGGGTCATTTTGGACGCCAAACACGGCTAAAACATTATTTCATCTATCAGATCAACGGTCGGGGAGTAATGAACTTCGAAACTTTGAGAACGTTGGTCGGTATGGGTATATTTGACAATCTGCAAAACTGGCGAAATTCAGACAGTAAAATGATACTTGAATACATCACACATACATACACCAAACACTCAAAAACAGTGTTTCATCCAGAAATGTTCAGGAAATCTGAATACGATGCCATTCTGGGCAGTTAGTGACGTTTATTCACGTATATCGTGGTTCCTTTGCTTCAGTGAAGGACACGATCACTTTCACATTCTCGGCTTGATTTCCCACAGCGAGTAAAGGAACAGTGCAAAGGGTGCATCCAGCACTTTCCCGAGCGAGGAATGGAAGTAAAAATGCATGAACTGATGGCAAATAAACTCCTTCTTCTGCGATTCCTTCTCTCTTGCACGTCCAGGCAGACTGGTTAGAGCGGCACGTTCCCCATGAATGCGCCCGTGGCGGGTTGTTCAAACCCGCATGAAGCAAAGGAGTTGTAGGGCAATGATTTCAATGCCTTCAATCCGGTGCAGAGAGGCTTTTTGTTGTGCCACTGTAGTTCATCCAGGCAGTCTCCTGCTGTGAACTATGTGAGGAAACCCTCCTCCTAATACATAATTAATGAGCCTCAACATAACAATTCTGTAACAATAATTATTGCATAACCTTCGCCGAACGAAAGTGGAATAGATGCCACTTTCTCCCAGCAGTTTCTGGGGCCAAGGAAATATGGTGCAAGATAGCGTGGTGAAATTAGGCATAGCTGACGAAACATCCATGGCACCTGTTTTGAAAAAAAGGCGACCCAAGGTCATCTCAGGTTGCAGGGCTATGACGTCAGAGTTACGATGTGCCAAAGGCTTGCAAAACACTTTTTGTGCCAAATGTTGTTTTTGTTGTTTAGGGCAACAGGTGTGCAAAGATGGCATATTAAGGGCATGAGATTGGTTTAGAATGGTATTCTTCATGGAAACAGGACACTTTAAATAGATCAATGATCTTTTCAAGGTTGAATGGGGTCAATGATGTAATATGAACTTTTTGCCCTTAAAACATTTCTGTTAGTTTTTGGTACTGGATATGGTACTGGAGATGATTTCAGACCTATTTAGTCACAAATGTGTCATTTGTAACTTCAGAAAACTGGCTTATAGTTATCAAGCATTAAGTTTGACCTAGTCTAGCTCACAAGTTGACCTAATGGGGCTGAATGGGGTACCACTTGATTCTTTAGGCACACAGATATTGAGTGTTTTTTGTCAGTGATAGTAGTTAACTAGGGGCTTAATGGTGAGGGGCACCTACCATACCCTTCATCATCAGTGTGAATGAAAACTCCTCCCATCTGATGAGGGTTAATATAAGGAATTATATACCTAATTTGGCACACTATTACAAAATTAATTCATGATAGGCCTAATTACATCAAAATACAGGTGATGCTGATCTGATGAATTGAACACTCTCTACATCATGTCAACTGAGGTTATACAAGGTAAATTCGTGAAATGCAACATGCTGTCTTTTTTCTACATCTACCCAAATGACTTCAATCAGAATTTGTATGGATGCATTTAACATATTTCATTTGTCCTTAGAGGACTTCAAATGACAATCACCTGACTTGCACATATATAACTTTGCCTCACCTACTAGCAAGTAACAACCCACCAGATCAATGTCTGCTCTACTTTGACATAATGCAGCTTTCCAAATACTGAACTCAGTTTATGTCCACTGACTTGACCTACATCATCCTGCTTTGTGGTAGATAACATCATTTAAAACAGTAAGCATCCACAAAATTTGGTAGTGCTCAGTAGTGTAGATTTGGAGAAGCAAAAGGATAGAACATTTTCTGTGTCTGATCTCATTTGGCCTTCACTGACTTGACCTTGGTCATTAAGATTCTGGGGTATGTAAGACCACCATGCACACTGCATTGGTGTTGTTGCCATCAACTGAACAGATAAGGAGAAAGAGGGGAAGGGCAAAATCTCACTAGCGCACATAATCCCCAGAGTTTGTGATCAGGCATTTAACTAGACTGATGTTAAATTCCTGACAATGTCTTTTGATCAGGCCATTTATAGACAGCATGCATATTATATGCAAGATATAGAGATTTCATGCACAACTTTTAGAAAACCAATGGCAGGTCACTATTAACACTTTTAATTTCACTAAACAAAAAATCCATGACACAGTCTTCAGCTATTTGTCTGGAGCCCTCTAGGGCACCAAATGTTTGGTGCAAGATCAGAGAGTCATCACTGAGAAACTTGCTTCCAAAGAAACTGTTGTTATATACTGTTACATCCTGTGGCTATATGTCTTTACGTGTGACTGGATGCCCACATCTCATTCACAGCCTTCATCACCTATACAATAATCAGCATTGCCTTGGCCCTTCTAAATGCTTCTCTTGACATGGAGACTTGCATACTGTTACTGGCATCCACTGACTCATATACTCCATTATGTTGCATGTAACTATTCTGTATTGCAAAAGTGTACTTAAGCCTCCAAACATTGCTAAAATACAATTTACTGACATGGTTTGCTATGGTGGTATTTGGGGACAAAAGCCAAGCTTCTAGTAGTAAGTCCACTGCCCGACAGTGAATTAAACAATTTCTGTTTACAAAACATTACCTACAAGTTAAAACCATGCAAAGTAAATGCTAATAAAATGCAAGCACCCATGGAGTTGGGATGAAGTATTTTTCCCAAAAATAACAAATATTTTTGCATCCCTGGGAAAAGTGAGGATTCAGGAAACTGGTAACCAACTATCTGCAAACAACAATTTTGGTGCACCATCATGAACCTTATCTTGGAAATAAGAAAATGGTTGTCGAAAGGCCCAGCTTTGACAGCCATCATCTACGACCAGTTGTGTCAATTTGTAACCCCATTGCAACAATGGTCATGTCCGGGCTTAATGCGCCATTTCCCAAATTGAGCAAAGATCACTAGCACACTGCTGTCCGTAGATTTTGACTGTACCTTAGGCCTTTTAGCCTCTGCGAGTTTCACTTTTTCCAACACTGATGCAAGGCGTCGACCAATTTCACTCATTTTACCTATATTCTTCACACCGGAAAACATGCGCCAGTACTGCCTCAGCATTGCTCTTCCAGATCCTCATGGTGAATGACATTCGCTGCCAAATACCATGAAACTGCAGTTGGAATTATGGGAGGCCAGATGATGGCCAGTTTATATCTGGCAGTGTTTAACTACCACGGGCCGCTTGCGCCACCCCTGAAACACGAACGTACGCCATAAATGTGGCTGAAAGCATTCTGCAACCTTCTTGTCTAAACTGCCGGGTGTTGTACTTTGATGTGGACATTGTCCCATCCCCGCTATGGTGTGACGATGTCCAGTTAATCCTATTACCGTAGCCAAAGAGCATAGATGCATTTCTCTACGGGGGAGGGGTTCTTTCGGCCCCAGCTTCCTGAGATCCCGAGAACTACCCTTCCAATCTGATCGCGAAAGGGTGCGATCGATTGTCCATGACGTGAACTGCATTTTTATATAAACAGCGAGTATTTTTATTAACCGATGTTCATGGGCCGATTTTCGTGCATCTATAGCATGAATCAAGTGCCAATTAATGGGACTTTTCCCCTTGGCCCATATCTTCAATTTTTGGCGGAAATGTCGGGCGTTCACAGGGGTGGGAAAAAGGGAAGTTCATTTTCTTTTTCTGAATGGATGGCAAATTTAAAAATGTACTTTTCGTACTTGGAAAGGTCATTTTGCACTCAAAAAGTACAAGCCGTATTACGTCGTTTGTATAATTCTAGCATAGGCAGCAGCCGCACAACCAGAATTTTTAACCCGCGCACGACCGTCGGTCGGCGTCGATCACGCCCGACTGGGGGGCGGTTCACCGCCCGCCCGCCCGCCCGCCCGCCCCTCTAACTCACGAACGGTTGGTCACACGATAAAAATAACCAGACCGTTGGAAAGCTTGTGGCGAGTAGAGCTCGAAACTGGTCTCACTTTTAGTTTTATGTAAACAATTTACTAATGTGTAAGTAATTTACGCCCTATGTATGTTTTCTCATAGCCGACTGCATGAGACCGAGAAACGGCCTGAATCTCAAGGGCTGTGACTAACAACGCATAGGTAAAGGCACAAAGGTACAAGTAAAGGTCCGCGGATGCTGATGCACGTCTAATTTCCCATATTTGTTCAATATATTCTCCGAAACGTTGAGTTACAGACACGGCAATTTTTGCGCCGGCTGTCGGTGGGCACCGCAGCCGTGCGCAGAAAGGAATTAACGGGAACTAATTTTAGCGTTCCTTCATTTTCGCGACATAAGCCTATCCATGTAAATTTTATTGATCTTAGTGATTCTTCTGACGGTCTCTCATGCTTAAATTTCGGAAAATTCATTAGTTACCAATCTACACGATTGGCAGAGCTTTATTCGCGAGAACCTGTTGATTTCCAAAATACCCAACTTTTCAAACTCTGTGAGGTTCTTGGTATTACTTACGTCTGTGCAAGCCAGTTCTGTCATTTTTTACCCATTCTGAGGAATTTACCGCTGATTTTGACTGTGGCACGTTTTGGATCACAACAGCTATTCGTGACCTGACCTTAGGTCAATGGCTGAAAGTCATTGATACTTTGCCCAATAACGGTAACTAGATGTCTGCTTCACTCCTCACTAAAAATGTTATGAAAAGTTCCGCCAATTTCCGAAAAAACGACGACATGTCTTAAAAATGGGCTTGACCGTAGGTCAATGACCCGGAAAATTCCAAAAAATCTGAGATAGCAGATTTGTTGCATTTGTCAAGATCACTAATCCCTGAAAGTTTATTGTGCTATCTTGTTTTCCAAAAAAGTTACAGGGCACTAAACTTTTTCAGACATAGGTCCGTTTGATCTAACCTAGGT
This sequence comes from Capitulum mitella, assembly GCA_030062745.1. Taxonomy (NCBI): domain Eukaryota; kingdom Metazoa; phylum Arthropoda; class Thecostraca; order Pollicipedomorpha; family Pollicipedidae; genus Capitulum; species Capitulum mitella. The sequence goes on from CP099839.1 coordinate 20,577,840, forward strand.
CAGACACCTGACTCGACCTGAGGTCGAAACTTTGACACGAGGTGTAAAAATGATCAAGCAAAACGCACATGAAGTTTCGTGACGCTGTGTTTGTCGCAATCCTAGAAAACCTCAGGGGGGACGGTCAACTGCCCCCCCCCCCAAGTCGGGGGCGGGTTAATGGAGGGTACGTATGTATAACCTTAATGCCAAGAAGGTTAAGTGGGCATATTCCTAATGTTGAGTCCTATGATTTTGGCAAATTTTATCTTTGGTCTTCCCAAAGCAAGAGGATTCCTGGGAACCTTGGACTCCCTTTGGTTGCGACCCTGATGGGTGCCAGGATCGAGAAAAGGGGAAACTGTCATGACCGAATTTTCATCAGGTCAATTCGAATCACCTCAGATGACATCGAAATCACACAAAATGGTATTGGGGTACATTTTGTAGTGTCTGAAAACGATTCCAATCGCCTGGATTTGCTATATTCCTCGACATCCTGTCTACGATCTTCGTGATATAAGGTACCCGAGCGTCCATGTTAGGCACGGGCCTGAGACTTGAAACACAAGTAGAGAACATTGCTTTAAATCATATGTCCTCGAGTTTTCTCATTTTGAAAATTAACGTAAAAAGCTATGCATGCAAGGGCGGCGTGTTTTTATTGGGGTGAAGCGTGGGACACGAGGAGGCGGTGCCAAATTTGGTGTTGCTTTGATGCAGGGGCGTCGACTTCTGTAAATGACTGGGGCCGAGCCGAGGACCCGACAACGTAACCTCCCCCAAAATGTGGGTTTCTCAACGGATTTAGCCCACTTTGTTTTGACCAGCGGAAATTTATATTTCTTTTGTTCATATTTATCACATAAAAATGCATTTATCCCCATGTATAGGCATATGTATGGATAGAAGATAGAAATATAGATACGTCGTTTTATTTTATTATTTTACTTATATATATATTATTTTACTTTATATATATATATATATATATAATATATATTATTATTTTACTTATTTTATTTCGTTACTGCTACTCGTTTTCCATTAAAACTGGCAGAAAATGTTTGGGGCCCCAACCAACACTGGGGGTCCAAATCAACATTGGATAGGTTAGGGCCGTCTCAAAAGAATATAAATCGGCACCCTTGCATTGGTGTTGAGGACAACGGTGCTACAATTTGCATATCGGCGGAAACGCTGTTCAGTTCGTTCTAGTTAGTTTGCCGTTGTTCTTTGGTGCACATTTTCCTTTCTCTTTTAATACAAGCTTACACCCTGCGTATCATAATTTTCCTCGATAATTACAGCAATTACCACTTCAGCTTTATGAAAAACTTTGCATACAGCCAATTCGGCAAGAGTCTGTTTCTGGAGTGGTTCAGTCAAAATGGGGCAACAAATGGGGCCACATCCCAAGGGCGGCGGAACAGGGGCGAAGGGGGCAGTTGCCACCGCAACCTTAATAGCTGCGGGGCAAAATGATCACAGTACTTGCGTTCTACATCTGCCGGGAAGCATCAGAAATGTAAGTAATTAGAAGCTTTATTCAGTGATCGGCAGCCGTCCGCCGATGAAATGCAACTCAAGCCGCCATTCATGACGTCGTGCTGTCAGTAGAACGCGTCCGGTTGACACACGGGAAAACCGTGGGGAATCACAATGAACTCTCGAAACCTCCCATTTGAAACGAAGCTCGAAACGAAAGGAAAATCGTCTTTTTGTAAGGATAGAAGTCACGTTTTCTGAATGCATTCGGATGTGTTTTGGTTTGAACACGTCACAAATGTGTCTGGCAGTCATAGGAAGTCTGCAACTATCATTTTAACCCTAGTTCATCCCAGCGCCCTGTCCACCCTAATCCACACCAGGAAGGGCATTCTGCCCTTTCTTGCAATTCTCAGATTACGTTCAAACGACTGTATGGAAAGTATTTCTATAATCTCAACTTTTTCTGAATCCAGTGGGATTGGTCTTTGGCCACGCCCACACCCACATGGTGTATGTGTGCATGTATCATACACTATTACTTTACGATGGTTTCAACAGCTGACTGTTGAATGGTTGCAAGCAATGAATTTCATATCGTTCTTGAACATGATACATTGAATGCAGGAACAAGAAAAATGTCAATTCATCTTTTCATTGGGGCAATCGATTCTTCGCTAACTGTATGTTAATCTGCTTCATCAGTGATCATGAAATCACTGAGAAAACGGATCGTAACCTTGCAACATGACCAGCCAGTCAGTGCCGAAGGCTGCATGCATGTAGCAACGGTAATTGTGGCGATAACAGCACGATGAGTGAACAGATGACTGGTTGCCTCTGCCACCTGGTGCTTCGCCGTGGCGCTCGGCGCCTACGTGCTTGTGCCTGTCTGCGTGTGCGCATGTATGCATGTGTGCAAGTGCACATGCGCATGATGACATGTACCACAGTGACACATGAATTTACAGGAGACCAACAGTGAAATTCATATAGGAGAAGAAGGGGAAATTACTAAAACATGGGGAAAGGCTTATCACTTGTAGCCATACAAAGAGCGTTCGCATTACAAACAAACATAATATTTCAATAGGTCAAACCAGGTCAACCTGGGTCAAATGGGACCTGGCCGCCCGTGGCAAGTAAGTTCTTGCCATATATTTGTGGTCCCGAAACACATATGATTACCAAAAAATACTCAGAGACTGCAAACCGACAGATTATATTCTTTTGTCAGCCCAAATAATCCGTATAAAATGCGTCCTGTTCCCAGGTCACAGGACAAGAGGACATTTACGTGTGCAAAGGGCGTGAGAAGCACGGCGTATATTCGAGCTTCAAAGCTGCCGGACCAAACCCACAATCTCCATAGCAAACGTAAAAAAGACGGAAATTTAGCTGATGTAAGGTCAGGGACCTGGATGTTCCCAGAAAATCTCAAATAGCAAATTGCTTTGCCTGTCATGTTCTAGGAATGTGCCAAGCTTCATGTCAATCGATACATGTCACAAAGAATAACTGTGCGTTCATTTTTGACATTGCTTTACTTGGCATGACTCATGTCAATGACCCGAGATGACCCTAAGTTTAAAATTGACGCAGGGCGCAAAAATGGTGTAGGAAAGGGCACGCCACGTTTCATGTCTCTGCGCCTTTCCGTTTTTGGCTATCCTTAGAAAACGAGGGGGGGTCCCGGTCTGGCGAAGGCTAGCACTGGCCGCGTCAGATTTGTTGTGGCGGCGCCCTTTGGCGATCTGTACTTATCTCTACGTCACTAGATGGCACGGGCGGCGCCACCGTGGGGTAAGTGGAGTACCAGGACCCCACAGTCATTTGCCTGTGGGACACTGCCTATACCCAGTAGTACCCCACATTAATGGTAGGGTCTTAGATTTTTGAAATAAGATGGGAATGGTGAAGTTTTTTGGCATATGAAATTATTTAGGAAGTTTAACCATTTTGCGAAACTGGCTGGAGCGAGACATCAGTCCGACTTCGGCAGAGGATGTTAAATGCAGTGCATAGAAAAGCAAAATTTTATGATGTCATTTTGCCGGTGAAATTTAATTTGGGTTATCTAGCGACAAAGTTTGTTTTCATGGATGAAATCATGGACATCTTGCTGTTGCTTAGAGAACGAAAATTCCCAAATTTGTGAGAACATGAAGCGCCCAGAGTGCAGAAGTGAAGAAACGGTTTGTTTTGTTATGCTAAACAAAAAATCCTCTGTGGAGTGATTGCCATAATTACCGTCATTTCGGCTAAATAAGCAACAATTTTTTTGCATGGCAAAGATTGTTAATCGTAAAATGAAGTGGCCCAAGGGGAGAAGACCAGTTTTGAGGAGGTAGGGGACCTTCTTTCAAGAGTTCATCGTCTGGGCTGCGCCCTGGTAGTACCCCACCGTCAAAAATCCGTGGCGCCGCCCCTGCTAGATGGCATTGCGCAAGTCCATTATTCACGTGAGTTTTTATCGCATTTATTCATGTCGTGTTGATTTGTACAATGTGGTGTTGTCTTTTACTGGTGTGTGGCTCATCATCTTTATCAATTTTCTACTCCGAGATTCGGTAGCAACAGGGACGTAGCCAAAGGAAGGGGGGCATGGGGGCCATGGCCCCCCTGACCCAAGCGGTCTACACTAGATATATAGCGATTTCGCACGAATACGTAATAGTGATCATATATATTTTGCAAAAGCAAACGTCGTATGTTTTCCTGTGCGTTGAATACGAGGACCTTTGCCAAAATTGCTGTTTTTTTTTCTTACGAACTTCGTCATATATCAGAAGCATATGACAAAATTTGACATTTTCCCGCCCTATCCCCCGAGTCAAATCCCGGCTACGTACCTGGACAGGAGTATGGTCTGTTATGCTCCCGAACGAACTCTCTGATACGCAAGTTTTCCATGTGTTCCTACTCAGTCAAAAAGTATTTATTTACATATCGCTCGACCGTCTGTTGTGTTCGCCTGACGCGCATGTATAATGCGACAGTTCAAAAGAAGTTCAAGGTGTCTGAATAATGCGGCCCGGGTAGTTTTTGGTCATGACAGATTCCGTAGTCCTTCCAAAATGGATGTGTCAGAACGCAAACTACAACACGATGTATAGAAAAACAGCTTGGGGCTTCTTGCAGCACCTCCGCGCTTCGTGGAGTCGTGTCATGATGACACTCGCTGGCAGTGATTTGGGAACACACTCATTGTTTAGGATATCACGGGACTTGGTGTTACTCACGCTTTGAGGCGATTACCATGTGATGTGAATTGGACCAAGAGAAAACAATGTTCTCTCTCTTCTCTCTCTTTACTGCTAGCAATCTTATCATGTCTATGCCTGACTGTACCGATCTTATTCTATAGTGAAACTACACAACAGGAAGCACTCGAGCATCCACCCTCTCATCTTCGTTTTCCGAACCTTGCCCTTTATACTCCACCTCTATCCCAAGGGCGGCGAATAAGAGAGGCAGGGGTAGATGCCCCTCCCCCCGATTTTTTCGTCCTGGGAACATGCAATTTTGCCCCCCCCCCAATCCTGTGTGTATGTGATCGGGGCTTTGGGACGTTGCGACGATGTGGTCATGTGGCGCTCAGACCTAGTCGTTTTACTGACCTAACATATTAGTGGAAGACCGCTGAGTCGCTGCAGCCGGCGAGGATCGCATCATGAGTGTGGTTTTCGGAAAATTATTGTGGGTGCCCAAAACGCATATGGGATCATCCAGACATTGCGTATCGGAGAGGGGAGGGGGTTGTGACAGATGTTTATGCCTAAAGTTCAGAGAAATGAGTATAATAAGGTATTACGGGAGGTAAATTACAGAAGGACGACTTCCGTAAATCATGGGTGGCTTCATAGCGGCCACATCCTTAAAGGGAATATATCTATTTTTTCCGTTACCCAAAAACACACCCTGGGGGATATTTAAGATGGGTTATGGATTATCATGTAAACGAAAAGTGCATTTTGTTCATCGTAGACCAATATTTTGCGCATTTTGTTTATTGTATTTATCGGCAGTAATATCGGTATTCAAAGTGCAATACAAAATACCAGAGAAAGCGCCAGTCGGCGAGTGAAAAACACGTAGATAAACTTTGGACGCACCCGATGCTTACCCGACACTCTGCCTGCTGTACCATATGCACTTACAAACGGCAGCGACGATTGTTTTGACAAACAACACTAAAGTATTTCGACCTATTTATGTAATACATACCTGCGACGGAGATTCGAGGAACAGCAGCGATACGTGCCTGAATCCATGATGGCCGCCTTCATGATTTTGGTGTTCGTCAACTGTAAGCTTCGACATCGCTGAGGCTAACGATACGCTGACCTGACTCATCGGCGATTTTAGTGTTGAAAAGAAAATGGGGTAAATAGATTAAACTTGGGCTGGCAGCCAGCGTACTCACCTACTCCAATAAAATATGAGCGAACGAGAGCGAAGTGGCAAGATTGAATGGTACGTATGCTTTGATTCATCAAAATGTTCTCTTCATTCGTACGTGCACAGTAAAAAAATCACAATTTGAGTAGATACACTCTTTTTAATGGAGGTCCTTTCTCCAGGACCCGACTTGACACAGTGTCACTCAGAGGGTGGTGGGGAAAAGCAGCCTATGGGTTACCATGGAGTAAATGAGTTCCGATTATTGTTTACAAAGTTACAAAGTTGATTGTAAACAATAGGTAGGTGTAGGTGAAGGAGGTGGTTAACGTCATGGGCCTGAGAATATAACTATATTTCAATATTTAAACATAGGTTAAGTTGTGGGTGCCCATTTCCACTTTGTGGGTGCCGGAGCACCCACAAAGGAAACCACACCCCTGATCGGCATCAAGATTCAGTTTTCTGTGCTGCGCATATGGCTGAAAAAACAGTCCCCCGGATAAACTGGGAAATTTGACCCGAAGCAACAAAATGAGATTCGTCGCAGCCAACAAATGCCCAAAAGGCAGAATTCGTCACCCTTGGTTCAAGGGGAGAAGACCGCTTGCGCCTCAGGCCTCAACAGAAGACAAACACGTGATGGGCAGTCAATGGACAATTTCATCAACGTGGGGGAAGCGACCTCGCTTCCCCACAGAACAAGTGGCACTGTATTGCGTACGGGTGCCCTTTACGCGGCCCACGTACCGTGACCTCAGTCAGCCTGGTCACAAGCACACGATAACCATTTTCCCACTGAGGATTAATAGCTCGGAGCTTGTTAGAGTCATGTGTGTTCCAGCTTCTCTGCCACTTGTTGCGCATGCAAACAGTGCATGCCGGGTACATGTCTCTGGCTGGAAGTGCTATCGTAGGCCTGCTCGTTTCCCAGTATCCCAACATGGTTCGGTATCCAGTAGAACGCCAGTTATTTTCCCATCTGGGCATGCGCTGTTGTCTGCTTTAAAACATCCTGCAAGAGGGGATGCAATGGGTTTAAACGTTTCAGCGATGAAAGGCTGCTGACAGAGTCTGTAAACACAACGTGTAAACCACTATCATTGACCTCAATAAAACTCGGCTTTTTTACTAATAGCAGCCATTTCCGAGGTGTACACTGGCGCGTGGTTCGCCAAAGCAAACTGCCGAGTGACAGAACTGCAAACAAATGCGCAGCAGGCGTCCTTCTTGGATCCATCTTTGTATGTCTTTGAGCATTGGGGTATGCCCAGCAATGTGCTCCAATGCTCTCAGCGAGTCATCCGGCAGCATACCTCCTCTCCGATCACGAGTAAGCCTCACATCAACGTTTGGCGTTACGAGCTCCTTAGCAGATGCCTGGCGGGCGCAGACGTGCCATGCCCCGAGGGCTTACACCGCTTCCTTCAAAAAGTCTGCGCACACGGACACAGAAAGGCCCAGCCCGTCACTGTCGTCCGTTTGTGAACCCCTCCGTCAGACGGCACGGAAAGGCGGATTTGTGCGTCGGATGATCGGAGAACTGGGTCAGTTTACATGCGCAGTAACAGTGGCGGTTCGTTCTTCCAACGTACGGAATGCTCCCGTGGCAGTACGGAGCGCAGCGTGATGTGCCATGTCCAATGCACGCTTGCTAGAATCACAGGCAGAACAACTTTGAACACAAAACAACTTTGGTCGAGCCTGCCTCGGATCAATGAACGATAAAGGAAAAGCAATGCGTTTCTGTCCGCTCGATGAAATGTCCTAGCCACACACTTCAAAATGTTCAGTGATTTAAAACAGTTGTCACGCATAGTTTTAAAATGTGCTTTGTATGTTAACCCGGCACCGCCTGGGGGGTGTCAGATAAGGCACCTCCTCAGTTTTACTTGAATGACGTTTGAACCGTAAGAGTTAGCCCAACCCAATTCTCAGTACCTGTTCAACAATCAATTCCACATATTTCGACATGAAAACTATTTCCATGCCAGGTCAAGTCATGGAAATGTGACGTCATAAGTGAACCCTCGCAAGCTTGTTTTTGCCTCTTCGGGCGGTGGCGCGAGTATACTTCTTTTTTATAATATTTGCGAACATAATGCATGGATTATTTGGATTTGCATAGGAAACGGTCTCAAAAAGGATATAGAGTCGTGACATGTCAACATTGGAGGCCATGCTAGGTCATACGCATGATGGCAATTAGACTGATGCGCATTGAAGTCGATAGAAGTGGTTGCCGCTGACCTTCCCCACCATTAAAGTCAGACAAGCGAATCTAAATGCACTTTTTGCAAAGTTCATCAAATGCAGGTTGAAGTCATGTCAGGTCAGGTCACATCATAGATAGGTACCAAAACGAAATGAAATACGTTATAGTCTGTGAAAGTTCGTTCTGTAGCAGTAGGCAGCAGTTATTTTTCCTAGTCAGAAAAAGTGACTTTCTGTCCTGACCTGGCTTGACCTTGATGCGCTAAAGAGCGAAAGAGCAGTCAAGAATCGCAGCGAATAATGTTTGCTCTTTGTCAGGAAGAATAATGCAACTTTATCTGACCTGACCTAGAATAGCCTTGACTGGATGAAGCACAGATAATGTAAAACCGATCATAAGAAAGTTTCACTTTCATCCTTTTCGTCAGGTAGGTCAAAACGGCTGTGAGTAAGCATCGGTCTTTGACATGTCAAGTAAGATGAAATTTTACTTGACATGACCTAGGTTGACCTTGACGTGGCTTGTTCTTTGTCAGGAAGGATATTGCAGCCTTATCTGACCTGAACTAGACTGACCTTGACTAAATGAAAAGTAAGTAATGCAAAACTGGTCATCTCCAGTCCTTTTCGTCGCACGGATCAAAACGGGTGCGAGTAAGTATCGATCTTTGGCATCAGTAAGCCCAATATTTCACCCGACCTAGGTTGAGCTGGACCCGACATTTTTGAGCATTTCGGCATGCATTTGCTGCAGAAGATCGTGACCTTTCGTTTGATACCCAACTGAAGGCTCTAAGACCACTATTGCCGATGATATGAAGTACAAACCAATGTCAGTTTTTCCGACGTCGTATTATGCGTTTTACGTGGCCTGTGACGTCATTGGCCACGTGACTAGGACTATATAGTATTTTCTGGATCGCAAGACTCAGGGGTATCGATTGGTGGTAGACCGGTTCAGATCCGACGGTTAGGTTCTGATACAGCAGAGGGTGTCCTTTTTGACACCCCAGGCGGCCGCGGGTACGAAAACACGCCAGGCGGTTCCGGGTTAAGCGACAGTCGTATTGAACCCCCAGGAACCGAAGGGCCGATTCTGTAGGAATGCGTTTGCCACGCAGATCAATTGCCATGTCAAGACAACGGCGCCGCGGACGCCACAAATGCACAGCGATCGTTTTTGACGAGAACCTAAAACCGTTCAGGCTGCTCCACGACTCCCAAACGATTAACAGCCAGTTGAAGCTGCCGCTGAGTTGTGAGAAGGCTTGATGAGTCGCACTAAATGGCGAACTCGTCTGCAAAGAATGAAAGATTAATAGTTGGTGGAAGAGCATCCACTGTATTGCTCATAATGTCAAACAGTGCCACGCTCAAAACACTGCCCAGCGGCACCCCGTTCACCTAGTCATATCTCTCTGTTAGGTAGTGTCCTATTCGGACACGAAGGAATTTCTCAGCTAGGAAATTCTTCCGCAATGTGCCCATAGCTGCCCGTATGTCCTCCTCCCAATCCTGAGGGGGCCCGAGCATGCGGAGTCCCCAAGAAGTGAAATAAAAATAAACGCGTTAGCGTATTATCACATAAATAACTTCAAAGCTGTGGCAAGGGGCCCCTGGCCCACCCCAGAAACTCATGGACATACCTGGAGGATCTCTGGAACTGACCACTGATCGGAGGAGCTTTGTAAATTCGGGCCCCTGTGGAAGTCCCGGGCTCTAACAGGACTTTACTAACAGTCGGGCAGGGCCCTGGGGTCCCAGAGGGTCCCGAATATATTGGACCACTGGGCCTGGCCGGCAGCCCTGACTTTCATAGGGCCCTAAACACACCGAGAGCCCCCAGTCAAGACTTAAAGCCCTCCAGATATGCAGAGTCCCTCTGGGGGTCCCTTTGAAATTCTGGAACCGCATTGGACCTCTAACAGCTGCAGGAGTGCCTGACTCCCAATGGGTTCCCAAATACACAGGGGGGCCCTGGCCAAGTCTGAAGACCTCTACATGTGTAGAGAATGTTCTGGAGAGTGGCCAGGGGCCCTTGTTGTACCCGCGGGCCCTTCGAAGGTCAGAGTCTCAAATGGATCTTCAACAGCCATAGGGAACCCATCCTTTCATTGGGCACCCAAATGCACAAGGGCCCCTAACTGCCGATATTGTCAGGTGCATTTTCAATCGCCCATTTTCTCATCACTTGTGCGCTGTATGGCGTTCATCACCGGCCTCTCATTCGCTATTGCCAGAAACTCGTCACCCTTTGATTTGCGATTTTACTTGGGCACGACCATCCAGAATTCATCCAGTTTTTATTTCCTTTCTTACGCTACAATGACTTGATGCACCACCGTAATGCATGACCTTTAAATCCATGACGTAACACATCTGCGGGGCATGAAATGGTCCAAGTGGGCAGAAAGTAATGCCCTTTTGAAATTCATCAGCTGAAATGAATGCGCTCGATGGACGACTTTAAAATACAGCTCTCAGAACCGCTGTTTTTTTCACGAACCCTGAGTGGGCTGCGACCCCATCCACGTAGCACACGCAACACCAGTGTATCACACCGAGCCGTTCCCACAGGATCATCGAGCTGTTGTCACAGCCTGACGCCGATAACGACGACCCGCATATCAAAATCAACGAAGATCCGGAGATCCATAGCTCCACGAGGACTCAGGAGCCACGACGAGGAGCCGAAGACTTCAGTTTCCAAGTCGAGGCGGAGCCGACCACGCCCGCCACGCGGGCTCCGAGGACCGCTCTTCGCGTCGGATCGAGCCGCACAAGGCGCCACGCCTCCCAGCTCGGAGCTGAATACCGTCCAGGCCAGCCCGTAAGAGGTGTCTGTGAGCTTATGATCCGGTCGTCTAGAGGCTCGCTGGAGAGACATCCAAAGCGCTTGTCAATCAGGAGCCTCTTCGGAATTTCCTTGGGGTTGGCACTGTAACAGTCGGGCGCTCATGCGTTTTGATATAGCTCCCTCTCAATTATCAGAATCGCTTCCTCTCAGCCTTTTCAGCTGGTGGTAGCAGGCTCCGCAGCCGGGCGCTCCAGCGGCAGCGTGCTCCGTATCCGGGTGCCCTGGCGGCAGTGTGCTCCGCAGCTGGGTGCAGTGTCAGTGCCGACTCGTGTCGTGGTACCAATAACGTGGCCGCGGCTGGCTTGGCCCGGTAGTGCGGCGGTCATACGGTGCAGCCGAGCGTGCTCCTTCCCCATCCTGACGCTCCATGAACACTGGATATACAGGCCGACACCCATCAGCCGCGTCTGCCTCGGCTCTCGTTACCAACATTGCAGTGCTTGAACCTCGTGTGACACGTGATTCCTCCATTTAATCCACCTCTCTCCAGCACGCAAAGGCTGTACTTACTAGGGACTACCCGGCGTGTAATGCTGCTTAGGCCCAGGGACAGCATTAGACTGGTGTGGTGAACACTTTCTTATCAATGTTGATGTGAAAGCAGTGTAGATACATCCAAATGTGACACAAGGCGGTCAAATACAGCCAAATGTGAAATATTCAGTAACTATCGGAAGGTCGTAGTTTTATTGCAGCAGACATGGAAGTGATTGGGCGGAGCCAGCGACGTCAACACAGCGGCAGCTTCCCGCGGCACCACCGGCCCATCAGGTACCACTCGTACACCGTTCAGAAACCGCCGGCCCGCCGCCGGCCCGTGTACTTCGAGTCCCTCGCTACCTCCTTGCCCTGACGGCGACGACGTTCCTTCTTCTCCCGCACCCAGTCTCGCGAGCTCTTTGGTGGCTTGCCGCGCAACTGGCGCATCCGATCCCTGTTGGCACGACACAGCGTCAGCCAGACGGCATCCCCACGAATATTGTCAAGGAACTGGTCTCCTCTGAACATGAAACACAGAGGCATGCGGGCTATCCACAAGATCACACGAGGGGAGCAGAATAATTCGTCATATACTCTACCCTAAGAGCCCTAAAAGCGCATTTGGTAGCCCGAGAGACCCAGCCCTCAAAAGCCCGACGCGCTGAAGATCCTAAACAACGCTCTGTAGGACCTTAAGCACGATCTGAGCACTCAACCTGCGGTAATCATTAAAGTCGGGGCGACCTCACAAACTTTTCGGGCCTAGTAACAACCACAAACGGACCAGGAAGGGGCCACCATAATGCAGAGGCCCATCCTAAAAAGGGATTTAGTCCCATCCGTCAGCAAATCTCGGTGGCGACTCTCCGTCCTACAGTGCCGTCGCATATACAGAGCTCACTGCCAGGAGGAAGGCAAAGTCATCCCCGTATGTTGCAGCCCAAAGTCGGTTGCGCCGACTCCGAGTAAAGGTGGTCTTCACCACCGCTCGATTCTTAACGAAACACTGCCACATCAAATGTTTGTGACAAGTTCACGATGACGGTGACATATTCCCTAAAGTATCGTTACCACTGCTGGTGTCTGAGCAAAAAGAAAGCATTTTGTAACGCAGAATATTAATGAAACGTGGCCAAATCAAATGTTTGAGACAAGTTCACGATAACGGTGACATATCCCCGACATACCATTACCACTTCTGGTGTCTCAGCAAAAAGGAAGCGTTTTATAACGCAGAACAACGCACCGTTTCGTGTAGGCGACGGCGCTGGCCTGGGCGCCATCGCCAAGCGGCTCCGGCAGCGGCTGCGGCCCGCCCGTCATCAGCACCAGGAACATCTTCTTGGCCTTAGTGCTGTTCGGGAAGTCGACCACCAGGCCACCGGTGAAGCCGGCCCTCATCGCCTGCGACGTGATCATCTCCACCTGGGCTGAGCTCTCCGGGTAGAACTGGAACACGGCGCGGGCGCCCCGGCCCTGCGAGCACGGAGCACGCCCGTGTCAGACGGAGCTGACCCGGCCCGCCGGGTTCCTCGATCCGACCCCACGCCGCGCACACCAGCGCCGCCCGACGGCGGGCACGGCTCGGGGAGTGGCCGCCGCCGACCGACGGAGGAGGCGCTGCGGTGCCGCCAGGCTGCCCGATGGTCAGCGCCCGTCTCAGACCACGCCCGAGCGCCACCGGCCGTGTCCGCACCGCTGCTCCGACCGCTCCGCGAGCGCGCTTACTCACCAGGCAGCCGTAGAGGGTCGAGAAGAACTTGTGCAGCCTTTTGGGGGGCACGTGCTCCTTCTTGTCGGCGTTGCACAGCCACTGGATGGCCGATATGCTGATGGCGCCGTCGAAGGCGCCGGCCCGGAACGGCATGCCCTGGCCCAGGTCACTCAAGAGCACGTCCCCGTCCACCTCACGCTCCCTGGCAACGTCTGCAAAACAAAAAAGTCTCCGAGTCTGAACAACCTGTGCACATCGTAACATGTGACATCTGGTCATAACTCACGCCACCCTCAAATACCCGATATACTGCATTACAGCAAGGTCACACTTACATGTTTATCTACCTGCTTTCTCACAACTACACCCTAAGAATCCCCGTACGATAGAGGAGACAGAAACTCAAACTCGTATCAAAAGAAAAATAAGTTTATGGACTTTTAGCAATAACGAATGCCTTATACACTACGCTAGTTCCCGTTCAAAGGAACAATGCGGTCCCACTCCCATCAGTAAGCATGCACCCACCACACCAGCAGTGAACGCCACCAGCTGGTGGAGCAGGGCCGTGGCCCGTGGCCGAACCGGGCCCAACCGGCCGCCAGCGCCACCTACCGAGCATAGCCCGCGATATATCGCAGCCAACCCAGCAGTGTCCGGCCTCGGTGATGCTCTCTCCACTGAGCCCCGAGCCGCAGCCCAGATCCAGCAGCAGCTGCGGCCTGTCGTCCGGCAGCGCCAGCAGCTCCAGCGCACGCTCTGTCATCTGCTCCTGCACCTCTATCATCCGGGAGCTGGCGTCGGAAAGCGATAACCGGCGTCACACACCGCAGCTCCTGCCTGCAGCGTCGAACTCTGCATGTTCTAATTTTTCTCGATACTTTTACAATTATGACTGCACGTCCATGAAACGTCACTTATCGCCATCTCAGCTCCGGCGCCGATTTCTAAAAAGGCTTCGGTCAAAATCTGACGGAATCATCGGGCACTTCCCACACCAGCCAACGCTTCGAGAATTCACGCCATTGTGAATACCACAGAAGAGGCTTTGAGACGGCCCATCACGCCATACCGTAGGTGACATTAGCCGCCGGGCTGACACGAGGCAACCGGTCCGATCGGCTGGCGGAGAGACAGGCGCATCCAAGAGGGAAAAGACATTGTACCAGAGCCCCTCTCTGAGGTCAACGGTCGCAGCCATGGAAAACCATGCCGCGGCATGAATTACGAAGGAAAACGTAAATACCTGCTTTTTGCATCCAAATTATTTTTGCCCTACTTATACAAACGCGTGGGCCCCTGATCGAGAGCGGCTCGGTAAAAGGGATCAGCTGACCGGCATGCGTGTACCTGAACGCACTGGACGCGATTACTTCTCGGTTAGTTGTGTCGTCGCTTCTGAACAACGACATGCTTGAAGGAAATTCGGGTCAAGTACATTGCACTGAGGACAATGACCATGTACATTTGCGCCGGCACGTAACCGCAGGGGTTCAGCAACGCATGACTCTTCCTGTTTTTCGTATTTTGTCAACTTTATGTAAAATTTCTGGTTCCCATGTCCTTGCATTCCAGTTTTTAATAACGCGTCCTGTTTCCGAATATCCGAATATAAAATCTTTCTTTCAACAGGATCGCCTGCTCAGAGCTTCCATCTGACACTGTTGGCCCAAGGCAGACAAGACAATTATTAAGACGGTCTTGTAGCGTTCCGCCTCCCCATCGGTCGCACTGGGAAGCCCGCAAACCTTTTCCAGAAATCGGTGCATAAGCTGAAATGGCGACATGCAAAAGTTTCATCAACGTGAGGCCAAAATTGTTCAGGTTGCCGAGAAAAAACCAACACGCAGGAATTCACGCCAACAGTAGTTATCAGACGCTGAAGAAGGGTCCTAATCAGCTCCTAAGATCAATGGCTTTCTAAAACATTTGAGGTGGAAGCACACGACGTGAGGAGACGACGCCTGCGTATTTTTCTTTCTGATGATGAGCGGGCACGGAGCCAGGATTTTGAACACGATTTACAAAAGGGCGGCACTGAACTTCTTCAGGCTGAAATTCCTGAAAACACATACATACACATACAAAAACTAAAAGCTACAGCACCCACTAGAGACGCGAAGTCCGCGCAGCTGAAACATCCTCGGGTACATGCCTGATAAGGTATTAATTTAATTACTGCGTCGCTTGTGCCGCACCACCAAATGGTGAGACAAAACCAATGAGAATGGAAGTCAGAATGACGTTGCGACTAATGTCATTAAGATAAAGCCCCGGCACCTGGCAGCAGACCAGCATGCATCAAACATATCCCAGTGAAGCCAGTCATGTCAACAAACTAAATCTGGACATAACGGGCAAACCGTGAAACACGTAACATAACATTCGATATCTATTTACCACTTCTCACTGTCCCTGTAGTTGTTATGCTTACTTTTTATCAACCAATGACGAGTAAGAGTCACACATCTCTGCGTCCGAAAAAACTGCTCTGTGTTTGGCTTTGGCTTTGCATTACAAATGACCATTATTCTGGACTTACAAACCACAAAAAAAACGTTGGACACCTTAGTTCCAGTACTTTTGACAGTTTAGCAAACCTCAAATGCTTGTTCGCTTTCACTTACTTAGATGTGTATTTTCTGGCTTCTTTTTCATCATAAAACTGAAAATAGAAACGAGACAGGTCATATGATTTGCAGTTTTCAAACATTTCATCACCACATTTCAAAGACTGGATTTTTCATGATCATCTCATACACCGCTGTTCCACCAGCTCCTTATGTATGATTTGATTAAATTAGCATTATAACATCAACAGCAAGACAGTTTGTAGGACACATGACGACCGAGGTGTATTGGGATCCTCTTTACCTCTCGCCAGCACAGGGGGGTTGGTACTATTCCCTGAGAGGTATTTCGCACGTTGAACCAAAACCATTGTTCCAACTGGTCCGAAACTTTGCACAGCTGAGTTTCAAACATCTTTACGTGTGCCCTGAAACCCTGAGATCAACATCATGACGGGTCACGGACCTATAACTTCTTTCACCAAACATGTCATGGAGAAATCCTCGTATGACGGCCGTCGTCATCATATAGTACACGTTTTTACGGTTTTACCGTCCTCGGTCCTACCCAATATTATGCAACGGTGTCAACCATGGTGACAGTGATCTATTCCTTGGGTCCTTTGGGTCAAGGTCATATTACGCCAAAATCATTAACTGAGGCCAATGGCCTTCAAACGCACGCTACAGATTACGTGCCAGAATCCATCTACCAATCTACAGGAAAAGATTCAATGGAAACCAGAATTCACTGACATGAACTTTGAGGTACCCCTGTGGCCACTGTGTGACTTGAAAGGTTCAAACTGCGTACCATCGTGTCAAAAAACTAAGCTGCACGGTCATTTTTGTTTGATTTTTTTACCACGTCAGATTTGGAAATGGCTGGAGGGTTGTGCCCAGTCCTAACCCCCATATTGCCGGTGGCCACATGGCAAATAATGGCCAGGGTATAATGTAGAAGAATAGATTCAAATATAACTTAATACATTTGGTTTGCCTGATCTCAGCTATCAACACAAATGGATGTCTACTGAACTACTGCAGGATCTTACACCTGAAGAATCGCCAGCTGAAACACCACACACAGCCATGACGACATCATCAAGCATTACTAAATGGATCACATTAATAAATAATCACTGGCATTTCTAAATCATCGTGGTGAGTCACAGGATGAAACTGTCTCTCTCCACACCATTCTCTTGAGTGCAAACTACCGGATCTGGATTACGATGGAAAACTCCAAAAATTTAGCTATCTGTCACTGAGAACTAAAACATCCACTGCCGCGTGCTGCATTCTGGTCGGGCCGGGCCCCGACAGTCGCACCAAAATAAAAAAGTGCGTATAGACCCACTGCCAGCTCTCCTACACGCAAGTCATGTCAGCATGCCTTTGATTTCCATTGCTGATTATTATATTTGTTGTATGTAGCCGAAACATTATATGCGGCATGTGGCAAAACAGCGATGCTTCGGTTGAGAAGCATCAGACGGACAAGCCACACTGGTACCATAAGCTTACTGGCATCAAACTAACCTGAACAGCGATAGTTCAGGTCTATCAAGGTTAAACGAAACCAAACGTTGAATAAGTAACACCTCTTCCTTCCTCCAAATGCAATGAACCAACTGGAACAAAATGTCATGAAACCCTGGTCCATCTGATTATCTGGCATACCTTCACGCGAGCTTCATCCACGTTAGATCAGTGGAGGTCAACCCGGGCCAATCATTGGAAATGTCATATTTCGTCAAAATCGAGTACAACGCAGTCTGGTGAGTTGTTATTAGGCACGGTACCATTGTGAATCTGTAAGCTACGTCATCTAAGGTTGTCCAAGATCATCAGGGGTAAAAAAAATATATGTTCACGAAATCTGGTTAAATCTCGAGGAAGAGAAAGAACGTTACGTCTTCACGACAAGACCTTGAATGACATAAACTGACCTAACAAGCTTGCCTATGCTCTATAGCACTTGCATTCATCTTGCAGTCAAAATCCCAAGCAAATCCCCACATGGGGCCTTTAACGAAATGCAGCATTTTCCATACCTGATCTCTGATGATCTCAACTGACCTACCCCCGATCACTTGTACTCCATGGAAATGCATTCATAACGCAGACTTACACCCACAAAGCTTAACCGAGATCGTACAAATAGCTCTTCCAGAATGTCGGCACGCTGTATGACCCGAGATGTTGTGTGGCCTGACCCAGGCCACCAGTACGTTTGGACTTAATCCCCCACATGCACCAACTCCTCACAATGTTTTGTAGCTGGCTATCCAGCAAAGCCTACTCAACATGCAACAAAGTGCACATCCTACAGCTCGACAGGCGCTCGGCAGTCCGCCGCCGACGATGGATCGGCCACGCGACGAGTCTCCCCACCTCGCAGGGCTGTAGTGAAACGAGTCACTGACTAGTTTTAACATCTCAGATGGCAAAAGATGAGTTCGGAATGTACCAGGCGACAGACGAAATTTCATTGCTACAGCCATATTACCGCGAAAGTCTTCTGCAAAGGTATGGCATGGCCAATTCTGCACGTCTCCCCACCCCCACAGCGCACATTTTAATTAATGACTTTGACCCATGATAACAATGACCACAAATCACCTCAAGCCGACACAGCTAAAACCACTGGCTACAACACATGCACAACATTATGTAAGAGCAATGTGAACAGCTGAGCCAAGCCAAGCCAAGCCAAGCCAAGCCAAGCCAAGCCATGCCATGCCAAGGCGAGACAAGACAAGACAAGACAAGACAAGACAAGGCAAGGCAAGGCATGGCAAGACAAGACATGACAAACCAAGCTCAACCAAGCCCAACCAAGCCCAGTCCAGTCCAGTCCAGCCCAGCCCAGCCCAGCCCAGCCTAACCTAACTCTTGCCAGTATAAAGGTAGAAGGATGCTGGTGCACAGTGCCCCCCCCCCAAGTTTATCTCAGGTTGCTGCAGAAGGATGCCTCAAATACTCTGAAATTTGACTTAGCTGGGTGATGAGTTTTTCACACATTGCCTGAAAATCCTGGATTGGTGCCATGGGAGATGACTGACCTATGACCTTCCTGGGGTCACCCAAAAATGATGCTGAGGAATCTTCGCTGCATAGCAAACCTTTCAGGCACTTTATGATATTCACTCTTAATAAATCCTGCAAATGAGTGGTGTCCATACTATGAATGACATTCACACAGCAGTCTTTACTTTGGTCAAGGTCATCTGCGATAAAAATCATGCAATGGGGTCACTGGCCTTCTTAACTTCAGCAACATTAGAGGGCTCATGAGATCATTGGAAATACTGATATGTAGCCATTTTGGACCCTTAAAAGCACCATATGGGTCACATTCCATGGGGTCCAGTCAAGACCACAATCCAATGAATCCTATCCTTATTTGAATAGTCCTATTCCTTGGGGGTGCATGCCTTATGAATCCAATTACTAGAGAGGATATGGGTTGGGATATTATCAGGGGCATGGTACATGCCTTGTCATCTCTTGGCGACTATTTTCATTCTCACAGTCTAAAAGTCAACATCACCAAGTCTGAGCTCATCGCTCTCAGCTCCAAACAAAATCAGTGTGCTCTTCCACCCATCAAAATTTCTTACTGGGGAATATGTCTGCCTCCCAGTGCCAAGGTGAAAAACCTAGGCCTTACTGTTGATGAACTTCTGCCATGGGATGCACATGTTCGGACTGCCTCGTGCAAGTGCTGTAGCACCCTCACAGCCCTATGTCTCCTCCGTCACTACCCTCCTCGCGACATCCTGCCCGAGATGGTCACTGCCCTGGTGGTCTAGCACGTCCGTTACTGCCTGGTGGTGCACGGCAACGGCACTACCAAAAATCGTGACATCATCCAGAATCTGAATTTTGCATCCCCAGTCATCTTGGGCAAGTGCGAAGTCGACCATGTGTCGGGTGTGCGAGACACCCTGGGGTGGCTTGACTCATCTCAGGTCTTCCAATGTCAGTCCCTCTGCCTTCTTGACAAAATCCTAGCCCTGGTCAACCCAAGGGCATCAGAGTACATCGCCCGCCAGATCTGCAAAAACCGAGACCACCCTGACCACGTCCATTCCACAGGACAGGACGGTCTGTTACATGCCCGGTAATCGCACTGAGGCGCTTTGTGCACAGGCTCCGCATCAGATGAATGCACTACCATCACACATTTGTGATCCGAGTGGCACCACCCTTTAGGTGGAAAGTGAAGGCACATCTGTGCTAGTGTTGCTAGTGTTGCTGTGATACTAGTGTTGCCCACTGCCCATCAATACGCTCCTTTATCAGCCATAGCACACCATGATTGCTTTTATCTTTGTAATTTCTGTATACTGTATATATCTGTTTTTATCCTGCATGCTCATATCCATTGATATGCAGGTCATAACAGCCACATGTACTGTGGATGGCTTTTTAGCAAGCAACTACTACTACTACTACTACTACTACTATTACTACAACAATGACATGACTTTATCTGAGGTCACCAGTGACATCACTGCATACCCCAAAAGAGTCAAACTGCCTATTACTGCATAGCTGTAAGAACTAGCTACATGCTTCTTTTTTAATTATCACTCTGGTATGCCAGGTTCAGAAATGGCTGGGAGTTGTTACCCCATCAAAGGTGACCAAACAGCAAATACTGGTGAGGGTTGAGTTACCTGACCAGTTTTGAATCCTATCCATGCTCAAATTCCTACCACTTGCATGAAAAACAACTTGTTGGCACACTTCCACTCTTAAGACTGTCCTCCTATATCATCATGCAACATTTATCTGAACTGTCATCACATCATGTGCTGTGGGAAAGGCAAATCACCAGCCACATAACCTCATCTAATATCAAATGAAATGTAATTTTTCACAGATTTTGTCCATTTCATTTTACAACTTTTTAAAATGAATGCATATGAAAAAAAATGTTTAAAAAATCACGCTTCCATCCAAAACAGGGACCCAGAAGACATCTTGGCCTCTTGTCCAACAAAAGGGGGCATGACCCTGATGAACCCCCTGTATCCACCAGTCTATAAGAGATAACTAACAGTCTCTTAGGCCCTGTTCCAGGTCCTGTATCTTGTAGCCAGAGATCCACTAGTGAAAATCAAACACTGAGACAAGACAAAGCATGCAAGCTCAAAGCCTTTTGCTTGCACCTGCTTGCACTGAAACAGGTAAACCCATTGCAAGCAAATGCAAGCCAGACGGGCCAGACGGCATAACAGTGTTAAGAGCTGTGGGTTGTTATCATTTGCGTATGTGAAGTACTTGATGCGGTGTAAAATGTTGTATATTAGTATTGTAAACTAAAGATGTAAAGTAAAACATTGTGTTATAAACTTTGTGCTTGCGAATGCTCGCAACCCTCCCCGAACAGCATTTGTGTTTGGCTGCAAGCACATGGCTTGCACAACCATGCAAGCAGGTCCTCCAACAGGGCCTTAATGTATGCAGTTATATGCTGCAGAGGGGAGGGGGCAATTTGAGGATCAAGTCAGGTGCTCTAGAGAAGGGAACAGAGCAGGTTGATGATAGTCATCCAGGTCAAGAGAATCATTTAGTCTTGACAAGGGCCCAGGTATAATTTGTTGCAAAGTCAGTGGCACACAGAATTACATCCAAATTATCAATGTTGCTGGAAACAATTTAGTCCGTTCTTTCTATTTATTGCTATAGGCCAAGTGGAGTTTCAAGATTACTAGTGTTGTATTTACAACACCCATCATCACAGTGTTACCACCCCAAACACACTTATCCTTGCCGAAAAAGACCACCTAGGTCTCTGGAGTTCTGACCTAGGATGGCACAGACAACTCTAAAACCTACATATTTTGACTGGACATGCTGACATTGGCTTCAAATGCCTCCTGGTACAGACATCCCCTTCCAGACTGGTAGTCAAACGTTTTTATGATTATATTTTACCATAGCCACCTTTATTATACTTTTGTGGTTTCGTACTCTTTCGATCCTTTAAGAACAAAAAAGAGACAACTTAACTCACTATTTCTGGTGGAGCTTTGTGCTCAGGTCGACGTATAGATGACATTTCGATTCCAAACGAGATTACTGTATTCTCAATACTGCAATCACCATGCTGGCCAGGCTGGCCAGGCTGTCGTCAATCAAGGCCGTACGAAAAGATAAAGTTATGCGGCAGCTTTTAAGGTTCCGATCAGGATGCTATTATGACGTCATTAGTAAGCCAATTACCGTGTAATATGTTGCGCTTTGAGATGCAGCGACATATCGAAACTGCAGGAAACGCACATGGCCGAAATTGCGAAGGGCGCATCAAACGGCCTTGAACGGACTTATGCAACTTTTTCTGAAGAGACAAATCCGAATGGGGGCGGTGGACCCTGACCGTCTCAGGAACGTCGACTATCCCAAAACCTCGTGACCGTCCCAAGGTCGCGCTGCCTGTCCCAGGGCCGATGACTGTCCCAGAGTCCCTGATCGTTTCACGTCCCTGGTCGTCCTAAAGCCGGTAACCGTCCAAGGACCTGACCATCCTAGAGCCCTTGGCTGTCTCAGGCTCACGACTGCACCGCGGCCCCCGTCCGTCTCAGGGCTCCTGACTGTCTCATGATCCCTGACCATCCTAAGGCCTTCAGGGACGTAGCCAAGGGGAAGGGCATGAGGCCATTCCCCCCTGAGGCAAGCGGTCTACACTAGATATATAGCGATTTCGCGCGAATACAGAATAGTGGCCATATATATGTTGCAAAAGCGAACAATATATGTATACATGTGGGCTAAACATGACATCAGTTATATAGCATTGCTGCTTTTCCCAATAAATTCCGCCCTATGCCAGTGGCATACGACAAAATTTGACGTCTGCTCCCCCCCCCCGACGAAAATCCTGGCTACGTGCCTGAAGCCCCTTGACTATTTCAGATTAATGACCGTTCCATGGTCTCAGACCATTCCTAGATCCTGACAGTCCCACTGTGCCCAAGAGGGTTTCAAGCCCCATTTTCAAGGTCCCTGCAGCTGTCTTAGAGCCCTTTGACCATTCTGTAGTCCCTGACCATCCCAAGGCCCCTGTTCGTTCCATGCCCAATGCCTTTCCATGGCCCCTGGCTATCCCAAGGTCCCTTAGTGTCCCATGTTGCCCATTGTGTCTCAGGTTCCTGGCTCTCTCAGTCGATCCTCCTGTCTCATGGTCCCTGACTCATGACCAGTGGTTAGGTTAGGTTAACATAACCTAGACTAACCAGTGTGAGGGAAGGGGGTGGTAAGTCTTTGGCTGGTGGTAGGTTCCAGTTTCATTGGGCCTCTTCAAGCGGAAGCCTTCTCGCAGCAAGCACTTCGCTAGAAAGAAACTAAAGTGTACCTTTAAACTCCCATCAACAGAAGAATGTCTCAATCCATCAACATGTCTCATTCCAAACTGCGCACCAGGGGCGGCGCAGCAGCGGGAGGTGGGGGGGGGGGCAGTTGTGCCTCCCCTCTGCCGATAGATGGGAGGGCAAGAGCATGCTTTCGTCTCCTCCCCCCTAAAAAAAGTTGGGAGGCCCATTTTATCTAAACTGAAGGTTTTGTAGCTACGCATATGCTATCAAAATCCAGATCAATGAGACACCATAACTGAGCCAAGTGGTCCTTAATCGGGTTCAAAGGATCTTTCTGCATCAAGAGGCCCCTTTTCTGGATCAGGAGGCCCCCTTTATGAGTAAAGTAGCTCTTGCAAGGGACCAGGAGGCTCTGTTTTGTGTAACGGAGACCCTTTGCTGGCTTGGGAAGCCTCATTTATGAAACAGGAGGCCCTGTTCTGGAATAGGAAGCACCCTCTGTATCAGGGCAAGGACGTAGCCAAGGGAGCCATGGGGGCCATGACCCCCTCCCCCAGCCAAGCGGTCTACATTAGATATATGACGATTTAGCATGAATACGGAATAGTAATCATACTTGTGGTGGAAAAGCAAACATTATATGTTTTCCTGTGCGTTAAGTATGAGGTAAATTACATAAAATTGTTTTTTTCCTTATCAAGTTCGTTATATGCCCGTGGCATATGACGTTAAATTTTGTCATATGCCAGTGGCATATGAAGTTAACTTTTGCCATGTGCCACTGGCATATGACAAAATTTAACATTTGGCCCCTACTGAGGGAAATGCTGGCTACGTGCCTGCATGAGGGAGCCCCTGTTCTGCGACAGGAAATCCCTTTCATGTGTCAGGAGGCCCCTTTTCTGAATGGGGAAGCTCTGATTTGGGATAAGGAGGCCCTTTGCTGGAATGAGATGCTCCTTTTATAAATCAGGAGGCCCCTGTTCTGATTTTAGATTAAGAGGTCCTCTCTATGTATCAGGCAGCCCCTGTTCCGGAACAGGAAGCCATATCTTGGGATAACGAGGCCATATTTTGGGACCCTTTGCTGGATATCGAAACCTCCTGTATGAATTGGGAGGCCCCCCTGCAACGAGGCCCCATTTTATCTAGGAGGCTCTTTGGAAAATCCCGCCGGTACCCCGCCCCCGCCCCACATAAAATCCGCGGCGCCGCTCCTGCTGCACGTAACAATAAAATGTCATTAAGTCTTGCGTAACAGACTGCGTCCAATCGGAAAAAATAAGAGAGACCGGGAAACAACAAGATTCGCGTACGCACGCAAGCACACACACACAAACGGCCCACACACCCAGACACACCCATACGTGCAAACCATCCGAAGTGAGGACCTCTGTTTCACCACCATGAATCATCATGCACGAACCGGCGGCCGATTCGACCACCCTTTAAAAATGCCCTAGAATTTCATAAATGCTTTTCCATTTTTTTACGGCGGCAGGGGCGTTGAAGCCGGGGGGTGGCAGCTGCCCCCCCCAACTTTAGGCAACATTTAACATTAACGCTATGGTGTTGCATGGAAAGGAACGAAAAAAATCGCGTTTGCCCCCACCCCCTCATATCCACGGAGGTTCCACCGCTCCTGGTATTCGGGCTGATCACAGGTAACGATGACGATATTGCCGGTTGCCAGACGTTGAAAAAGTCACCATGGTCATATACAACGAATCGAGGACCACGTTAAGGGGTACCGTCGTTTCCAGTTTAAGTGACGTCATCACTTCATAAATGCAGCCTTCCGAAGACCATTTGGTAGAAGAGCAGATTACACTTATCCCTTCTCTATTTTTCGTAGTGGCAGGATCGCCTCCG
Organism: Capitulum mitella; assembly: GCA_030062745.1. NCBI lineage: Eukaryota > Metazoa > Arthropoda > Thecostraca > Pollicipedomorpha > Pollicipedidae > Capitulum > Capitulum mitella. The sequence continues at coordinate 20,602,743 of CP099839.1, forward strand.
AAGGAACTAATCGCAAAAACAAGGAAGAACAGGAAAACCCAGATCCATCTACCCGGAGGCCAGGGACCGGCGCCCCCTCCCCCCCCACCCATCCACCTCCACGTGGCCAAGATCCGCCAGCGATCGGCCTCGAGCAGCCCGTCACTTCTGCTTAAACCCCAACACCTGCCGTCGTGCAGCCCGCCGACACGACGCCCGCGCATACGCCAATGTCCGGCCCGGAACAGGCTCCACGTCCGCCTCAGGCAGAGGCGCTACCTACGCACGCTGACGACTTGCCGCCGTGGCCGTTTCCGCGTTAGCACGCTCCTCCCGCATTACCGCCCGATAGACCTCGGCGGGAAAGGAGGCAGCCGGCGTACTTGAGGGACTATGTGGTGCAATGATCAGCCTGAAATTCCCGGCTGAAACTGCGATGGGGGAAGCAGCACGTAGTCAGGATTTTCCTCGAAGGAGGGGCAAATGCCAAATTTTTATCATATGCCACTGACAAATGATGAAATTTAGAGGCAAAGGCAGCAGTTCTATGTAATTTGCCCCATATTTAAAGTACAGGGGAACATGATGTTTCCTTTTGCAACATTGTGATTATTATTCCGTATTCCTGATTATGTGCTTCCTGACTGTGATCCTTAATGATTATGTGATTATTATTCCGTATTCCTGCAAAATCGCTATAGGTCTAGTGAAGACCGCTTGGTTCGGGGGAGCATGGCCCCTGTGCCCCTTTCCATCGGCTACGTCCCTGGGGGACGTCAGGATCCCCACACATAGACTACGTGGCCCTCATGGATGATGGAATGATGGAGTGATGGTCATGATCTGGAAGTGTCCCATTATGTATGTGTGTTTGTGTGTGTGACTGGAGCTTTAGGGCGCTCCGACTACGTTGTCATATGGCACCTAAGGTGTCCCATTTTGTCAGTGTTCTATGTGTTCTTTCACGATGTTGGCTAATGGTGGTTATTCTGTTTCAGCCAGGAGCATTTGCTGTGCTAATCCTTGATACAAGACGTTGAATCACATCCGAAGGTCCCTTAGATCAAATAAGTTTTTGGCAATGGCCAGCGTTATATTGTTCAGACGGTTTCAAAAGTCTTAAGAGGATAGTTCAGCCTGTCCGAAAAAAATTAGGGCAGATATGGCGTGATTATTCATAAAAAGAAAGAAAAATGTTATCGCATGAGTTACTGAGAAAAACAGTACACTGTCATGTGACGCTATCCTTTTTTTCTTTTTGTTCTAAATTTTATCTGTAGTTCACCATTCATTTTCTCATGCTCATTGCTCCACCGTCCATTTTCTCTAAATTTAGCCCGAGTATGTCGCGGAGGGTAACGTTGGGATTCATGCAAAACCGAAATTGCTCCCCAACCATCTGCACCACCCTAGTATTTCCAAATGTGTAGTTACTTTGCCCCCCCCCCTTTATTGAATCAGACAGTACTGAAGGAACTTTATCACCCCGTGCAGTTCCAGGACACCACCGTCCCGTGACCGGCTGATCCTTATGGTCGTGGGCCAGGGAGGGGGTCTATGTCAATCGGACCCAGTGTCTGGCCCGTACTAAACGCTGTTCCATGTCTCATTATTCATCGTCAAAAATAAAAATGGGCTACCTAGAAATGTGTCCTAAATAGAAGGAATATTATGAAAAAAGACACACTTTGCACTGTGACAGAATCTTACACATCATGTTTGCACACAGTAAAAAACAGATATATAGCCAGACAGACCAACGCTAATGCTACTCAAAGCAAACTATAGAAATGCAACGGGTGGCAAAAGCAAGCAGCAACTTCCGCGAGATGTAGGAAAGGGTTGGGTAATCACACGAATGAGTGGGGGCCATCTTGGCATCAGCCTTGTGTCGGTACACCCATCGATGGTGTACACTTGGTTCCGGTTTGGCGACGGATTTCCAACTACGGGAGAAGGGATAGTCACTTGTAGACACGTGGGCCGGGGCGCTTTCTTGGCGAAGGAATTCCGCCTTCAGAGGAAAGGATAATCGCCCGCGGACAGGTGCGCTGGAACCAGGGGCTCCGCCACGTCATCGGATCGGGGAGTAAAGTAAAGGCTGCCCCGACGTACAGAATTTCGGCTGAGACCCATCCTGTCTGTGTTTTTACAGGCACCAGCTGTTTTTTTACAGCAGTATTGCATGGACAAAATGAATATACATACATACATATATATAAATATATATCGTATATTTCGATACAGATGCAATGCAACTTCCCTTTGGTTTGAAAGTCATACAGTGAGGTCGAGGGGCGGGACTTAATATCCATCTATCTATCTGTCTATCGATACATATATATATATATATATATATATATATATATATATATATATATATATACATACATACACCAAATATGAAGTGATTTTGCACCACCGCCGAACCAGATGGCACTGGAGAATCTTTACCGTCTTGTGCAACTCTATGACACGGCCGGCCCGTGCCTGGCTTTGGTCTCGGGCCAAATACAGGTGCCCGTTCCGGATCTCGAACCCAGTTCCTGCCATGCACCGCATCTGTTGTCCGGCTTCTCATCCATCAGGCTACCACGGTAGTTGACGCGACTCGACACCCAAGTGTAATTGCATTCGGAGGTTACACCGACACGTTATGCGCTCCCCTGTTCGATTTCGGAACTTACGGATTAACCCGTCCCCGACTGGGGGGCAGTTGACCGCACCCCCCTGAGGTTTTTTTGGGACTGTGAGAGAACGAACAAACACAGAGCCACGAAACTTTGTTTAACTTTTGCTTCATCATTTTTACACCTTGTGTCAAAGTTTTGACCCCAGGTCTGGTCAGGTGCTTGACCTAGGTCAGGTCAAACAGACCTATGTTCAAGAAAGTTTAGCGCCCTGTAACTTTTTTGCAAAACAAGATATCACAATAATACTTTCAGGAATTAGTGACCTTGATAGATGCAACAAATCTGCTATCTCAGATTTTTCGGAATTTTCCGGGTCATTGACCTAAGATCAAGCCCATTTTTAAGGCATGTCGCCGTTTTTTTTCGGAAACTGGCGGAATATTTCATAGCATTTTTAGTGTGGAGTTAAGCAGACATCTAGTTACCGTCATTGGGCAAAGTATCAATGACTGCCAGCCATTGACCTGAGGTCAGGTCACGAATAACTGTTGTGAGCCAAAATGTACCACCGTCAGAACCAGCGATGAATTACTCAGAATGGGTAGAAATTGGCAGAACTGGCTTGCACAGACGTAAGTAATACCAGGAACCTCACAAAGTTTTAAAGAATTGCATATTTTGGAAATAAACAGGCTCTCGCGAATAAAACTCCGCCAATTTTGTAGATTGGTAACTAATGGCTTTTTCCAAAATTTAAGCATGAAATACCATCACAAGAACCACTAAGATCAATAAAATGTACATGGATAGGCTTTTCTCGCGAAAATAAAGGAATGCTAAAATTAGTTCCCGTCAATTTCTTACTGCATACGGCTGCACCGCACGCCAACAGCCGGCGCGAAAATTGGTGTGTCTTTAACTCAACGTTTCAGCGCATATACTGCACAAATCCGAGAAATTAGATGTGTGTCGGCATTTGCAGACCTACACTTGTGCCCTGGTGCCTTTAACTATGCGTTATTTAGTCACAGCCCTTGAGATTCAGGCCGTTTCTCAGTCTCATGCAGTCGGCTATGAGAAAGCATATATAGGACATAAATTGCTTACATATTATCTAAAACTAAAAATGAGACCAGTTTCGAGCTCTACTCGTCACAAGTTTCCCAACGGTGTGCTTATTTTTATAGTGTGTCCAACCGTTCGTGAGTTAGAGGGGGGTGGGCCAACCACCCCCCAGTGGCGCATGATCGTAACTGACCGACGGTCGTGCGCGGGTTAAACGAACTTGCTATTGTCATGCATGTATTCGACCTGCATCATATGTACAACGAAATGACAAAACATTTCACAATTCTATTTCATCACAGAGCGTCAAAAACTGTCCTCAGATCTCGAACGTCCGCTCCAAACTCCTGACGCTTTCCACCATTGTCCGAACTAGATCTCACCCAAATCTGTCGTAGTTGTAATCGGGGGAGCCAAACGCTAATTTCCAACCCATTATCCATTATGCAGTGTCAAGAAGGGTTAATGTTCAAATTCCAAATTCTTGGACTGTCTGGAGACAAAATCACCGAAGCCACAGTTATACGAATTGGCTTCACCTCACAAACGAAAAACGCCACCTAAGGGTGGCGCCAACATTATACCATACCATATCATGCCACAGCTGAGCAAGCCAACACTCGCTAGCCAGATTAAGTACAACCTGTGTCTGTTGGCAGCTTTTAAATGTATATCCAAATCTAAAAGTGCATTACCTGACCAACTTGGCTTGCCCTACACCTACTACTGCACCTACCCTTGTCGTTATGCTTAAGCTTTCCGACAGCGAAGCTTTCGCTTTGGAAAATGACAAAGGTTTGACCGCCAAGACTAGTTTACTGCAGTTCCGTGCAACGTTGCTGCAAGACGTCGCTACTTGGGGTGCTATTGCCAGGAGTAGTAATCTTGAATGTTGAGATGATGCCAACTCGCAGATTACCTGCTCCCTTCGCTCCGTCAGTGCCTTCCTCTTCCATCCTTTGCAAAGGATATTATGATATGAACACAAGTTACCGTATTTTCCAGTATTTTAATCTATTGTTATTCGATAACATACAAAATACGAATGCGTTTTCACTGCAAACATCTCTTAAATCAATCCTGATCCTGAAACCGTTGCACAAGCGCTAGTATGCCGGCACCCATGCATAGTCCTGCCTCGGATTGCATCATATTTTAACATCAGTATAGTTATCATATATTAACTATATCAATATATATATATATATATATATATATATATATATATATATATATATATATATATATATTGACATGGCATACGTTTTCATATCTGTAACAAATAGTGCATATAATTATTACATAAAAAATATCAATATATTTATTCTCAGATTCAACAGCAGGAGGGAAAAACGGCAAATGAGGCATATGCTTTTTCTTGCAACATCCAGCAAGTGCATCATAGACTTTTCGGGTATAAATATTGGAGCCTACATTCGGCAGTTATTTGGGGTTATAATCCCCCAATCAGATGGTTGAAGGGGACGCATCCCCCGTCCCCCCTTCGTGGCGGAGCCCATGGCTGGAACCACATTAGGGGCAAGTGAGGATATTGCGACACCCGGCCATTTTAATTTATTGTTATTCGATAACATACAAAATACGAATGCGTTCTTACTGAAGACATCTCTTAAATCAATCCTGATCCTGAAGCCATTGCACAAGCGCTAGTATGCAGGCACCCATGCATAGTCCTGCATATCTTAATATCTTATGTAAGTTCTATGTCGGCGGGGGCCTGACACAGAACTTACTTTGGGTCAGACCTTCATCCAAAGTGATTGGCTTCGCTTCATTTCCTTGGACCTTGCAGAGGTCAGTGAACGCTAGAAGTATCAAACATACCGATGTTGGCTGTCTTCATTGAAAATACGCGAAATGATGCGTTTAACATCCTTACTTACACTGAAGCTACATCAGTATCCCGTGTTGCTCGAAATCTTTTCCGCAAAAAATGAACAAATGACGCCATAGGTCAATGGCCTGAAATGGCCTCTACCCGAAATCCTCATTCAAAATGTCGAATGAATGAAAATTGTCGTATTCCACGTTTTAATGCTCTGACACGCGCTCTTTTCCCGTTTTGATGGAAAAGCCGTACGGAATGGCCTGCACGGGGTGAGAGTGTCCAAAATTGACCTTTTCGTCTCCATTTGACCTTAGAGATATTGACTAAGATCATAAAAACTGCACACGATGTAGGTCTTTATGACCCTTTTCTACCCTCACAGTTTCGTGTCTCCAGCTGTTTCCGTTTTCAAGATCGGAGGGCGGGCACAAAAGTGCCCCTCCCTTCCAGTGCGCGTTAGCGCGAAACCCCCTTCCACTTAGTGTGTTAAGTTACCAAAGGAGCACCTTGGTATGTGAAAGGGGTTCATTAATTTGCAACACCATTACTGCGTCGCTTTACTGCGCTGCGAGGCGCGGCGCCTTAGTGGCGATGTTACCTCGGCATTCATTTAGTGTGCCCACGCCAGGACATTTTTTCCTTATGAAAAATGGTAGATCCAAATGCTCAACAGCCTTGTCGAGGTACCTCCCTAGCCGCCTCAATTTTTTATTTCACGGAGGGCACCGAGGAAAAGTCAGTACAATGTTAGCCCAGGGCATCCCCTGGCAGGCTAGGATACCTATTTCTCCAACAAGCCTGATCGTCCCTCAGGCAGCCAGAGCGCCTTGGCACCTTAAAGTGTCCCTCCTGGCAGAAGTTCTGATGCCCTCAGGCAGCTTAAGAGGCTCCTCTGGTGGGTCCACGTGGCCCTCCGGCAGGTCAAGATGCCCTTACTCCACCCTAGAGTGCCCCTAAGGAGGCTTTCACTGCCCCTCTGACGACTCTACATGCCCCGCTGGCAATTTGGAGTGTCCTTATGGAAGCTTTGGGTGCCCGAAAGACGGCCAAGGACTGACAATGGGCAGCTCAGAGTGGCAGCTTGGAGTGCCCTATAGCAGAGAAATGCCCCCTTTCACATGTCAAGGTGCTCCTTTGGTGGGTCAACACACTCAGTGAGAGGGGGTTTCGCGCTAACGCGCACTGGAAGGGAGGGGCATATTTTGTGCCCGCCCTCCGTGTGTGGGTAGAATAGGGCCGTAAAGACTTACATTGTGTGCAATTTTCATGACCCTAGGTCAATATTTCTAATGTCGAATGGGGTCGAAAAGGTTAACTTTGACACTTTCGCCCCGTGTAGGCCATTCCGTACGGCTTTTCGAACGAAACGGGAAAAGGACGCGTCAGTTCATACGTGGAATACGACATTTTCCATTCATTTGACGTTTTGAATGAGGATTATGGGTCCAGGTCAGTTCATTGACCTATGGCGTCATTTGTTTATTTTTTGCAGATCAGATTTCGAGCAACACGGGATACTGATGTGGCTTCAATGTAAACAAAAGCGCTAAACGCATCGTTTCGCGTATTTTCAGTGAAGATAGCCAACATCGGTAGATGTGATCACTTCTAGCGTTCACTGACTTCCGCAAGGTCCAGGGAAGTGAAGCGAGGTCAGTGACCTTGGATGAAGGTTTTGTCCCAAAGTAAGTTCTATGTCAGGCCCCCAACGGGTGTCGCAATATCCTCACTTCCCACTAATGTGGTTCTGTGGTTCTAGGCATAGGATCCCCACGGGGGGGGGGACGGGGGATGCGTCCCCTCCAATCATCTGAGTGAGAGATTATAACCCCAAAGATTGCCGAATGTATGCTCCAATATTTTTGCCGGAAAAGCCTAAGTTACAGTTGCCGGATATTGCAAGAAAAGCATGTATTTTACCTGTCGTTCTTCCCTCCTGCTGTTTAATCTGGGAGTAAATGGTACGTAACTATATCGATGTTCAAAAATGATGCAATCCGAGGCAAGACTATGCATGGGTATCTGCATATTAGCGCTTGTGCAACGGCTTCAGGACCAGGACTGATTTGAGAAATGTCTTCGATATGAACGTATTCGCATTTTGTATGTTATCGAGTACTAATAAGTTAAAATGCTGGAAAATACGGAAACTTGTGTTCATATTGTTGTATACTTCACTGAAGATGGAAAAGAAAGGCAATGACGGAGCCGGGGGGCAGGTAATCTGCGACTTGGCATCACGTCACCATTCGAGATCATTACCCCAGACAGTAGTAAGTGGTGGGCATTTTGTCCAGTGGCAATTAATATGTAAAAGGCCCTGCATTTTACGACAGCCGCGCCTCACATTCAGGGGTGTGGTTTCATATCTCTTTGTGGGTGCCCCGGCACCCACGAAGTGGAAATGGGCATCCATAATACGACTTGGGCACCCACAACATAAAATATGTTTAAATATTGAAGTATAGTTATATTCTTAGGCCCATGACGTTAACCACTTAAAATCAGCTTTATCAGCAATAATTGGAACTTATTTGCTCTATCGTCACCCACCACCTGCTATTTCCAACCACCCTCCAAGTAAAACTGCGTCAAGTCGAGTCGTGGAGTTCGGTTCCATGAAAGGGAATTCATCTACTCAGATCATGAATTTTATCTGTACTGGTACGATTGAGGGAGACATTTTGATGAATCAAAGCGTAGACATCATTCATTGTTGCCAACTCGCTCTCGTTTGCTCATATTTTGTTGGGGTAAGCACGCTAACTGCCAGCCCAAGTTTAATCTATTTACCCCATTTTCCTTTCAACACTAAAATCACCGATAAAATGTGTTAGCGTATCGTTAGTCTTAGCGACGCTGAAGCTGATAGCAGCTGACGAAAACCGAAATTACGAAAATAGCCATCATAGATTCAGGCAAGTACCGCTGCAGTTCCACGAATTTCCCCCACAGGTATGCATTACGTGAATAGGTCGAAATACGTCAGGGTTTGTCAAACTAATCATCGCTACCGTTTATTCTGTCACAGCAAGACAGAGTGATGGATAAGCATCAGGTGCGTCCAAGGTTTACCTATGTATTTTCCGCTCGCTCATTGGTTCCTTTCTTTAGCATTGTGTTAATGCGTTTCGCGCACCGATAGCACTGCCGGTAAATACACTAACTGAAATACGTGAAATATTGGTCCAAGATGGCCAAAATGCATTTTTCATTTCCATGATAATTAATGACCAATCTTAAATATTCCCGGAGTGTGATTTTTGGGATACCGGAGAAATCAGATATATTCCCTTTAAGGATGTCGCCTCCATAAAGCCATCCATGATTTACGTACCATGCAATTTACCTCCCATAATACTCTTTTAAATCTATTTCCGTGAACTTTAGGCATAAACGCCTGACTATCCTCTCCCCCCGATACGAAATGTCTGGATATCGCCATATGCGTTATGGGCACTCACAGTCATTTTCCAAAAAGCACACCCATGCTCACATTTGCCGCCTATCCCACCGGCGACGGAACTCACCGCCCGCCTCTCTACGCCGATCTGTCACGCGACACCCCCAGCGCTGGCCCGAGCCACACCGGGTACAAAAGGACCCCGAACTCGCCCTGCGGTGCGACTTCTGGGCCGTGGTCCCGCTTACCTCCCACAAACTGGATAGGCTGACCACCACCAGCCAGGGTTTCCCGCCACCCACCGACTGGCAAGACCGTCCGCCGACCAGCTAATCCACCCACCGACCGCCGCAGCCACTCGCCCCCCACCCCCTCGTCACACCGCCGACTGGCCATGCCGCCCGCCGAGCACCACAGCCCACACACAGCCCACCCACCGCCAGCTGGCTGGGCCGACCGCCGACCGTCTGAGCCCACTGCCCACCAACGTCTGGCGTTATTTGGCGTCTTTCAGGCGTACCTAACAGGGTGCGACGCGGCTCAAACGAACGGGAGCCGAGACCACCAGTCACCAAATGTAGAACGTCACGACGTCATACCAGGCAGGACCAACATTTGGGGCGAGGAAAATACTAATGGTATCTACCGCGTAAGTTTCAAAGATGCATTTCGATTGATGTGTACCACAACATTGGCACGTCCCATTTTATGGAAATATTATCCTAAAACACTTAGATTCCTCGTGACGTGGTCACATGCCGAAAATCTGATGCCGCCTCTGCAAATGCGAATCTTTCGGCGACAAAGAATCCTCTTAATCTGTCGAGTCGAGAAATCGTGATGAAGAATCTCTGTCGTATTCTGTCGGAGTATTGGAAACACTCCATAACTGAGTGAATGTCTTTATAGAGATAAGCATATGAACGAAAAAGGTAAAAGTAACTCTAAACGCAACCCCATCTAGCACAACAATAAACTGTGCGGAACACTGGCAATAGCGCTGTCATCTAGTGCTAACATTTTCTGACTTTTTTGTCCATTTCTTAATGCAAAACGTAAGAAATTACCACAGTTCCATTGTTCCTACCTTGATCAAATCCACTGGATTTGCGTTGAGCTATTACCTGCGTTGCAAGTTTTTAAAACTCAGACCTTCCCGCTGCAGTTCCGTTGTTATCAAAGACTTCTGAATAGACCTTCAATCGTCATCTGCAGGGGGGCAGCCAGGATTTTCTTAAGGGGAGGAGGGGTGGTGGCTGGAGCTCCGTGTGAACTGAAACCATACGAAAACCGCCTGCTGGGAAGGCGATGTGCTATGGTTTTCGCAAAAAATGTGGGCCTAGGGGGAAGGGGCGGGCTCTCGGCCCTTTTGGCTGCGCCGGTGGTCATCTGTATAACAGACCACAAACACGCTGAGGCGTCCCTTTTTATTTTGTGAAGAGTTCAACGTCGTCAAAAAACATGCGTTGCGGACATTGTGCTGAAATCTAGACAGCTAGAGAATCGCGGAATCCTCCGGCTTTATCACCATCGCTCGATGTTCTTTTATTATTGCACTCAAATCAATTTGTGACGTTGGTTTTCGCTGACTACTTGCATCATTTGCTACTATCATGCATGTTTTGTGACCTAAAGTACAACGCACGCGAAAGCCTGCGTCTGAACTAAGTGCGCATTGACATGAATTGGCTTTGTTATGGGCTGTTTTCGTTTACCGTATTGTTTGTTTAGTATTTCGTCATCTGTTTGGTGACAATTATGTTATGGTTATGTACGACTAGAACTGTGGAAGGTTGCACTCGCTAATGATTCTCCACGAACGGGACGGTTGCCATCACCCTCGCTGCGACGTCTTTGTGTCGACCTGAGCCGGCGGAGCCGACCCTTTCGGCAGCATCTGATCATCGCCCAGCCCGGCCAACACGGCGGTAGGCGTTTCCTAGACCTTTTTTCGATTGTCCGGGAGTTCACCAGAGGCTCGCTGTTTACAGGACCACTGGCCGTTTTCCGGAGGGGTCTCAAGAAGGACCGTGGCCTGGCTGTCATTGCGCCCAGTGTCACCAGCGGCTGACGGAGATCAAGGCACGCCGCGCCAGGCTCCAGATCCACCTTCGCCTGGCCCGGAGCTCATGAAATCCCTCGAGATCTAGAGCGCTACGGGGCCTACAAAAAAGAAATTGTTGGAGTGGCCTTGGCGCGACTAAAGGAAAACGCTTTGGTGTTGCGCAGTCATGTTAGTACTGAGTTCACCAGAGATCAGATGAGGTCAAATAACGTGCTGATATTTTTGGCAGCAAGGTTGGACACTCAAGCCCTGTGCTTCGCTCCAAAAGGGTCATCAGTAAACAACATACCTGATTTACTTATGTGGTGCATCACAAAGGCGCTCCAAGTTAGAATGGGGCATTTCAGACAAACGGAAAATGAAAGAGAAACGTCTCCTTTTTATGGGCTCGAGTGGCGTTTTGTATAATTAACTCCGTGTTGTTGGCTTAGTTACGCTAAAAATGGTCATGTTACGCAGACAAATCCCGTCTTTACTGCATTTACGTCAAACAAAGCCCACCTGGGTCAAAGTTTGGGCCCTATAAGTAGCGCGTTTCTGGTGTCTTTCGTGACATCGTTACCATGTGCAAGACACGAAACGATGCATAAAATTTTGTAAAATTGAGTCGTGTAACGTTCCTCTTGCTTAATGCGCCTCAAAACATTTTTTTTCACGGAAGTTACTTGGGCGACGGGTGGCGGGCGTGCACGCTATGTGAAATCTTGATAAATGGCGGACAGTCATTTTCGCGGTAGAAAGGGTTTCTGTATTGCGGCCAAGAATAAGAGGGCTAAAGCACTACGAACTACAAACGGAAGGCATAGATGTTTTTATCACTTGTGATCACACAACCTTTCCAATATTATTACTCCCAAGCCCATATTGCTGCCTCTAAGCATTCCAGAACTGCAAACCAATCAATTATATTCGGGTGTGGACATGGAAATTCTGTGTTACACGTGGCATGACCCCAGGTCAGAGGCCAGCACGTAAGATCTCCTTTTCACGCAGCGTAAGAAGCGCCAGCAAGCACACTGAAATTTCAGGGCTGTCAAACTGCTATGCGTCGTTGTCCATTAGGCTAGGAGTGTTGCTGGTCACCTGACTGTAGGTCGCGCGTGGCAAAAAATATCCCACGCCGTCGGTGAAATACTCAATCAATGAAGAAATATGAAAAACTACCGCCGACGTCGCCTGGTGGGTGAGCAGCTGGGCAACAGAATCCGGTGTGTGAGAGGCACTGGGTTTGAGTTGCCCCCAAATTTGGCACTTGCGTTGCACTGTTGCACGTGCCGAAGAGTTGCACGGCGCGATGGAGATCCCCAGCTTCATTCGATTCAGTGTTTGTGGCAAGTTTACTCCATATCCGCAAACATGTGGATGGTGCGGTCAGCGTGCGGAACGATCTCGGCTTAGCATGGACCCTAATCCCACTGCTACCCATTTCAACACGGTCAAGCTAGATCCCGAAAAGTAAGTATGACTGGTGAGACTGATAATTCAAAAGACCGAGGCCGAACATTTTTTTATGTCGGTTGCCACTTGCGCGGATGACTAGTCAGATATAACGCTATCGGGAGGGGCCAATTTGAAACCCCAGCTATGACCCTCGAAATCAACGAAGCTAAAGCCACCGAATTTACCGGGTAGACGCATTCCTAGGAAAACTTCGCTGTGTAGAAGTGTGACGTTTTTAGGTAATGCACTTTGAGGTCTAATGAGGCCAAATAGGATCAAATTTGGTGCGGTTCGCCAGACTTTCGCTTGTACCGCAAAAACCGTTGGTCACAGCGCTAAAATGTATGAAGCCATTTTCATACGGCAAAAGACACTACCGTAATATTTAACTCAGTCCTTATGGCTAAATAATTACTTCTGCTAACTAAAGCCATATGGCTACAATTTTACGAAGTATCACATATCTTGTTTCGTGGCTTCTGATGGTAATCTGCACGCAAAAATACTTCCCAGGTCAAATTTTGCCGCAAAGGTAGCCCAAGGCCATCTGCGGTCAGTTAAGGCCGCTAACCTACTGACCTCGAAGAACTGGCAATTGCGAAAATGCGTTGCACAGAACCAGCTACCGTCATCCTGTACCATTTGGCCAATAAATTACGTATCTAGCACTGGTAAATAAAAACTTAACTGCGTCATTCTGTTTCATCACAACAGTACGTGGGCGTGCTACGGAGCACTAGATCGAAGGCACAACCCATTTGATCCATTTTTTATTGATACCCATTTACCCCAACGTGCGTCATACCTAGGTATTTTTGGGTGCGAATTCGAAATCAGCGTCAGAAACACCCCAGAAAACAAGTTTTCACAATAAATGGCGTTATAAGGCCAATAAAGCTCATCTCAGGTCAGTGACCGAAGATAGCCTAGAAAAGATCAAAACCATAAGAATATGTGTTTCACTATTCTCTGACATAGTTTTGTACCATTTTAGCCTCGAATCAGGCACTGAACAAGCTAATGGCAGCGTTGCATCGTTTAACTCAAACGGTAAGGGGGAGCACATTTTTGGCGATCCGTCCTTGACCATAACTGATATCGACCTCACACCTGGTAAACCGGTAGATGACAAAGTGGCCGTTTGTGCATATCCCAGGTTTTATGTTTAGATCATTAGAACGCGTGTTCTATATTTGGACACAATTTTTTATTTTTAACCTTCACTTATCCTTGTGACTTGACCTCAGACAAACTGAAATGTTTTTTTTTGTAATTTTGGTCACGAAACTGTCTGTGCACTCATCAAAAATGTGACTGTGCCCTTGCAATTCTATCTGTGGCAACATTATGAAGTTTACCGTAAAAATGGCCATTTATGAAAGCCATGACCTGACTCTGACCCGCTACAGACTGGTGATTCTGAACACCATTAACAAGTTGTTAACGTCAAATGATCCGGTTTTCAGTTTTGTATACGTTTAAAGAATTTGGTGCGGCTGAGCTGCGACGTTCAGGGCCTGTTTCGTGAAATATGAGTGGGTGAAACTGACCCCCACCCGAGCGCGGTTAATCAACACCGAACGCAAGTATTTTTGCCTACGCCCCGAACGAGAGGTGTTTGCTACCTCTCTCCATTTCTCTCCTAAAGAAGATAGAACAACGAAATAAAAACGAGCGTATAGTATGTTTCTCAAGTTACAGCGAAGGACAGTCCCACACTGTCTGCCGCCTCCGCTGCAATCGTTATATACGCTTCCGGCCAGCAAACCATGCTATTAAAGCCATCTGGTTTTAAAAATGATCAATCGGCGATTGCTTTTTTCTTTAGGCCCAGGTGAGGATAATGAAATGTGAAATATCATCATTAGTCTTCATTACGTTACTTGGGCTGCAAACTGATGCTCGACTATTGTAGACTAGAGTTCTGATTATTGAAATGGGTAACGGTAATTGTCGTTACCTGAATTAGCGACAAAAATAACCTCATTACCCAATCAATGCTATTTAAAAGGTATCTTAGGTCAATGACCCTACACCGCATTCGAACAATCACTGACATTTGAGACTCAAATCAAGTATCAAGCGTATATCCAAACAGTCCTGTACCGAAGAGCGACTCCATGCCCCTTCAGACTCCTTGCAGAAAAGGGAAAAAAAACAATTCAGATTTAGAGAAATGGCGTGCAACCCTCGAAAACGACGCCTTGGTAGCTTGGTAACTAACGAACTTGGTAGTAGTAGGTGGAAATTATTGTTGGAAACAAGAACCTAGTAAGATGAAGGGCCAGACATTGTAAATTAAGGGTTCGTGACGCCTTCCATCCACCGGCAAAGCCACACCGCACCGGGGATAACACCCCCCTTGTCCAGCAAGGGCTAGGGAAGCCCAGTTAGCGATCTATTTACTATCATAACGTGAACTCAGTCCTTCCTATTTGGTCTGAAAAGCGCACATACTAACGGCCACGGACGCTGCCGTCACGGGTTTTATGGAATCAAAGAATCCCAGCTTTTCGGAACAGGAATACCTTTTGTACTCGCCTCCACGCTTTTTAGCCTTTGACTACACGTTCATTTCGAGACTAAAAGGGAAAAAGGGGATTTTTTTCGAAAATAATCTGACTTGAACTCAGGTCAGACGCACTGAGAAAAAATCGAACATACGACATAATACATATATAATACATTTTCTATCCACTCCTAGTAATGGGTGATAGGTATACATCTTAGTTAAGATTCGTAAAGAATTTGACTTGACATGACCTGATAGGACTTGCATGGTCTGATGCCATTTCAAAGATTCCGTATCCTTTGGGATGCCAATGAATTTCATAAAATGTTTTAAAACAACACATATAATTGGTTTCACATGTCTACTTTTATTCGACATACAACTGATTGTCCGTTTTGACCTATCTTGGCCCTGCTTGGTTGTGTCGATGGTAGGATATCCTTACTTTAATACCTTTGTTTGAAATTGTTTTATGAGGTCAGGTGATTTTCAGTACTTTGTTGTGTTCAATGGATCCGTTGTTTTTGGAACGAGGCTGACGTATTTTGTCTGTTATACGTCCTTGACATGACATGACCTGACCTGTCCTTGATTTCCTATGTCGCTCAAGAACACCGTAGCATGATTACAACGATCAAAAAGCGTTGTTTGGCATTCGTAGCTCAACCCAGTCACGAGACATGAATGTTCTAAGACCTGACCTTAGTTAAAGTGATGTCATCTTAGGTGGCCCTTACGCATCTTTGTCAAATATAAGCTACTACATTTCACAAAACAGTAGTAATGGTGATCCAACAACGTATGCCTAGAGTTCCTTTACTTGTCTACCAGTTTCGGCGCAAATCTGTGCTCAGTTCCAATGACCGTGGGCCTGACCTGACATGACCTCAGGCCTATAAAACTGCTTTGAGGCAAAGAGCACATTTCCGACCCTCTATGGACTCTTCAGGACTCACGATCAGTTTGTGGGATTCTCCGAATTGTTGTCATTGCCTTCATGTTTGGGCATCCATGATGTGACCTTGCTTGACTTCCTCGCCGTGAAATGCTTCATCAGGGTCACTGAGCATGAGTCCATTCCTCTTAGAATTTTACAAGCTTTCGATTGGTGGGTGTCACTGCCGTTTCCGTAGCTCTCTTAGTTCTCGAGATCATGGATTTCCCGATGACTCGCCCTCGCCCCAGGTAATCGAGGGGCGATTGAGACACCCGGGCGTGTGCGGGATACGGGCCACCACGATATCAAAATGGTGCCTCAGCTTTCAAAACGTACCTGAGCATTCAAGAGGCGCCTGCCTGGAAACAAACACTCCTTTACAAAAATGTGGCCGTTTTTCGCAAAAGTGAGACGCTTTTGTTCGAAAGTGGGCCCTTTTTCCTGACAGTCCTGATCTTTTTCATTTTTTCGCACAAGACTGAAAAAATGTAAAAAGATGTCATGGACCCTTCGGACCCATGGTCGCCCTTGGGCCCTTGAATTTCCCGTTAATATCGTGCCAAGGGCCTTTGCCCCGGTGAGGCAGGACCACCATTACGTGATGGGAAGAGCTTTCGAGCCCTTAGTCTCTCTCCCTTGACTGCGCTTCTGTGGTGACTGTTTCTGTTGTTACACGGGCGTATTTTATTGGAACGGATGTCGCGAATTTCGCTTTGCGCAATAATGTCACGTAGCATTTGCCTGATGTGCCACAATTCATCGACACGATTCTGCTTTATGCTTTATGCTTTTTAAAGGTACGACGTATTTTTACTCCTGAAAAAATAAAGCACTTACAAGTACTTTTAAAACGGCAGTCGGGGGGGGGGGGTTAGCTAGTTCCACTTCTTTGCGGAAAAGTAGGATGACACATATTTCCAATCGATGGCTCCAGAACCAATGAAATCATTTGGGTGATCCAAATGATCATCCTTTGCCTTCGATGACATTGCATTTAAGGTCACAGGTCACGTGAAAGATACATGAACATGCGTCCAATTCGGGACTCCCGTCACTGCGCAATAAATTGAAATTACAGACTTCATTAAGCCAAAATATGCGCACAGACATGCGAAAAGTACCAATACACATGTACAAGGAAAACGGTAGCACAGGTCCAGCTAGGTCATACGACACTAAAACGTTTAATATAACGTTGGTTTCAAGTATGCCTGAAATGGCGAACAAAACTGGACCAAAATCAAGCCAACTTCAGAAAACGGCAAAATCGCAAAACAACGTCGTCTTTGTGACTTGATTAAAACATGACTTTGGGTGGCCTTGACAACCTGATTTCGTCAAAATCTACAAAATCAGTGCACCAAGGATGCAGAGATTTTGGCGACGCTGCACCATTTGAAAAAAGAATTATACAGTGGAAAATTTGGATGAATCTGACTCTCTGAGCATGTTGCGGTTTAACCCTATTCCGGACGGAAAGGAATGAATTGAACTCCCAAAGCTTTTTGCCTGCCACCGTTATGTAACCGGGCGAAAGCTCTTCAAGCTTTTTTTGCATACACCGCGGAAAACATCAGTTTACAAATTTATCAGCGATGGGTCTAGCAAGTTCCTGGGAGGCATGTTCGGGCTTTTTCGCAACTTTGGAGACAAGGTTTTCAATGTACGCTTTTCGATAATACGAAAATCGAATGACCGTACGATTTTTGCAATCTGTAATTTCCTTTCATGATTTAGTACGCATTTTTGTATATTTGTGACAACAGTGGCAGCTTCAGGGGACCAAAAGGAGCGGTGACGACATTACTTGAGGAAAAGTAGTCAACCAATTATTTTACAACTACACAACTTTATTACTACATAACTACATCAAGAGGCGATATAATATCAGGAGGCATTATGACAGCAGAGGAAGAACAAGAAGACCAAGATTTGGCGGCCAGTAAACCCCGTCATGAAATTAACTTCCATACAACGTAATTCCAAGGACGATTGGTGAGTGGTCTGCGACTTGCACATGCAGCATGTGCTTGCGTATGAACCATGAGCATAGTGCCAGAAGTGGATCTAGGGAAGCTTTAGTTTGTGCTCGTAAATCACGCTAAGCATCGCGGTAGCATTCACGACACGGTAACGCAAACAAAACCATTTTGCCCACTCTTTCCGAGTCCTGACACACTCATTGGTAGACACTGTTTTGAAGGGAATGCACATTAGCTATTTCCAGCTCGTTTAAGACCCTAAAAATCAATAAAGCACACATGCAGGAAGGGCTCACGTTCACGTGGAGCTACGGATTACCCCAGTGATGTATGCTGTAATGCATATCATCACATCAAGATGATGTCTGACTCTGAGACCTGAAGGGAAAGCACCGACCCTTAAGCACAACACGTCATAAGCATCGACTGAGACACCTATCACCGAAATAGGCGCTTACGCATAGGGCCAAAATCGCCAAGACGCGGCCACCGAATCTTGGTTTATGGCACCTCCACTATGACGTGATTTCTATTTTGTTGCGCTCGCAAAATACAGAAAAAATCGCAGCGATTCATTTCACGTCTTTTTAGATGGCCAATATTCATAAAGGTAAAAAAGGATGCATCTGACACACGATCATCCTGCTTATGGTTTCTGGATAATCGTGATATTCGCCACTGGATTATGTGCTTTACTGGATCCTGACATTAAGTATGTTTTATATCCTTGGGTCTCATTGCTGTCCACCTTTGAGACTATCGAGAATATCCGATCCAGGGGCGGCTAATAAATGTTATATAAGTCTTCTTTTTAAAGTTTCTGTGGCAGTTGTTATTTTACTTTAAATGATCTTGAGTCATAGACCCGGTGCCCAGGATTATCTTGAACTATCTCGCAGCAAAATCGTGTTGTTACCTCACAAGATATCGGTCGGGGTGGGATGGAGGAATAAACCTTTACAACGGGATTTAACTCTAGAATGATGATCCCGCAATCGGGCTAAGGTGCAACAAAGTTCACGTCATGCCTTTAAAGTTCCCGTATCAGAAAACCTTCAAATTTCAATGTTTGCCAAACATCGTAGAGGTTTCCCTCCAAAAGTCTTTGGTTGGTTGACTGTCTAAGGCTACCAGATGCCTTCAACTCAGTTCCCACAGTCGGCACCGAAGGGAATCAGACAAAGACGTCTGAGAACGCATTAACGCCTCAAGTACATCAATCGCGCCGCAGTGTCCCTAGGTGAATCATATCCGTAATGTTAAACGATGCTTAATTTTTCTAAGCATAAAAGAGCTTACACCCGCGGAAACTTCTGAGCTCTTGCATCCGCCTTACATCAGCCAGTTCTCTGAATTTCGTGCGTTCTCAGGCTCGTTCATAGGTTAAAGCTTAGTCTTTCCAGAATATTCGGACTGCAAAACGCCTCCTGATTGGTTGTATATGATATCATAATTGCACCATCCCCTTTCATCATTTCCGTTTGTAGGTGGTATATAAACAGGGCAGGTTTTCGCTCAGTTTGTATCCATCTTGGTATCTATCGACTCAACATATGGTGGGCCGCGTGACGCTCGTGACGTAGTGAAGTTCTGGTGCTGTGAATGGTCAGTGTTTGACGTCAAGAATACAGGTCGAGAAAGTGGAAGCTCTGTGTGTCTGACGAATAAGCGAAGAATTGGCAAGAAGAACTTGTGAAAAGAGAAGTACTGAATAAGGGAAAAATTTGGCACAGACGAGGTCGTCAATAGTCAAACTATCACGCCAAGCACAGAACTCTGCTACATAAGAAAACAATTTTCACGCTTTTAATTACATGACAAAACGAAAAATGTTCAGCAAATATTTCGAATGGAAAAATGCCACACTCCCGTTCATCCTTTTTAAAGACTTGTAAGAAACGTGTAACACATTCCAAAAAGACCGGCGTATGCACCCAACGGCGCATGACAGGCCTTTTAAACTTCCGATCTAAAGGGCAGTGACGACAAAGGAGTAGAGTGGTGACTTCTGGAAGCATTTTTTTCCCGTTAGTCAGTTCCGATCCCCTGATTCCGGTTTGGCCAGGCCATGACGTTGAACACGGCGGAAAAGTCATCCCGGGTTTTTCGCCTGTAGTTCATGAACCGGATGAAGTGCTAAAAAGATAAAGTGATTAAGATAATATATATATATATATATATATATATATATATATATATACTTAATCACTTATCTCTTAACATACATATATAAAGAGAAGGTAAGATATAGATATAAAGCTAAAGATAGAAAGAGATAAAATGAAACTTGGTTCCTGTTCTTAATGCCATTTCTAACTCACATTAACATAAAGCACGATTCCAGTGCATCTAGCGGCGATTCTAGAAAGGGGCACATACAAATAATTAAACATAGTTTCATAGTCCGGAAGTCCAGACTTAATATGTCAAGAAAGACTGGCCCAATTGTCACCTCTTTGGGAAGACCAATTACCCCGTAGACCCTTCCATTAAAACGGAGGCAAAGCCACCCCCAGTCCGCGCGGAACTGAACGCTATATGAACCCTCGCCAGTCCAGAGTCCAGGTCCAGTTCGCGCAATTTTTCCTTCCCAGGGGTTGATGCGGGATAGATATTGAATCGGTCGGCCGAATGGGCTGCAATTTTGGCTACCTCAGTTTTGAACCTTGTCACACATGCTCTGAAAACGTCAAGTTGATGTCATGTCGGGTCACTGAGCTGCGACGTTGTTCTTGTGGGCCTACAGGTAGCAAATATCGACGGTATTAACCGTACCATTTTAAACAGTGCTTGCGAGGTGGTTTCAGATCAGACTGTTGTTTGCTAGTGGTTCTAGAGCTACCATCCAGCTTGGTTCTAGAGTTACCACCCGGCCATGAGGTGACGTTTAATGCCCATGGCAAGATCTAGGCCATCTTAAGTCAAGGTCGCGTCGGTTCACATTCAGTGAAAATTTATCTCCTACGACTTTCTTTTCAAAGCGCGTTTAGAGACATCATACGATTATTTGGGAGCATGATTTATATCTGTAGCTGGGTACAAGGTCATTCAAGGTCAAGGTCAAGCCGATGAAACTTGATCTTTTACCACGCAACGAAACTGCACAGTGTAAGTTCGTTTCAAGATCATTCGAGGTCAAGGCCGAGGTGGCCTTGCGCGACCTCATGTGATACCCCGACCAATGAGACACCATTACGGTTTACGTGGACCTTGCAAAGCGTTGCCTTGCCAATGTCTGATAGGACCGCGCAAATCAGAAAAAAATGGATTCTGCCAGTAAAAATTGTAGAGAACAGTCAGGGGTTTCTACATTTTTAATTTTTTCCATCTAGCACATGAGATGTGGAAACGCATGGGGGCACACCCCATGGACTGGCAAAGGTGGCGAAAACCAGAAAGCCGGCTAGGGTTAAATCGTTACATGATTAAACAGTCACGATACTCACTTCACATGTGCCGGGCATCTTAGCTCAGTGCCCGGGCTCTTGCACCGATGTCGCTCCCTGTGCTGACTAATGGAAGCTTTCTAGGATACTTTCTAATTACTTAAGACTTGATACTTTTTGAGACCCCTGGTCATAGCCACTTACGCGGAGTTTTGCAAACGGAGGGCAGACTCTATTAAGCGGCAATATCAAAAATTACATTGACAATAAAATGCTCAATAAAGGACATGATGTGTGAAAAACTTGCAAGGCAGAACAAAGTCTGCCCTTTGATTCCAAAGCCGTGTACGAAAATGGCAAGTTAATTATGCAGAAGGCTTTAATAAACCTGTTAAGTACTACCCGGATCAAACGGCCTGCGACTGTTCGACTCAACCTCACGACGTCGTTACGGATTGAGCACGGCCGATGCCATGGCGGAGCCTCAGTTCGCTGCAAGTGGTATGGAAATTAGTTTATTTTCAGGATCTATTGGAAGGGGCTGTGTCCCAGTGCTTACCACGTTCCGCCACTCGAGCCTGCGTACGATTAGCCGGCCGGGGAGCC
Source organism: Capitulum mitella (assembly GCA_030062745.1). NCBI lineage: Eukaryota > Metazoa > Arthropoda > Thecostraca > Pollicipedomorpha > Pollicipedidae > Capitulum > Capitulum mitella. The sequence goes on from CP099839.1 coordinate 20,624,600, forward strand.
AGAGACAGCGGGAGAGGTAACAGCTGCAGCCCAGATGGGCACATGCAAAATGCCTGAGGTCGCCGTAGTGCCCCAAACCGCCGAAAGTACTAGAACTCCGCAGAGCAACCGTTGGACCAGGGCCGCCGGAACCGTTACAGTGAGAAAATGACGATAGGACACCGAAATACAATGCAAGACGGCCGGTGGCTCACGCAGCTCGCCGGGGCTTGAGGGCTTCGTAACGTCACGTAAACTTGAGTGCGTTTCAAGGCCACTGTACCTTCCGGCGCGAATATCTCGTGAACTAGACGTCGCACAGCAATTCGAATCGTATGCTTGTAATCAGCGCCTGCGGGTCCATCGGAAGAGCATGAAAACAAATAATAACGGCCACTGTTCTATTGTTTATAAAAACCCTCACAAGTACGACTACCAGTGGAGAGAAGGAAACGTATGGCAGAGGGACACACAACTGAATGAAGCGAGGTTCATCACTTTTCATTAGTCTCGTTATACAACAATCCCTTGCGGCACCAGCCAAGGGTTTTTGACGCACAGTGAGGTGGCGTTTGGGTGTGAATGTAAAAAGCCAGATAAAGAAATACGCAAAAATTTCTGTACCTACGACCTTATGATTTCATTTTATTCTTAATTCGCTGATTTTGTGCGAAGCTGTTCAATGAAGTGCATGAATCAACGGGAAATATGACTTTGGGCTAGGTTAGACCTATGTCCACCAGCATGTTCCCCCATTCGGAAGCCCATGGCGATGTTCTTGCGAAATGCGCCCATGCATAGTTGTCGCCTATGTCAAGCATTACACAACTGAATGAAATCATGAAATGGCATTGCGTTGCAGTGTCATTAAGCCTCAACATCACCCTTTGCAAAATGCGATGGTATTATCCATCTTGCTGACTGGCTCGAGCTTAGAAAAAACAATCACTTTGCCCAACAAGTTGCGTCGTATCATACCACATGGCACTGCCTCAGCTAGTGCTGCTATGCTGATCATAACTGTGAGTCATTGCAACCGCTCGCACATCATGAGGTTGGAATAAAACTGTTACGTCATTATTTTGCGGCATTGCACAAATCAGCAAGAATAAAATACACCTAACATCACAAAATACAAAATGCACAGTTTAGAACATACAGCAATGCTGAGAGGAGCATTCCTTAAATAACTACATCACATATATATTGAAGCAAACATCGCACGGCTCGGAACGGCGCAACTCCTAAGATTGTGCCGCGTATCCCTCATGAAGATCGGATCGCTTTCCATTGACACAATCAATGCATTTTCGGAATATGCCAAATATACATATGATCCGTAACACGCGCACTGGAAGGGGGCACTTTTGTATCCCCACCTGGTTTTCTTCAAAACCTCGAAAACGGATCGGAGCTGGTCGCTGGTACTTTGTGACGTTTATGGCAATTCAGTAACTCGTCGATTGACGCAAAACATCGGAATTCGGCCACAAATTTTCGAAGTTTTAGGCATTTCAAGTCAAACATAATGAAAATAACGGTCGTCGCTCACTAATGGGAACTTGGCGCAAGGACTAGCGTTCTACGTAAGATTACTCTTTGAACATTATCAGCCGACATCATTCAGGGATAACTGATGGATGTACCAAGACCCAAGCCAGGGTCAGTGAGGATCAGGGTCATTAAAGGCTAAGATGGATGGATGGATGGAAAATGCTGTATTCAACGTTTTAATGCTCTAAAACGTACCCTTTCCCGTTTCGTTTGAAAAGCCGTACGGAATGGCCTGTACGGGCCGAGTGTACAAATTTTCGACCCCGATTTGACCTTGAAGATATTGACCCGGGGACATGGAAATTGCACAACATATAACTCTTTATAATCATATCCTACCCCTAAAACTTCGTTTCTCTAACTCTTTCCGTCTCCGAGATCGGAAGGGGACACTTTTGTGTCGCCCCTTCCAGTGCGCGTTCGCGCGAAACCTCTTTCCACTGCTCGTGTTAAAGAAAAGCCCCCTTTGGTTAGTTTCTCGAAAACGACTTAGAGTGGTCAGAAAATGCTCCTGACCCTGTTTTCAGGGTTATATGAGTTAAAACACGTGCCAGCTACATGCAACGAGCCCCTTCAAGTGGGCTCGTTCATACAGATTCCGATCTAACTTTTTGGCTTCCGGCATCAGTAACCAGTCCCCAGACTACACGACGGACTCAAACTGTAGGAATGTCTGTAAGACAACACAGCTCATACATGACACAAAATAGAGTTCTTTGTTGAAATGGAACTATGCGGCTATGGGACTAGGGATGGGACTAGGGACTATGGGATCCTGTAACAGTGCAGATCACAACCTGAACTGTCACCGTAAACGTCTTCAAAAAACCATTAACTTCGCTGCTAGAACCGTCACGGCTACCAAGCGCGGCCAGCCCACCGCTCCGATATTACGTTCTCTGGGATGGCGGAGGATTGAGGAGCTGGTCAGGCAAAGAAACTTCATCAACGTGTACAGGACGCCAAGCGATGACAGCGCTCAGCGTCTCTCCGCTCGCTGTTTCGGAGGCGATTTGCCGCCTCGGTGCGCGAGACCCACTCGATTGCGGCCAAGAGACCTACCAATAGGCAGACTCACGGCCGCGTAGAGGGCCTTCGCGTACCGGGCCGCGGCCGCGCGGAACCGGATGCTGCGGCTGTCGCGTTGGGACCTAGCGGGTCATGTTTTAAGCGTCTTTTGTGTCAGTGGGTGTATGACTGTTTTTGTTTTTATGCGTCCTGCTGTCGTTGACATAAGCATCCGTCATAGCTGCGCTTTGCGGCAGGATGTTTAAACCCACAAACTGAAACTGAAATTGAAGCTGAAAATGGACAGTGCCGGGACTGCTTGCGCGACAACGCGGGATTATGTCTGGCACGCGAGTTGGTGGATGATAGGTGATACGTGGCGCAATGATGGGAGCATATTTTGTCTCTTTGTATATTTTGATCTATTGCCTGACTGCGACGAAATTCTGTGAGGAGGAAGTTGCATAACGATCTTACATGCCTGAGAAGCTGAAAGACCAATGCGAAGTCTACTGAGACCAAGTAAGGTCAAACGTCGACCAGAAGCACCTTCCCATTTCTCCAGATCTTCTGAACCGATCGTAAGCAAATTTCGTGGAACCTTAGTCCGTGCGATCACCTTACATATCGCCAAGCGAGGTCGATCTGGTCAGGTCAAATGAGGCCATCCCAAGTCAGCATTTGAAAACGTTGCATTTTCTCAAAATTGAGCACAGCACAATTTGTCGGGTTGTTGGTAGGCTGGATATCCTTATATATCCGTCAGCTAGGCGACGAATGTCGGTCATCGGAGGTCAGCTGAAGTCAGCAAAACGCATCCGCACAAAATACCACTGAGATTATTGGGGTACATCTGCGGAAAAAGAAAGAATATTGCATCTTCCCCAATTTGCCTTGGATGACCTCAGTTGACATGACCTCTGCTTTTTGTTCTGAGGCACATACATTCATCATGCAGTCAAGGTTCCACATTTTCGTATAATTTTAAGCTTGCTACATTTTCATTATCTGACCTCGGTCGACCTCGACTGACCTGGCCTAGGCCACTTGTACTCTATGGTAAGTGCGTTCATCTAACAGACTAACTCCCCACAAAGTTTCGTTGAGATCGGAGGAATAGATTTTCAGAAGACAATGCTTTATATTCGCCATGTGATTTTGGTTAACCTCGATTGACCTCACCTAGGCTGTGCCCTTTGACTATAGATTTATCACATGGGCCAGCTCCCCACAACGTTTTGCAGTTGGCTACTCGGCAGAATCTATTCCAGGCGCAAAATAGTGCCTGTCCTACGGCTCGACACGCGTGCGGCCGTCCACCGCCTCCGAAGACTGGCCGCGCGAACGGCCTCCCGGCTTCTCCAAGTCGCAGTGGCAACAGTGACAAACCGACTTTAACGTGTTAAACGTCGAAAGAAGCGCTAAGAGCTCAGCACAAAGGATACAACAGTCCATTACTTTAGCATAATTAACGCGCATGTTATCAGCGAAAACCGTGAGGAGTGGACAATGTGTGCCCCTTCTCCCACCAGTGCTCATGTTAAATGGGATTTAAACAACATCCCAATAACAACTGCTCACCGAGACACAACTTCTACGGAATCATCGCATGACGGCTGTGTTCAGCCTGCTCATTATGTTACGAACTGGAGAGGTTGTGTGACGACACCTCACCGCGCCCAAAAAAGTAGTACTGTGGAAAACGAGCCGCACAACTCCAAAGGAAGGCATGTACCATGTAAGGTGTCTAGCGAAGGTCAAATACAGGACCTTTATCGAAACCAGCACCTGCTGAAATCGCTGTGCGTATACAGATATGCGTGTGTAGATGGCAATACGTGTGCATTCGCGACCGTCCGAAATCACGAGCGGAAGGCACAGCTATTGGCCGAACGTGTGAAGATGCGTGAAGCCTGCCAATGCTGCAGGCGAGCCGGGCACAGAAGGCGCCGGCAAAATGAACCACGCGCTCATCCGGTGCTGGTCCCCATCGGTCCTTTGTACTTGCAGACTGACACAAGTTGGAAGGTACACAGTTTTACAGTGGGCGCTAGACATCCACGGCACGTTGGCACCCTCTCCAATTATCACATGAGTGCGCAAGAAAAGATCGACGACAACCGTTTGGCGGCAACGAGTTCGGGACAGACTCATGGCGGCGGGTGGCCGGCTCCCGGCTCGTCTGCCGTCGCCGTGTGCGACGACGAGCCGCGGCCCGAGGCGGGCTCGTCGCCGCCTCCCCTGCCGCCCCTGCCGTCGCCCGGCGGACGCGGCTCCCGCTTCAGTCGCTTCGTGTGCACCCTGACGTGGCGCTTCTTCTCGTCGGACCGGGCGAACGTGCGGCCGCACACTTCACACGAGAACGGCTTTTCGCCCGTGTGCGTCCGCACGTGCGTGGTCAGGTGGTCGGAGCGGGAGAAGGTGCGCGCGCAAATGCCGCACTGGAACGGCTTCTGGCCGGTGTGGACGCGGATGTGGCGCGTCAGCTCGTCGGAGCGCGAGAAGCGACGGCCGCACGCCTCCGCCGGACACGCGTACGGACGCTCGCGCGCCGCCGTCCTGCTCGTGCGCGTTGTGTACTTGCGTTGCTTGGGCGGCATCGGTTCGGCTAGCTGCGACGGCGGCTGAAGAGGCTGCTGAGCGAGATGGGCGGCGGCAGGGCCGGCCAACTGAGCGGCCTCAGCGCCGGCGGGCGGTTTCTGCTGCTCCAGCAGAGGGCCGGAGGAGACGGACGGGAGCGGCACCGTCCACTGCGGCGTCCGTCCGAGCAGGCTGGCCACAGGGGCCGGGCCGCCCACACCTTCCGACGGCCAGCCGGAGTACATGCCGGACGGGTCGAACAGCAGCTCTGACGACAGTCGGCCCACCACCGGCTGACGCTCAGTGCTGAGCTGCTGTTCCTGCTGCTCCTGCTGCTGTTGTTGCTGTTGCTGCTGCTGACTGGTGGCGGTCGCCTCCGGCTGCCACGAGACGCTGGGGAGCGGGGACGCGCCGCGGCGCTGGCGTTCGTCGTGGCCTCTTTCTGCCGTGCCGGCCGACCATCTGCTGCCTTCCCCTGCGGCACACCGACCGACCGGCGTTACAGCTCCAGCCGAGGGCGACCTGGACCAACTTCGCCAGCGAGCAAGCCAGCGAAACAACAGCATCCCAGAGAAAAACAGTACGCCGCAGAGTACCAAACCGAACCCATTTCGGCGTGTTTCCGCTGTGGTTGGCCGCCGGCGGAGTGGGATGTACGCCGCTCATTACGCTCCGCTTGCCAGCGGATAGAAGTGATATTTCGGATCCAGAGTTTTCGAACATTTGGGAGAACATTCTCTCCATGCATTTTAACTGGCCTTGTGCGAGCAATGAGCTTTTGCGCTCATGTTGATTTCCCATGTTAGAAATATCTTAATGTATGTAAATGTATGTATGTATGCATACATGTAAATGTATGCTTTATGTAAAACTGTTGCGACTGTATCCATTGCGGGCGGGTATTCCTTCTACGAGCTAGGCCTGATTCGAATGAGGCTTACTTTAGCTAGAAGAAAAAATCAAACTGGCGGCCGGTCCGGCCGTTAAGCTTTCTGGAGGATAATACCTTCGCCAGCACTTGGCACCCAAGCATGACGTTTCCACTAAAAGATACCTCAATTCTATAAGTTTTATGCATTTGCATATCCAATGTCGCAGATTATCAACCTTTTCGTTTACATAACTAATTGGAAGTTACGCTTTTGCCCACAAAACTATTGTTTTGCGACTGCTTTTGAGCCATGCAGTATTGACACGGCACAATGTCCTGGGCGTGCACGGCGTTTAACCGTACAATGCCTCGAATACGAAATGCCGAAACTGGAATAGGCAAATAAATACCCGTTTGTCCTGCCACATACATAAAAGAAAAGAAATGTGGAATATCTATACGGAAATATTTGAATGACAATCTGTCACCATATGAGCGAAGCTGTAGGCTGAGTCTTACAAGCAGAAAAATAAAATTCAGCGGTAGGCACGGCCTATCCGTCACGCTTTCTGGAGGTTATATCTGGCTTTCTGGACACATATTACTGAAGTCTAACGTTCCTGCTGGCCGCACATTACTTAAGTATAAAGTTGTTCTCAGCACAGAGCATCTCCGCGACCGATGAGAAAGTTCACCGCCTGAGTTTCATCATATGCGTTGATTTTAATCACACCATGAAAACAGGTGTGAAAGGCCTGCTGCGGGCGATCTGAGCGATTTACGGTATAAAGTCATGACGATATAACGTAGTAGGCGGACGCACGGTGCGTCTGGCGAGCTTGTCTGAAGAAACTAAGGTCAATTGGAGGGAGAGGTCAGAAACGCTTCACTGAACTAACCTTTCTCTACAAAAGGTGTGAGCATACTAATGATATTATGGCCCAGTTCCACCGACTTGGTTTCACGCGTCTTTATACTTCACATCTAGTGCGCATTTTGGGATCTTTAGTTACGACCGGACCAGTCTTGTTCCTTCTAACGTATGTCGACTGCCATACCTTTACCAGATCATCGGCAGCATGGAATGAGGTGGAGGTTAGTTGTGACAGCTGATTTCACGTAGAGAGGGTCATTAGATAGTTACTGCATTGGACCGACAGCAGTCGCGTAGCTACTGCCGGGGAATTTGGGGTATGTGTCCCCAAGGAATCAGTGTCTCCGTGCGATCATGGCCCCGATAATACTAGGTACAGGCCAGCTGATTTTGAGATTTAAGGACGCACCGGCGACCTGATCATAAGACGCCCATGTATTAGATAGAGACTTTACCTCTGAAGTAATTTTCCACCTTTGTGGAAACCTGGTATGCTTTGCCTAGTTTCGTGCCTGAGTGGCATCCTTGTGAGAATCACGGAAAAAATCATTGGCACGAACTCCTTTAAATACATCTCCAGAAAACGACAATGGTATTCTGAACTCATTCATTCATTCAGGGTAGGATAGTAGAATGTCCTTCTGTCGGCAGGGCCTCCTCCAATGAATTTTGAGTGGGTGGGAGGAAGAGGGGAGGGGGTAAGCCTTTGATGCCCACACCAAACCTTATTCCCTTCAAAACAAAAGCCTTCAGTGTATGGTACGCAACCTCAAGTCCCAAAAAGTTTACATTCTTTTTGTAGCCATTTTTCCAAAAATTTACGTCCCGCAGGAAAAAATTTGCATCCCCATACCTTACAGGAATGTGGAAGAGCATATGGTGTGTTGGTTCCTTCTTGAAAAGCGCCATCCCAACGCCCATCTTCGAGATATCGGGAGAGGGGTTTATGACATCCTGATGCCAAAATTACTGGCACCCTGAAGTCATGTGAACCCATACCCTGACACTGGTATAAGATTTGAGACGTCACGTGATAAGTGGTAAATGGTTGCTTGCCTCGCGTGGTCCAATTTAGCGCATGGTTAAAACAGACCACACAAGGTCTTCATGGAAACAGTTAACCTCCGCAGTGGACGCGGTGAATTTGACCGCCACCTGTTTTTCGCGGATAACGAAAAACGTGTGGCACTCGTATCGCACTTTTGAGTACATGCAAGAATTTACTGATTCCCATGTTTTTAAAAGGAGTTCTGAGAATCGACAGAAGCGTTTTTCTTGAATTACGGCGTACACTTCACCTTTCTGCCCCCGCCTGCCAAGATACTTGCAGTTTATTCGCAACCGTAGCCATACTTTTGATGATAAAACAATGAAACTGTAGCCAGGCAAAAATGAGGTCCTCAAGAGCAAAAAGAAACTTAATGCCATTGTAACCAGCTGCATCGCGCTATGTCCCTCCGGAATGGAAGAGCATATGAGTGACTGGCGTCTACTGAATGGGTCTTTGTTGATATTTCTCTGAGGCATTTTTCATGTACAGTGGTATGCTATAAAAAGAGAGATCTACCATTAGTAATAACAAAAAATCGCCATCAACAACTTGGCCATAAGCTTGTATGAATGAAAATACCACACATTAGTCCACAACGGACTGCACCGCACGGCGGAAAAGAAAGTTAACCTGGCCATAGGAGCTTTTTTAATTGACATCTCAAATATTATAGTGTAGCTTACGTACGAAATTATTTAAAAAGGAATTCCTTATATAGGAATTTGCTTTATCTTTCGCGGATTCCAAGAAGCAGGCAAGGGACAGGCCAACCAGCATAAAAAACGTCGTTTTTATATTTTCTTTATAAATTTGGAACAAATGCTTTGAATGCTTTGAGACCAATGCAAAGCCGAGCTTGTCGCACTGACTGAACAATGCGCTCGACAAATGAAGCCGTATGAATTCCAGTTCAACAGCACAGTTTTGTGACAAAAAGACACCGAGTCGATGTGAAAGGCGCAGTCGCGTGGCAGACAGCGTCTCCCCTGTCCTTCTCCAGACAAGCTGCCACCTTGTCTGTGGGACAAACATCGAGGCGAATCGAACCCACCTTGCCTGGGCGAGGAGCGAGACAGCGTTCTACCAGCTGAGCTACCCGTTCGACTCAGTTGTTCGTGGTCGTTGACTTTACTTCACCCAGACGGTCTGGACCCAAGCGCCCCAAAATCTGGCGGGGTGGGGGTTTCAGGAATTTCTGATTAACCAGCACATTCTATTGCTCTGACCCAATTAATTTGCGAGATCGCTTAGACATGGTGGATTGTGCCTGCGAGGACAACGAAACCTGTGAAGTGAGCACTGCATAATTTATGTAAATGAAATGTAAACAACAACAAACGTAACACTGGTGCAACAAACCCCGAGGTTTTTCCCCTGTGGCCCCAGAACGGCCGCTCCGATCGCTTTGAAATTTCGCATAGCTCAGTCTGCATCTTTGTTACGTATTCTCTGAAAGTCTGAAGTCATTACCTTGAAAGGCCTATGATTTCTTTCTCCAGCGCATGTTCTGGGGGAATAACGGTATTGTTCATAGGATAACAAACGTTTTAGGAATTTTACGGTACTAAATTTTACTCCATTATAAACACGGATGTCACGCATGGTATCAATGGCCTTTGCTCTGTAGTCTTTACTTGGGTTAAAGCTATCTTGGGCCAAAAACATGTGGAGTCACTGACCTTTTCTGTCTTTCCATCGGCCTTGGGAGGTCACGATGAGACTGGAAACGCCGATTTGCATACCAAAAGTAACTTGAGCCTTTGCTTATTGTGCGAAGTCGTTTTGGGTCCCTTAGAGGCATTCTATGTGTTATGTGTGATAGGAACCAATGACAACCAGAATCCACCGACACGACCTTCCCTGAACCGCCTATAAGTTCACCGTTTGCCATAAAGAGCTTAAACTGGGTATCATCATGCAGCTTGAGAACCACGTTACATTTTCTTTTTTTTTTGCTTCTTTGCTCCATCACTCAGGTTCGGAAATGCCCGGGGGGAGGGGGATCGCACCAACCCAAAGTGGTTAAATAGCAGACACTGGCGAGTGCCATAACTGATCTTTAGGAACACTGCGGGATCATATACAACGTAGCAGTTTCCTGCTTGACGTAAAAGCTTACTATTGGCGATCTCGTTTGTACCAATATTTCCTGTTGTTTAATAATTCTCTATTTGCAAGTTCTCTTCGCCAACAACTTCTTCGTTCATTCCTCTGAGAGACAGAGCTTGCAATGTCAACAACTAAATCCCTACCTTCAAACACTTGCCACTAACAGCACTAGCGCTGTACTACGTCAAGAGCGCCATGACGCCCGCCACATGTTGAGCCGAATCAAGAACCTGCTGAGGCCAGAAACCGCCTCGCATAGTGCCTGCAAACGGAAACGATGAAATAGGATGTTGCAATTATGCTATCAAATTTAACCACTTAGGAGGCATTTTGGAATCTGTATTTCTGAAAAGATTATGCTTTTAGCAGTGAAAGGATGTGAGAAAATACTGCATTCTCAGAAATGGATGAACTGATACAAGATGCGAAATAGCCAGGCGGCAAGAATGACCTGCCTGAGGCGTGAATGGGCTTTCAGTCGTCCCTGATTTCCTTCAGTGACAACTTTGAGAAAGAGAATTGAAGACATTTAGTAACTTTAGAAAGTCTTCAGACGCATTTTTTTAAGAAAAATCTCTAAACTCTACGGAAACTTAGAAAACAATGAAAGCTCAAGGTTTCAGATACGGACCTTTTAAAGCAATGAAGTGAGCTTTGTTACAAATGTGACTAGCCTGACAGTAACGTGTGCATACAAGCAAAACTTGTTTCCAGCCATACTGCTCTGCTTTCAGTTAACGACACTAATGTTGTTGACAAACATTTAAAAATTTATGCATTCCGTGGTGGTGACGAAGTGGAGAGCCAACACCATAACGACCCTTTATGATATACGCTTTTGTTTGTTTGGTATTCCGTATAAACGTTTCCGTACCTTCCAGTGATACGTAAATTAAATCATCAATCTGCATGTCACAGCTGAACCATATTTTCACGGATGTTTCAGTGACATATCTACATTCACAATCTTCAGAGTTAACCCTATTCCCGCAGGGCTAGACGGTATGGTCGATTCCCGGCAGGGGGGGGGGCGGATTCGGCCCCCCCTGAGATCTCGAGAACTACTTGTCCGATTTCGTCGCAACAAACGGCAATCGATTTGCCGTGACGTGAACTACATTTTTATAAAAAGAAATTTTCAAAATTTTGAAATTTGTGGATACAGGGGGGCAAAAATGTCAAAATGGGGGGTACTTTTGGACCTCTTATAACTCCTTCGTTTATAGACCGGTTTCAATGAAACTGGCATGAATCGAGAGATTATGGACAGGGCTTTTACCATGGGTCCACAAATCTGAAATTTTGAGAAAATTCATGGGCGTTCATAGGGTTTCAAAAGTAGAAGGATTAATTTTCCAACAACTGAATGAACAAAAAAGGCAAAAACACTTTTTTGGCTTCTGCTAGTCATGCTATGCCAAAGAAATACAAATCGTATTGCAATGTTGGTATAATGTTAGCATAGGCGGTGCCAGGGACATGAAAAATGGGGAAATGGCATGGTCACACGTTCTTCAGATCAACTTGTGACCTTTGACCTTAAATGACCTCCAGTGACCTTGGGGTCACCTGGAATGATCTCGTGTGCATTTGATACTATCTGTAAACGTTTTCAATCATCTGAATTCACTCTATTCCAAAAATTTCACTTTATGCCTATTGCGATATAAGGTACGCGCACTGACATTTTAGGTCATAGCTCCGTGACCCGACCTGATATCAAGCTGAAACTTGGTACACAAGTAGAGGGTACCTTTCTACGTCATATATATTCCGGGTTTGGCATTTGAAAAAGCGTCGCCGAAATTATTGCAAAAATATAAATTTTGACTTTTGCCCTTGACCTGACCTTGTAAAGTGACCTCAGATAAACAAAATTTTGTGAGCACATTGCCTAACTATTGAACTATACATGCATATAAAGTTTCAAGTTCTAGCTTTAAAACTCTGTTTTTGGCAGACATTTTCCTTTTACCCTCAACATGGCCAAAAATGGCGTGAGGTTCCTCCCAAAAACGTTGCCTGACTCCGCTCCTGAGCAGAGTAGAAATTTGAAATTTTGTCACACCGCGTAGAAAGAATACCTAGGAAAAGTCACCAAGGTTCGTGAAGCTGCGTCAAAAAGCCTGGAATTGGCAAGCAAAAAACCCGAGGGGGGATTCCGCCCCCCCTGCCGGGAATAGGGTTAAGAGTTGGGTTAATAGGGTTTAATAGGGTTGGGGGCTAGTACGGAATATCTCACCGTGTATGTGATGCGACCTCGACCAAATAAATGAATGACTTTTTGACATAATCAGGCTTAAATCGGGATGAGACGTGTGCAGTTTCGTAACGGAATTATGAAAGAGCTTATAAGTGGAAGGAATGTCCATGCAGGAAACAGGCGCACATCGTTTGGATGCCGGTGCACGTCATGCATTACTTACTATGCACATGTATTGCCGAACAGTTCCAAGGTAATGTAGGTTAGCCGTCGGCTGGGTTGTGGTCTGCCACGGTGGATGAAGGTTGATCATAAATCATGAACATCCGATATATGAGTCACATGTAAGAACTTCGGAGTCTCATGGTTTACGAAGTTCTGTTCCATAACATGATTGAAGTTTGAGTGCAAAGATCTTCCTGCACTAGGCGAGCAATCTTCCGGCCCCAAAATAGTCTAATATACTTCCTTGTCGTCTTCAGGGACACAACTTGATTTTTTCTGCGACCCTTTTTGAACATGTTTGACTCTTCTGCTTCACATTTAGTTCGCCAAATTTTAATATCAATCGGCCGTACATATTGAGTAACCATTACACTCTTTCAAGCGTTCTAATGTTCAGCTGCGAGTTGGATTCGATACAAGACAATATCACTTTCGTTGATATATTTACATGCCCTGGGGGGCAGAATTTGGAAGCTTCGAGCTAACACACCGAAGCTACATTGCTTCCCCTATTTCGTGGAGAAAACCGCTACCGGAATAAAATTTACGAAACATTTGACCAGGTCCGGACCCTTGTCGAAAAATTACCAAAGATCTGTCCAACTAATTGAAGCTCCACCTGTTAGGGTGTCATACGTGGTAATTTACAATTAACCCTATTCCCGGCGGGGGCTCAATTCGCCCCCCCCCCTCGGGTTTCTTGCTTGCCAATTCCAGGCTTTTTGACGCAGCTTTACGAAACTTGCTGACTTTTCCTAGGTATTCTTTCTACGTGCTGTGACAGAATCTCAAAATTCTATTTTCCTCAGGGGCGGAGCCAGGCAACGTTTTTGGGAGGCACCTCACGCCATTTTTGGCCATGTTGAGGGTAAAAGGAAAATGTCTGCCAAAAACAGAGTTTTTAAGACAGAACTTAAAACTTTATATGGATGTATAGCGTAGTAGTTGGGTAATGTGCACACAAAATTTTGTTTATCTGAGGTCACTTTACAAGGTCAGGTCAAGGTCAAAAGTTAAATTTGTCTTTTTTGCAATAATTTCGGCGCCGTTTTTCAAATGCCAAACCCGGAATATAAATGACAAAGAAAGATGCTCTCTACCTGTGTATCCAGTTTCAATTTGATATCAGGTCGGGTCACGGAGCTATGGCCTAAAATGTCCGTGCGCGTACCCTATATCGCAATAAACATAAAATGAAATTTTTGGAACAGAGTGAATTCAAATGATTGAAAACGTTTACAGATAATACGAAATGCACACGAGATCATTCCAAGTGACTCTAAGGTCACTGGAGGTCATTTAAGATCAAAGGTCACAAGCTGATTTGAAGAACGTGTGACCATGCCATTTCCCCATTTTTCATGTCCCTGGCACCGCCTATGGTAACATTATACAAACATTGTAATACGATTTGCACTTCTTTGGCATAACATGACTAGCAGAAGCCAAAAAAGTGTTTTTGCCTTTTTTGTTCATTCAATTGTTAAAAAAACTAATCCTCCTATTTTTGAAACCCTGTGAACGCCCATGAATTTTCTCCAAATTTCAGATGTTTGTACCAACGGTAAAAGTCCTATCCATAATCTCTTATTGGGATTATATCCATATTCATGCCATATTCATGCCAGTTTCATCAAAATCGGTCCATAAACAACGGAGTTATAAGACGTCCAAAAATACCCCTGATTTTGGGATTTTTGCCACCTGTATCCACACCTTTCAAAATTTTGAACATTTTCTTTTCTAAAAATGTAGTTCACATTCAGTTAAAAATGTAGTCGAAAAGCAATTGTTTTTTTTTCAAAACTAGAACTAATAGCTAAGGGGTCAGTTTAGCTCTTTGAACAGTTTAGCTATGATATCCGACTCCAAGGCGTCTGCACATGGCCAAAATGACGACATCATTCTAATGAACTCTTCGTTACCTTCAGGATCCCTTCTGTTCACAGTTGCCTAGGCTGATAACCGATGGTGTTAAAGCACTTCCATGTTGGTTTGGTGGCGTTCCACCATAGAATGTGGTGTGATCTTGGAATATAAATCCGAAAAACGTGCTGAAAGGTCAATGAAAACAGCCAAGTCAATCTATCCCTTTTCTTCACATGTGATAAGAGAGTCATCATGCACTTGGTGTTATAAAAATCTAAGCTGATTCCTTGATTTCAGTTCTTATCGTAATAACACATGGATTCTTGGATCTTCACAGAAAAATTATTGGCCCTGCATGTTATCGTAAAAGAAAACTGACTTCCTGGTGCTACCACAGATTCACTGGACGTAAATGATTTTCTTCTCGTGAACAAAATTCCGTATTTTCACGGAAACATGCACAAAACCAAAGCATTTCAGTGGTTAGAATTTTAGTACTGGTTTACTAGGCTTTAGCAGTTAGTAGTGTAAGTTACAAAAAACTCACATACACAACCACAGTCCATCGTCAACACCGTCCCTCCGCCGCATTAAAATAAGGCGCGCCCGAGCCCCGTCCCGGGGGCCGCCGGGGACGGCCGCTGGGCCGGCTGCCGTCACACTGCCGCAGCACGGTACGGTACGGCGCGGTTTGTATGTTCCTTTGTATATTTTTGGCCACGTATCAGAACACATTTTGGCGCGCCAAACCCATTATTACGCCTGGAAAAGGGGGCTGGAAAATGATGACACCTGTATACCTGGGTATTGAAATTACAAGTCTGATGCCATTCTATTCCATTTCATCGACGCCGTCGCCATTTTCCAGACTCAGCACTGAGGTGGGGGAGGGGGCGTGCCACTCCAGGTAGTATGTTAGAGTAGGCCCTTACTGTCAACGGCAATGTTAACTTAACCAATGTCTGGGAAACGTTCAGTCAAAATCGAAACAACAAAAAGGATACTTCCCATGGACAATAAATGTCAGCAAAATGCATGGTGATCCAAACCGCCGGATATCATTCTCGACAAAGCGGGTTTTCCCAATGTTTCTGAAAACCATTTGACCTCACCTCAGGTCAACCGCATTGAAATGCTGTGTTTGGCCATTCTCTCAGAAACTACTCTGTAGGGGAAACGTTTTTGGATGGCAAGGACATAAGCCACCTTTTACGCCTTTGGAAGAATGCATCACGCTGTTCGAGAGGGGTTCAGTTACCTGACATGAGGTCAACTGGTTGCGGAATAGTACATACCACAAAATGGGTGTAAAATGCATTTGTCATTCACTTCTAGTAGGCATGATAGATGTACAATGTAGATGCATTTCAGTTTATGAAGGCCAGGATCTCCCATGATCTTGTGCGACCTGACGCTACCTGACATCATTTGAAATGTCTCAGAGCCCTCGGGATGGCAAGTAATTTCATCAAGTGTAAGACAACGCATATGATGGACTCACAAGACTACTTTTATTTGTTTTTATGAGATATGAATGTATAAAATTTATAAGATACCAATCCATGAATGTCGCTCTAACTGACCTGACTTAAATAACTCTTGTTTACTTGTTTATCATTTTCAGATGACAGCCACCAGATTTCATGAAACGTTAGTAATGGTGATCCCAAAATGCATGCTTGAAGTCTCTTTAATTGCCTACCAGTTCCGATGTTAATCAATGTTGTCCGGGGGAGGGGCGTGGATACAGGCACCTGCGACATTTAGCTTAAAAGATCCTGTAATACTGGCAACTGTATGAAGACTAACATGTTCTAATCGTTCGAACATTCCGCGGCTCGAGTGACGCTGGACATAAAAATAGCTCTTACAGTCACGACGGTCAAGCCCTCGCATTTATCTCCGCTCCAAAACGGCGCGGACTATTCGCGGCGCGTCTCCATTTCGGCACCGTCCAATGGGCGTCCAGATCCGTGGCCCGGTGACGTCACAGCATCGATCGGGTCTTCCGGCAGCACGGCCATGGCTGCAGTCACGGTCAAGGCTACCGAGGCCTGG
This sequence comes from Capitulum mitella, assembly GCA_030062745.1. Classification (NCBI taxonomy): domain Eukaryota; kingdom Metazoa; phylum Arthropoda; class Thecostraca; order Pollicipedomorpha; family Pollicipedidae; genus Capitulum; species Capitulum mitella. The sequence continues at coordinate 20,640,981 of CP099839.1, forward strand.
TTGCCTCCCGATGTCGAGCAGCCGTCATCGCCGTCTACGAGAAGTGTGAACTTCCACTTGAAAAGCGTGCATGATGGTGTGGTGCGCAAAACCCAGGCCGTGTCTGACAGCACGGAACAACGTGGATTCAAAACGTTAACAAGGACGGCATTAGCACACTTGTCAGCGTCGGTGCAGTCAACGGTCTCTTAGAGCAGCCGGCCTGAGCGGATGCGACGCGACACCACCACGACAGTCGATGCGTCGTTGAAAACATTACATTATCTCAACAGTACAAAAAACGTTATTGTTTCTTGTCCAATCACTCCGTTTACCAGACTAGGGCGTAGGCTAAACTGGATCCCACGCTGAGCTGAAGGCCAGTTCACATGGACGGGACCTTCGTCTTGATGAGCGGCATTGTAACAAAGCTTACTTTATGACTTTAAAGTTAGCGGATTTAAAACCTCCAAATTTAGATGTTTTCAGTGTTTTTACAAATCCTAGAATTTTTTTCCACAGAAATACTTTGTTCCTGAAGACTTTGCAAAGCTACCAAATGCCTGCAACTCTGATTCTCAGAGTATTCACTAAATGGAATGAGACAGACATCTGAAAGCCCATTTAGGTCTGAAGTAGGTCGACTGTGCCGCTGTGCTAAGTGGCGTAATACCGGTAGTGTTGAAAAATACCTCCTGTTTCTTACTTTAAAATAAACACCAACAAAAACTTCTCAGCTCCTGAATCCACCTTACATCAACCAGTTCTTAGAATTCCGTGGTTCCTAACGCCCTTTCACTGGTTAAAGCCTAGTCTTACCAGGATATTCGGCTTGCAAAACGCCTCCTAACTGGTTGCGTATATCATAATTGCACCATTCCATTTCATCATTTCCATTTGTATGCACTACATAAGGCGAACCGTTCCTAGTCTCTGACAGACTGTGCTCTCGATTCGGCTCAAGATGTGGTGGACCCCGTGACGCTCGTGACGTAGTGAAGTGGTAGTGCTGTTAAAGGCCAGTGTTTCACGTCAAAGATATAGGTGGCGAAAGTGGAAACTTTCTCTCGACGAAGGACGCATTGGCAAGGGCAACTTGTAACGACAGAATTATTGAACAAGGAGATATATTGCCAGAAACGAGGTCGCAAATAGCAGAACTATCATGCTAAGCAAGAAAAACTGCTACAGGGTCATGCATGATTTTCCGAGGTTTTCCGAGGTTGCGAGAGAACGAACGAACGAAGCGCCACGAAACTTCGAGTGACTTTTGCTTGATTATTTTTTGTGCCAAAGTTTTGACCTCAGGTCAAGTCAGGTGTCTGGCGTAGGTCCGGTCAAGCGGACCTACATTCAAAAAAGTTGGGCGCTCCGTAATTTTTTTCGAAAACATGATATCAAAATAACACTTTCAGCGATAAGAAATCTTCATAGCTGCAACAAATTTGCTATCTCAGATTTTTTGGAATTTTCCGCGTCATTAGGTTAAGGTCAATCCCATTTTCATGACATGTTGTCGTTTTTTTCGGAAACTGATGGAATTTTTAAGCATTTTTGGTGCGGCGTGATGCAGACATCTATTTACCGTCAATGGACAGAATATCAATGACTTCCAGCCGTTGACCTGAGGTGAGATCACGAATAATTGGTATTAGCCAAAAAGCACCGCAGTCAAAATCAACGATAAATTACTCAGAACGGGTAGAAAATGGCAGAACTGGCTCACACGGTTGCAAGCAATACCAGCAAGCTCAAAAAGTAAAAAAAAATGCATATTTGGAAATAAACTGGCCGTCACAAATACAGTTCAACCAACATTCCCGCGAAAAAAAGTTCTGCGAAAAAAAACAGGCTGTCGCAAACAAAGTTCCGCAATTGTGTAGACTGATAACTAATGAATTTTTTTTAAATTTAGGCATGAGAAACCATCACAAGAACCACTATTATTAATAAATAATGCATCGAAAGGCTTAAGTCTTAAAAATAAGGAAACGCTAAAATTAGTTCCCGTTAATTTCAAACCGCGTTCGGCTACGGCGTCCTCCGACAGTCGGCGCGAAAATCGCCCTGTCTTTAACTCACCGTTTCTGAATTGTTTATATTTATATTGAACGTTTATATTGAACAAATCACAGAATTTAGACATGCATCGGCATCTGCGGTCTTTTACCTGTTCGTTGGTACCTTTACCTAAATTTTATTAACCACAGCCCTTGAGATCCAGCACTCTTCTCGGTTTCATGCACACGTCTGTGAGAAAGCATATATAGGGCGTAAATGGCTTACATACTATCGAAAACTAAAAATAAGACCAGTTTTGACCTCCACTTGTCATGAGGTTTCCAACGGTGTGCTTATTTTTATCGTGCGACCAACCGTTCGAGGGTTGGAGGGGGGAAGGGTCAAACGCCCGCCGCACAGTCGGGCGTAATCGGCGCCGAGTGCCAGTTGGACGCGGGTTAAGCACCCTTTGTTGCAAACACTAGATATGATAGATCTCATCAGTTGAATACTGAACATGCTGAAATCATATTTACGACAGATGTGAGAAGAAATGTAGGCAGCAATGCTTGACGTAAGTTCAAACGAAATATAGTAACATCTCAAGGCTCGATCCCGGGACCACTGTTATCATACACGTAAGTGCTCTCTCTCGGCTTTCTAGAAGCTTCAAAGCATATACTGTTGCTGACGATACGTTAAATGACTCGGAACTATAAATCACAAGATGCCTGGGTAAATTGGATCAATAGAACATCAAGCTTCATTAGTACCTCCACGGGTGTTATAAGGCATAGGACGCACTATGATTTCTTAAGTACTGAGCAGTTATTTGAAGGAAGGACGCACACCTGTCGTGAATGCAGAATTTGTTTAGAAACACGGATGCTACAAGCTTTTTGGATACCAATTTCAAATAAGTTATTACACTATGTATACGAAAAGCATACTGCCGGCTTCCGAAATTTTCACATGACATGTACGTACAGTATACACAAAACAACACGAAACACCTGCCCATACTCCACAATGCTTTGCTGTGCACCTCACACAGGCGATCCTTATCAAGCATCCGTCTATGTGTTGATCGGGTTTTGTACGTGGCTCGTGGTCGCCCGTCACGTGGTCACTGAACCGTACGCCGATTTTTGAATCGATGCCACTCGTTTTTCCCGCTGGAATCACATTACCACCAAGCTGCAGAGTGTCCACGGTTTCTGCGACAACCGCTCAATGTTCTTCAGGGTGTGTTAGTAACTCATAACACGATATTCAGATTTGCAATCCATCGCCCAGAAATTCAGAAAACTTCGACAGTGTCGCCGATGAACGCTAATGGAGCCTTGACTGTTTGCGAACCTAAATCGCAGAATAAACAATTTTGGCATAATACACGTCAATAATTTGTAGCTGTGCTATCCATTTTACTAAAGGGAAATTGTAAAGGGTGGAAGGCAGTCGGCGAAGGTCGATGCGCCAAACGCAAGAGACCGAGAGTCGCTCTTAAAGACAATGTCAGCCGGACCGCCGTTTCCGATTGGTTACGACTTTTGTCTGGTTGAAAAAGCAGCCACTAAATTTGACTTGAAACTACTTCACTTGTTTGTTTTACCAAAACTCGTTTACTTTATTGAAACCAGTTGAACAACAAGTCCGGATAAGCGTAAATATGGCGAAGGCGGCACTGTAAGAAGATTAAACGTGCCCTCATTGCTAAGAATTACACATGGGTATACATCAGCAACTTCGTTTCTCGAAAAATGGAGGCTCTAAGCACTGGCTACGGCTACAGCGGAAAAGTCGAGATTTTTTCCTGATTTCAACAGTCTCCGAACAATACCACTTGTAAACATTGTGTACCCCTTTTATTCGAATTATTTTTTAATTCACTTTTATTTCTTTACATCATATTTACATTTTGTTATTTTTTCACTACATATTTTAATTACATTTTTATATATTACACAATTATTCATCCCTCCGTACATCAGCAAACCTACCTATGAAGTTACTTTTAAATTGGCTTTGAGACGGTGTTCTTCGGAGGCTGCATCTCAAGACGAAATAAACTAGGTACGCATGTATGGCATGAAAAAGACGTCATGAGCAAATGGTCTATGGTGTCATGGTGTATGAATGATGAATCAACTCGAAGCCGTGAAGTTGTCATACATGATGCATGTTTTTAAATTAGAAATAGCTAGCTTTCGCCGCAACTATAATTTATCCGCAGTCTTTAGGTCTTCAGAGACCTATAAGCTCTTTCTCGGGGGCATTTCACGGAATAATCAAGGCAGGTGACTATCTTCATCCGATTGCAAATGTTTAAGTGTTCTTCTGTACTGTGCCTTACTAAATTTTATACACGAGTGTGAACCATGGTGTCAGTGACATCCCTACTGTACTCGTTACGTGGGTAAGGCCTTCTTAGGACAAAATCATAAATTGGGGTCAGTGACCTTTTCTGATCTGTATCAGCGTCAGAGTGGTCATGATGTAATTGGAAACGTTTATTTGCATAGCAACAGTGCTTCAAATCATTCTTCGTCTTTAGGAGCGGTTTTTTTGGCCCCTTAAAACCACCTCTAGAATAAGTTCCATAGGATCCAATGAAAACAAGAATCCGCCGACATGACCTCATCTGAGGTCGCTTGTAAGGCTGCCGTGAAACCTAAAAGGGTCATCTTGGGTATCCTAGCGTGACTAAAAGACCACACCACAGCCTCTTCTTTGCTTCATCGCTTTATCACATCAAGTTTGGAAATGGTTGTGGGATCGCAGCCTCCTGCACTGCCGAAGGAAACCAAATGGCGAATAATGGAGAAGGCTAAACTCTGAAATTGTGCTCGACTCGAGTTTTGTTACGTTTTCGTTCTCTGGACGTTGATGGTACAATCTGGCGTCAGGAGACATGGTTTTTGCATGACACATTTCCACCGTGCCACTGTCGATAACTGAGGCGGTCGAAATATGTCTAAGTATGTGCTTACTCTCCTAGCATACAAAATTTTGGCAAAGGCAGGTCCAGTGAGGCAAAAAAGGTTTTTTTCCCAAACAATGAGGGAGTACTACGGACTGCATACGTCGGAGTACAAGGGTTTTGTCGAGAAAAACCCCATATTTTGCCTTTACTGTTTATACTTCCCAAAATTATCAAATGTGGCAGACGCTGGCCCAAGCGATGGGCAATCAGTCAAACATATGCATATGTCCACATTAACTTCTTGTAGAACCATTAATGACAAAGAAGAAGGGCATGTATGCACAAAACGTATAGGGACAAACATTTGATTCATTGGGCAAAGGCGTTTCCAGGGTAGACGGAAGGAAGCTCAATAATCATCAGCTGACAGTCGCTGTATAGAGGAACGTATCGTCATGCATCAAATCTGCCGCCGCAAAGCCGCCCTCTTTGTCTCTCTGACTCCACCTATGTAACAATTTTGGATCGGTGCGTACCGTGATGGTGTTTTATCTATGAAACATCTCAGGTAGCGCCGTTGTGCGGAATAAATACGGCACAAGTCGAATTTTGAAAAACTGTGGAAATCACATTTTTTGCTCCACCTGGATAAGCAATGGATTTTGAATTTCCATACCTCACCAGGATATGTTGAACAATGGTCACTGGCTATTGATTCACGGAAACCTGCTTGGAAACCGTTTCGAAATATGGAAGGAGTGACTGCTCAAAAATGCCCAGAAACTTCTATTTTTTTAGCTTCTGTTACTCACCTGTTCAAAATGTTTACTTTTTTGGAAAAGTAAGCCACGTGACAACGATTCGAGCGCCGCTTATTTGCGCGAAAATCGGACCGATAGTTCTCGAGATCTGGGGGAGGGGGACGGAATCTGCCCCTCTGTAATCGCCCACGATATAGAGTTAACCATATTCACGTACGGGAGGGGGCTCTCAAGATCCCATCGGCCTTTTTTTCGCCATTCCCAAGGCTTTTGAAGTAGATTTACGAAACGTGGCGATCTTTTCCACCAGTTCTTCCTACGCATATGCCAAATTTTCATAATTCTATTTCGCCCAGGGGCGGAGTGAGGTCAAGTTTTTGAGAGTTGCCTCAGACCATTTGTGGCACTGTTGCAGGCAAAAGAAATATTTGTGCGAACAGTTAGTTTTATTGCACATATAACAAGACCAAAATCAAAGCAGCTCAGGGAAAAGTGTGTTTTGTGTCAAATGATACGTGGTTCCCGGCGCCTGCAGCGCCAGCTAGTGGGTACCGCGGCGGCCTGACGTATGACGTGTACGAGCGTCGGATAGTGGGCATGCCGACCTCAGCAGCTCAAATTCTGTTCCAAACTGCCTCCAAATTCTCAAGAGGACCAGTCAGGATAACAGTGATGGTATGTTCCAGACTTCATGCAGTTCCGATCCGTGGATCGAAAGTCAGGAGGTCTAAACGCCCTTCACCATTATCGAGGTGGTTCTGGCATCCAACAATGCGACGGTTACATGATGAACCAGCCAGTACCAGAGAACATACCTACATTTACAGCGCCCTTTCTCTTGCAAAAATTGTAGTCTTCGCGTCCAGCAACGGGTTAAAAATATGGAATGTCGCAATCGATAGGGCTTGCGGAAATTCAGGTGTGCCAAGGCGCAAAAGAAGCCCAAAAAAGACCATATAACTAGTTTTCGATAAACACGTAGCATAATATCACCCATGCTACAACTTATAGAAACTTTCCCTTGTTTTCCACACCTTCCTCAACATGGTGCATCATATTTGTTTGGCTTAAAACTGTTTGGGTGATTAACCTCCGTCTACATACATACACAGCACGCTTCGCGCTCCGGGCAACGTTGCTAGTTCGCTAACTGCTTTGCCCGCACCGCGAGGCACGTTACTGACCCTGGTGGCGAAAACAGATAGGAAATACCAGTAAGTGGAGCGAACAAAATGGTTCTTGAAGTAGCACAGAAACTATGGTGTACCACAAGATTGGGTCACAGTGATACAGAAGGGTTTCTGCTTATCCATTAATGGATAGAACAAAAAAGACCATTTCAAATACACATTAACGTACTTACAGAAGCTGCCAGCGAACAGAAACAGAAGTACATTCCTGATAAATGAGCGACGCAGCATAACACTTCAGGAATAGATGTCTGGTGGCACTGACCTGCCCTGACCGTAAGACATGACAGGACAGGTGACTGGTGGCACTAACCTACCGTGTTTGTCTGGTGTGACAGGACAGATAAAAATGGCTTGCCCTGGCTGTCCGATGTGACAGAATAGGTGGCACTGACCTGTCCTGGGTGTCTGATGTGACAGCACGGGTGACTGGGGCAATGACCTGCCCTGGCTGTCCAATGTGACCGGACAGGTTGCAATGGCCTGCCCTGGCTGTCCGATGAGACAGCACAGGTGGCACCCACCTGGCTGTCCGACGTGACAGGAGAGGTGACTGGTGGCACTGACCTGCGCTGGCTGCGCGGAAGCTGCTGTACGGCGAGGGCACCTCGAACCCGGCCCTGGGCGGCGTGTGCAGGCTGCCGACGTCCGGGCCAGACGGCTCCAGCTGGCCGCCGGCGATCGGCGGCGAGACGGAGCGCTCGCGGCACGTCTCCAGCCCCAGCGGGCTGAAGGAGGGCCCGGCCAGGCTCGGCGCCAACCCCAGGTCTATCCCCTCCAGCAGCATCTCTTCCGGCGCCGGCGCCGCACCTGGAGGCAGCGCAGCGTCACTCGCAACGCAGCGGCCGACTCCGAGCCCGCCGGCCAACCCACCACCCGATATCGCCGACTCATCTGCCACAAGCCGCCGCCGTTCAACACCGCCTCAACAGGTCCGGTCAGCAGGGGACCAATGGCTGGTTACGGCACCTCCCGTCCATTCATGACGTCATCACATGTGATCCAAACCGTGCCGCAGCGAACATCACGGTCAAATCGCTTTTGAATAATCGTAGTTAGGACTCATTTTCAACCGGAAAGGCAAATCATTAAGCTGCATAGGGCGGAGCAAAAAGCGACTGATGTGAACAGAATAATCGGATAACACATTGGAGCCATTCCGTCGATTAGCTGAGTAGAAATAAGGTCAACGCCTCCTGGTGAGTCGTGGTCTCCGCGTTCCACGATTGGTTCTCGCGTATGACGTCATGGTACCCACTATGCCCACCCCTTCTATGGTCCGGAGCAATGGGGTTCCAGAATCTACTAAAATGACATCACGCGGTGATATCATAGAGTGTGACGTATTGGAATTCACTGAAGCCAAGGATGAACCTGGCTGGCGAAGCGACATCGCCGCTCGATCCTGGCCGCCAGGAGGTCCAGAGATTCACGAGTCGAGCTTCTGACATACTGTTGCTCAGCGCGAAGTCACTGCATGATTGTACGTGTCTGTGTTCCATCTTCACAAAAAAGCACAAATAAACAATCAGGGGCAAGGGCGGATCCAGGATTTCGCCGGGGCGGGGGGCATGATCAGCGTGGGGCTTTCCTCCCAGCCGCCCCCCCCCCCATTTTTGCTCTTCAGATATGACAAAACTTCGATGTTATTTTGGTGTTATTGATGTTCTGATGTATTTCATGTAATTTTTCGTTTTTAGTAAATAAGGTAACTAAAGAAATTCAAGCTCGTCATCTTATTTGAGTAAATTTTGAGTTTTGTTTCACTACAAAGTGTCTCAGATATAACAATTGCGGGATTTTAGGCGGGTACGTCCCTCCTTTACTTGAAACGTGTCTGTATCTGGCCCAGGAGCCCCCTTGTAGTTTCTGGAGCCCTTTTCCGCTAGCTTGGGAGAGGATCTCTTTTGCACTCACAAAGGCACTTTTGGTGGTCTCGGGCTGTCTACCGTGTCTTCCAGGGCCCTCTAGTGGTCTCAGGTTCCTTTTACAGTTTTATGCGTCCCTCGAGACATCTCAGGCGCTCCTTTGGCAGTTTCAGGGTCTGTTTGAACGTCTCAGTATTTAATAGTTTCAGGGGCCCCTCTGATCGTCTCAGAGGCCCCTAATGCTAGAGAATGCTAGTCAGCAGTCTCAAAAGCCCTTTCTAGCAGTCTCAGTGGACCCCCTTGTCCTAGGTGCCCCTCATGTCGTCCCTGGGGAACATTTTTGCTGTCTCAAGGGCCGTCTGGCAGTTACAAAAGACCTTTTAGCGATTTCAGGGCCAAAAGGCCGATCGAAAAAGACTGCAGTCATGGCAGGGGTGTTGACGCCTCTGAATGTCTCCGGTGGTCTCCATGGCTGTATCAGGGGTCCTCTTCTGTTACATGGGATATATCTGGCAGTCTAAGGGGCTGCTGATATATACATTTATATCTAACATTAGCCATATCAGGGACCTTTTTTGGCGCTTCAGGGTCCTCACTGGCGGTCCCAGGGGGATCTTTTCCGTGGCAGGAGCCGGCCGAATACACTCGTGGGCCCTCTGGCCGTTCATGACACCGATATCGTCTCAGAGGTCCTCTTATCGTCTTTGCCTCGCACGGAACCTCCGACATTTTGTCTCAGGGACCATCCGCCGTTTTAGGGCCCATCTTACCGTTTCAGGGCCCACCGGAACTTCCCGGGGCTTCCTAAGTACGCCAAGAAACCATCAGGTTTTCGAAAAGACCAGTGCAGGGCCACCCTCGAAGTTGAGGTCACCGATGAATCCCTGTTCAGGGGCCCTTCTGGCTGATCAGGGTCTGCTTATGCCGTGCTAGACATCCTCTTAAGTTATTGCCGTCTCGGCAGCCTCTCTGACACTTTTAGCGGTCTCACGGACACTGAAGTGTTGGGGCTCCTCTAGCGTCCCAGGGTTTCAGAGTTTCAGAGACTTTAGACCTTGGAGAGTTTCAGGGGCTCTTCTATTCACCTTAGGAACCATGATGCCGTCCCAGAATCTTATTAACCCTCCCGGAGGTCCTCTGACCGCATCAGGAACCTTCCTTTTTTCACACAGGCCAGTGAGACCCATTCGGGTTCCTATGGAATCCCAGAGGCCCCTATGCCGTGCTAGGGATTCAGTCCACATTTTTGCCGTCTCAGGGGCCCTTTGACCCTTCCGGCGATCTCCAGGGACAAACTGCCGTATTGGGACCCTGCTGTGGTCTCAGGGGCCCTTTGGAAGCTTCAGATGCCCTTCTATGCGTCTCAGGGACTATCTAAACCCTCCAAGAGCCCACCCCACCGCCCCCTGACTACATCAAGAATCCGTCACGTTTTCACAGAGACCCCGTGAAGCCCACGGGGGGCCTCACTGGGGCTGGCCTGAGAGGGGACCCATCGGTGCCCCTCTCGTGGGACCCCTCAGGCCTCGGGGGGGGACGATCATCCCCGTAGTCCCCCTTGGATTCACGCCTGATAAGGGCTGGGTCAGAGAGGGTTATAAGACAAAGGGGCAGAAGGGCGCTTACACGAGTAAACAGGTGGGATATTTTTGGAGAAGCGACACGTGTTTGTGGAACGCAAAAATTAACGACGAAAGCAATGACAATACAAACAAAAAATGCGGGAGTTTTTTGACACGATCATGTTTAAAGATCAACTGAAAGACTCACTGCCGGTTCAATGCCCTCCCGGACACCGAACTGTATCAAAGAAAGGCACAGGCAGGTTTTGATGTTGGTGGGGCTACAATTATTCCCAAGTAACTCCTTTCCATGCGGCACTGTGGAGCTTATTTCACAAAACAAACAATCAAAAACTCATTTAACACTCATTAACAAAACATAACAAACAATAACAATAACAATTATTCGAAGCTGATATGGACGCCAACCTTACTTGCCTTACCTAACGCTCGCTACACTCACAGCAGCACATGCTGACCCATTTGTGACGCAGACGGAGTCTGTCGGACTGGGAAAGGTGTTTGAAATTTGCCACACCATTTAAACAGGGAACGAAATTCATCGTACTCCTTACGATGTCGTAAACAGTGTCTAATAACTCTACAATACGCACGATGTAATCATCCAAAGGATTTCTTCCAGGCGGCGTGACGCCCAAACGGCGCGTCAGACGCATTCGGCTCCTGTTGCAAAGCGCAGACGGCACATGCACCGCATTCTTTTTCTGCTCGCCTTGCTCTTGGAATCGCTAGCACGGCCCCCAGTGGTTAAAACAAGATTGGGAATGACACTCTTGCTCATAGCACGCGTCGCGCACACCACAACATGCTAAGCACTCGGCCCGTTCAATGCTTATTCAACGTGACTGAGTTTCGAGCCAGTCCTCCTTATAAATGCCGCATAAATCCGTAGGAACTGAGACGTTTTCACGTTAGGTACTGACAAAATGTTCAAACACATTGTCAGTATTGGCCGACTGTAGAATATTTCGACATCCGTGAACAATGAAGTTTCCAATTCAAAAGAAAACTCTTTTCGTTTTAAATGATATCTTCTGCTTTCACATCCGCTCCGCAGTTCTCCTAGAAATCGTTGCGAAACCCAAATTCCTCCACATTTTGAAGCGATTTTGAGTGGATGCAGTGATAAATGTGGACGCCGTTTCTGTCTGGCGGGCCGTTCCTTCACTTCTTGTTTAGCTGGACCTCTGTTTCAGTTGTGTTGCGGTGATGTTATCCCTGGTACGTAAATTCTAGTTAAACAACAATTTGTCATTATGAGTGGGACTCTCAGTACACACCATTGCAAGATACCATCGTCAGCCCAGAGGTATTTTCGTGCTTCGCCGGGCAAGGGAAGCCTCATTTGCTTTTTCGTCTCGGAAACGAAAGGTGTGGCAAATAAAATCGGAAAGCTGCTTTGATAAGCTATCGTTTTACTGATCAACATGCGATCAGGGACCATTTCATTTCTCTGACATTCAATAGGTCAAAATGTCAAATGATCGGCGTGAAACTTTTTGATATTCCATGCACAGAAATGTTTTCGTTTGGGCTGCATTTCATTCTGTCATTATATTGCATTGCATTGCAAATCAGCCTGTTTAGTTGAAGCTCTGAAAGGCTGGTGCTGTCAGATTTACGCTCCTGGTGCTCTTCTCTACAAGTCCCCTGTCGTTGGGATGAGTCCACTTGGTCCATTACGATGATAATACCGTGCCGAAGTGCACCCGATTTTGAGATTCTTCCGTGTTAAAACTGTCTTGCATGGCCCGCTTTATGACCTCTCGGCTGGTCAAGTGCAAACGACACCGTCAAAAACCGCGGCATGATGTCGACAATACATTGGTTATTCTGAGGGCGCCGCCCTCTGCCCATCTTGGGAACCCGAGCATCCCAAACGGCAATCGATAGCCCGTGACGTTTAGGCCATAGATACGACCCACTTATTCTCGTCGAGATTAACGATGAGGTATCAGATCAGGCATAAGCTGCAACACTAACGGCAACCTGCCGTCCGTTTCGGAGACACAGTGGCCCAGGAATTGGTAGTGGTTCTGAGGAACCCTCTCCTCCGTTTTTCGTTCACTACAGACAGACATTTCGGATTAGGCGTACGAAACTTTCGCTACCTGTCTCCAAATCAATCTGACGCCGCATATTGAGTATATATGTACGACACACACACACACACACACACACACACACACACACACATATATATATATGTATATATATATATTACACATAATCACACATCTCGACAGACTGAAAAATGTCCGAAAACACCACATGATGTCGATCGGCTCGGCGCAGCCAAGTAGTTGCGTCCGCCGGCCGGTGTGCGGTGATCTTTCCTCTGTTGTGCACAGTGGTGGTTCTTCCATTGAGGCACAGCAAACACTGCCTCATCTGTAGTGGTGCAACTCATCTATACTTTTTGCTTTTGATCATCCTTACCAAAGTTATCAATGACAATTATGGATCGCCAGGTTACCGGGAGTAAAACACCAATGGCAGTTCTCATTTTGAGATAAAGCTCTTTCCTTTGGCAAACAGCATTTATTATTCTTTGAAGACCGTTGACAAAAACTCAGTGAGAAATGCCCTACGATTATCAAGATTTTCGCGGTAAATGCTCTGTTTGGCGACCCACTGGTGACGGTTGAACGCTGGCATATGAAAACAGCAGCTCCCTATTTCATACAGACCTCAGCGCGCCAGACAAATGTTTCAGCCCCCAGCACATTTCTTAGATATCTCCCAAACGAACCAACGCAGCATTTTGAAATTTTCAGTACTCTTTTTACATTAACGGCGCAGACTGACAAAACTATTGGAAGCGAGGTCACCCTAGGTCGCATCTTAACGAAGCCATAAAGACAACCATGTTTTATGATTTGATGTCAATTTTACCTCGTCGCCGTATTGCCAGTGCTTTCATAATGCATGGTAAATGTCTCTTGCCTCACATGCCAGCATGACTTCAGCGCTCAATACTGAGCACCAGTGACTTCAGCCTAGGTTATCTTATGTCAAATATGTATTTCCCATTTCCTGGGTGCAGCGAGAAAACATTTTGCAAACGGAAATGAATCACGTGATTTTTGGATACAGCCGCATAGGTTATCGAATTTTCTTGGAAGGCATTGTACATAAAACTTATGAAGCAGTTTCTTACACCAATGCAGCATTTTTTTTTGTCGTGTGACCTCTGCCAGTTTTATGCAGGTTCCAGCTTCGCGAGTAAACTGGTGACGTCCGTTTCATGCTTTGTACGACCGGTGTGAAGATATCGGCCTTCGCAATGTTGTGCAGCACTCCGTGAAAATGAGCAACATGAGCTAAACTGACTAGTAAGGTAATTCATAATCCGCAGAGGAGTTCACGAGCCTGCTCGTGGTGCTCCGAGTTCGAAACTGAAGAACGTGGTAGTCTGGAATGTGGATGTTAATTGGGGCCATTTCAAGAATCTAAGTGTACCTAAAGCTCTTTGGAAGTCTTTTTCAGAGTCTCCGTGTCAAATGGGCTGGGAAACATGTATTGAGCGACCCGTTATCACGGACATCAAATCTGACCTAGCCTGTGACTTTGACTTTTGATGACGTTAGGTCAGGTAGCACTCAGAATATGAGACTAGCAGACAGAGACATATTGGAATGCAAACTTCAGTCTCGGTTTGCTTTTCATTGCGACAAGGCAGCTGTGGAGAAAAGGGCCACTTTTGGGGGTATGGCCTGACTTTTGACGTCATCAATGACCCAAAAGAAAAAAAGTGCACACGTCACATGACTGCACGGCTCGGCGCTGTCGATGGCCCTTGGAATCTGTCAAGTCGTATGATTGGCTCTAGAGATTGATACGGGGGAGGGGACGTTAGGCCCTTAATCAATGGAAGGTGGTAACATTCCATTGATTAGGGGCCTTTATCCTAGGGGCCTAAGATTATCAGGCCTAATCGATTATTCTAGGATATCCTATCGGTATCCTAATCGATATCTTAGGCCCCTAGGATAATCGATTATCCTAGGGTCCTAATCGATTCTGTTAGGGGCCTATGTCTCAGGCCCCTTTATCCCGGCACTTACCTAGTCAGTGTCGGGATAAAGGGGCCCCACGACGACTTGTGGAGGGTTCCCTGTTGGCCCATAGAGGAACTCTTGCTGCTCTGTCGTCAAGAGCTCGCCTATGGACCTGTAAACGGGCCTTCTAACGGGCGTGCTGTAAAGGGCCCCTGCAGGCCTGTAAAGGGTGACCTGTTGGCCTGTAAAGGAGCCGCAGTAGCCTGTAAAGATTTGCCGACGGAGCTTTAGATGTCCTCCTGTTGCTGGCCTCTGAAGGGACTCCCTGTTTCCGTCTCTACGGGCCAACGGGACGCCTCGCTGGTTTCAAGAGAACTTTGAAACTAGCTCTCTTTTCGGCAGGCCCCTCTGTTATCCTACGAAGGGATCCTCTGTCAGCCTACAGAGGCTGACAGAGTATGGCCTGAGAGGTGGCCCTGTAAAGAATCTTCCAAGGCAAGAACCGGAGGCCGCCCTAAAGAGAATTAAAAAACACTTGAAGAGGCAGCATGTATGTAAAGCAACTGTTGCGGCCATCGGCCTGTGATGTGTCCTGTAAAGTCGCTTCCAACTTGCAATACCGAGTACTCTGTTCGGCTAAAGGGGCATCCGCTGTCCTGTGAACAGCACGGTCCCCTTTGCAATCACGTCATCAGATGTCATCCTCCAAAGCAAAGGAGCCCATCCTGACCTGTAAGGAGGACCGCTGGTGGTCTGTAAAGGGCACGTGCTGAGCTGTGAAAGTGGCCTCCGCGGGTATGTAAGCCGCATGAATCCACTTTCGAAACCATCATATCCGACACGTTTATTGCTGTGACGTTGAGTAATGAACTAGAACTACAGCCCATGCATTGTTTGTTAAAAACTATGGTTTGTTAGAGACTGCTCGTTAAACTGTTTGTTAAAAATTGAATTGGCTGTTCTTTTATGTTTTCAGTCGAGAGGACGAATGACGAGTGAGCAAAAGTTACAAGTTTAGTGGTCTTTATTCGACGTGTTGTCGTATCTACGACGGTTTGAGGAATGTTCTGAATCGGTCCTATTTTACACGTAAGTACACAATACGTGCTCGTGCAATCGTTTCAAAGCGTTTTCTACGGTCTCCTTTGGCCCCATTTTAAACCTAAGTGCAAGATGAGTACAAATGACCCCATTTCGAAACGTTTTCGTGATAAACGGAAGGCTTTGGATCGTTGTTCGTTAACATTCTCCTTGCATCCACTGGGGGAAGGAGCTCATGCAATGAAGGGGTCTATGTGCATCCACCTGCTAGGCGATTATCGTCTTGTTTGGACTAGTGTCTGTCCTGTAAATCTAATGTTATATTGCGTTTTGTGCTTGTGAGGGTCCCTAGGCTTTGCAGTTGCATAGCGGGGCATCATGAGAGTTGGCGATGGTTGACGTTGTTTGCGTTTTGCGTTTTCCGTGTCATTCCTACGGACAAAAAATTATCCGTGAAGTGCGCAGCACTCGCCAGCGACGGGTAGAAGTGCGACGAAAAATTGTGCATCAACTGGCGGCGCGCGAGACCTTTCGAACGGTGCACGGCACCGTTTGGGCACAGGGCCGGGACGAAGATTTCCCGGCAGACAGAAGGAAAGACAGACAGACAGTCGTACATCAACCAGCAACAAAAAATCCAGCCTTCTTACATTCGTCAACAGCTAAAATTACTCAACCAGGCACCGTACTGCACAGCGAAAAAGTTTCAGCTCCGGCGAATCCAGGAGCCAGGGCACTTCAAAAGCCTCAAAGAGCGAGGCATTTAATGGCATTTAAGAAAAACCCCAAACTGGAAATGCCGATTAACCATCCGCGTACCAGGGGGGATGTTTAAATACCCCTCCTCCGGTTTTTCCACCATAGCCGAAAACGAGGCCCCAAATATGCAGTACCTTTTTTACCATTCCTTGCACATATCCTTCCAAAATTGAATGACCTGACTCCGGATCGAGTCAGGTCATTCACCCGGGTCAGGTCAAAGAGGCCAACCTCCAAGATACTTTGACCCCTCTAACTTTTCCATATATAATTTTGTTTGACCGAGTTCGCCTAAATGAGCAGGCATTATAGCATATGATAGAAGGTATAATTTGATTGTTTCAGATTTTTCGGAAAATTCCAGGTCAATGACTGTGATAAGGTCAGTTTTGGCCAGTTTTTGAGACATCGTCTAAATCTGGACGGATTTTTACGAGAATGCGATGTTCAAATATCATCAGACGCACAACCCTCTTATGTGCTACGATCATGTCATCAGAGCTCCATGACCTTGGTTCAGGTCATGACCCATCAATATGGGTGCATGCTATAAACCCAAACTTTTTTCCACAGTTAGTAACTGCAGCCCCGTAGGATTAAAATAGATGCTGAATTCGAATTTATGACCCAAAATAATCTTAATTCACACTTTAGAGCAAAACAAGGCCACTAGAGGCCAAGTGACCCCTTCTGACCCGCGCAGAGCACCAAAGAGTTTGTTGTGGCCTTGAATGGATCATTGCAATGTATAAAAACAATGCTAGGGATAAACTGCGGCACGAAGGTTTGATTAAAAGAAAACCTATATGGCCGTGTGCACATTACTTATTCCTCTCCACGGCAGGCGCATCAAGTATCGTCAGAGACCGTCGGCTGGCGACCTCATATGACCTCTCTTGGCCTTCAATGGCCCTTCCTAAACCATGAAAAAATATTGCATTTGCCACGCAGACACCGCTAAACCTTGAATTTTTCCATTCCTATACGTTTAAAACTTTACCTTGGTTGACTTCAGTTGACCTTTGGTTTAAAATGAAATCGTGCCTCGGTGTCTATGGTGTGCTTGAGTATCTCATCCGCACCCCATTCAACGTAAATCAGACGTAAAAATATGCTCATCAGTAAGAAGAAAAAGAGGACGAACATTTTACAAATGTACCATTTTAAAACTATGATGTGACCTGACCTGACTACCTCTGAAGGTAAAAAAGAGATAAATTTACTCTGGAAAGATTGTTTGGCATGTTATTAGCCATCTTGTAAGGCATAATTTAGGTCAAAATATGGATTAGTTGCTGAGCTATTAAAAACGAAGAAGTTCCTAAATTTGAAATTGTTGGCCATGTTTCTTTACAATTCTAGGCAATTTTAAACAACGTTACCGGTTTCGGGCGCTACTCTTCAGCAGCTTTCCAATCATGCATCTTTCGTTTTCCTTCGATACATGGTTCTCGAGTTAGAGGGGCGTGTTCAAACACACACCCTGGTACGGGGAAGGTGGATCTGACCACTGGTACGGGGCGGGTTAACCCGCAGCGTAAAGGTGAACTTTTAATAAAAAGAAAATTAGAAAGCCATCGATATCCAGTAATGGCAACATGGTCCTCTATTACAGGATCTGACAAAGATAAAGAACACCGCTTGTGTATGTAACTAATTTCATACGAGGTACGTGTTAGCACTAAGCATTAGAACGCATTGTTCGGCGATCATAAGATATTTTTGAATGCTTGCATATCCAAGTTTCATCTCCTGCCTAATCATAATCTTATCAGCCCTCAGACTGCGCTAAACACTCGCGTCGCACGTCGTTGAGCCAATCCGTTTCGGCATTTTTTGTGTACGCATCGACCAAGAAGCTACAAAAGGTGCCGCGGCGTGAGGTTATGGTTATGTTGAGAAGGGTACAGGAATCGATAATAGCGCCACACCTGCAATAATTGTCTTGCCGTTGCGATAGTGGGTGCAAACAGAACTTTTATTGTCACCGTAGGAATAGAGAAGAGGTATTGGAAGAAATCGCGGTAAGAAACAATATCACGGCTGACAGCAGGTTCATTTGTTTTTTTCTGTTTTTTGTTTTTTGTTTTTGGAGGGCATGCACCATGTCGCTTTAACCCGGCACTGACTAGGGTATTTCGCCACATTCCACGGACTGGGAGGGTGGGCGCTTAACGCCCCTCTCCCGTCTATTTCGAGAACCAAACGTCCGATTCGACTGATTCAAACACAGATCGATAGCGTCGAATCTTGCAGTCCTGTGACATGAAAATTAGTTTACCTTTGGGTCGCTGATGACGTCATAGATCAGGGTAAACACGAAAGGGGACCATTTTCTCCAGTCGCATAGTCACAATAAGAAGCAGACCAAAACCAAAGGGCACGTGCCCATACGTTTCTGGCAGCTTAATCTCATATTCCAAGTACCACATGGCCGAGGGTCTTGAAAGGTCTAGGTCACAGGCTGTGTCAAATTTTACCTCCGTTACAACGTGTCATGCAATACATGTTTCCTGACCCATGTGACACGGACATTCTGAATAAAATGACCCCAATTATCGTGCGAATGCAACATTGAAATTTTTCGCACTTTCCAAACCCGGAATACCACGACCACCCTTGGGACATCCATGTGATACCAGTGGATGACCTCACAAATCAGTTTCTCCCGTGTTGCACACTTTCAAGGAATGCTGCACAACGCTACAAACGCCGATATCTCTACAGCAGTCATCCAGAACGACAAATAGACGTCACCAGTTTACTCGCTAAGCTAAAATGTGCCTAAAATCACCAGAGGTCAAACTACGAAAAAATATTGCAATGTTGCAAGAGACTGCTGTGTGGGCTTTACGTGCAGTTTGTTGAAAGAAAATCCGATAATCTATCTAGCAGTATCCAATAATCACTTCATTCAGTTATTCTTTTCGCTAGACTCGAAAATGAGAAAATACACCTTTGACTTAGGATGGCCTTGTACGAGACCAGAGGAGCTCCATATTCAACTCTCAGGTCATGCTGGTATGCAGTGAAAACCACAGCCACCATGCATTGTAAAATCACCGACAATACGGCGAAGCAAAACTGAACGTCGAAATGCAAAACATAATCGTCTATATGACGCCACTGAGACGTGGCCTAAAACGACCTCTTTTCCAAATTTGTGTCAGTATGTGCAAAATTGGTCTAAGAAAAGATAATGAAAGTTTCATGAAGCTGCGTTTATTTTTTTTGGGAGATATCTAAGAAATGTGCCGTGGAAGGGACGTTAAACGTCCACTCCCCTAATCAATGGCGGGCTAACCTTCGCCGGGCCGGGAATTTATGAGACCCCCGGTTTTCTGGGGAAGGTAAAGCCAAAAAAAACAAAAAGGTACGGAGATATGAAACCTGAGGTGGCTTTTCATACATCATTTTTGCGCCTATTACCAGTTTTTCAACTTAGGGTCACCTCAGATAATTGACCTGAAACAGGTCAAGACCGCGTTCTAAAAAATTAAGGTGAATAACATGACGAAGTAGGTCGCGCCGAGTGAGCAGAGCGAACAAGTTCTAGCGGAAACCAAATGGCCGGAACTGTTTCCCGCTATGTATATATATATATATATATATATATATATATATATATATATATATATATATATACATGTTAGGAAAATCCCACGTACACCGCTGCCGAGAGGTACATCTGCAGTTTCTTTTTTCTTGCGCAATCGTTACGTTTCCGTTCATATTACGCAGACGTGCACCAAGGGCCTAAGAGCGAGAGAGGGGGGGGGGGGAATGGAGGCGAGGATAGTGCCTTCGGCCAGGCGGCCTCCAACTTCAGGCCCCTTGTTTGACCGCACGAATTGCATTTGCTTCGCAATTGGTGGCGGACGCCGGATTTTTCGAAGTGGGAGGGGAGGGAGCTAGGTTTTCGACCGGGCTCCACTCTCACCGGGCTTCCTTGTGCGGCAGCCTGTGTGTACACTGCCTTTCTTTCGTAAACGCGAGCTAGAAATGAGAGTGTGACATGCGAAATTCAATGCAGCAAAGCTTCCTTTACCGACGTTCAAGAGACCCTTCACGGTCGCGCTTGGAGTTATACCTTACAGGGCCAGGTCTATAGGCCGACAGGGGGCCTGTGCAGGCCGGCAAAGGGTTGCTTTGCAAGACAACAGAGAACTCCTTTACGAGCCGGCAGGTTGCCCTTCTACAGGCACGGGGTGACTCGTTTGTCCGTACGGCCGGCAGCAGGCGGCCCCGTTACAGGCCAGCAGGTGGCGATCCAGAGGCCCTTAGGCGGGCCTTTTACAGGCTACACCCTTTCGCGTGTAGCGCGGAGGGGCACCTTCTATCCCGAATCCGGGGCCTCTCCGCACTGCGCGCGGAGGGGCCCCGGATTTGGGCCAGAGGGAAGCCTCCTTTGCAATAAGGGGTCTCCACATCCCCTGGATTTGTCTGTGATATTACCGATGACGCCGGCTCCCCAATGACTGATAGGGCTTACCCTGAGGTGGCAGCAGACCTTTGTGTGTTATCACTGGTATGGGAAAATTGAAAAGTTGGAAATCAACACCATATAGGTAGTATTTGGAAAAATGGTAAAGTGAGATGAAGCCAGGTCGCTGTCTTTTTCCTTTACCTATCACAGGTTTTAAAAGCTGGATGTAAAGAATGAACTTTCGTCTCTAACTGGCATCGAACGCATGCTTAGACTGAAAAACAGAATAGGGCATCTCGTAAAAGTCCAAAGTTAATAACCCGATTTTGGAGGCGACAATGGCTCCGTGCCGGGGGGAGGGCATATGTGGACACCTGCCCCAATATTACTGAGGCATGGGACGACGGACAGACAGAAAAATAAATACCTTAATGATTATGATATTACATAACAACTTACTTTAAAGCAGACACACTGACACTTCTGGGATGAAATGAGATGCGTTTCACGAAACAGAAATTCGTGGTGCTTCATTTTTTTGAAGGCGTGGGACTTTTGCAAGTTAAGGGAACATTCGTAAACTACGTTACGGGCCAAACAGGGATCGTGGCCACTCTCATGCAGATAGCCCATACCGGGAACTGAGCCTTAAAGGCGTTGCGGGGCCGGGGAATGTACGAAAATGTTTTGTTTAATGCATGCATGTCCTCGAAGTAGTGCAGAAACGTTGTGGAAAATTATGGCCAGACGGCCCTGACGTCTGATTCTAGTCTTATGAACTCCTAATAGTGGTCGGCGTTAAAAAAAACAAACAAAAAACTAAAACAAAAACCAAACCTACGAGCGAATTGAAAGCGACCGAAATTCGGATAGTAACTTATTTCAGGCTGATCAGCCATTATTTCCACCCACTTGACGAAGGCTTGCAGCCATGATGGTGCCGCACCCTCTGCGGAACCCTAGAGCCGCCACAAATTCTGGAAATTACAAAACGAAATCAGGAATCGAAGACTACAGGGGTTATAATGTTCCTTGCTATACGCGTATCAACAACGAACATATAACACCGAAGCTGTGTTTATCGTTGCCGGTAAAACATAATAGTTTTTATATCACTGTGTCTCAAATGGAGAACCAGTTATTATCATGTCTTGCATGAGTGATCGCTGCTTCATTGTACGTCTAATGGTACCATAGTAACCAAATCAACGTAAATGGGACAAAAATGTGTTTTCTGTGTAGTGACATGAGGTTCACGGAGTCGGAAAAACCGGTGCAACGGCGCAGCGGCGCCCGCCGACCGGCGAATTATCTTTTCTTTATCCTGGAAACTACCAAGCTAATGAGCTAAATCAGAAGCGTGCGTGTGTGTGTGCTCACGGATCATTAGCCAGACGGGCAGCACAAACGGCTGCACCGATGACGATGAAATCTGCACAGACTACAAGCTCAACAAGGCATGAATTCATGGCGGCTCAACATCGTCACAACATGGGCGAGAAGCGAGACATGTTTTCAACGAGAAAACCGATGGCACATCGCCAGGTCTCGAAAAAGCATAGCTTGTTGTATATTTTTCATTTCAGTGTTTTTGCATGACCTCCTAAATACATGTTTTTAGTACTAAAAAATAAAACAAAAGTAAAAAATAGCAATAGCTCAGTGAGCGATGAAATTAGGATCCTCGGTTGCAGGGGACTGCTAATGCACGCAGATAGTCTAGGCATTAAATTGTACTTTCCATCAATCCCCCAAACAGTCGCACTTAATGCGAACAGGGAACACGTGTAAATATTAAACGACAAAAATTTCATCCAATGTGGTGCAACGTATGTGTAAAGCTGTAAAAGAATCTAAAGCAGTGTCCATCGCAGTTCATTTACGTTGTCCAAGTTCCATTGTTTTTCTCCATTCTATCGACATATTACTGTGTAAAAACATTGCTCGGTGCGATAGTCCGCAAATCTGTAAATTTTTCAATTGGCGATGCCGCAGTCGCCAAAGACTTTAAAACGCAAAAGAAAATGCGCATCACCCGCATCCCTTTTCCACTCAGTCAATTCCATTCAGTCAATCGTACGAAAAACGCAAAGGCAATCGAATGACGGTGCAAGTTCGTCGACGATTGGCACGTTGAAAACATCGAACACCAAGACTGAGCGGCTCACACTTGCGTGGCAGCAGGAGACTGAGGTCCAACGCACTCAACGCCTCTCTGACGACGCAGAACGAATGGCCGCGGTCGGGGCCGCCGAAGACGACGCGGAAACGTCGCAGCGGCAGGCCGCAAATGCCGAGCGCATGGCGGCGGCCAGACGGCTCGGTGCAGGAGAGGACCATGTCGCCGCCTCACAGCCTAAACTCGCAGACTAAGAGAGTACGGCGAGGCGCTGCGCCGCGCCGCGTGCTATCAGACCAAATAGCGCTGCATTACAGCTGGGAGTGTTTCCGAGTCCGTCGCAAAGCGCTGCTTGGCAAAAAAGACATTCCGTGCGGACATTACGGAGCGCTGAGATGGAAAGGCGAGACACCGGGAGAATACTGCTACGGTGGCAAAACGAGCCCTCTGTTTCACCCATCTCCATCCCAGCTGTTGCCAGCTATTCAACTCCACGTGCCTTTCATGCTGCCACATCACGGAGCATATCCGCGTCTACAACTGTGCGCTCCAGCCAGCAAGCATGGGTTGTCAAGAGGCCCGGCAGCCCGCCCGGGACCCTACCTTCACCGTTCATGGCAACGTCTGCCATCAGATCGCAGTCTGCTGCCTCCCGAACAGAGCGCTGCAAAGTGCCTTCAGGTCTATTTCCTGGACAATCAGCTGGACGCACGCACGGTACGGCTCGGCGACCTAAACTAAGAAGTGCTCCGACAACCAGCCATCCTGCACGTGCACAACGCCTATGTGCAAAGCTTGACATCGGCCATGGACTCGCTTGAGAACGGCGATAACAACTACAAGATCGTCTTGAGTGAAAAGCACAGGCCGTTGTCCGAGCACGAGCGACGCTTCAATGCGCCGCAAAGCAAATAGATAGTGGTACTGATGCCTGACCAGGCGACCAGTCAGCGCGACGTCGCGCTGCAGCGCCTTGACGGAGGACTGGCTCGGATTTGCGAGTTTCGACGGTCATAAGACCCGTTGCGTTACGTTTTAATGCACCATCACGGCAACGATGGATGGCTCCTCGACCTGAAGCGCTCGACAGGCATCACCGCTCAGGACTGCTGCGCCTTTCACATGCGGCGCCGCTCAGGGCACTTGAACCTTTTACCCTGCTGTGTAAGGCTCTTCCAGCACCTTTTGGTCGGCGCCGTGGTGAAGATCAAAACAGATTACCTGACGTGCGTGCGCCAGAACCAAGACGGCCTGACCGGGTTCCGATCGGAGACAGTCCGAGGCATTACAAACGCCATTAACGGAGGTGAGGCGCATGGCGGCGGTGTTGGGTGCGTGGTGCTTCCAGCCAGCTTCGCGGGCGGCTCCAAGTACATGATCACCAAGCCCCACGCTCATGTACGTGCGAGGATATGGCGATGGTGATCTGTTCATCACCATCACCCGTACCTCCATCTGGTCTGAAATCACAGCAGCTTTGCGCGATCAGTATCTTGACAGCACGGCACAAGATCATCCCAAATAATCTCAGACGTCTTCCACTTGAAGCTCAAAGTGCCGGTGTCCATGCCGAAGGGCGGCATCTTCGATGAAGTTCGCCAACATACTGTCGAATGCTAGAAGCGACGCCTGCCCCATGCGCACATGGTGGTGTGGCTGACGCTTCAGCACAAGCCGGGGCCGGACTAAATGAACTACTTTGTGAGCGCAGAAATCTCAGACCAGGCAGCTGAGCCTGAGGTGTTCGAAACCGTCACCAAAAAGATGGTGCACGGCTCGGACGG
This sequence comes from Capitulum mitella, assembly GCA_030062745.1. Lineage (NCBI taxonomy): Eukaryota > Metazoa > Arthropoda > Thecostraca > Pollicipedomorpha > Pollicipedidae > Capitulum > Capitulum mitella. The sequence goes on from CP099839.1 coordinate 20,665,416, forward strand.
TACCCTGAACCCGACGTTACCGTGCGTGAAGAACGGGACGTGCCAAAAATGGTCCTCAAAAGAGTTCCAGCAAGAGACAGACGTGTCCGAGTTCGGACACCCGCGGCACCAGCGGCGTTGTCAAGAGGGTGGAGGGAACGCCGCCCAGCTTCGGCGCACACGAGGCAGCAGTTGAATCGAAGTCGACAAACGATGGGTCAACTGTACCTGTTAACTGTACCTCAGCCGCCTTCTAGACGCTCAAGACAACGTGGAGATCATCACCCGTAACATGTTGTGATTCAAGTATGTGATCAAATACGTGACTAAAGGCACACATCAAGCTATTTACCATGTCGTAGACGAAGCCGGCAACGATGTAGTCAATGAAATCGCCAGGTACCAAAACAGCTGGTATGTTGGCGCCATGGAGGCAGCATGGCAGCTTCAGCGGTATCCAGTGCATGAACACGAACCACCAGTGGAGCAGCCACCCGTTCATCTGGGCGAACACGAACGCATCGTGCAGTTCAGAGTGAATGCTAACCTGGACCGAGCTCCAAAATGTGCAGGATTCCACGTTCACATCATTCTTCAAGCCCTGTGAGTTGGATCAGTTCTTCAAGACGCTGTTCTACAATGAGCTTCCCAGGCACTATACGTGGCACATTAACACCAGACGGTGGCAGTGGATAAAACGTGGCGTGCCGCACCGTGAGCTTCCTGGTGTATTTTACACTGGAATCCTGGGACGCATGTACACGGTCAGCCCTCGCGCGGGAGGAGCCTTTTTCTACGCCTGTTGCTGAACGCTGTACGAAGCCCGACTTCACAAGATGATCTGCGAAGCGTCAATGGCGCGTTCTGTGCAGCATTCGAGAAGGCTTGCTCGAGCCGTGGCTTGCCGGACAACGGCCAGCACTGGCAAAAAGCAGTGGGGGAGGCGGCCGTTTGCAGATCCTCACGAGGACTGCGAAATCTGTTTGCACTTGTCGAGGGAAATACGAGCTGTGACGCGACGCACCTGAGCATGCGGCACCGCGAAGCCATGACAGAGGACATTCTGCATCGGCGTCGTCCGCGTGGTGGAACTGAGCAGTTCGCTGGAGACATGTTCGACGAAGCCCTTACGCTTACTGGGACCAGGGTTCATCAAGCCAGTGGCCGCTTCCTGGGAGAGTTGAGTTTGCCAACTCCCGCTGAAGCGATGGGTGCTGGCCGTGCCGATGGAGAGCATGTCGACATCAGACAGCAGGAGGACGTCGTTACCATCATCGAGACCCGGCTGACTGCAGAGCAGCGCGCCGTGCGCGAGGAGGTGACCACACCGCTCCGCTCGGCCACACCGCTCGACAACAGCGAGGGCGGAATCATCTTCATTCAGCTACCAGGCTGTGAGTATAATCTCCCTCTCCCAGTTGCATTGAGCATGGCGGCATAAACTGCCCGTTACGTACGTGGTGCTGGACTGCCATTTCTTCAGAATCCGTACCGATCACTTACCGTTGTTGTTAACACTGCTAGAAACCTTCAGTTCTTTTCAGAAACTTCGACACTGACGGTCAACCGAGCTTCTCATGGCAGAAACAAAATAATCCCGCCAACTTCAGTCGTAGCTTTAATTATGCGTAAAACGTCAATTTTGTGATATTTTACGAACTGACGATATTCTATCATTTATGCGCACACACATACACATAGATCTCGACTACGAATCAAAACAACAAAAACTGTGTTTCAGAATCCGGCAAGACTTTTCTGCAAGGCCTGCTTTTGGCCAGGGTTTGTAGCACCGGTGAGACAGCCATCGCCGTCGCCTTCTCTGTGATCACTGCCAGCCTTCTGGAGGGCGGCACGACGGCTCATTACCATTGGCAGTGTCGTAAACGACACTGCCAACTCCACAGGATACGGATAACACGTGTCGAATTTCAGAACGCACAGAGGCAGCCGAAGAACGCAGGAGGTGCAGGCTCATGGTGCGGGACGAGATTTCCATGAAATCGCAGGGCACTGGAGGCAATTGACAGCAACATTCGAGAAAGTCAAGACGTCTTCGGAGGCGTGCTCATGGTGCTGTCTGTAGGCTGGGAGACAAATCTTGCCCGTTGTGAAGAAGGGAGGGAAGGCGCAAATCATCAATGCATGCTTCAGGTCGTCACCGCTCTGGGCCAACGCCACTGTGTTCCAGCTCCACACCAACAAGCGCGTGCATCCGCACGGTGACGCAGAAGCAGATGCATTCGCCGCCTTACATCCGCAAGTGGGGTCTGGACATTTGCCAGTCCTTCACCACTTGGGCGAGGACTACGTGGACGTGCCAGATTCGGCACGCAGCCCAGCCCGCTCACTGGCGGAGCTGATGGCACGAGTGTACCCGAACATCGAGGACAACAGTCGAGACACCGAATGGCTGCAGGTACGCGTGATGCTGACTGTTCTAAACGCCGACGCAACCGAAGCGAACGACCTGCCCCGTTTGCCGACTGCAGAGCAGATGTGCTCCGGCACCGACACAACGACGGACCGCGAGGCGGTAGCCCTCGCCATCTAAGTGCTGAATAGTATAGAAACGTCTGGCACGGCATCTCACGCCCTCCGACTGAATACCGGTGTCCCTGTCGTCTTAATCCGCAACATAGACGCCCCTCGGATTGCAAACGGCACGCTGTGCGCGTTGGGACCCATGTCACCTGATGTTCTCGAGCTGCACATGCTAACGGGACCGTCACGAGGGGAGATCATGTTCTTGCCGAAAATTCTCAGGGATATGGCAACAGAACCAGGTGTTGGATTTGCTTCCGTTGGCTACAGTTTCCACTGAAAGTGGCCCTAGGAATGACGATAAAAAGGTGTCAGGATCAAACCAAAAAACTGGTCGGGATACATCTGCCCTCATCTGTGTTCACACATGGCCAGTTATTTGTGGCGGGATCATGACGTTTGGCAACGTGGCAAAAAGTTATTTGTGGTGTCACAGTTCGTATTTCCCTCGACGACAAGTGCGAACAGATTTCGTAGTCCTCGTGAGGATCTGCAAACGGATGCCTTCTCCATTGTTTTTTGTCAGTGCTGGCCGTTGTCCAGCAAGCCACGGCTCGAGCAAGCTTCGAATGTTGCACACAACGCGCCATCGACGCTTCGCAGATCATCTTGTGAAGTCGGGCTTCGTACTGCGTTCAGCAACAGGCGTACAAAGCGGTCTCTCCCGCGCGAGGGCTGACCGTGTACATGCGTCCCAGGGTTCCAGTGTAAAATACACGCGGAAACTCATGGTGCGGCACGCCACGTTTTATCCGCTGCCACCGTTTGGTGTTAATGTGCCACGTATAGTGCCTGGGAAGCTCACTGTGGGAACAGCGTCTTGAAGAACTCGTTCAATTCACAAGGCTTGAAGAATGATGTGAATGTGGAATCCTGCATATCTTGAAGCACTCGGCCCAGGTTGGCATTCCCTCTGAACTGCAGCCTGCATTCGTGTTCGCCCAGACGAACGGGTGGCTGCTCCACTGGCGGTTCGTGTTCATGCACTGGATGCCGCTGAAGCTGCCATGCTGCCTCCATGGCGCCAACATACCAGCTGTTTTGGTACCTGGCGATTTCATTGACTACATCGTTGTCGCCTTCGTCTACGACATGGTAAATAGCTTGATGTGTGCCTTTAGTTACGTATTTGATCACATGCTTCATGCATGACGTGTTGTGGGTGATGATCTCCACGTTGTCTTGAGCGTCTAGAAGGCGGCTGACGTACACTTAATAGGGTACTACCCGTCGGTTGTCGACTTCGATTCAACCGTTGCCTCGTGTGCGCCGTAGGTGGGCGGCGTTCCCTCCACCTTCCTGACTACGCCGTTGGTACTGCGGGTGTCCGATCTCGGACACGTCTGTCTCTTGCTGGAACTCTTTTGAGGACCATTTTTGGCACACCCCGTTCTTCATGCACGATAAAATCGGATTCGGAGTACCGCCCTTGCCGTGCACCATCTTTCTGCTGGCGGTTTCGTACAGCTTGGCCTCGGCTGTCTGGTCTGAAATTTCTGCGATCACAAAATAGTTGATTTATTCCGTCCCCGGTTTGCCCTGAGGCGTCAGCCACACCACAATGTGCGCATAGGGAAGGCGTCGCTTCTGTCATTCGACAGTATGTTGGTTGGCACGAACTTCATCGAGGATGCCGCCCTTCGGCATGGACATCGGCACTTTGAGTTTCAAGTGGAAGACGTCTGAGATTATTCGGGATGATCTTGTGCCGTGCTGTCAGGACACTGATCGCGCAGGGCTGGTGTGATTTCAGACCAGATGGTGCTACAGGTGATGGTGATGAACAGATCACCATCGCCATATCCCCGCACGTACATGAACGTGGGGCTTGGTGATCATGTACCTGGAGCCGCCCGCGAAGCTGGCTGGAAGCACCACGCACCCAACACCGCCGCCATGCGCCTCACCTCCGTTAATGGCGTTTGTAATGCCTCGGACTGTCTCCGATCGGAACCCGGTCAGGCCGTCTTGGTTCTGGCGCACGCACGTCAGGTAATCTGTTTTGATCTTCACCACGGCGCCGACCAAAAGGTGCTGGAAGAGCCTTACACAGCAGGGTAAAAGGTTCAAGTGCCCTGAGCGGCGCCGCATGTGAAAGGCGCAGCAGTCCTGAGCGGTGATGCCTGTCGAGCGCTTCAGGTCGAGGAGCCATCCATCGTTGCCGTGATGGTGCATTAAAACGTAACGCAACGGGTCTTATGACCGTCGAAACTCGCAAATCCGAGCCAGTCCTCCGTCAAGGCGCTGCAGCGCGACGTCGCGCTGACTGGTCGCCTGGTCAGGCATCAGTACCACTATCTATTTGCTTTGCGGCGCATTGAAGCGTCGCTCGTGCTCGGACAACGGCCTGTGCTTTTCACTCAAGACGATCTTGTAGTTGTTATCGCCGTTCTCAAGCGAGTCCATGGCCGATGTCAAGCTTTGCACATAGGCGTTGTGCACGTGCAGGATGGCTGGTTGTCGGAGCACTTCTTAGTTTAGGTCGCCGAGCCGTACCGTGCGTGCGTCCAGCTGATTGTCCAGGAAATAGACCTGAAGGCACTTTGCAGCGCTCTGTTCGGGAGGCAGCAGACTGCGATCTGATGGCAGACGTTGCCATGAACGGTGAAGGTAGGGTCCCGGGCGGGCTGCCGGGCCTCTTGACAACCCATGCTTGCTGGCTGGAGCGCACAGTTGTAGGCGCGGATGTGCTCCATGATGTGGCGGCGTAAAGGGCACGTGGGGTTGAATAGCTGGCTAAGATCTGGGGGTGGAGGTGGGTGAAACAGAGGGCTCACTTATCCACCGTAGCAGTATTTTCCCGGTGTCTCGCCTTTCCATCTCAGCGCTCCGTAATGTCCGCACGGAACGTCTTTTTTGCCAAGCAGCGCTTTGAGAGACTCGGAGGTAGTCCCAGCTGTAATGCAGCGCTGTTTGGTCTGATAGCACGCAACGCGGCGCAGCGCCTCACCGTACTCTCTCAGTCTTCGAGTTTCGGTTTTGCGGCGGGCGACATGGTCCTCTCCTGCACCGAGCCGTCTGGCTGCCGCCATGCGCTCGGCATTTGCGGCCTGCCGCTGCGACGTTTCCGCGTCGTCTTCGGCGGCCCCGACCGCGGCCATTCGTTCCGCGTCGTCCGAGAGGCGTTGACTGCGTTGGACCTCAGTCTCCTGCTGCCACGCAAGTGTGAGCCGCTCAGTCTTGGTGTTCGGTGTTCTCTACGTGCCAATCGCCGACGAACTTGAATTGTCATTCGATTGCTTTTGAGTTTTTTGTACGATTGACTGAGTGGAAATGATTGAGTGGAAAAGGGATGCGTGTGACGCGTATCCCTTTTTATGTGTTATTGTCTTAGGCGACTGCGACATCGCCAATTGAAGGTTTTACGGATTTACGGACTATTGCACCGAGCAATGTTTTTACATAGTAATAGGTCGATAGAATGGAGAAAACCAATGGAGCTGAGACAACGGAAATGGAGTGTGATGGACACTGGTTTACATTCTTCCACAGCTTTATACACACGTTTCACCACATTGGATGAAATTTTCGCTTTTCAATATTTACACGTCTTCCCTGTTCGCATTAAGTGCGACCATTCGGGGGATTCATGGAACGTACAATTTAATGCCTAAGCAATTTGCGTGCATTAGCAGTTCTCTGCAGCGAAGGATCCTAATTCCATCGTTCTCCGAACTATTGCTGTTTTTTTTTTTTTACTTTTGTTTCATGTTTTTTCAAGTATTAAAAACATATATTTAATGGACATGCAGAAACATTAAAACAAAAAATGCACAACAAGCTATGCTTTTTCGAGATCTGACGATGCGCCATCGGTTTTCTCATTGAAAACATGTCTGCTTTCACGTGTCGTGTCGTTCTGCGTCGTCAGAGAGGCGTTGAGTGCGTTGGACCTCAGTCTCCTGCTGCCACGCAAGTGTGAGCCGCTCAGTCTTGGTGTTCGATGTTTTCAACGTGCCAATCGTCGACGAACTTGCACCGTCATTCGATTGCCTTTGCGTTTTTCGTACGATTGACTGAATGGAATTGACTGAGTGGAAAAGGGATGCGGGTGATGCGCATTTTCTTTTGCGTTTTAAAGTCTTTGGCGACTGCGGCATCGCCAATTGAAAAATTTACAGATTTGCGGACTATCGCACCGAGCAATGTTTTTACACAGTAATATGTCGATAGAATGGAGAAAAACAATGGAACTTGGACAACGTAAATGAACTGCGATGGACACTGCTTTAGATTCTTTTACAGCTTTACACATACGTTGCACCACATTGGATGAAATTTTTGTCGTTTAATATTTACACGTGTTCCCTGTTCGCATTAAGTGCGACTGTTTGGGGGATTGATGGAAAGTACAATTTAATGCCTAGACTATCTGCGTGCATTAGCAGTCCCCTGCAACCGAGGATCCTAATTCCATCGCTCACTGAGCTATTGCTATTTTTTACTTTTGTTTTATTTTTTAGTACTAAAAACATGTATTTAGGAGGTCATGCAAAAACACTGAAATGAAAAATATACAACAAGCTATGCTTTTTCGAGACCTGGCGATGTGCCATCGGTTTTCTCGTTGAAAACATGTCTCGCTTCTCGCCCATGTTGTGACGATGTTGAGCCGCCATGAATTCATGCCTTGTTGAGCTTGTAGTCTGTGCAGATTTCATCGTCATCGGTGCAGCCGTTTGTGCTGCCCGTCTGGCTAATGATCCGTGAGCACACACACACGCACGCTTCTGATTTAGCTCATTAGCTTGGTAGTTTCCAGGATAAAGAAAAGATAATTCGCCGGTCGGCGGGCGCCGCTGCGCCGTTGCACCGGTTTTTCCGACTCCGTGAACCTCATGTCACTACACAGAAAACACATTTTTGTCCCATTTACGTTGATTTGGTTATTATGGTACCATTAGACGTACAATGAAGCAGCGATCACTCATGCAAGACATGATAATAACTGGTTCTCCATTTGAGACACAGTGATATAAAAACTATTACGTTTTACCGGCAACGATAAACACAGCTTCGGTGTTATATGTTCGTTGTTGATACGCGTATAGCAAGGAACATTATAACCCCTGTAGTCTTCGATTCCTGATTTCGTTTTGTAATTTCCAGAATTTGTGGCGGCTCTAGGGTTCCGCAGAGGGTGCGGCACCATCATGGCTGCAAGCCTTCGTCAAGTGGGTGGAAATAATGGCTGATCAGCCTGAAATAAGTTACTATCCGAATTTCGGTCGCTTTCAATTCGCTCGTAGGTTTGGTTTTTGTTTTAGTTTTTTGTTTGTTTTTTTTTTTTAACGCCGACCACTATTAGGAGTTCATAAGACTAGAATCAGACGTCAGGGCCGTCTGGCCATAATTTTCCACAACGTTTCAGCACTACTTCGAAGACATGCATGTACTAAACAAAACATTTTCATACATTCCCCGGCCCCGCAACGCCTTTAAGGCTCAGTTCCCGGTATGGGCTATCTGCATGAGAGTGGCCACGATCCCTGTTTGGCCCGTAACGTAGTTTAGGAACGTTCCCTTAACTTGCAAAAGTCTCACGCCTTCAAAAAAATGAAGCACCACGAATTTCTGTTTTGTGAAACGCATCTCATTTCATTCCAAAAGTGTCAGTGTGTCTGCTTTAAAGGGAGCTGTGGTGCAATATGGTAATCATTAAGGTTTACATTTCTCTGTAAGTCCGTCGTCCCATATTTAACTAATATTGGGCATGTGTCCACATATCCCTCCCCCCGCCCCCCCCCCACACGGGACCAATGCCTCCCACAAAATCGGGTTATTAACAATGGAATTTTATGAGATGCCCTATTCTGTTTTCCAATCTAAGCATGCGTTTGATGCCAGTCAAAAACGGGAGTTCATTCTTTACATCCAGCTTTCAAAACCTATGACAGGTAAAGGAGAAGGACAGGGCCCTGGCTCCATCCCTCTTTCCCATTTTTTTTCTAATACTACCTATATGGCGTTGATTTCCAGCTTTTTCAACTTTCCCATACCAGTGATAACACACAGAGGTCTACTGCCACCTCAGCGTTAGACCTTATCAGCCATTGGGGAGCCGACGCCATCTGTAATATCACAGACAAATCCAGGGGATGTGGAGACCCTTTACTGCAAAGGAGGCTTTCCTCTGGCCCAAATCTGGGGCCCCTCCGCGCGCAGTGCGGAGAGGCCCCGGATTCGGGATAGAAGGTGCCCCTCCGCGCTACACGCGAAAGGGTGTAGTCTGTAAAAGGCCCGCCTAAGTGCCTCTGGATCGCCACCTGCTGGCCTGTAACGGGACGGCCTGCTGCCAGCCGTGCGGACAAACGAGTCGCCCCGTGCCTGTAGAAAGGCAACCTGCCGGCTTGTAAAGGAGTTCTCTGTTGTCCTGCAAAGCAACCCTCTGCCGACCTACACAGGACCCCTGTGGGCCTATAGACCTGGCCCTGTAAGGAATAACTCCAAGCTGGACCGTAAAGGGACTCCTGAACGGCGGTACAGGAAGCTTTGATGCATTGAATTTCACATATCACACTCTCATTTCTAGCTCGCGGTTACGAAAGAAAGGCAGTGCAGACACAGGATGCCGCACGAGGAAGCCCGGTGAGAGTGGAGCCCAGTTGAAAACCTAGTTCCCTCGCCTCCCACTTCGAAAAATCCGGCGTCCGCCGCCGATTGCAAGGCCAACGCAATGCATGCGGTGGAACAAGGGGCCTGAAGTTGGAGGCCGCCTGGCCGAAGGCACTATACTCGCTTCCATTCCCTCCCCCCTCTCTCGCTCTTAGGCCCTTGGTGCACTTCTGCGTAATATGAACGGAAACGTAACGATTGCACAAGAAAAAAGAAACTGCAGGTGTACCTCTCGGCAGCGATGTACACGGGAGTTTGGTAACATGTATATATATGTACATGTATATATATATATATATATATATACATATATCGGGAAATACTGGCATCCGGCTGTTTGGTTTCCCCTAGAACTTGTTCGCTTTGGTAACTCGGCGTGACCAACTTCTTCATGTCATTCACCTTATTTTTTTTAGATTAGAATGTGGTCTTATTTGACCTTCGTACTAGGCTACTGAAGTACACTCCTAGCCCATGGCCAGCTACGTTCCACCCCCCCCCTGGTCAACGACTCTGCTGTGGTTTGCGCCCCCCCCCCACCAAACGGAGCCACTGGATCCGCTCCTGCAGGCCACATATGCTTGGGAAGCACCTAGTTAGTCCATGTTTCTCACATAAACGCATGACATTTTATACTCCAAAAGAGAATTTGTACTCCGACACCAGGAAGAAAAACCAGGATTCCAACACTGGTTGTGACTGCATTGTGGACTGTGCATTGTGCAGTGTTGATGAGCTGCCGCTGCGGTTGCACGGAGGCAATGACGTTGCAAGTCTGTCAGCAATGTCGAAATGCTGAGAACGCGGTTGACACGATGGTGCAATGGTGGACACTGCAGCGCTCTGTATTTCGGTATTCAAATGCAGATGCTGTTTGACAGGCATTAGATTACTTGCAATACGTTTTAATCCGCGATCCCGAAAGACTGCGTAACTAGCGCCAACGGCGTCGTCTCTACGTGCAGCGAAGCATGCGGGAGCCACCTGTCTGTATACTAACTGAACAAAATATGTCTGTTTGCATTTCTGTCTGTCTGTCGACAAACTTCCCCCTGGTCCAGTGATTAAGGGGCTGATGGGTTGGCATGTACCGCTCGCCGCTTGAAAGGTCTCGCAATCTTTCAGCGCACTGGCTAGCTTCCGTCGTGCTGTGGTCCTTTGCTGGTGCGTGGTGCCAGTTTCAAGGAAGATTTTTAGCCCATAGGGATATCAAGTAAAACGAGAATCAGGAACTTCCCGAAACGTCGTCTCAGTCCTGGCGAGTTTACTCGGGAAATACGGGTCAGATGGGTTCAAAAAGCGTCAACGTAGAACGAGAATTGAACGGAAAGTCGTGTGGCATGCTTCATGCTTCAGTGTGCTGGGCATTTGCCGCGCGTGGCCGGTGGCAACGCGAAAAAGTCATTTTTGAACGTTTTCCATGGTTAAATGTGGTGCTGGTTATCCAGAGATCGCAGGGACTTGGAGAAAACACCAAGGCCTAACTCAGTGTGCCACCATTTGTTTTTATCGGTAGCGAAACGCCTCCGGCACACGGTTTGGGAGCCACGCCTCTCGGAAGTGGACCGTGCAGGGATTCTTGAACCTCTCGTCGATTCGACTTCGATATCGTACAGATTTTAAGCGATTCGGTTGGAATCCAGCTTTTGGTAAAATGCACGTCGTGATGCGGATTTTTGGCAGAAAAGCATCATTTGCCGGCTGCAAACTCGGGCTGAATTCACAATCAAATAAGCTAACTGACGCACGCGCAGCCCATTACCTGGGATCCGTTTCGTAAGCAATGACCACGTTTTGTTTTCAAAGCAGTCTCGGTTACAGCAAGCCATATCGGCTACTCACGGTCAGAAAGACTCAAGATGTGTATGCCCTCGAAGAAACTCGAATGCGCAGTCTTTTAGCATCATGCTCGTGAAACAGCGAAAGCACCTCAGGCATTCAGGGGAGCTCGCGAGGAGCAGGCATAGCCAGAAATTGAAAACATTTTTGCAAGTCACGGGGTCCGTCCAGAAAATAACTTGGCAATCATTAACACATCATTAACCGCCAATCTGATATATGTATATATATGGACATATCTCCGTAAATTTAGGAAACAAACTGTTTTTTTATGCAGGACTCATGAAAAATTACAGCCCTTTCCGCATTATTTAAGTACACACAGCATTTAAGTATTTATTCGATGTACTTCCGTGTTTTCTGACAGCTTGCTTTGGCTCTGGATGACAGAATTGAACCAAAAACTTAGTTCATGAGAAGAAATTGTCGATGACTGAGCGTTTATATTTGACGTTTCATCGTAGTTAGTGGACATCTTTAGAGTGACAAAAGTAGCAATAGATAAGATATGAATGCATTACAATATAAATAATGACAAAACAACATGCATAATTCGTGAGAGAACTCGCGAAAAGGCTAGCAATGAACTCTGGAAATAGCTGGTGTTGCATTTAAATGTCTAGTTTATTTATGCAACAGACGGCGACGAGGATAAAAATAATGTAACGGTTTATTCAAATAGCTGAAACCGTCCACATGTGGCATTTCAAATCGTACTACTTACTGTAACGTAAATGGTAAGTTTATTTCCGTGCTTTTAGTGCCTCAGTTGGCGTGCCAGGATTGGAGACGATCAGACACGATGGCTTTGAGCTTGTCCGCACCGAAGGCGCGCACGGACGACGATGATTTTGAAAAGAGGCTTGATGGATATGAATGATGTCTGTGTGCAGAGGGAGTAACTCACGCGGACATGAAAAGAGCTATGCTGTTGCACGCGCCTTGGGAAGAAGTGCCGTAACAAGTGCGATCTGATGAACGACGTGATGAGAACGCGGTCAGAGAGTCGTGCGAAAGGCCCAACTGAGACTGTTATCAGTTCCAAAGCCAGGGACGCGAACGACCTTTGAAAGAAACCTCCTTCACGTCATTCAGATGTACGTGATCCTGTCGGTCGACTGCAACAACAAGTACACGTATTTCGATTCGGCAGGGAACAGTGCGAGGAAATGGTAAAAAAATATGCTACTGTCCCCATCCCTCGCTTCAGGTACGACTTCCTGAAACCAAGAATCTGATTGTGGAGAGCGTTCAAGATGTTGGAATGGCATCTACAAGTGGAAGAACAGGCCAAATGTCTGGAAGACCTGAGCCTGACGAAAAAAGATCCAGACCCAGAAAGAGAAGAGTAATCGGAAGACAACCATGTCAACAAAACAGCAAGAATATGTGACCAAAACAGGCCATAAAGCAGCGCCATAATCTGCTACAGATTTGGCAAGAGCAGTCATAAAGTGTACGCCCGTGAGATCACCAAGAGTAGGACATGCAACATGTACGGTGGCAAGAACCATTCCGCAAACATGTGTAGAACGCAGAGGAAGAGAGGAAAAAAGAAAGACAAGTAGAAACATTGAAATAAACGTTCTAAACGAGGAAAGCCGAAACGAAAAAGAGTACGTTTACAAGACCGAAACGAGTCGACCAATCACGAAAATGACAAAAATTTGCATCAACGGAGCTGCTGCAGAAGCGATAGTGGACACTGGGATATCAATGGACTTCAGCACCAGGGCTGTCATGAAGAAAATTAAGCATATAAAGGTAGCTAACAACTAAAAGAAGACTGTTGCCACACGGAACAAAAGTTGCTTTAAATCTAGACGGCCAATTCGTGGTCACAGCGAAGTCAGTAACCGGAAAGCTGAGAGCTGCTGGCTAATAGCAGCACATGGATAAGTCTCTCTTTTGAGAAGGCAGACTGCAGACTGCAGACTGCACAGCTTTTGAAGCTCAGACTCAAAGGTACAGTAAAAATGCCGTCTTTTAACAAGAGTGGTAAAAAGTCCGTTCGTGACCTGATGTGCAGGTACGCAGATGCTCCCGTCAGAAAGCCTGGAGAGCTGACAAATCCCAAAACGCCTCTAAGACTGGAATAAAACGCACAGTCAGTTTTCAGGATGACTAGGCCGTGGTTGGCAAGCTGTGGAAATGGGAAGAAACTGGGGTAGCTGGGCCGATGGAGTACTCAGACTGGGCCTTTCAGCTGGTGGTAGTGCCAAAACAGGGCGGAGGCGCGAGACTCTGTGGAGACGACAAACTAAGTCAGTCCCCAGCTGGAAGTACCGCGACATCCAAAACCAAACCTGGAGGATATCTTGACTAAACTAGCCCGAATGCGATACTTCTGCAAGCTCGATCTGAGCTCAGATTGCCTGCAAAGGCAGCTAAAGAAGCAAAGCCAGTTGCTGGCGGTTCTGAGCACGCCAATGGAGCTCCTAAAAGTGTAGAGGCTACCACAAGGAATCAGCACCAGCGATTTCCCACATCGCGATAGAAAAGGCACTCGAAAGTCCTAACAGCGTGACCTGTTTCTTTGATGAAATTTTGTTCGCGGGCACGACCAAAGCGAAGACGCTTAAAAAGGCGGTATACAACAGGGATGTCTGAAGAAGTGGAACTTAAAACTAAAGGAGAGCAAATTAAGCTTTCTTCTCACATCAGAGAAGTACCTCGGCGTCGAGCTGAGTGGTGAGGGGTCAAACCTGTCCCAGAAAAAGTTAATGCTGTGCTATGCGCTCCAAGGCCGCAAAATCAAGACGACCTGTTAACTGTTGGGCGCAATCGCATTCCATTCACGTTTTGCGGCTGTGATGTCCACGATATGATGTGATGTTCGCCTCTGAACAAGCTCCTGTGCAAGAATAAAAAGTGGCGGTGGACTGAGCAAGAAGATACAAGTTTCAAAGAATTGAAAAGACGACTTATCGACTACTGCGACGACTCTCACTCACTACGATCGAAAACGGCCAGTGCGACTTGTCGCTGACGATTGTCCATATGGAGTGGGCGCAGCGCTCATGCTGACATGTGAGGGCGACCAAGAGCGGCCAGTCATATACGTCTCACGAAGCCTGTCGGAAGCTGAGAGGAATATCCGCAGACTGAGCGCGAGGGTGAACGGTCATTTTTGGAATCACGCGCTTCAGGCAATACATGTGAATCGCCGATTCACAGCTGTGACCGTCAACGAGCCGCCGAATACGCTGCTTGGACCAAAAACCAGCTCGCCGCCCACGACCGTCGCGAGAATGTAAAGATGGACAATGGCCTCGGCGCAGTATACCTACATATATATCACAGTATACCTCGAATACAAACCATCTCGGGATATTCCTATGGCCGACTTCCTATCAACACTGTCGTATGACGACAAAGGCCAAGCTATACATACCGAGGACGACGGCGAAGGAGCTATATGCCTTCTGGAGCAGATGCAGAATTTGCATCCTCTCATCTCGGATGATGTTCGCCGGGAAACAAGTCGAGATATTGTGCTAGCCAAGGTAGCACAGTACCTGCATGCTGGCTGGCCGGCTAGTGCAGCCCTGGACTTCCGGTCAGGCGTGCATGGGACACACGAGTTGTCGATGAGCAACGGCTGCATTATGTGGGACAACAGAGTGGTTATCCCGGAATCCATGCGGGACATGGTATTACAAAAACTTTATGATACTCACCCTGGAGTAACGAAGATGAAGGCGCTGGCTCATAGCTATGTGCGATGGCCAAAACTTGATGATCAGATCGAAAAGGTCGTGCAAGATTGCGCGGTATGTCAAAACATGAAAACCGAACGATTATCTGTGTTCCTTTATCCTTGGAAGCACATTCAGAAGCTGTGGCAACAAGTGCATCTGGATTTTGCTGGTTCATTTAGAGGGTAATACTTCCTAGTGGTATTGGCTTTTGACTGGCTTTCCACGTGGAAAGTCACTCAAAATGGACAGAAATCGTGTCAATGAAGGAAATACCCATCCTGAAGACCGAAAAAAGACATCAAAGACATTCGCACGGTGGGGATCCCAGTGCAAGCAGTAATCGACAACGGGTCACAGCTGACCTCGAGAGAATTTGAAGATTCCTTGACACAGCTAGGCACGACGCATGTCAACGTAACGCCCTAAAGACCTCAGTCTAATGGACTAGCGGAGAGAATGGTGCAGAACATCGAGTCCAGCCTGAAAGCCTCCCTGAGAAGCGGAGCCAATAAGCCCCTTGAGTTTCAGTTACCTTCTTTTTTGAGGGGATATAGAAATAAATCACACAGCACGACTGGCATGATACAGACTGAAGTGATGCTGGAAAAAAGACTTCGGACAAGAATGGACCTACTGAAGCCCCGGCCGGCTGAAAAAGTGGTACACGCCCAAGCTCGCAGCTGGAGATCGACAGCCAAAACCTCCCCGAGTCCCAGCCAGGCTCATCCTTGTTGGTGAGAAACTATGCTGGTTTGCCTATGACGATGCCTCTCCTCCAAACTGGAGGAGAGGCATCGTCATAGAACGCTCCGGCCCCGTCTCCCAAGACGCAAACGTGGAAGGTTTGTTTCGCAGTAACCAAACGTTGTTGCGGTCACGTCATGCTGGCCAACTGATGCCATTGAAAAGCGCAGACAACGTGCCATCCAACATGCGTGGGCAGGCTCAACAAAGAGACGAATGCGTGGAGATAAAAAGAGGGGGAAATCCAGACCAGCAGACACCAAAGAGACCGCCACAGCTGGTGGGAAACTGCGGTCGAGTGCAAATGACGGCAAGCGGCCAGCTGCAGCCATCAGGCAGCGCCCTGCCGGAGCGGGGAACCCTGTCTCGAGGGCGGCCAGTTCGTCCAGCGAGTCAGATGGCAGTGCGTCACCGCCTAACATCGACAGGCCGCTGACTCTGCGCCAGTCCGGGCCGACGTCCTGCAGACAGCATTCACTGCCATCAGGAGGACCGGGTCAACGGCCTCAGACTGCCCGGCCTGAGCGAGGGAATGCAAAAGGCAGCCGACCTGAGCGCCGAGCAGACGGCCAGCATCGAACGTGCGTCGTGACGGGTGGAGGCCGCATCAGCCGATCACGCGTCCGATATGGGAGCGATTATGCGTCGCAGTTCGTGCTCGGTGCATGTCCTGTTTAGGCGGGGTGAGGGTGTTGAAATGTCCAGTTGACTCATACAACACTGCTCTCATTTCAGGAACATCCAAATTCGTATCACAAAGCACACGCGTTAAAATCACATATACCTCGGATATCACAAATAGAGAAATGAAAACATGAAAAACACCACACCGCGCGATTAGAACGGAGCTCTTCCCCCATACACATAAACACAGTTTCTGCAGATCCCTGGGTCCCAGTAGTTTACCCTCATAGAGCCACAGGGTGCCCTTGGCATTAATCTAGGAGCTGATGACGGGTACCGTTCCCCGGATCCAGAAAGCTTCAAGCACTTGCAGACGTCTGTGCGGTGACTTGTCTTTGATCGTGGTATTTTCCGTCTTCATCTGTCTCATTACTGGCTGTCGTTGATACCGTTCACTGTGTGCAAATGGACCTCCGTTCTGTAGGTGCACGATAATGCGGCGACTGAGTATTACCACGCTGAGTATTTCATCACCAAGAACTTGCAGAGTGCAGGTCCACTGGCACGCATTGAACGGTACCACTACCAGCCACTAATGAGACAGATGATGGCAAAAAACAAAGCCAGTTCATGGCACAGACGCCGCCTGCAGGTGCTTGAAGCCACCTGGATCCGGGACATGGCGAATGTTATCAACTCCCAGATGACTGCCAGGGGCACCCTGCAGCCATATAGGGATAAACCACTAGGACCGTACGGTGGAAATTGCTTGTTTTTGTGTGTATGTTTGGGGAGTGGGTGGTCCGTTCCCATCACAAGACCTAGCATTTTCTTTGCTTTTTTCATTTTCCCACCTATTTGTAGCTTTCATTGACCACCGTTTCACCAGTTCTCTCACGAATTATGCAAGTTCTTTGTCCCGTGATTTAGATTTTAATGCCTTCATGCTGTACCCATGGCTTCTTCGGTCACCACAGATGTCCACAGACTAGGATGAAACGTCAAATGTAATCACTCAATAATCGATCAATTCTTTTCATCGACTTCACTTTCAGTTCAGTTCCGTCTGGACTTGGCCCAGAGACAAAGTAAACTGAGGGGACGAATGTGAACCAAAGAAATACTTCAATGCGAAAGTGTAGCAATTTTTAGCGAATCCTGCACATGCATACAAATATATATATATATATATATATATATATATATATATTTCTTGAACTTCCATTGATGGAGCAGGGGCGTTAGACGCCTCCCTCCTATTCCGTCTTCCTCGAGAACCATTGGTACGATTTGGCTGATATAAATGGCGATCGATAGCGTCAAACCGTACGGTCTTGGTCTTGTGACAAATACAACTTTTAACTTTTGGGTGGACTATGACGTCACAGGTTAGGTCATGCACACAAAAGTGACACCTTCTCCGAATCGCCCAATCACAATGGAGAACGTACCGTGAGTAACGTATGAATGGTAATATTATATGTCTCAGGACGGCTTTCTCTCATATTCTGAGTGCCCATGACCCAAGGTAATCAAAGGTCAAGGTCCAGGTTAGGTCAAATTTGAAGTCCATGGGAACAGGTCATGAAATACGTATTTTCGAGCCCCTTTTAACCCAGATGTCCCAAAATGCCACTGCCTTTGCGCAGAAATAAAGCCTAAGGAATGGCTCCGTTTACCACACACGCGCAATATTGAGACATTTTGAAACTTCGAACTCGAAGTAGTGCGAGCACGCCAGTGGTCTCCGACTGCTACCTTTGGATAGCCTTTCAAGTCAGTTTGGTCCTTGATGCGCATTTTCACAGAATGCTGCATGCGTTACAAACGTCAGTATCTCCACCGCCGGTTATCCGGAGTGTTAAACGGACGCCACAACGTTACTCGCTAAGTCGAAATCTGCGTAAAACCGCCAAAGGTTGGACTGAAAAAATTGTGCATTTTTGCAAGAACATGCCGCATAATTTCTGCGTGTAATATGTCACAAGAAAGTTGATTCGTCTGTCAAAAGTAATTCGGTCGTACCCCAAAGCCAATGTGTTCCTTTTCTTTCATGAAATTCACTGTACTTTCACGGGACCCAAAAAGTGGAAAATACGCATCTGATTTAGGACGGCCTAGGATGAGGTCAGGGGTGCTCCTTGTTCCATTCTTGGGTCATAATGATTTGCATTGTAGATCACGAGTTACCATACAGTGTAAAATCATCGACAATAAAGCGGCGAAACGAAATTCAGCGTCAGATTGCAAAACATAGTTGTCCTTCTGGCATGACTTGGACGCGACCTAAGATGACCTCAGTTCTAAATTTTTATTAATACGTGAACAATTGATGTAAGAGAAGGTACTGAAAGTGGTTTCCTACATCCAACTCGCTGCTTTCATTCTTTTGGGAGATATGTAGGAAAGGCGCCAGGGGGCATTAAGCTCAGTCAATGACGGGTAAGCAGCGAAGAAATAGAAAAGTGGATTCTCTTCTGGCTGGAGTTTCCAATGTTCGTGCATGTTTTCGATCGTTCGGTTCACAATGGGGGCGTTCCAGGACAATCGAGTAGGAGCAGAGTCAGTAGGAGAACTTTACACGGTCATTGCTCACATATCAATGTAAACTGATCCGAGAGGTTGTCCTTGGTAGATGGTAGTTCGAATTTCAGGCGCGTCATGCTTACGGTTTGGGAACCACTGCCTTCATCATTTTAGGTTACTGCAGTGCAAGCGATGTCGTTGATGATCAATAAACCGGGCAAAATAAGCTCAATTATGATGACCAAAGAAATCGCTGGGTTCACAGATGACCAACAAATCTGTTTTCGGCATGACTTTCCATTTTAATGTAAATTCCAAGTGCCTAACCTCGTGACATTAGGCCACGTAAATAATATAACCTTATATTTATATGACCTTTTTTGCTGTTGAAGTGAAACCAGCAGTAGCGCTGATAATTTGCCTTGATGAATAAAACGTAAAAAGTGAGTTTGTCTGTTTTTTTTTAAGCAAATAATCTTAAGCAAACCCTTAAGTGGGGTCGCAGATAACCTTTGCGACCTCACCCCTGAGCTACGGTCATTACTTTCCAATTTATGCAAAACTGGATGCAGGCGCAAAACATGGTAAGATTACCTTCCAGGCAATGGGGATGGCTTCTACAACATTTTGCATCGCAGACATTGAGCAGACCATGTTTCCGGACCACGTGACCTGAGAGTAGGCCACTTTTTCGTCATGTTACACAAAGACCCGAAGGAAAGTCATTATGGGTGTCAAATGACAGCTATAAAATGTCAAATACAGAAGGCAAGTTCACCACACTGTTGACAAGAGGAAAGCAAGGATAGAAAAAAATAATAATTAACCCGATAAAAAGTTGCTACGCTGCACGAAGGCATTGTTCAGACGCGCCTCCAACAAGGGACTTGCTTCAGGTGCATTCAACGGGGGGGGGGGCACCGTTCCGAATGGTCTGCTTGGATATGCAAAAGGTAGAAGGAATTGCGGAAGGAGATAGCCTGCTAGCCATTCAAGCATTTTCCTTCCATCCCCAGGTCAAAAAAATATTGGGTGCGCCCCTAGCACCAGTCTTCTGTTCTGGGGAACTAACCCAGAAACCAATTCACCGAACAACGCCAAGGATAAATTCTGCAGAGATTTCGCTGTCTGTCTTATTCTGAAAAGAAACAAACCATAATGCGCGGAAATAAACTGAGTATACAGTAACCCAGCTGTTCGCGGCTTCGCCATTCGCGAAATATTTGCATATTTCGCATATTCGTTGATTTTTAGTGACATTAATAAAAAAATTCACACAGAGATATCTTCTATACTTCTTTTCGCAGCGGAAGCTGGCCCTAGCGATTCATGCTGTTTTTCTTGCGTGTTTTCGGCGAGAAATGTTGTTCTGTATGGTTATGCTGTGCAGTTATAGGTATGTGCTGTGGTATTTATATTGCATTCTAGGGTAGCGTCCCTCAAACGGCAGCTCAAAGGGAAGTGCCCTTTTGTATACCCTGACACGTCTTGTTTCTCTCTGTCCTATTGGCCCGGCAAAGGGCGAGCCCAATCATAGGCCTACGATATTTTTTTGCGTCTGCGATTTCCTCGTGGTGGGTATATGGGTAGGGAAGACTCAAGGTCAGTTTATACGAGCGGGTATTCATCGTCATCTTCACTGCCATCGGATTGTTGGGTTAGCGCTGTACACTACTCAGTGAGACTTGTGTAATACTGTTTTTATTTATCCGTGCAGTTTGTCCAAAAAGTATTACTGGATAACTTTGCCTCAAAATGCATTTAACGGCCCCGTAGAGGGTCAGTAAGTAATGGGAAAAGCTTAAATAACAAAAATGGTGGCTTTGGGGGTAAGTTCGGTCTGTTCGCAGTTTCGCTTAATCTGCGAGGGGAGGGTTCAGCACATAACCTCTGGGAATGGCAGGAGTCTACTGTATGCCCAGAATTTGCAAAACTACTACTGCTTTGCTAACGCCATCTACGGAGAGAATGCGCAACTCGCCAAATACTTTCCAGTTCGGTTAAGAAAAACGAATAGACACATAAATAAGTAAAAATTATGACAGAGGCCATTACAAATTCCAGTTCTCACGATGTTTTGCACTAGACTACAAGAGTGAGAGTTTTTTCCTTAATTCTGCTTAAATGGACGGCGCTTGGAAATTTGTCCGAATTTTACAAACGAACGCAAGATTTTGATTTACGGAACTGAACTGCATCTTAAAACATCCAGGCGCAAATGTTTTGTAAAAACATGTGTCTCCTGCTCACCATCATCTAAATGACACTTTTTGTTAGCGTTAGAAAAAAGAGAAAAACCTTATTTTTTGTACTTGAACATCAATGTAATTCGTGAAAGGCATATTAAATGCAGGCATTGTTTTACTTTCTTGTCTTTTTTCTCGCCAAATAGCCTCTAATTGTTCACAGACGATAGGGTGAAAAGACCGACAGTGATGCAACGTGGGGTATAGAAGGAACGAAGATCACAAAGGGAAGTAGCACTCAAAGATTTTTTACCCGGGGAAAAAAATATTTATATACATACACAAGGTGATAAGCAAAATTCAAATTATGGAGGATTTATTGTCAACGCTTTGACAGCACGGGTACTGATCCCTGCATACTGGAGAGCGATTGCTCTCCAATATGCAGGGAGATTTAGCTATATCTCCTATTTATTTTTTCCTCCTATTTATTTAATTTCTATAGCTAACTGCATACTGGAGAGCAATTGTTCTCCAATATGCAGTTATCAAGACACTGTGGTGTCGAAACGTTTGCAATGCACCTCACATTATTCGAATTTTGCTTATCACTTTAATCTATATCTGTCATTGATAACACACAGATACATACGCACACAAGCATATATATATATATATAAATATATATTTATATATGCATAAATGTTTATATTCCAAAGATGTTCCAACCATTACCAGCATTTCCGCCGACAGACTAATGATGAAGTCCGTTACGCTGAAATCTGTCTTCAGGTGCTCAAAACAGGTCATACCTTTGCTATCGCATTTAGAACTTTCGGCACAAAATCGGACGCTAGCTGGAACTGCGCCGGTGTAAGGGTCGGAGTCCAGGCAACAAGCTATGCTTTGCGCAGGCACTGATCACTGTAATCATATCAGTAACCAGTCTGGTCAACTTTGTTTAATAGAAGGTGCAGGAAAAAAACGAAACCAGGGAAAACTCATTTGACCTTGGAATTTTTCTCCAGGTAAACGTCTGATATCGTCCTCGGATCCCAAATGTGCGGGACATTTCATATCATGACGGTGACTTGTGACCCCTCAGGACTGACTCATATGTGTGAATTTGTCAATGACAGGAACCATTTTGATGAGAGTCTTGACTCAACAAGGCTCTCTACAGTGGCATTCGGACGTAAGCTATGAGCGCAACAATGTCAGCGGCGGATCCACATCATGCGCTAAGAGGGGGAGGGGCAAATCCCCATCTGTAATCTAGCCTACTCCCAAATGTTCCTTTCCTCTCAAATAATCATCCATCCCCTCTCCACTTTGTTTCACCATGTTCGACAATGACATGTAAGCAACGTGTTGTTAAAAAACCGAAATATGTAGGATTTCCGTTCGGGAAGTGGGAGGCGGGGGGGGGGGGCAAAAGACATGTTGTTTCCAGGCTTTCTGACGCAGTGGGAGGCCATGGCCCCGATGTCCCCCCCCCCGCCCCGATCAGCCCCTGGGTAATATAATCTAAAATTAATTTATATATTTATGTAACGGAACGTTAGCGCAGATAACCGACGCTGACACCTGTTGATTGCTGGAGGAGCTGATAGTGCCTTATTGCAATGTACTTGGCTAGGCGTTCTCGCGTTCTCGCCAACTTACCCGGCTGCTCTCCGTTGCTGCTGCTGGTGCTGCCTGTTTCCACTGGAAGTGATGGGTCCATTCCGGAGTTGCTCCAACACACCATAATGGCTACAGCATGCCAGTGGATGGGGCGGCTCCACTGTCCGGCGATGACCGCGCGTCACAGCAGCTGGCACTCTCGCACGTGCTGGCGTACAGCGGCCTCCTGCCGGCGCGCTGCCTGGCGCCGCGGCTGGCGGTGACCGCGACAGACGACTACCCACGGCCGGAGCGGAGCCGGCCGACTATAGACGGCCCGCGCCAGTACCGCGAACCCGCTCACGCCTTACTCCCATTCACAAAACGGATCGGCCGCCCGCGCGACGCTCATTGGTCGGCCGCCACGTGACGTAAAGACGCCCGCCCGTCGGACCTCCTACGGCCGTACCGCGAGTGAAACGGTGAACGGCGCGTGCGGCCGCCGGGTAATGAGACGCCTTTGTGTAGGGTGCAGCGATCAGCAATGTGGGCTGATCGTCTTAACCTCGGCAAAGGTGGGACCGCGCTGAACGTTTTGTTGGGCGCATGATCGCGCAGTCAGGACGTACCAAGCTTCACGAGCTTGCTCGATGGACCGAAGCTTCCGAGACCAGGCGTCGCTGCAGCGAGTGTGGGAGTGGAGGATCTCGAGAGTGTCCCACCTCATCTGGTGCCATCGCTAGGTTTCCAGGAAATTGCTCAATTTTACAGGGATTCCATAGTTCCGGCGGTCAACCATTTGCACCGAGTTGCCTTTTCCACAACATGGATTCACGTCCGCAAATGCCACAAGCCACTGATCCAGCCGCAGAGTGGGAGTGAGACATCACTTCAACTGATGACCCGTTTCCCCAGCAGCATGAAGGGAACTCGACCACAGTGCATGTCTGGGAACAAGCCGTCCCCACGTCATCAGAAATGCGGATTTGGAAAGCGTCAGCAAGACGCTGCGCCAGTCTGCCAGCATTGATTTGTCTGCATCAGTTTCCTCGACCCCCGGTAACCCTCATCTTTTGTCAACATACACAATGAGTGGCGCTTATGTGTAACGGAGGCACAAGGGGGCGGGGCGCAATATCTATAATAAGCCACGAAACGACACAGACCACCAGCGTGATATTCTTGAAAGCTGAATTATTTTCCATTCCACACGTTTTACAACGTACCACAGTGCTGCGTCGTGCCATGTCACGGGTATATAAAGTCGCACGTTCCAGACACTCGTGGCAACGATATTCTTTCCTTGCAGGTTACAAAGCAGTGACCTCATGCCAGGCCATATTAAGCCACATGTCATGTTCCCATGATGAGTTGTGTCCCGTTCAGCGATCAGTCATATGTTATCCTGCGCGACCTGAGGTAAGTCATCAATCTGACCTGGTCTAGTGTCACCGTGCACTCCAAAATAAGTAACAGAGTAATATAAACACAATGTAAGCACTGAACGCCCTCTTGACATCAATGTCAACCGAACTGTAGTCCGCCTCCTCCAACAACCAAAGCTGCACACCGCCGCTAACCTGCTTTAATCACGCATATCGCGTCAGCTATGGAAGATGCTCGAAAGTGTACTGATGAACATTTATTTCACATCAAAGGACGTCCTGTCACACTGTTTTGCTCGAATGCTTTACCATTCGTGATGTTGGAATAACTAGGAATAGAGACAGAGTATGTCCACCAGCCCGCACTGGTAAACGTGATTGGTAGGGCTAGGTCAAATGCTTCCCTTTACACATTGTACAGCTGGAAACCTATGTTCCTCTGCTTTCGCCGTCTCACGAGGATACCAACTTACATACGAATATGTACGTCTGGGGAGAATGTGCACGTTTTGCGCGCGGAGGTCTTGCTTTCGTCATTGGCGAGCGCCACTGTGTGCGCTGCAGTTGACATCCAGACATTAACAATCTAGTATAACGGGCTAACATCCAATGGCATGGTCACCCGCGGGCCTCCGGGGGCTCAAGAGGACCCCTTGGTAGTTTTCGGTCCCAGGTTAAGAATGAAAGGAGCTAGCGGCCCGGTTGTTTTGCGAGCTGTTGAAATATGATGCTAATTTTTTGTTTGTCGTTTTTTGATGGTCATGATGATAATGATGAAATTTAATGTTGAGCTTTGGTCCATATATTGAGCAAACAAGGTAATATGCAACGGAAGATATCACGTAAATTAGCAACCATTCAATACAAAACAAAATGAGTTGTACAAAGGAAATAAAACAAAGTAAAAAAGCAAAACATAAAAATGGATAAAACGCAACTCATTCTGCACAAAATCGGTAGCTTCGTTGACCTGACCTGATGTCAGTCTGAATAAGACGATTCTTTGCTTTTCGGCCGGAAGCTACGTTAGGTAGGTCGCTTCATGGTATCACAAGAGGAGTACAAACGGCCCTTTACCCGAAAGGATGAGACAGACTTGCGCAAAGGGTCAGTGGTGTGAGGTCTTGTGAGCTGGCTTAAAATCCTTACATAAGGCGAAAGATAAATATCACTGCTTTACTATTCGTCTCTTGTCACGGGTGGCGAACGCGTGCCTTAGCAGACACTCATTCGTTTTTTGAATTGATGTGACCTGACTTGGTGTGACCCAACATTGACCTACATCGAGCGAACAGTGCAAGCATGCTTCTGATGTCCTAGAATGGCGCAGGAGGTAAGGAATCGTTCCTAGTTGGTTCCCGCTCCATGCCTCCATTCTTGCCAAATGCCTATTCCTAATTTACAATTTGTCTAAAACGATATTTGCCGAGTCTTAAGGTGATATCCCACTAATGTCTCCTACGGGCTATTGAACCATGTCCTACTACCATCTGTTACATGTAAACGTTACAGGAAAACCCAGCTTGCGTCACGTCACTGGATGACTTCGCACTGTCATTTTTGATTAATTACCCTTGTTGATGTTTCTAGGCATTCTTCAGAAAAAAACAAGCGTTGAACACCATCATCCACAATACACCCAAAAACCATCATCAGCCACAATACTTGGAATAGCGGAATCTATCTCTGAAAAGTCAAACAAGGCAGAACATCCCATTCAAGCTGCGACTAACACCGTTGCGGTTCCGGTCTGGCGAACGGAAGTGCTCTTCCGGTACCAGAGTGGTAATTCCCGGGAACGAACGACGATTTATGACGTCACCCCATGCCTGGTATGTATGACGTCATATCCTGCTCATTCACTAGCGCCACGGAATGGTTAGCGCTTAGGCCTGACCTTTCCATATCGTCGCCAATCCTTTACCTTTCATGGTAAAGCCCATTAGGAGGATTTGACTGCAAAAAGGGGATGGAGGGCATTTTCTGTCGAAGAGAACATGATCCTCAAGGGCAATGGACAAATCCTAAGGCGAAAGGGATTTCAGGGATCCTAAGAAAATCGTAAAAAAGGAAGGGCCCTACCAATGTTCCTGTGGGCCTTACAGTGTTTTTTGGTAGGAAGCAAAAGTCAGACCATAATTGCATGCAGAAAAAGCAATCAGAATAAAGAGACAGCAAGAATCATGAATTTTGATACAACAAAGTAGCAGTGCAGGCATACGTATGTCGTGTATAGACATATGCAAAAAATAATGTCTATATCCATCAACCTATATATAAATATATATATATATATATATATATATATATATATATATATATATAACATACAATATATATATATATATATAAGTAAATAAATAAATAAATCATTTATATACGTATATGTATATATTCATATATGTATATGTGTATACACGTATGTGTGGCAGTATGTATTCTTCGATGCATGTTTCATTGAAAACGACCGCATGTTCCGCATTCGCTAGTTTCTTAACCCGTCCCCGACTGGGGGGGGGCAGTTGACTGCCCCCCCCTGAGGTTTTTCTGGGATTGCGAGAGAACAAACAAACACAGAGCCACGAAACTTTGTGTACCTTTTGCTCCATCAATTTTACGTCTCGTGTCGAAATTTTGACCTCAGGTCAGGTCAGGTGCCTGACCTAGACCAGGTCAAACAGACCTATGTCCAAAAAAGTTTAGCGCCCTCTAACTTTTTCGCAAAACAAGATATCTCAGTAATACTTTCAGGGATTAGTGATCGTCATAGATGCAATAAATCTGCTATCTCGGATTTTTCGGAATTTGTCGGGTCATTGACCTAAGGTCAAGCCCATTTTTAAGACATATCGCCATTTTTTTCTGCAATTGACGGAATATTTCATCACAATTTTAGTGTGGAGTGAAGCAGACATCTAGTTACCGTCATTGGGCAAAGTATCAGTGACTTCCAGCCATTGACCTGAGGTCAGGTCACGAATAACTGAAGTGGGCCAAAATGTACCATCGTCAAAATCGACGATGAATTACTCAGAATCGGTAGAAAATGGCAGAACTAGCTTGCACAGACGTAAGTAATACCAGGAACCTCCAAAAGTTTGAAAAAGTAGCATATTTTGGAAATAAACAGGCTCTCGCGAATAAAGCTCCGCCAACTTTGTAGATTGACAACTAATCAATTTTTCCAAAATTTAAGCATGAAAAACCATCACAAGACCCACAAAGATCAACAAAATTTACATAGATTGTCTTTTTTCGCAAAAATAAAGGAACGCTAAAATTAGTTCCCGTCAATTTGGTACCGCATACGGCAGCGGCGCACAGTGACGCCTGACGGGAGAATTAAGGTGTCTTTAACTTAACGTTTCGGCGTATATATTGCACAAATCTGGGGAAATTAGACGTGTATCGGCATCCGCGGACATTTACTTGTGCGCTGGTGCCTTTACCTATGCGTTATTAGTCACAGCCCTTGAGATTCAGGCCATTTCTCGGTCTCATGCAGTCGGCTATGAGAAAACATATATAGGGCGTAAATTGGCTTACATATTATCTAAAACTAAAAATGAGACCAGTTTCGAGCTCTACTCGTGACGGGCTTTCCAACGGTATGCTTATTTTTATCGTGCGACCAACCGTTCGTGAGTTAGAGGGGGGGGCAGTCAACTGCCCCCCCCCAGTCGACGGTGTTCGGGACGGACCGACGGTCGTGCGCGGGTTAATACATCATTTAAAGTTCTGTGGCCATTCTCTTTGCAAACTCGTCTAGACTGCATATCAAAGGTACAAAATTGTTCACTTATTTACACACTAACGTTTCAAGTGCGGAACATGCGGTCGTATTAAATATATTAAATATTTGATATATATATATATATATATATTTAATATATATATGTATATGTGTATATTCATGTATATACATGAGGATATATGCAATTTTTCGTTTGATAAATGGTAACAAAAAGCTTCAAAATTTTCGTCCTTCAAAAACGTGGGCTAGATCTTTTCAGAAACCCACATTTTGAGAAGGCTGGCTTGTCGGACCCTTGGCTTGACTCCCTCATAATTTCCACAAAATATCACTCCTGTCGTAAACCAAACGTTTCAAGCATTTTTTAGTCTTAATCAATGTTATCCACGGGTGTCATACATGGTGTCAATGACCTCTGGATTAGGTTACTTGCCTGGGTCAGGGTCATCTGAGACGGAAATTATGATTGGAGGCGATTTGCATTTTTCACCTATTATTCAACTCGAAAGGAGTCGTCACGGAATTGGAAGCATTGTCTTTTATGATAACTGAAGTCACAGTGCATCTTCGTCTTCATAAGTTGCCTTGGGACCTCTTAGAAATGCTTTTAACCTTTATTCCCGCCAGGGGGGGGGGGGGCGGCTGAATCCGAACCCTCGGGTTTTTTGCTTGCCAATTCTAGGGTTTTAACGCAGCTTTACGAAACCTGCTGACTTTTCCTAGCCATTCTTTCTAGGTACTGTGACAAAATGTCGGAATTCTGTTTTGCTCAGGGGCGGAGTCAGGCAACGTTTTTGGGAGGCACCTCAGGCCATTTTTGGCCGTGTTGAGGGTAAAAGCAAGGTGACTGCCAAAAATAGCGTTTTTAAGGTATAACTTAAAACTTTATATGAATGTATAGCTAAATGGTTGGGCAACGTGCAAATACCACCTTTTTATCTGAGGTCACTTTAAAAGGTCAGGTCAAAGTCAAAAGTCAAAATTTGGTTTTATAGTAATAATTTCGTCGCTATTTTTTGAAATACCAGACCCGAAATATGTGTGACGTAGAAAGGTGCCCTCTACTTGTGTAACAAGTTTCAGCTTGATATCAGGTCGGATCACGGAGCTATGATCTAAAATGTCAATGCGCGTTTCCTGTAACACAATAGCCGTAAAATGGAATTTTTGAAAAAGAGTGAATTCAAATGATTGAAAACGTTTACAGATCATATGGAATACACACGAGATTATTTCAAGTGACTCCAAGGTCAATGGAGGTCATTTAAGGTCAAAGCTCACAAGTTGATCCGAAGAGCATATGACCATGACAGTTCCCCTTTTTTATGTCCCTGGCACCGCCTATGCTTACATGTTACAAACATTGTAATACGATTTGTACTTGTTTAACATAACATGACTAGCAGAAGCCAAAACAGTGTTTTTACCTTTTTTCTTCATTCAGTTTTTGGAAGGCTAATTCTCCTATTTTTGAAACCCTGTGAACGCCTATGAATTTTCTCAAAATTTCAAATGTGTGTATCAATGATAAAAGTCCTATCCATAATCTCTCGATTCATGTCAATTTCATTGAAATCGGTCCATAATCAACGGAGTTATAAGACGCCCAAAAGTACCCTCCATTTCAATATTTTTGACCCCTGTATCCACCACTCTCAAAATTTTGAGTTTCTTTTTTTAAATGTAGTTCACTTTATGGCAAATCGATTGCCATTTGTTGCGATGAAATCGGATGTGTAGTTCTCGAGATCCCAGGGGGGCCAATCCACCCCCTGCCGGGAATCGGTCATTTAGTCTAGCCCTCCGGGAATAGGGTTAGGGGATTCTTTAGGATCGGACGAAGAACAAAATCTACTGGCGTTGCCTCGTTTGAGGCCGTCTGTAAAATCATGATGAGATTTTGTCATATCACAAAGAGTTGTAAAGGGTTAAACTTCTTTCCTGGTGTTGTGGAGCTTCCTGACGTAAAGTTATGGCCAGATGTGTGGCAGTGATGGCAAGATGCTATCGTACTCCTGACAGATGTTTTCGCACTCGTGACAGCTCTTCAATATTCAGATTCGCGCATCTCCTCTCTCTTCTTGTGCATGCTCGATGTATGGCCGTTCAATATCTTGAAGAATGGCTCTTAAATACTCCTGATTTTTAGACATCGTTTATATTCCGCGACTGAATGTATACAATATTGACTGATGCCACATGCACATCGTGAGACACCATCCATGTGTCTGGTATTTCTAATACTTTGGCGTACAGTGGCAACGCTCGGCCGGCGCCGCCCGCCAACCCCCGGCAGCAGCAGACCCAGACGACGGGGCGCGGCGGGCCAGCCCGTTTAATGCATATTGCGGCATGGTCACCACAATTTTTATCGGATTGGTGGGGTTTGGTACTGCTAGATGTAGAATTAAACATTGAATCTGTGCTCGGAAAGTAATCACTACGTATGATTCCATTGGATATCTGTTGTGAGACAATTTTTCAAAACCGTGGTATCTTTAGGCCGTGAATTTATTAGCCTTTGCCTTGCTAAATCCCACCAAACAAATGACCAGTTACTAACACCATTCGATTGCCTTTTCAGTTTCGCATAAGATGATATGCATTTTGCCAGATTTTTTTTGAGGCGTGGCTACATCACGGAACAAAACTTCATTGCGACTGCCAACGCGCGAGTCCGAAAATCCCCGACATCAAGGTACCATTTTGCTTCTAGTTCAGAAAATGCAGCCGATATGATTTTATGCGTCACGATGTGACAAATTGATCAAATAATAGACACTGAAAGTTTTGCGGTTTCATCGTCTACGGTTCGGACTCAGTCGACAAAAATCGTGAGGAGAGGTGCTTTTAACCTCCTGAGACGGTCGCGTGCTAAAAGGCGCCACAGACAGGTTAGTTTGAAAGCTGGCGAAGACAGTCGATAGATTTTTGACATACTTCATCGCTTTACGCTTGTCCTAAAAACATTCAAAGGAAAGGAGTAATTATTATCGATTTGAACGTCCCGGAGGACACCAATAATCGGACCGCTGGGGAGACGGCTGGCTGAAATTGGGCATTTGCTCATTTTCACCGCTCATTTGCTCAACTACACCACTCTCCTGCGCTCTCGCCGCTCCTCGAGAACTGATGCTCTCCATTAACACTCGCCCGAGTGACGGGTCAAATATGACGCGCCCGGGTGGGCGTTAATATGACCCACTAAGATCTAGGAAACTGACGGAGCCAGAGCCACCAAATTGACAGGGTAGGTGAAGCCCTGGGGAAGCTTGTGTGGAAGTTTGACGTTTTTAGGTTGTGACCTTCAAGGCCAAATTAGGCTAAATGTGTTGAAATTTGGTGCGGCTCGCCAGATTTTCACTTGTACCGCCAAACCCGTTGGTCACAGCGCTGAAATATGCGAATCATTTTTGCATGGTACGAAGCACTGCAATAGACGATAGAAAAATATAATACGATAAAACGCAATAGCAGAGGATAATTTGTAACGTTTGACTCATTGCTTAAATCAGTTTATACTCAAATTCTTATCAAATTATATTCACGCTTAATTTGAACCTTATTTCTTTACCCTCAATGACAGTATGCCCTCCCGTTTGGGGTTAGTTATTCAGCCCCCCCCCCCCTTCCCGAGATCTCGAGAACTGGCTATCCGATTTTATCGCGATAAATGGCAATTGATTTGCCATGACGTGGGCTTCATTTTTTTTTAAAGAAATTCTGAAACTCTTTTAAGGGTGGATGCGGGGAAGACAAAAGGTCAGAGAGAAGGGATTTTTTTTTTACTTGTTATAACTCCGTTGTTTAACGACTGATTCTGATGCCATTGGTATGAATCAAGAGCTATTTGGTAGAAAATTCCCTCTGTCTCATACGTTAAAAATCCAGCAAAGTCATATGCGTTCACAAGGATGAGGAAATGGTACGAATATATATTTTTTGAAAACTGAACTACCTAAAAAACTGAGATATTTTTCAAGCTTTTGTTAGTCATTTTACTCTTCAGGCGTCGCCAGGGGCATGAGACAGAGGGAACTGTCATCGCCGCATGTTCATCGGGCTAACTTACGACCATTGACCTCAGATGATGTCAGGTGACCTCATAGTCACATGGAGTAGCTTTGGGTTCATTTCATTGTGGCTGAAAACATTGTCAGTCATTTCAATGGACAGTATGTCTAAACCTCCAGTTCATGACTATCTTGATATAAGGTACGCGTGCAGAAATTTTTGTTATAGCTCCTTGACCCGACCTGATATCAGTCTGAAAATTTAAAAAAAAATGTAGAAAACGAAGCGCTAACATGCAAGCATTCTGGATTTTTTGTTTTAAAAACTGACGTGAAAAATATCACCATAAAGCTAATTTTTTTACGCTTGACTCACATGACTTCCTGTAGTAACCTCAAATCAAGAAAAATACTTCTGTATGCTTGTTCAGATATACAACCATACACTCACATAAAGTTTTCTTTCTTAAAAAGTCCATTTTTGGCAGCCATTTTTTGTTTACCTTCCACAGCTCCAAAAACAGCCTGAGGTGCCTCCCAAAAAATTGCCTGGCTCCGCCGCTGGGAAAACAGAATTTTGGAGATTTTACGTAATACGTAGAGTAGTTTTATCACAAGGAAGAGAAATCTGGCCATGCAGGATTTTTATGTGTCATGTGTATGTGCTGCTGTGTGCGTGTGGATTTTGTAGATTAAAGGCCTGATCTGATCACATTAAGCAGACACTCTTCTCGCATCCTTGCAGTATCCATCCACGTAAATGCAGAATCTTGGCGTCCGCTCATCTGAAATGTCTTAATAGAAACAGCATGGCCGGCAAATGACGAATTACCAAGTACTGCCGAAAGTTTCTAATTTTGTGGCATCAGCTACCAGTGATAGTATATGACGTCCAGAATTTCACTATAGAGTCTAATCCAAGTTCAATTCAAGTTCTGAATTTTAGTGGATTCATTGAAGTTGAAAAATAGACCGATGAATACCACGACTACAGAATAAAATATTATATGACAAAATATCAAATGAAAAATATCGAAAGGAGGACATCAAACGCAAGATATAAAACATGATAAATATCGACATGGAGAAATGTCGCAAGGGGAAAATGTCAAATGGCATTTGACATTTTTCCAAACCCAAGGGATGAATATCGAAAGGGAAAATATCGTTGAACAAAATATCTCATGGCGAAGTACTGGAAGTGAAATTATCGGACGCAAAATATGGAACAGAAATATTGAGTAGGATAAATATCAATTTTCTATCTACCAAATGTGCAAAATATCGAAGGGTATTGCTTGGGGCAATCACGTCGTGGTAGTCGGGCTGTGCGGTAGTACTGCTTGTCCTTGGAAAGGTAAGCAGTCCTAATCCAGCCTTACCTAACCTAGCTCTTACGGTAAACCGATTTCTACGCTTTACGTCGAACTGATTCTTACGCCTACGACAGTCCGATTACTGCTCCTATGACAAGCCGATTAGGCCTACCACAAACCGATTATTAAGACTTCAGCAAACCCATTATTACGACCACACAAAACCGATTACTTCGCCTATGGCAAACCGTGAAGATGACCTTTGATGCTTGCTCCTGTACCATGCCCTTCGATCTTTTGGCGATGTTTTTCCATCCAGTATTTTACAATTTCTTTGTGATCCTGGTCCATGTTTTTTGTTTGCTGTCCAACTTGCGCTATTCGGCGTTTTGACGAATGAAATTTTTTTCCATTTAGATAATTACCTCCTCTCAATATTTATCCTTGTTCAATATTCTACCTTTCGATGCCCCTCCCCCCCGTTTCGATACTTGTGTCGGTGGATATTCATCCCGTTCGATGTTTTGAGTTCATTAT
Source organism: Capitulum mitella (assembly GCA_030062745.1). Lineage (NCBI taxonomy): Eukaryota > Metazoa > Arthropoda > Thecostraca > Pollicipedomorpha > Pollicipedidae > Capitulum > Capitulum mitella. Next base: position 20,698,784 of record CP099839.1, read on the forward strand.
TTTGCTTTCAACTTTTTCCTTTTCATATTCTGCCATGCAGTATTTTGCCCGGGAACCCAATGGCACACATGCCAATTCAACATCCTGGTGCCATACCATGATTACGCTGTCACGGGAGAGCGAGGACTGCGGCAAGTTTAATATTTCATAGCTCGTTAAAAATGATTGACCAAGACACACTGAAGAGGAAAATAAAAATGGATAAAATAGCGTAGGTCCGAAGTTAAACAGAAATTCAACAATTACTAGAAGCGTCCACACGTAGATTCATAATGCTTGAGTAGGTCCACCCGCAGGAATATAAAAAGTGTTGTCTGCATTTGGATCGTGTCTGCAAAGAGCCGGCGTAACTAAAGGAGCGCGCTGACCACAGGACCATGGGATTGCAAACTATAGGGTTAACGTTGGCGTCCGTAATGTTGCAAGGCTTTCTGCTCAGTGCGGCCAGGCCTTAAGAATTTCACGTTTGTATGTTTCCTTTGTTCTTGATTTTTTTTGTGCCCAGGAGGGTAACTTTGTGAAGTGGACTGGCCATGCTCTCGCATTATCTTAGGGACTGCAAATCATTGTGGGTGCTCACCTCGTGGGTCTCATGTAAAACCCTCGAACCTTTGGGGTGACTGGTCAAGACTAAGCGCCTAAGCATCTATAAAAGAACTGTATTCGGAAAACCACAGGTTCCGAGAAATTTCGGAGATGCTTAGACTTATAAAAGGTTTTACACTACCACGGCAGTAAAGTGCAATGCTACATGAGAACCCCACTAGTGGAGACATCAAAACTTACGTAAAAGGCAGAATGGAGCAAGTATTTAAATACGACACTCAAGGCAGCCTTATTTCTCTTGATGAACGGTGGGGAGGGGGAGGGGGCATTTCGGCGCCCGGAAGGACTTTTAGTGACAGCAAAAGATCAACGTGCGGCGCGCTGGAATTTCCAATACTTTTTCTTACATCTTTTGCGCATATTCTGTAGAATTTTCAACTCCTGGTCGTATCAAGTTACTGACCTAGGTCACATAAAAGAGGTCAACCTCCGCCGTGCGATCGATCGACCAGAAACTTTGAAAGATAGCAGTCCCAAAAGTTTCTAAGAATTGTGCTATCTCGAATTTGTTGTTAAGATTAAGGTCAATGACCTGAGGTCAGCCCAATTTCCACCCTGTTTCCCTATTTCTAACGGTTTTGAACCGTCTTTTTGGCTCGTTGGTGCCTGAAATGCATTCCCGGGACACGGAAGTTACATATAACGCGACATATAGTGTTGACCAACATGAGGGGTCACGAGGCCTGGTCAGGTCAGATTTGGCGCGAACTAGCAAAAAGGAGTATAAAACCGCGTTTGATGTCTCTTGGGGTACAAAAAGGCACTGAAGTCAATTTTGCGGTCCAAAACTGCATCAAGACGCTTCCAAGTTGTGAAATGGCCTTAGGTTACCTGAGGTCATGTGAGGCCACCGTGGTAGATGGCTAAGTGCATTCCTAGTGCCTCAAAAACATTCCTGTGCTAAGGACGTCACTAAGCACGACAAATAGTGTTGGCCCACATGAAGGGTCACAAGGCCAGGTGAGGTGATATTTGGTGCGAAGTAGGAAAAGGGGTCTAAAACCCCGTTTTAATCATACCTGAAGGAAAAATAGACAATGAAGGCGATTTTGCAGTCCAATATTTTTCCAAGACACTTAAAAGCTGTAAAATAACCTCAGGTCACCTGACGTCATGAGAGGTTACTGTGGTAGAAGCTGAGTTTATATCCAGATTTCCAGCTTTATCTCTCTGATTTATTTCACGAGTCCATGGCAGATTAGGCATAAAAAAGATGATACCAAACATGCCTAAAATCATGGCATGATCCTCCGTCATATGATCACGTCAGGTCATGTGACCGGCCTAGCAGTTTCAGCCCAAAGGCACTCCTCGCCTTTTTATTTGCATTGTTATTGGTACTCGACACAACACGAAATAGAGCAAAAAAATGGCTCAATGTTAGGTCAGGTCACAAGGTCAGGGCCAGTTAAGGTCAGGCCAGGTGACTGGCGTTGGAATCTGTCGATATTAAGAAAAAATGCTCGTAAAAATCATTTCTACCGTTTTGGAAGTCTATGTACAACAAGTACAATAGTCTATGAACAACAACTCACTAGCGACGCTCAAAAACCTCACAAATAGAGCGAAATAAAAAGCGGCATTATATCATTATAACAAGTCATTTGATGCAATGTGCAAAACATTCATGTTATTAACTGCATGTCATCAAAATGCACATTATATTACCTTTTTGTCGGCATGCTCTGAATTACTCAATATTTACTAGGGGCGGAGCCTGAGCTCTTCGTCGAAATTTGTATTTCATGGCACTGTAGGTCAAAAACTGCATCATTTTTCAGTCTTCTAAAAATTTTCGGTGTTTTGGTACGCTCTTATGGCGAGCTTTCCGATGACGTCAATTCAGTTTTTTTCCGACGTTCCGTTCGCGAGGAAGGCGCCACGCCGACCCCTTCCCCCCGAGTTCCGGCCGCCCACGGCAGGGTAGCGGGGTGGAAAAGTTAACCCGCTCCGGTTGGGTGCGGGTTAACTATTCCATTCAGAACGAAACTGCAATGCAAATACCTGACCTGGAAAGTTTCTTATCAGATGGATGTTAATGATCTCGCATTGGCGGAAATGATTGACACTAAACCTGTTTATCGATGACGTGACTAGCAATCATTCAAGCGCTGCAGACTATGAACGCAATCTAGTATTTCGGTGACCGTCTCGTAACAAGTGCCGCGAACTGACGGTGGCATTATGCAAGAATAGCCATGGCCTTATGAGCCGGCGGCCGGATGTCCGGTGGATCCGTGTGCCCGCTGATCCGGCGACGGACCGGACGGAGCCCGGTCTTAGGCCGCGCCGTGACCGGTGTGCCGACAGTCGGGACGCCGCCGGTCGCCGCCGCCGACGGCTCGATGCAGGCCGAGCGGCGCCGCGGCCGCCGCCCGGCCGAGCCCACGTCCGAGTCGGCTCCGTGGGCGCCGGCACGGTGTCGACGGTCGTCGGCCGGGTGTGGGCGAGCCGGCCGACGTGTGCCGTGCCGGGGGCCAACGGCCGCTCAACTTGGCGGCGGGGCGTGGGAGCCGGCGGCGGCAGCGGCGGCTCGGCCGCGCCTTGCAGGACGACGACCGACCACCAGACGGAGACAGCGGCGATTGAGCCGGCTCTCCCGGAGACAGCGGCGATTGAACCGGCTCTCCCGGAGACAGCGGCGATTGAGCCGCGCTCTCCCGGAGACAGCGGCGATTGAGCCGGCTCTCCCGGAGACAGCGGCGACTGAGCCGCGCTCTCCCGGAGACAGCGGCGATTGAGCTGGCTCTCCCGGAGACAGCAGCGATTGAGCCGGCTCTCCCGGAGACAGCGGCGATTGAACCGGCTCTCCCGGAAACAGCGGCGATTGAGCCGCGCTCTCCCGGAGCCAGCGGGGGCCGAGCCGTGTTCTGCTGGAGCCACCAGAGACTAAACCGTGTTCTTTAGGAGCCAGCCTCCGTTCCGCAATGTGAACAAAACGAACCCTAGTCAATGCAACACATTTCATGTGACATCCAGCAGATTCGGGCAGTGGCGTCATTTAAGAAAACTAGGTCTCCCACCTTATCCAGCGGCTCGAGAGCAGTTATTTCAAGACCGCCTCCTGGAATTCCCATATCAACTTTAGCGTTGGTGGGCGATTCGTCTCCACCACCGTTTTCGCTAGCTAGGGATAAAGAAAGGTGAGGGGTGCCGAACTTTCGGTATCTGTTCCTCAATCAGTCCGAAGTCGCGTGACCCCATAAAGCAATTACCATGTTCAGGTTTTTGCAATCATGACTAAAAACATCCCATAATGTTTTTGGTCATGGTCATTTAGTCAGCCTGTCCGCAGCTCCGCACTCGCCGGTGAACACAAGATCGTATTTTCCTTATCCTTAAAAAGTACGGAGCTAACTTAAACTTAATGAATCATGTATTGTTCTTTTGCTATTGGAACGAAGAATGGAATGGTGTATAATTTGTAACATTTCTTGCTTAAGGATCACCAGTAAAGTGCATGTAACTACAAAGGTAAAATGCATTCATCGCTGCTGGTAAAACAGAGCAATTTGCACATCACTGCCAAAACTGGGGAATCATTCGTTATCATCTCGTGTGTGATAAGTCCACTCTCCATTGCGCGTCTAATGGCATAAAATCAAAGCAGCTGAGGGAAAATATGACAAGTGCGTTTATGTGTGTGCGGAAACGTATGGTTCACGCCGCCCGAAAACAGTCGGACGCCTCAGAGCCCGGCCGCATTTCGCACGCGGGTCTCCGATGGTGGAAAAACAAGCATCAGTAACAAAGTCTATTCCAAACATCGTCCCCAGACTTTGGGCTAACAAGATGCGATAGCAATGACGTATGGCAGATTCCATGCGATTCCGGCCAGAGGAGCAAAATTATAGGGTGGTTTCTAGAACCTCGCACCGACAATGCAGTGGAAGATGGCTCGGGCGTACAGCAATGCGAGGGTTTAAAGAGGTTTTGCCTTGTGTTTTGAACACGTTCTTTGAACTGAGATGGCAAAATTATCGCATGCGGTTTTAGAAACCAGTCTGTTGCATACATTAGGTCCCAAAATTGTACAGTCACAGGACTTCAAAACAACGGCACAAGGTTTTCTCGTGTGCCCCATTGGACTGTGTCCTACTTACAGCTGTTGCGTAGCGTCAAGAGCGGACGCGGCCCAGTGAACGTTGGTGTTCATTGGCCTGTGCAGGTCCGTGTTGCGTAATACGGGCGGACTAGAGAGCATAGTTTGTCATGAGTCGCCCTCTGCAGAGTTTCCGGATCTGTTTCCGGACGGTGGGGCTGACGCGGTGCGTCGGTGGCGTGCGGCCGCCGGACGGGCGGGTCGATGCAGTCGGCCCGGTCACCAGGACGGCGTGGGTACACAGACAGCCGCCGACGCCGACCGTGCCGTACCGGGCAGGGGGCCCGTCGTCGGCCAGCCGGAACGACTGGTCCGCCCGGCGTGGACTGTCGCCGGCAAACGTGCTCCCTGCGGTATGATGTGCAGTGCGGAATGCAGGCTGTGGAAGAAGCACAGAAACAATAGTCAAGGGAAGTAAGAAGTCTGTTGCAACAAACGCTGCGCGCAGGCGGCGTTGCCAGCCTCTGATAGCGACGCACTGCACATCAACGAAATAACCGGTACGTGATGAAAACTCCAGGTCTGCGCACCAAGGATAAAATTAACACGTGGCGAGTAGTACGCACCACGCACAAAGGATCTAAACGGAACGTGGCGAGTATAAGCACAGCGCACTGTGGATATTACCGGAACGTGGCGAGTAGTACGCACTGTCCACTGAGGACAAGACCAGAACGTGGGAAGAAGTACGCGCCGCTCGCTGAGGATATTACCGGAACGTGGCGAGTATTAGGCACCGTGTACTGAGGATATACCCGGAACGGGCGAATATTAGGCACCGCACACTGAGGATGTGACCGGAACGTGCTAAGTTGTGGACACGGCGCACTGAGAGAGATATGACCGGAACGTGGTAAGTTCAAGGTTCTCATCCTAGGGATAATTATCCTACTTCCGGTGATTTGACCTTCCCGGTGAGGTAACGAGCTGGTGTGGAACCGTTTTAAGTCGAAAGTTTCAAGCTTCAGAACTTAGATCATCGCATGTTTTCGATGTTTTCTGAACCTCTAAAGAATTTTGCGTCACATGTGGAAAACTAGACAAATTTATGACATGTTATCATTCCATGTTAGTTGCGTATAGTAGTCTCCTATTGTTATTTATGACTGTAGAACAAATGAGAGCAAGGCGACTGCGTATCTGCGTCACTTCACCATAACTCATTACGGAAGCAAACGTGTTTACTTTCCACATGTTTCCTTGTCATTCCTTCATTTACAAGGGAAACTGCAGGATTAACTGTTATTCCTGCGGATATTGGAAGTCCATTGTAGCATGCAAAATGCCACATTTTGTCATAATTTGAGATATACGGCATGCAAAAGGCATAGGTTGTTTTGCACTGCATTCAGACTGCGAAATTGAGGTTTTTGCGTGTAAAACCTCATTTTACCAGGTTATTGACTAGAATCACAAAAGTTTACAGACCTTTAAGTCTCTGCGGTCGCCACCTGCTTGCAAAATTGTCATGTGCGATGTCAGTTGTCAATAACTTCTCAGATTAAAGCTGACCGGAAAATTTAACGTCATCCGCATAAGATGCATGGAAAGAAACCAATGGGAAACGTCGTCTGCATCCGCTGGCCTGAAGACGTGTCGTCACCACTCCACAAAGTCAAAGAGTCTCGGACGAGAAGTTGACAGACTGTATATTTCAGTCGCCGACAAAGCGCGGCTCGAGCCGCAATGCTGAGGACGGCCGGCTTCGGCCTGTCCATGAGGAAGAAGACGGTGCGGTTCGCAGGCGAGGTCGGCCTGCCGCTGCAGCACGGCCCCCTGCAGATCAGCCGGCGTCGCGGGGCACGCCTGAGGCCGGCGGCGCTGCTCTGCCTCGGCCTTACCGCGCTCTGCCTGGTGCTGGTCGCCACCTGGCCGGCTGCAGAAGGACCGGCGCCGCCGCTCGGCCGGCATCAGACGTACGCCGGCTGGCTGGCCGGCAGGGACCAGGCCGCGTCCGGCCCGGACACCGGCCTGGTGTTCAGAGGTCAGCTGCTGCGCTACAACCAGTCGGCGCCGGTCCACGAACGGTGGCCCGACGACCCCCAGTGCCAGCCTCTCGTCATCGGGTGAGGGTGCAGGTCGCTGTCTGGCCACGCCATTAGATGGCGGCGGAGTCCCCATCCTGCCCGCGTCATCGGGTGAGGACGAAGATCTCACTCGCAAAAAACCTGAGCACGTCGTCGAATGACGGTGGAAACCCTTACCCCAGGCACTTCATCCTGTAAGGCTGGAGTACCTCCTCATGTTGGCAGTATGAGGTCAGGGTGGAGACACCTACCATGGCCACACCAGAAGGTCAAAATGGAGACAGCAGATAACTGGCAGCTCAGTTTTGGTGGTAGACCAGGATCAATGAATTTAGGCATATTTTTGTTTATATTATTTGTTTGCATATATTGTTCCTTCGACTTTGTCGCAAAACTGATATCCCTGTGCATAAAACGTCTGGTAGTCGACTGAAGCGTGTAACCGACGTCGGTATAATTTTTACAGGTTTGTACACAAAAATGAGCTGCCCCCGGTGGCTCTCGTGTCACTACCGGGCAGTGGTGCCACCTGGGTACGGTACCTGATAGAGGGCGCTACTGGAGTATTCACCGGCAGCGTGCATCACCAACCGGAGCTCTACAATAAAGGTTCTTAAATTTCACGATGGCAATCTTTTTGTGACAAACGCACTGTGACGTGGTGTGATCAGCAAGCTGTATGATGCTATCAGCATGCTGCAGAAATAACTGTAACGCGCACACTGGCGAGGAAAGCAATGTCCACCCTCTTGTTTTTTCCTCACATGGCGTTTCCATCAGTTGCGCTAGAGCGCTAGAGCGCTGAAATTTTGTATATTTCCTGATGGATTCGTTGCGGCATCTTTGGCGCTGGAAACTTTAAGATTAATTTTTAACTTTCACTGCAGTCCAGCGAAATCGAGAGCTCGGTGGCGCGGCCGATCCGTCGCCGGTGATAGAAAACTTCACGGAGTGGATAAATCCGCGGATCGTGGATTGGTCTGCGGGCCGGATTGGACCGGACCAGAAAATTCAAGTAAGATACGGATTAGGACCGGACCGGATTTCAAAATTTGCCTGGCCACACGGACTTGACAGAATGAAAATCAATTAAATTTTAAAAGGCGCTAACTGAACATGATTTTTGCAGCTATTCAGAAGACATATATTGAATACCTTAAAAGGGAATAATTAAACATGCTTATATATGCCACATTTGTCTGTTTATGGCGACAGAAGCAAAAACGTGAATGAGGATTGGCGTAGATTTTTATAAGCATATTTCTGCAATTACGGATTGGACCGGACCGGATTCACGAATTCCGAAAAAGGCAGATTGCGGATGGATTGGATCGCGGTCTTCACAAACCGAATTTCACCGGGTCTAAACATTCAATCTGTGAAGTAATCTACTCTGTAGTGGCCGGCCGCACCTGCTTCGGATCGCAGGACGGGCTACGTATGGAATAGGTTCAGCCGGACAGCCAGCTACAAAATTTTATGAAAAATCAGCCTATGTGCTAAAGGCACAATCCAAAGGCACAGGAAATCTGGGTCAAGTCGATTGAGGTCCCAGTATCAAATGGTTAACGTAAGATATTCCGCCTTTTTCCGGTGTATCCATCCATCCCATCGCAACGAAACTTTGTGGAGAATAAGTCTACAAGGTGGATGAATTTATACCGAAGTAAAAGTGGCCAAGATAGGGTCAACCGAGTCCATCCGAGGTCATGTGTTGAAAATACAACATTGTGTAAAAAAGGCTGTATAGGAATTTGATGTGGACTTTGACTGCATGGTGAATGCAGTGGCCTCAAAACATAGGCAAATTGCTTTTTTCACGAGATCTACCCAAACGACCTTCGTTAGCTTTGGCGAGGATGCATTTAGTTGAACTTGGTTGACCTCAGATGACCTAAGTACGTCGCCTGACTTATGGACGCATAAGGGTATCCTACCTATTACGAATGCATCGGACTGTGCTGGGCTCTATTTGCGAGAAATGCAGTATATCCATATATTGACCTAGGTTGACCTCGATCAACCTGACCTAGGTCGACCCGCTCTATGATACGTAAGTTCTTGATATGGAACGAAGTTCCACGAAATTTGGCTTTGAACGGTTCAGTGGGTTTCGCAGCTGGCTGTCCGGCAGAACCTGTTCCATACACAACATAGTGCCCGTCCCACAACCCGACAAGTGAGCCGCCGTTCGTCAGCGACGATGGATCGGCCGCGCTATCGGTCTCCCGGCGTCGCTCGGCTATCGTGGACAAAATCACGGACTGATTTTAAAATGTCAGACGGTTAAACATGCGCTGGGAGTACAGCAGAAAATGAACATAGCGTCAGCGTTCTAACTTTAATAGCGCGAAAGTTGTGCACAAAAAACAGGGGATGGGCAAATATTGCCCTCTTTCAGAGTATATGCTAATTTGTAGATGTAGTGTAGGAATCTCCCGACCGAAGGACATCCTAGAGCTAACAGATCGAGCTCTGTGCCAGACATGTATCTTTTTTAAAATATATTAGGGGTGCCCCCGGTAGCGCTATCTTGGGGACTAAATCACTGTGGGTCCACCTTGCATGGTCGGATGTTAAATTCACTAATCTTTGCGGGTGTCCAAACAATACTGGGGACGGGCGCCGAAGTAACTATAAAAGTATAGGAACCTGCACCAATGCTCTGTGATGCAGAGCTGCTTGCAAGGGCGCGGGAACTCCTCCACAGTTGCGGGGACAAAGAAGCATTTGGGTTCAATTCCTTTCAGTCAACACCCATAGCGTCAATGTTAAATTTCAAAAAGTTGGGGGCTGCGGCCCCCTGCCCATCCCGCTGCCCGCTGCCCGCACCCTTGGCTGTTTGAAATGTGTATTGGCGCAATATTGCACAGCTGAACAATGTGCTGAACGTTGCGACCCCTGTGTGCCAGGGTTCCTCGGTGAGCTGTCTTATGAAACAGACGGCAGCACCATCGTCCAACAAACGCACCGTGGCCCACACGTCGGAGACAGGAACGGCGATTACAACGGCGATCCGGTCGACTTTGAGGTTAAGGCTCCCAAGGTAACGGCTCTTGAGCTTCTACGCGTGTTTCACGACACCAGGCGAGGATGCGGGGGGGGCTGGCACGGTGCTGCACCAACTCCGTTTCCGCGATCCGTTATGCAGCTAGTCGGCTGAACGATTGTCTGGATATCCGTTTGCCGAACGTACTTCGCTTGAAATCTTGGATTTGTGATTCCTTTCTCCGGCGGAAGAATGCATCGGCAGCTGATCCCGATGGCGAAAACACCACGCTCTCCATACTGGCCGGATGATCCTGCTGATCACAATACCAAACTCTCCACGGTCACCAGGGGATCCTGTTGGTCACAGTGCCACACTCTCCACTGTCGCCAGGTGATCCTGCTGATGAGGAACCCGTACCGGGCTCTGCTGCACGTGCGCAGTCTTGAGGCCGGCTACGGGGACGAGCTGGCGCCGTCCCGGCTGCTCGGAGGCCCCGACTGGCACCGCTTCGTCCGGCTGCAGCTACGGCAGTGGCTGTTTCGGGTCCAGATCTCCCTGGCCATCTCCGAGCGCCTGCACCTCATGCACTACGAGGAGCTTCAGGTCAGTGAAAGACAGTGCGGTCGGGTCTGCGCGTGTGCCCACCGCCACGTTGGGCACTAACTGCTGAACTGAGCGTCTGCAGCCGCACACCTGGCACATGACGGTAGCAGCCATCATCTGCGGGAACCACTGGAATGGATCTCCAGTGGAATACATGGATGCATGAATGGTCGCCGCCGGAATCGTCTCCCCGGTCCACCAAAAGAACAGGGCTGCCGGTGCGCTGGGGTGGCTGTGTACATATGTATCCCCGTCCACCACAAGACCGGAACGTCCGCTGCTGAGGGTGGCTGACTGCATAGCTGTGTATATGTTTACCCCGATCCGCCACAGTAGGAGATAGAGGGTTCACTGCTCGAGATGGCTGATGTACGTGTACCCCGGTCTCCGCAGGCGGATACAGAAGGGCCGATGCAAAAGCTGCTGGAGTTTCTGGAGGTGTCCGCCACCGCACCAGAGGCGCGCCGCCGCTGTTTGAAGCAGCACCCGGACGGCCTGACCAAACGTTCGTTTGACGCCGCCGCTGCGGCCGACTTCGCCTTCAAGTCGCCCGAGACGCGACAGATCGTCAACGAGCATATAGACGAGCTCAGCGACCTACTCAACGAGCACGGCCACTCACTGCCGCTGGAGAAATACGCAATGTACCATCAAGAAAACCGGCTGGTGTGACCAGGTCACGCTGCCTTGGGCCGCACAACGTCCATGGACGGATGGACAACGAGTTCAGCAGCAGACTGGCCAGACTGGACAAAACCGGGTGTGATATTGCTGTTCAGTTTGAATACATTGTCCTGTTCATCGGGAGAAAGCTTTACATTGCTGTTAAGGGAGTATCTGAAAGTGAGTGGCATTACGCACAGCGAAAGGGTATTGGGTTGCAACTGTGAATGCGCCGAGATGCGAAAAAAAGATTCATCAAAAACTGCGGAGGCTTCTTCTTCACAGTTACACAGTATCAGTTAAATGAAGATTGAATCGGAGGTGAATGTTTCAGAGGTCTTATATCGGGAACAGATATTCATTGGAAAGCAATGAATTTGGGCTCAAACAATAAAGCATACAGTATTGAAATAAATGACAGCTGGAATACGTGAGCTTCGGCTTGCCCGGAAGACAGAAAGACAATGCCTGGTCGAAAGAAAACAAGCGCCATTTGTATTACTTTCACTTCGTAGCGCTGCCCTCTTAGCCATGGTTCAGACGGAACGAGCAACTGAAACCAGTCAAACAACCGATGGAAAACAGAGTTTTGAATGTTTTTGTGCTTGCTTGAAACCACAGATAGACATTATGAAGCCGTGTCGGTATCGCAGTTTGTAAAGCGTCTGTCGCCGCTCCCCATCCTGGCAAGGTGGGGTCGCCTCTGTCCGAGTCGCCTCTGTGCTCGCTATTTCTCCCGGAGGCCACTTGGCAGTCGATCTCTAGCGAGAGACGGTGGTTACCGCGCGACCGTGTGTTGATGCTGGCACGTTAGATTTACGCCCCAGTAGAGCCCGTGTAACAAGCACCGCTTAGCGGAGACTGCTTCTAAAGTACCCTCGCAAAGTAGTGGCATAAAATTGCTTCAAAAATGGGATTATTGATTCGTTGTGACCTTCTACAGCCGCGGAGAGATCATGATATGATTGGAAACATTGATGCGCACATCAACAGCAGTGTGAGCCCTCACTCATCGTCTGCAATCGCATCGGGCCCCCTAAAATTCGTTCCACAGGTTACGTTTCGCATGGGATCTAGTGAAAAGCACAATCCACTGACATGACCTCCATTGAGGTCGCCTGCAAGGCTACTGTATAACCTAAAAGGTCAAACAGGCCATCATAGTGTTGCTAAAATACCAAGCTACACGTTCGTTTTTGTTTCGCAGCTCTTTCTTCAGGTCTGAAAATGGTTGAGGGTTACCTTTTACCCTTTAAGCCTTCATTCTAATGTCGGAGGTGGCCACCACTCTGCTGGGGAGGGTTAAACAAGCTGTACATTTTCCGGAATAAAGAAAAAAATCATATTCCGGGTGATGCATTATTTTTGGGCCCCTTGAGCCACGAATCAGTTCACACAGCACATGTCTTTACCCCAACCGCTTTTATTTTGGCACCAGTCGACGAGCAACGAAACGACGATTACTTAAGTAAGATATGATAATGGCTGCTTTTCAAAAGTATTTAGTGATGTAAAAATTGTTATGTTTTACCGGCAACAATGTATCGACGATTTCAGGAAACGTGACAACCTGTGCACTGTTCCATTCATCACGTCATTGACGACAGCATGGTATATGATTCATTATGTTCGTCGGCCCTTATCATTTCCAGAAGATGACTGTATGCAGGCCGGTGGATGCGACCACTTGGCGGCGTCGAACGGATCTACATCATAGGATGTTTTCGAGCGTAATTAGGACAATTTTTAATGTGACGAGAATCTTTTTACATCTTACAGCGTCGTATTGATTAGGAAACTGATGTGATAGGTTTGGCACACCTAACCCAAACCGTTTGTCTGTAGCAGTGGCGAAAACGAAAAGTTGGGTTCCTAGTCATCTCCCTCTACAATGCGAAGGTTAACCAGCCATTGTTAACCCTCGCTGGACGGAAGTGATTTTCACTCGCACCGACGACGACAGGAGGGGGACTGATAGGCACCCTCCTCGCCATTTGGCCCCTACTTGAGCTAGCGCCAAGCGACAAAAAAGCAATCGATTGCTGTGTGCCCGAGAAATCCAACCTTATTCCTTCGACCCCGTCGAGTAAACCAGCGACTTTCAAGGTCAGGCCAGATTTTATGCTTGGAAACTATAAGCCGATTTTCCGGAGTTAAAAACGTCATATTTGTTGCCAAATAGGCCTGAAATCGTCTTCTTACCATATCCAGTGCCAAAATTAACCCGCACGTGTCCGTCGAAACGCGACGGGGGGGGGTATCCCCCCTAACTGCGAAGGTTGGTGCAATAAAAAAGCATACCGTTGGAAAGCCACATAACGAAACTGGTCTCATTTTTAGTTTTAGATAATATTTAAGCCAATTTACGCCCTATATATGTTTTCTCATAGCCGACTGCATGAGACCGAGAAATCCTGAATCTCAAGGACTGCACTAATAACGCATAGGTAAAGGCACCAGCGCACAATAAATGTCCGCGGATGCCGATACACGTCTAATCCAGATTTTTCAAATGATATAGGAATGTTCTAAGATCAGAAAAGGCCATTTTAGGCCATTGACCTTGTTTAACCTGAAAAGATCATCTGCTAATCTAAAGTGACCTGTTTGCATGTGGACTACCATTCTAAACCGATTTCATGCCCGTCATCCTCCGTTTACGCACACCTATTGCCCTGAAGCAGTAAAAAACCGACATTTGGCGCAAAGATTCCTCTGCAAATCTTCAGTAATGACGTCCTAGTCCGGTGACCTGAAACGACCTATGGCCACTCTTTTTAAAAACATGCGCGATGAATGTATCGTCAGCTACACCAAACTTCACGGCGCTGTCGTGCGCCGTATTGCCGTGGTCCCGGAAACACTGCTTGAAGGGGTGGCGCCCACACTCCTCGTCCGGCGAGGGGCAACTCCTTTTTCCAAGGCGCCGCCGGTAGTTAATCTTATAATGTTACCGATTAAACAACAAATAGTTTCTTGTAGACTTGGTGCGAGCGGTGGGATAGATGAGCCACGGCTGGAAGATATGAAAGCGTTAATAACGAACCATATGCAGGCAAAACTGCTTCTTGCAAAAAAAAATAAAATAATCTAGAAAAATATGCCATGTCAAATATACTTGACCAAGTTTTACTAAATATTATGAAGGAAACTATGCCAAGTATATTTGACCTAGTTTGACCCCGAAATATCAATTTAGGGATCTGAAATTTTTGGCCACCAAAAAATCCTTATCGCACGTACCTTCCTGCAAAAGTTCTTTGAAATGAGCTGATATTTTTGGGAGCTGGGGAGGGGGAAAACTGTTCCCCCACACTCCGGTTCGCGTTATTTTCAGACCCATGCCGGTGTGCGTGTTAGCTCTCTGCGGGTTGGGAGGCTTATTCAGCTCTCCTCATTTTATTCACTTGCCGTTTCTGAGCAGTCTGAAGTCGAACCATGAAACCTGATGATGTGTTCTAACTTTCCGCTTCAAATGCACTGCAGAAAAAATTGCTTTGTAACTTCGTGAAAGGTGGGACGATTTTCCAGGATCGATTTTTGGGGTATATTTTTGGGAGGCAAGGACGTTTTTTTTTCGTAAATTCGGATTCTGCACTTTCAGTGCGCATTATTTAACATTACGAGAATCTGAGAACCATTTTTTGTCCTGCACCTGTTCTGTTTCAGGTACATGATTATTTCTCATTCTATGGCGACAGTGGCGGGTCCACGGGAGCAAAAGAACTTAATGAAGTGTTACATCCAACATAGATATTACAACAGCTTTGGCGCTTTACTCTTTTTTTGTCCTTTGACACCTGAAGAACAATGACAAATTGACACTCTAAAGGCGGCATTATGCCACCAAAGGTGGATCCAGGGATCGAAGATGGGCACCCAATAGATGGTGTCATGAGACTACTTCGATACCTTGTTACTCCAAGGACGACTGTGCACCGTTTTGTGACTTATTCGCATTGCACATGCCTTTTTTTAATATGAACCATCGTGCACGTTGCCAAGGGCGAGTCTAGGGCCGCGTTAATTTGTGCCCATAAATCGCAATGCATCTCTGTTCATAGCTTGGTGACAAGGGTAAATATACCCTCTCCTTCCACACTCCCGGCACCACCCCAGGAAACTGCCATGCTGAAGAAAATATGAGCTGGGTCACAATTCATATTCTGAGTCTGTTTTAGACCGTATCGATGTGTAAAAGCACACTGGCAGGAATGTATAAACATACATAGTCAAGAAACAGCATGACAAGCTTGCTTGGTTATGCCGAGAAGTCGTCATGTGTCAAGTGAGTGTCATCATGTGATTGAAGCTCGCGCAGTTTTATCGGAAATTGTCGGTCATTTCCCTACAGCGGCGCGCACATGACCAAAACCGCTTGATGCCACCTACGACCGATGACGTTTTCGGTCCCTAAAATGATCCACCATAAATCTTGTATACAACGCTGGCCATTTTCAGTAGGAAGCCATCGCTTAATTAAAAGGTTGTTGTTCGGAATCAGGCCCGATACTCAGGGACTTCTGTCGTACATTGTGAGCTTGATGTTCTCAGGATTTGATGGGATACATTTTCTGATGACTATGTCGCGAATGACTTTCTTTTCGGCCTTATAGGCAGTTCACATTCTACACTGATAGTAAAGCTGCACGCCAGTTCTTGCTTTGCTATCTCCTGCGACTGGTGAGAGGAAGTGTTCATGAGGCTGCCATCGGATCTGGTGATCGATGTCAAAGAGTAGCTATTGTTGACGACATAGGTGGGCATCGTTACTAAAAAATGTAACTTCGTTACTCGTTACTCCGTTACTCAAAAAAGCCAGTCCGTTACTCGTTACTCCGTTACTCTGCCTTAAAAAGTAACGGAAGTTACCGTTACTCCGTTATTCCGTTACTTTTTTAAATGCAGTGAAAACCAAGCAACGCGGGTTTTAAGTCTTTTATGCTGCTTTGTGGTTGTAAAACGCATTCCATATGCAAAGGGAAGAAACAAAAAGCGCTTACCCAAAACACTCCGCTAGCTGCCCACTGCCCTCACCAGCCGTTGTAGAGTCGGCGGCGCCGGGACAACAGCCGCGGCAGGTATTCTACCACTGTGTTAGCCACAATGTTCAAACCAACGAATTCCTGTTCATTGCCCGCGGCGCCGACGGAGCGGGAACAACCGGCGCTGGAGCGAACGCATGCAAAATGCGACAAACAGCGGACATCTATCGACTGGGTTTGATCAACAATGCCTCTCGAAGTATCCGCCCTGAACATAATGGTCTCCGTTCAGAGCTCGTTTCGGTCTCGCGAACTTCTTGTTTTGTTTTGAAATTATGTGTATGTATTAGTTTGTGTACGAGCGCGTGCGTGGAGGTAAGATTCCTGATACTCCTGACGTTTTTTAATACCAAACGACGAAGGACTCAAAAAAACATGACTGATATGGGTTTTATTATTGTGAAATAAAAGACTAAAAAAGGTGCTTTAGTACCTCTTCAGCACCCTTGAAAAGACAAATTAGCTATAAAAACATGGTCATAAGTAAGATGCAACGGAGGATGTTAGCCGTTCACAAGTGGAACATTTTGGAACGATGACGTGACCTGACCTGACCCCTGTGAAAGGCCAAAATTGATATCAATGAGCTCGCTATTGTCTTACGGTTCAGTATATATCGCTTAAGTTCAGCTTTTCAGGGACAAGGTATTGTGTCTATTTACCTAATTCCAAGGACGTGTTTTGACCTTTCATGGCGTCTGTTGGCCTCAAAATTGACCTGAGGTCAAAACTCTTGAATGTTTTCGTCTCGGTTTGACAAAACCTTTCCGCCGGTGTTTTCCTTTTTTCCGTGCGATATATGGGAGCCGAGATCCTGGGAGGTGCGGAAATCCGCGCTCCCCCTCCTGCCGGGCAAAGGGCATTCTGAGCCCGGCCGGAGACGGGTTAAAACACTTCATTTAACCCTATTCCCTGTGGGGGGGGGGCAGATTCTGCTACCCGTGTCTTTTTGCTTGTCGCTCCCACACTGTTTGCCGCAGCGCCACAAGATTTTCTGGCATTTCATGGAATTGATACACAAGTGTTTTGTCAACATTTAAAAAAAAATCGGTCCCGCAGAGGCGGTTCCAAGCCCCCGTTTTCGGCGGTAATGTGCTGTGCGTGAAGCTGCAAAGTTGTGCGGTTCACAATCGTGACATTCTGAGTAAAAATAAAGATCACTGACTCATTTATATAGTCATACACATCCTAAACAATGCGCATGCACACACATTTTCAGGCGAACGCACACCCAGGTACTGAAAAAATGGGGGAGCACACTATTGTGCTTATGGTGCCCTCCCAATTTTGTTTACCTGGATCCACCTCTGCGCTACATATCAACTTAAACTGGCTTGCTAGTTGTACATCTGATGTTTACATCACCCAAAACAAACAAAAACAAAGGAAATTTCTTATTTCAAAAATCACCCTTCTTGCCCTCCCTGGAACTGCCTATGGTTTTCTATTTTAAATTTCAGCTTTCGGTATATAAAAGACTTTGACATTCCAAGCTGAACCGTGTTATTCCCATGAAAATTGGTTGGTAAACACGGCCGCAGTGACCTTTCAAAAATCCCCAAATTTTGGAGTTTGTCTGCCCCCACGCCCTATTTTCGCAGTTTTTGAATTTTTGGGGTCCGGAATTGGAGATCTCGTTGAAACATATTAAATGGCATTCATCCCATCAACATTGGACGAATGCATCTCGAGATCTCTGGAAGAGCGGGGAGGGAGGGGGGCAGAATTGGTAATCTTCACCTTTCGGCCAATGCATATTTTTCGAAGGTGCAAAAGTGGCAACGGCTCATATCATGTTTGAGTTTGGGTCCTCACTTCTGCGTCTACAAAAAATAATGTGTCAGCCGAAAGGTGTTTCGGCCAGTTGATATTTTTTTTCGGGAACGCAGGAGTGGTAACTCGAATCGCATGGACAATGTAGCCTGTCCTCCAAGTTAAAAATGATTTAACCTAACCTTACCTAAAACCTACTGTATGGTTGCAGGGATTGCCCTAGATGGGCATGTAAAACTAATTTTTTGTTAGGTTCAATTTGCCTGTTTTTTGGTTGGTTAGGTCGTATCGGCTGAAGGCAAACATGTGTCAACTGAATCAAAATTCAAGAGTTACCTAACCAAGTCAGTTTACACATCCAGCAGGGGCCAGTGCTTAGAAAAATACCTGAATGGGCTAAATTGTTCACACAACTTGTGTTGCCACTTCCGCTTCTCCAAAAATTACGCGTAAGCGTCGGCCGAAAGGTACGAGTAGATTACCGCAGATCTGCCCCCCTCCCCCCGGGTAATGTGAATTTCACTGCCTGCAGAGAATATGGTTAAGGCAAATTTAAGGCAAATAGTCCAAGCAATAGTCGACAAGCTTCATAATTATGCTTCACTATTGACAACTTATTGTGCACATTCTGTTCTCACCTGGAAATACCGTAAATAATGCTTCCTCTTGATGTGCCTTTAGGTTTGAAAGGCTACTCTTGTGACCCTTGATTATAACCTCTTTCGGTCGGCACAGGACATACGTAAAAATGACGTTTTTCCCCTCCTCCTTAAACTCAAAGTACGTTTCTAGATGTGCCCATGGGTGACCCAGACCGGGCTCGTCCTCTTCCTCCGAAGCTGAGGCACCGTCGGACTCGGAGTCAAGGTTTTCGACCTCCGGTGGCGGCGTAAAGGCACCTTGATGGGACATTTTAGTGTCAGGTAGTTAAAATTTCAGGCCAGTCAAGAATCAATCACCACTCCATCGCCCCCTGGACATCACAGATCCAAGGCCATGGCGGCAGTAATCATGTGCTCAACAGCCTTGAGTCATCTTGGCGGGGAACCGTGTGGCGGTGGTAAGCAATCCATGACTAACTTGAGACAACATTGAAAACTGCCGTCAGCTGGCTGTTCCAGTATAAATGACAATAACTTTGATATCTTTTAGCCTGAAAAATGACGACTGGTTAATTTATAATTTTAAGTCATATCAAACTTACGCATAATTCAATACTTTTGTCCCAAAAGAGACCAAAGTCAGCTGGCCTTTATACTGAACCATTGCCGCCAGCTTGCCGTCAACGTTTATCAGCTGACGAATATTGTCAACAAGTCTACTCCGCTATTGTCAGCTGAGTGCGCGCCCAGCCGCGCTTGTATCGCCGCACGCTATTGGGTGTTGGCTTTTCAAGTAGCCAATGGCGTGTGCCGATGCAAATAAAGCCGGGCGGTGTCTGTAAGGAGTTTAAAAAGTAACGGAGTAACGGAGTAACGGACCAAAAAGTAACGGAGTAACGGATCACAAAAGTAACTTCCGTTACTCAGTCCGTTACAGTAAAATAAAAGTAACGGGTCCGTTACTCCGTTACTCAAAAAAGTAACTTCGTTAGTAACGGAGTAACGGAGTAACGGACCAGTGCCCACCTATGGTTGACGAGGATGTGTCTGATTCTGTCGAGTTCCTGATGTATGAGCGGCCATACTATGCAATGTTTGAGCGCTCTGTGAACGTATGAACGAATCACGCTTGCTTTGTATTTATCTGGGTTCTAAGATCGTTCAGGCATGCGCTGGTGTTTGTGGGTTTTCTGTGTACTGAAATTATGTGGTCAGGGACACGGTAACTCCTCCACAGTTGGGGTCGGGGTCAAAGAGGCATTTTGTGTCACTTCTTTCCAGTCAACGCCCATAGAATCAATGTCAAATTTCAAAAACGTTGGAGCCTCTGCCCCCTCCCCCGCTTCCTTCGCCGTTGTATGTAGTTGCCGCCTTAAGCATCCACAAAGTATGGAGTAATGACAATTTTGGTGTTCGTCATTATCAGAGGTGCCATCAAACGTGATGTGCTTGGCGGTAGATCTTTTCATGATATCAAATGGTATATAGAGCCTTGTATATAGAGTCTTGGGCTTAGGTGGGTTGGAAATGCGACAATGTATTTTTGGCCGGACGGGACCATGAATGTTTTGTATATTGCTCTTATGGATCACTCTGCCTATGTTTTCTGAGGATGTTGGCATGACCGAAGAAAGGTTACAAAGTAATGAAGGCACTCTTCTAAACAATCTTTCTGATGACTGGAAACGATTAATTCGGAGCATCGAATCATTATCAAAAGAAACAAGTCAATGCCACATTTGCTGCCATTTTTGATGATCTCTCTCTCTCTCTCTCTCTATATATATATATATATATATATATGCAAATATGTGTGTATGCATATGTACATATATGTAAATATCGTCATACATAAAGTGTCCATATGGTTCTGACTTGAATCAGAACTGAATCGCTTCGCTTATGACTGGACCCGAATTGAATCGGTCCACTTAAAAAAATGCTCTGAGTCCGAATCAGAATCGATTCACTCCAAGTGAATCAGGCGCAATCCTGCTTTTAATATAGCAGAAATTCGTAAACGTGGGAAAAATACGCGTTATGCTTTCCTTTCCCTGTTGTGGTTGTGGTTGCTCCGCTCTAATTTGAGTGATGTTAGCCTGGATTAGGTGAGTGGTTTCTGCATTGGCCTTAATATAGACGTCTTTGATCTTTAGGTCAGCTCCTATTTCTTTCCACCTTTGAGTCATCCACCGACATTATTCGATACAGTGGCCAACAAATCATACCATACCATACCATCATACCAGCCCTTTTTATGGTTCCTGGCACCGCCATTCACGTTTTTCATTTCTTGTTTTTGTTTTGTTTTGAAACACGTAGAATGGCAGATTAGGTCCCAGGATTCGTCTGAACCTTCTCGCAGCAAAACCCTACGGCGAATTCCCGAGCTATCATGGCGAAACCTAAAATGCTTCTGGATCTGTTGCCTTAGGCTAAATACATCCAACTTTCACGTCATGCTTGAAAAACTGATGATCGAAGCAAGGCTCTTTACAAAAATGTTTTTCACTTCAGTTTCCTCTGGAATACCTCTGCCACTCTGACGCACAAATATTTGTGGTACCAAGGGGCCTTCAGTTCTTTGGCGGTCTCGAACCGGCTAGGGGGCCCAGGACCCCTAGGGTTGCACGCCATTTGCCATGTCCCTCCTGAAACAAAAACATTGTTGCGCCATTTATCAGATGGATCGTATCTTCCCTTGGGTGAAAAACCAACAGTCCTGTCATGTGGGATCACGCCATGACGATTGGAAACAGAAAACATTTTATTTAAGGTTAAGCGCGAGCTTCGCAATTCTGAACAGTTGACACTATCAACATAATATCTTATTTTTTAAAGATGAGGGCCGAACGACGCGAGTTAAAACCACGGGTTACTGAAGACGAAAAAAACAAAACACGGGACAGCAAACAGAAATCTGGGTTAATTTTCGTGGCTTAAAAATCATCCAACGCCTAAAAAATACGCCAGAGCCGCACTTTGCTATATTTTATTCATCTACAAACATGATACGAATCACAAAACGCTACCAAGACGTTCCACAAACGCACTGGAAGTTATAACACAATGTCTTCATAGGTAACGTCATGATCCGGTAAGAAGTGTAAGGTGGACATTATACTGGATAGATCTAGACTGTCCTGTGACGGCCATCACATCCGCAGCGACAGACAAAAGGTTGCATCAGCAACGTAAAAAGCAGACTGGGCCGAAAGGCAGCGGTCAGCAGCCTCTCGAGGTCAGCAGCCTCTCTTGCCACGACAAATCGGACAATGCGCCAAACACAAACACCAACAGCAACAACCGTCCAGCCGTTCGGCAGCATCTGCGCTTTGGCGATCCCAAGACTCGACTCTGTTCAGCTCCTCGGCGCTTGGCCTCTGCTCGCCGAGCGGAGTCGGCCCGGCGGGGTGCGTTCCCCTCCAGGGCCCTGCTGGCCCGATCTGCGGGGCTGTTCAAACGGCTCTCCCAGACACCGCGCACCTGGCCGCCAGAGCGACGGCGGCCGGCCGCTGCCCCGGCCATACGCCTGTCCGGCCAATCACTACGACCCGAACGTCAGGCCCGGCCACAGGCCACACGCCTGCCCGGCCACTCCCTGCGACCCGAACATCAGGCCTGGCCACAGGCCACACGCCTGCCCTGTCAGTCACTGCGAGCCGAACGTCAGGTCCATCTCGCCCCAGTTCTGGCCCAGGTCGCTGTCCGTGTCGTCGGCGACCTCCTCGTTCTCTGACTCGGCCACCTCCTCGACGTCCAGGTCGTAGGTCTGCTCCAGCTGGTCGGGTCCGGACTCGAGACGACGCAGGGCGCGCAGCGCTCTCTCGTTGGTCGGCTCCAGGCTGGCGGCGAACAATAACAACAGTCAGAGACGCCAGCCGAGCAGCCGACGATGGTCACCGCCACGCCGCCTCCGATGGCGGCTCACGTACCGACGCAACGCTTTTCGATCTCAGCTAGCTGGTTTGTGGTTTTAACCCTTGCAAGTATTAACCAAACGGCCACCATAGACGGTGCGGGGGGGGGGGTATGTCAGTTATTTCCAAACCTGAAAAGATAGAGCAATGAAACAAAAACGAGCGAGTGGTATGGTTCTTTGGCTAGAATACCCGGTTAGCCCATTTACGTCACACAATGGCTTTACCGTTCGTTGCTTTGCGACTAACATGCTACGCTATCAAGCAAGTCGATAGCTTTGATACCTACCCGATCACTCACTGGGTGGTGAGTAGCTATCAAAGAACGCTGTAACATCCATAAATGATGGCAATGCTCCATGGTCGGGCACACGTTTACTGAGGGGAGGCTTATTAAAGAATTCTGCATACCCCGTGTCACTTTTCCGAGTCCATATATTTGTGGCTTGAACTATTCTGTGTGCTAAGTCTAAAAATACGCTTAAGCCTAGCCAATTAAGTCAACGGTTTTACATTCGCCATCCTACGTGTTGAATCCATCAACTAATTCGGACCTCCAAAGCTCGTGACCAGCTTGACATCCGGTCTGGACGGCAGTGTTCTGATCGCCTATTGCCGGGCACGTGACTGCCAGTACGACCCTCCCCTGCGAGGTGGAAATTTCCAGATCGATGGTACGACGCCACCTGACCTTTGCCGACCTGATGGCTGATAAGCCTCAGAGGCACAGTTCTGCGTCCGGATGCGGGTTGCGTTGTGAACAGGCCACTGCTGACCACGCCGGTGCTGTGGCTTGTCACCTGGATACGGGGTTTTATGCCCAGTATCACCGAATACGACTGCATGTTTGTGTGCTGGATTCACAACTGCTCATCGCCCCGCATCAAATTCTTCTTGCGAATTTTTCTTAAGAACTCCTCAATATAATTTTCCGTGCAATTAAGCTGAATGATCCAGACATGGATAAAATATATCTGCAAAGGGCGATGGTCCCCTGGCACGTACGTGAGGCTCAGGAGCAAGCCAACCAGGACAATGCGATTCACGCCTCCGAAATTCACGTCACCTGACCCGATAATGTCGCACCCCGAAGCTTCATTTCACGTTGGGAAACAATTTTTGGAGAAGCGGAGGATTCAGGATCTCAAACAAAGGGAAGGGGGGGGGGGCGGAGTGAGAGGGAATCTACTAGCTCTATGTATCTACCATCTACAAACTCTTGTGTTATTTTTTATTCAATCTAACCCTGACTAGTCCAGTTTCAGTACCCTTACCAAAGACGATGGTTACAATCTATTAGACGAGTCAATGGCACGACCAGGAAACCGAAAATGTGGTTACTGTCGTTAGCTAGAAAGTGTCAATGGTGTACTGATAAAGTTGCACCATCGCTCTTATTTTTCCTGGAACCGTCCTGCCACTGCATGTATAAGTATGTTCCGTATGTGCATCTTCATAACATCAGTGCTTTGAGCCATCGGTACATGTGAATACAGGTCTACACCTCCTAAATTTGCGTATCTGGCTGCGTCTTAAATCTTTACTTATACTCCGTCCACAAAATAAACCATTTTTTTGAATGTCCATGCATGAAATAGGTTGAGTTCTCGAGCCATGTCCTATTTTCTACTAACAAAAATCACTCGCACATGGCGTTAGACTGCCCCAGGGATGCCCAACGTTCTTACCTTATCTTTGGCACTACACACCGTACCTTTGGCAGTCTCCGGACACTTTTTAGACCACGTGGATGGTAAATTAACATAAATTTACCGCACTGACATCAAATTATTGCCCAATACTGGCCTACAGCACTCACATACAAAGCACGGAACATTTGGATAAAACGAGCGCAAACTGGCCTGCCATGCGTCCAAGAAATGTCTCCTGGAGCCGTTCTTGGTCTTTGTGGCATGCTGTAATTTCGATGTAATACGTACGTGCGACAGGTACAAGAAGTCGGTAAAGTTCGGCGCCATAGAACGAAAAGTTCTGGCTTTTGTGCCGGACAATCACAGAAGGGGGACGATCGGTTACCCTACCATGAAAACAGACTCAATTCCATCCTTCGAACATGCGACGGGCGACTGAATGTTGCCAGTAGAATCCCGACTCATGCACTGCCAAGATTTCAGCCATTATTTCAGTGGTCAGGTTTCTCTTTATTGCCAGGGCAGCCGTTTCCCAACGACAGACAAGCGCTTATTCGGTTGGCTCACTCTGGGTTTCCCTTTTCCGACTAGCCGTTTGCAGGCGCTTGTTTTCCTATCGTGCTTCCCCTTCCCGGGAACCGCCTACCGACGGCAGCCGGTGCGCGGCGATACGTCAGCAGTGCGGAGGTGTTTGCGAGGCGACCACTGCCCAGTTTAGTCACCTGTGAGTCGTTTTTCGGACGCGACTACTTTTCACTGACGACTGGTGACGATTCTGTGGCTGTTTTTGGGACGTTTGTTCTTTTACTTTGCCATATATCACTCAACCAAACTGATGGATACCCTTACCAAACAATAACTCCAAAGTTGCTGGGACTATCACTCCCAAGCTACTTTAAATCTACACCTTGGTCGGCGTATTCAGCATCTATGTTAACCTCTGGAATCAATTCCCACCAAAATCCGAAAGATGGCGGCGCCAGCCACTAATACATCCATCTCGGAAAGCCTGATCTCTGAATTAACCGCATACACGCGACCAAGCAGGACCTGATTTTCGTCGTTTGTATGATCCCGCCTGTCCAGATCGTTTGTCCAGATCTGCACTTCTTCGATGCGCTCATTCATGCCAACTCTGACTGAGTTACGTGCGTGTCTTCCTGCCAGACGAAAAATTGCGGCACAAGTGACACTACATTTTCCGAGACCAAATATATCCAGTGAAAGGACGCCACAAGGGCTTCATATTCCTTAGCACCGCAGGAGGACCCATTCATAATTCAGCCTTACATACCTCCTTTGGCCTGCAATGATTCATTCTTTTAGACGTGCATGGCTCCGACTGTGGACCGGAGCCATGCACGCCAGGCTGGGGGACGGGGGTTGACCGCCCCCCCAACTCCCGAAAGGCTGGTCGCACGATACAAAAAGGAGCACACCGCTGGAATGCTCGTGACAAATGGAGCTCGAAACTTACCTTTTTTAGATAATATGTACGCCATTTACGCCATATATATGTTTTCTCATACCCGCCTGCATGAGACTGAGAAACCGTCTAAATTTCACGGGCTGTGACTAATAAAGTCTAGATGTAGGTATCGGCGGACAGGTAAAAGTCTGCCGATGCCAATACACGTCTAATTTCTCTGATTTGTTTAATATAAACGCGGAAACGTTGAGTTAAAGACACGGCGATCTCCGCAACGCTGCACGGCGGGCGCCGCAGACGAACACGGGATGAAATGAACGGGAACGAATTGTAGCGTTGTTTATTTCCACAAAATATGTCTTTCCAAGTGTTGTTTCTTGATCCTTGTGGTTCTTGAGATGGTTTCTCGTGCTTAAATGTTGAAAACAATTCAGTAGTTACCAATCTACACAACTGGTGGAGCTTTATTCGCGAGAGCCTGTTCATTCCCAAGATTTGCATTTTTTTTTTAACTTTTTGAAATTCTTGGTATTATTCGCAACTGTGCGAGCCAGTTCTACCATTTTCCACCCGATCTGAGCCTTTCATCGCCGATGTTGATGGCAGTGCATTTTGACTCATAACAGTTATTCGTGACCTGACCTCGAGACAGTGGTCGGAGGTCACTGAAACTGTGCGAAATGACGGCAAACGGGTGTCTGGATCTCCCGACACTCAAATTGTTACAAAAAATTCTGTCAGTTTTGAAAAAAACGACATGTGTTGAAAACGGGCTTGACCTTAGGTCAATGGCCCGGGCATTTCCGAAAAATCCGAGACAGCAGGTTTATTGCATTTATCAAAATCTCTAACCCTTGGTAGTTTTATTGTGATATCATGTTTGCGGCAAAGCTATCGGGCGTCAAACTTTTTTGACATAGGTCTACTTGACCTGACCTAGGTCAGACATCTTACTTGACCTGAGTTCAAAACTTTGGTACACGGTGTAAGAATGATAAGAAAAAGGTACACCAAAATTCGTCGCGCTACATTTGTTCGTTCTCTCGCAATTCTGGAAAAACCTCGGGGGGTCAACTGCCCCCCAGTCGGGGGCGGGTTAATATGACGTGCCGTGTACCTACTAAGCTTAAGTGGGCGGTATCTCGGTTAGTCAGAGCGTTGACCTCCCGTCTTGGCAATACGGGTTCGAGTCGCCCTCGTGCTTGATATCTGACCCGCGGATCCGCTGGCAATTGGCCAATATAGGGTCCAGCTGACTAACCACGGCCGTGTCGCACCACCAAAGGCATGTTAAGCTTTCTCCACCAAATCGGCCGTTACCTGGAATTGCTCGATCGGGTATACAGGGTCGGAGTCGACGCAGCAAGATTTCTTAGCATGGGCTCAGATCCCCATCACCACTCCACCACACCATTCGCATTAAATCAAAAACAAAAGTTCAAAACGCACTTCCCCATTCCCCATTTCGGACTTCCCCATATTAACAATTATATTTCGACATACCCTCCAGATTTTTGCCTGTAAAAATCGTAATGCAATGGGTCATGAAGACCTGCCCAATGAAACACGAGGAAACAGCGATGGAGTAGAGTTTGGTGGTAGTTACAAAACTAAGGGAATACGATCTACGGGAATCATACTGAAAATGGATGGATTGTTATTCCTTGAAAACAACAGATGACTTAAACTTCTCCACGCAAAGGATCTGGGAAATTCCAGGGGAAAAGAAAAACATATCTAGTAACAGCTGGTCTAAAACCACAAACCCTTGTGCCATCTTGCAATGGTTCTTTCCATCAGGTGTACGGCAAATCGAAAAAGCTGGTCCCTGGTCGCTCCGTGGTACTGGCAGTCTCGTTACGGCCAGGATATAGCCTTGATCAATTTTACGCCGTTTTGGGGTCAGACTGTTTCTTTATAGCTTCTGCAAAATAGCGTTAAATGACCCTGGTACATGACATCTTGGGGCTGGTTGTGGCAGCAGTCAAGCGACCATTTTAACTCCGGATGCTGACCACCGGCCACTAGCCACCGCTCAGCCCTGGGGAAGGGTGCCCACGTTCACGCACCGCCGCCCCAACAGCCTTACTTGACGGCGCACTGGTAGTGGTGGATGGCTCGCTCCTCGTCGTGCTCTTTGACCAACAGCTCGGCTAACGCCATGTGCAGTCGGCACGTGGAGTGGGTGACCAACTGGCGGCGCAGTAAATCAATCGCCAGTTCCCTCAGGTTACTCTGAAACACCATCAGATCCCCTCGGTTACTATGAATACCACATCATTCAGGCTCCTTTGAAACACCACCAGCCTCCTCAGGATGTTCCTGACAGCGCACCTCGCGCCCGACAGTTGGAGCTTCCACCAAAAATTGGCCGCTGAAATGACAAATTACCACACTCATACCTCAGATTTTGTCGTAAATATGTCTAAGAGGTTATACGCTATTCCGATACGAGCTGTAAACCTTTCAGCCCGACCCCGGCAACGGTCAAGGAGCTACTGCCTCCGATATTTTTGGGGACACCCTGCAATGCCCTCTTTGAAGTAAGAACTTATTGGAAATGAAGTACAGTCACAACAACTGGTACATAACTGAAATCGCAATGATCCAGTTATTATATTCCAACTTTCATACTATCCCTTTTTCGTTCGGACCTCGCAACATTGTGACTTTGGTTTACGTTACCTAACTTGACGAGAGGGCGGCAATGATACGATATTTTGCTCCTGAATTAGTCTTCTTAGATGCGCTTTGTGCCAATGATGGCATATGGGGAGTTTCTTTACACTGCGTTTTTTTAGGGATCTTAGTTATGCATCATTTTCCATACCTTGCCTATATGCATCGACGCAGCGACACAGAATGTCTAAGAAAGAAATGGGTATGTTCAACGTACATGCAGCAGCTCTTCTGGTAAGGTAAGGTCCATTCAGCATAAGGTCCATTAAGCAACATCTACCGCCACAATACCAGTTAACCATTGCTGTAACAGAGTGACTTTGGCGACATCATTTGGCGCAACTCGGCCCCTTAAGGTTTTTCGCTGGTTATCCTACCGCGTCAGCTGTGACGGCTTCGAAATTCAGCATAGATCAGTGAAGAACCCTTCCGCGTATTTTGCGAAGATATGACATTGGCCCTGACAGGTCACTGATGAACTATCTCCTTCTCGAAGGCATGCCATGGAGAAATCAGAACACGACGACGGTCGTTATCATACAACAACGTTGCAAACGTCTTCCGTTGTCCATTCTTGCGCATTTGAATCCTTGCTTAGATCAAGGACAGCCCAGACCAAAGGCATTGATTCAGGTTACTGGTCTTTTTAACCTTAAATTTATCTTGAAGGAGTCCTACAGTAATCGTAAGCGCTGGCGTGAATAGCAGCAACACGCCCAGTGTCGTCAGACATCATTTTGTGCTCCTAAAAAGCGCCCTATAGTTTACGTCCCACCGTATCCCAAAGGAACAAAAGGCCACCAGCATGACCTGCTTTGAGGTTCACTGTACGGTCAACGTATGTATTAAAAGGGTCAAACCGGGCATCATCGTGAAGAAAAAGACCAAATTACACGCTCGTTTCCTTCCGTCGGTTCACGTGAGATCTGGAAATGGCTGGTGGCGGGAAGTCGTCCCAACTCCCCTGTACTGTCGGACCTGGCAAATGTTCGCGCATCTCTACAGAACTTGAATACATCTATCATTACCACCAGGAATCACTTGTTCCATGCGACTGGCAGTTCTTTTCCGAATGTGCATAGAAAAACAAATATCGTAGTGGCAATGGGGGACCACGATGGACGATGGCTACAGGAAGTCTGTCCCAGCCTTATGCCAACCAGTCTCACAGTCCACGCGATGTTTTACTTTCCAACGGGGAAAAATGTAATGCACAAAAATATAATGCTGCGATGCAAATCCGCGATTCCCATCATGCCATGACTCCTCCAAGACCAATTGCAGGCCAAAAGTGTCATTACCTTTTATTCATTACTTTGACATAAGATGGTCTTGGTCCAAGGATGGGTTCAAGTACGGAGGTCACTGACACCATGAATGATAATCATGTTTACTAATGATCGACATGGGTAACCATAGAACGCTTAACACGTTTGCCTATGCGATGACAACCAACGCCTTGTCCTGATTTTTCCACGGCATACATTCGAGAAAGAGGCTGTTGATCAGTCACCTGCCAACGCCTTTGTCAAACCGACAAAAAGTACGTAAAAGAGTTCTTAACTTCTACCTAAATTTCTGGGCCATCACAGAAGTCCCTGTAGGATAATCTGCAAAAAACTCACGGCACCGAGTTGCACCAATAATGTCGCCAACGCCACGCAACGGCGATGGTTAACTGGTCACGTGGCCGCAAATTTGCTTAAAAGGACCCCACGCAGACTATCAGGACTAGAAGGGCTGTTTCATATCCGTTCAGCGCGCCTGTATCCTTAAACGTATATGTGATGCCGGATCAATGCGTACTGGCAAGACATAGCGAATAACGAAAACATAAAAAAATAATAAACATAGAAAATATGGGAAATAGTCAAAAACATTACACCTTTAAAAAGCCCATTTCACGGAAAGCCTCAAGTTCCATAATTTGCAAATTCAAAGTACAACTCTACTGCTGCCATGCACATCTGCGCTTCCGGTATATATAGAACCTTGGTACAACGAACAATCATTTTTCAGAGTAGAAATTTCCATATCTCTACTGTTCTGGTGTCAAGCCAATTAATGCCAGTTAACGTCAATATGTCACGAAGTCAAAAACTAAAAGATCGGAAAACCCAACTGTGGAAAATAATTATAGGATCAATGCGATTTTAAAGATGCATCAGTTGTTGCGATTTACATTATCAAGAGTTGCGGGTCACCAAAGAGGGCCCTGCAGTGTGACCTGAAATGCCACAAGCCATAGTTCAGTGTCCGTTGCCCGTATCGGGCTGAAGAAAGTAGTTTGGTTCGGAGCGTCAGATGATCCATTGCCACATTCACAGGAATATCTGAAACATGACGATGTTAGGCATCGGCCGATATGTTGTGGAATGTCCCAGCTGCTTTAGCACGGTTGAACATAATAGAAAACAACTCTTCATGACAATCATCTATCGTCAGTCTTTAAAAAGATAAAAATGCACACGAATACATTCACTGCCCTAAAACCCGTCTTAGAACACTACGTCCTACATCTTCAGAAACAGGAAAGCGTACCTTGTCGTAGATCTCCACCAGCAAGTACACCGCGGGTAGATAGTTGGGTTCTTTGTCCAGCGCTTTCTCCAGACAAGACCGGACGCGACTCATGTACAGCGGCTCCTTCAGCATGACACTGGCGTACAGCTGCAACACCAAACCACCACACTGCCATCGTTCAGCACAACACTGGCGTACAGCAAACACCACACCACCACACAGTCATACTTCAGCACGGCACTGGCAGAGAACTGCAACTCACACCACATCACCATTCGTCAACATGATACTGGCCTAGAGCTGCAACCCAAATCATCATGTCATCATCCTTCGACACGACATCCGCAAATACCTGCGACACGTTATCACATCGCAGCGCCAAACATTTTTCATGGCCTAACGTCAGATGGAAATGCAGCGATCATATCATCCCCGTGCTGCAGACGATACGAAAACCATGCAAGGCAAGTTCGTTGGCTGGGTACACCACCTGCAGCCGCGGCGCTCTGAGTTTTCTCCACAGACCCCGAACAAACCGAGATTTCAGTCAACGCAGAACGTCGATCTTTGCGGGCTGAAATAAGGATACGATCTCTCCAGATAAGGCAGTGCTGCGAATCGCCGTCGACGCTTTGAGTCTGAATTACAGCACAGATCATGTCCTTCCGCGCCCAAGAAAAAAATAAGGGAAATAATAATGACAAAGAAAACATCACGGAGCAAATGTGGAAGCTGGTTCGTCATTAAATACATCACTACTGCCATCTTTAATGATGGGTTGCTGCAACACACTCCAAACGTTGGTTCGGCTTTCTATCTAGTCGCTTTCGATAGCAGCGGTAATCGCGCGTCGGAGGCTCTCACTCAACACAGAGAAATGCACAAGTCCTGACTGCGTGCAATCTGTAGCAGTCACGTCCTTGGACCTCAATGGAGTCTAAGTTATCTCGGTTTGCGTCCGATTCTAAGTTCACCAGGAGAGGTGTTGCGTCACCGTCTTGTTTTTGGCACCGTTTTGATGTGGCGGAACACGATCTGTCCGAGATGACGCAACAACACATCCGGAAATCCTCAGAACCGGGGTAATTTGTTGAGGCCCGAAAGCTTCAGCTCCAGAGCCGGAGCAAATTTTGAAAACCAAGGTTATGCAAACTTCCTTGCGCCTGAGGTTAATAAATCACATGCCGGCACGTTGGAAAACAGAAAACGCTCTTCCTCTCGTAAACTTCATGAACGCAAGCAGAAACGAGGAAAATTCCAGACCTTTTGAGAAGAGGAAAAATATTTCGACTCGTTTGTACATAAATGCATCGCAAGTGTACAAATTACGTACAATACGTCAAAATTGATCCCAGCAAGATATAAGCGGATCCTAGCACATCACGAGGTATCAGGGATGGCGTCCAGAAAAAGGAATCCATGAACAACAACGCAGCTCGCCTTATGATGGTAACACCACAATACCCATTCCTGAGCATGTAGCCTGACCAAGCAGGCCAAAACAGTGACGTTATGCAAATGGCGACTCGACTGAGCTGAGCTATCTGATGACTAAGACCTTCTTTTTCGGAGTTAAAGGACGTTGTATTGCTCTGCTCCTGTGATGCTCCTTTTTTCGTCACCACCTTCATCAAAGGCGGCCGCGTTTCCGAACATGCTTCTCACACAATACCAGACTCAAGGTCACAAATTAAGACAACGGGTACGTTCGATCCCGCAGACACAATACGTTTCTTACGGTGAGAGCGCGTGCTGTGTAGCCCATCTCCTTGCAGGCGTTGTTGGCCAGCGCGATAGCCTCTTTGCAGCGATTAAGATACACGTAGCACTGCACGAGGCCGTAGACCGGCTCGTAACGATGCGAAGCTATCTGCATGGCTTCACGGAAGTGGATCACAGCCTCCTGGGTCTTTTTCAGCTCCAGCAGCAGGTTACCCTTCAGAACCAGTGCCTCTACGTTCTTCGGAGCCAGGATGGACGCCTGGAAACAAACGCAACGTGCTTCGTCAGTCAGCGTACCACCACAAAACAAAGACTGAACATAACCGCTCGGCTAACAGAACAGCTAACAGGACGGCTTCACCTGAAGAGAATGCGGCTTGCCAGCACTGTCGTCTGTTTACCAGGCCGCGTCGCAGTGGAAAAGTTTGCACGGTATGACACTGGGCGCTTCCAGTATTTGCGAATTTAGGGCGGCAGTCCGCAGGTGTAGGACCCTAAATGGGAATTCGGTTTGTGTACTTTCTTCTCGGTTTTAACCCGTACTTGTTTTGCCTTTTGCGTTTGAGAGGCGTTTTACTGTTTTTGTGTGACGTGATGTCCTGAAAGAACTAAGTTCGCACGGATGGAAACTGAATAAACTAAATTAAACTGGAACTCAACTAGAGTTTTCTTTCTCCTACAAAGGCGAAAAAGGCAGAGGGAAAGAATGGGGCGGGAGAGAAAAGAGAGGAAGGGAGAGGAGAGGAGAGAAGAAGAGAGGAGAGGAAAGGAAAGGAAAGGAAAGGAACGGAAAGGAGACGAGAGGAGAGGAGAGGAGAGGAAAGAGGAGAAGGGAGAAAAGGAGAAGAGAAAGGAAGAGAAGAAAAGAGGGAGGGAGGGAGGGAGGGAGGGAGCGAGCGAGCGAGCGAGCGAGCAAGCGAGCGAACGAGAGAGAGAGAGAGAGAGAGAGAGAGAGAGAGAGAGAGAGAGAGAGAGAGAGAGAGAGAGAGAGAGAGAGAGAGAGAGAGAGAGAGAGAGAGAGAGAGAGAGAGACAGACAGACAGACAGACAGACAGACAGACAGACAGACAGACAGACAGACAGACAGACAGACAGACAGACAGACAGAAACAGAGAGGACACACAGACAGAAACAGAGAGGACACACAGACAGAGACAGAGTAAAACACACAGACACAGACCGAGAAAACGACAGACAAAAGCAGAGAAGAACACACGGACACATCCAGAGAAAAGCACAGATACAAACCGAGAAAAGACACAGATACAAACAGAGAAAGACGGGACAGAGACCGGGACTGAGGAAAAGATGGTGGGAAAGATTGGGAAAGAGACAGACGCAGAGAGAGACAAAAATGGGCCCAGAAAAAGACACAGACAGAAACAGCGAAAGACAGTGATTGAGAGAGACAGAGATACAGAGAAAGACAGTGACTATATTTACCTTGTGCGCGAAGTACAGCGCCCGCTGTGGTCGCTTGTTTAGCATGGTGTGGTACGCCATCGCTATCCAGGGCTCCGGGTGGAGGTCGGACGAGCTGCTCACCAGCTTGTTGGCCAGCAGCTCAAGATCTTTGGCCTTCCGGTCACGGTAATGTAGGTCGGCCAGCAGATCCATACCAGAGGTCAGGTGCGGGTCAACCAGGTGAACCTGGCAAAAACCACAACAAATCAGTACGGAAAATGCAGCAGAAAACGATTGTGGCCGCTCCAGCCCCACGGCAGAACATCAACATAAATCCCACGGGAAAAAAACAAGTATCTGGATTTGTATCAGTAGTTCCGTTGGTAAAGCGTTTGTCTCCGCTCCCCACCGTGGCAGGGTGGGTTCGAGCCGGCTCGGCACTCGCTCCTTCTCCTGCAGGCTACTCAACAACTGCCCTAAAGAAGGTCAGTTCACCAAATCACTGGAACCGTAACAACTGGACACGCGAAATTTGGCGGCAGATGGATGCTAAGGGGACTGTACATTTGACAAGAATTAATCTGCTCTGAGATCTCATGTTGCCCGTGGTAGTTGTTTTTACTTGATTGGTGAGCGGGCCGCCCTGCCGTCGCAACGTGTGCCGACCCTGAACTCGGGCAGAGCCGCTCCCGCCATCACAGTGTTATTCTAACGTCAGGGCTGATGACCCGATCCCGAGCGCAGATTGGATTTCAAGCAGGCATATGCGGCGGCGTCGGTAGCAATCGCGAATAAAGCGTGGAGACGTTGGGACGCGTGTGAGCCTGGCGGGCCAAGGCGCGTAGAGACGCATCCGGATGAGGCGGATGACGATGTCAGTTCTCTTGCCATACTGCCAAATAACGGGTATCCCCTACAATTTGACACATATTTTGATGCTTCCACACGATACGGCGGAAAGCAGATATTCCCAAAAGTCGGCTCTACCAGGAAGCTGGCACAGTTGCCTATCATAAGAGTACAAAACGTAGCAAAGAACATCAGTTCTGTTGGCCACACGATAGCTTGATTAGATGAAGGGAGTGAAAATAACCGCACAATTTTCCGAAACACACAAAGAAGGCGAGATCCTCACGCTCAGCAACTTTTTGCTAGAGGGAGCATCAAAATCCGCCATATACAGGAGAACGAAGGCAGTCGACGATGACTAATATTTCCAACGAAAGACAAAGTGCGATGAATCCGGCAAAGAGGACGTCGAATGGGGCAGCTCATTCGAGCCCCCCCCCGAGATATCGACTACTACCCGTCTAATCTGATTGCAACAAACGGCAAGCCATTCGCCATGACGTAAGTTATATTTGTGAATTTTGAGAATCTTGTAAGGGATGGACATGAGGAAGGGGATAACAAAAACAAAAACAGGGGATATTTCTACCTATTGTAACACCGACGGGTACTGACTGATTTAGATGCAAATGACACGCATCGAGAACAATTCAATGTTCTTTTCCTTTCGCCCATGTTAGGAAATTTGAGAGAATCCATGGGCGTTCGCGGGCTTGAAAAATTGGAGGAAAACTTTTTGTGAACTGAATTAAAGTACGAGTTTATTCACTCGTCACTCCATGTTTCAGAAGTACCAATCGTCTTACCTTGTTCGTGTAATGCTGGCACAGGACCCTCCCAGACCGGCCCAGCCCTCTCCTGCCCCACCCTTCCCTACCCGCCCCAGCCCAGCCCGGCCCTCCAAGACCGGCCCAACACCGTCTTGCCCCTCCCTATCCAGCCCGGCCCGGCCCTCGTCGGGTCTCCCCAGTGGCCACCAACTGCGGCCGCCAGGGGCCGACGGCTCCGCATTACCCGCTGCAGCGTGCTGATGGCGTTGCGGTGGTCGCCGCTGTAGTAGAATGCGCGCCCGAGAGTCACCAGCATGTGGGCGTTGTCGTGCAGCGGGGACCGTTCGTCGAGCTGTTTCAGCGTCAGTGCACAAGGCACGTATTCCCGAGCGTTTAGGTGGGCGTGCGCGCGCAGCCACAGAGATACCCTGCGGCCGCCACATGAACACATGGTCAACCTCCCATAAACGTCCCACACAGAGCGCCATAGCAGATGCATGTCTCAAACGGAGCATCACAGCATATACATGCTCCACACAGATATAAGTCCCACACCGACAGCCAGCACGGATACATGTCTCACACAGAGCACCACAGCAGATACGCGTCCGACATAGTGTACCACGGCAAATACGTGTTCCACACAGAGCACCGCAGCAGATACAAGTCCCATACAGAGCTGCAAAGATGCATGTCCCACACAGTGCCACAGACGATACATGCCCGCACAGAGCATCACCGCAAATACATACTCTGCAAGGAGCACCTGAACACTAGTAAATACATGCCCCGCACAGAGCAGCACAGCAGATACATGTCCCCATAGAGTGCGATGTTCGCCACCGGCTCACCAAACATGTATGCACAGGCTCTAATGTTTCAGGACCAATGTCAAAGCGTGTCGCCAAATCTGATGATCTCAGGTCATGTCATACTAAAAAAGATGCTCGGGAGCCCACCACATTATGCTCCCTATTACCGAGAAATTACTTTTCGACCTCAAAGCGCACCTAGTTTCCACGCAGTGATAAATGGCGGGCAAATCGATGTGATCCGCAACTACCGGTGCACACTGCTGAAGACGTCTGTCCGTACTCGCGGAGTCGTGAACAGACAACACCACACGCTGAGGACATCCAACAGCCGCGGGTGGCGTGGGCCGGAGACAAGCGGAGATGTCTCAGGAGCCAACAAACAAGTCACAATAGTCACAAGCCAACAAAAAAAAAAAAATTATGGACGATCAACACAGACAACATGGGCCGACAACAGCCAGCTATGTCACAGAAATATAAAAAAAATGTTTCTCGCGGATCAAAGCCATATGTGTCATCAACACACCACACCCAGAGATGACATACGTAAATAATGTTCTGCACTTTACACACAGAGCATTCATGTACTGATGGTATCCATAAAAAGCTGTAGACTTTATTACATCGTAATATTCATGTGCAAGTTATGGATAAAACCCATAAATTCAGGAACAGATGATACCCATATTGCAGTTGTGGACGCATGTCGGTCGAACAGACTTGTATTACTATAGACAACAATACAGAATCCATGGCAAAATGATACCCATGCAGGAATTGTGGTCATGCAACACCCAGCCCATACAGATGTTCTGAACTGACGACACCAGTACAGAAGTTGAACATTCGAGCACTCTTTTGCAATCTGTTGTGGAATCTTCAGATAACTTTGCGGGCCGAAACATGCATAATAAAACGGAATGCAAATTGGGACACTGCCTGGCGGTGTTTCAGCTTCTGAAAATCATGTATGGCTGACAGCAATGCTTACAATGATAGTGAGACATGCCGGAGCATGTCCCCCTACCCATTACGAGACAGATCATATTTCGTGTAACGATGAGCAGCCCCAGGGTTATCTGATATTTATGTCAGAGATGACCGTTCTGACAACGACTGCCCACTGCGCACCAAATAAGAAAAGAACATGTCTGGCAACATCAACTTCAACACGCAAAATCAGCTTTCGTCGAGAGTAAAATAAACTACAGAAGCAAGTTACAATGGTGGATGAGTGTGCGCTGGTGAGGTTGCCCGAGAAGCATTTTGGCCGCTCCTGGCAAAATGAAAGACGATAAGAAGGCTACTGCTCTCTCCTGGTGACACCTCAGATCGGACTTCTGAAGGCAAAAATGCGTTTTGGAGCTCCGTACTTTTCGCATAACTAGGCGTCATACCAAACTCTTATATTAGCCCTCGCCCGGCCGGTGGGGAGCGGAAACCCGCCCCTCTAAGGTTTCCCGAACGTAGCGAAAAAAACGGCGGGGCGCAGCGCAGCGAAATTCTCGGTACCTTTTCTCTTCTCCATTTTTCACCCCGCGTGAAAATTTCAAGTTCCAAGGAGATCAGGCCAGTGACTGAGGTCAAGCCAAAGGTCAAAGGCCAACAAAGGTCGCAACAACGGTCAATCCTCCGGAAACATTGTAACCCTAGTGATTTTTGGGGGGCTGGACAGACTGGTACGAAACTTGGAGAACAGAACGTAATAAACGTAACAGCTTCTTTATTTCGATTTTTCGGAAAATCGAGCGTCAGTGATTTCTGGTCAGGTCATTTTTGGAAACTTCTTCATATTTGGCCAACATTTCAACCAATTTTTGTGGGGTTTTCATCTTAACATATTGTAAAAAACATGATCAATAACATATGCCATCTCATACTACCAGAATACATGTGACCCTGGCTCAGGTCATGACCCCCGGCATGATCATCTGTTGCCCGCAACATACGATTTCCATGAAAACAAAACTGTCTACCTAGAAACAATAATTTATTTTTTGGGGGTAGAAATAGATAACGAAATCAAATTCAGCGCAATTATAAGCCTATCTTAGGTCGCCAAAGATCACCAAAGGTCATGATGACCTCACTTGACCCAGGTAGACCTTCAGAGCAGTGACAAATTCTTACCACGTGTTTTGCTATGCTATGGGCATCATCTGCAATCCAATTTGTTACTACAAACACCAGGTAAGTCGAAGCGTGATCCATCATAATAGCATCACAAAGATGCATGGAATTAGGTTGTGGCTTGACCTAATCTTATTGATTAATTGGGTCATTTGCGCTATGAATGTGCTCGCCGTATCATCTTAGCACTGCACCAAAATCAAAATTACGATGTCAGTTTTTTTACCTCATTGCTACTCGAGCTCTGACCGACTTACCATAACCTCTGACCTCAATAATGACCCAAGTTTAAAAACTTGTGGTCACTTGGATCGCCGTCATGAGTCCTCTTTTCTGTTATTCCATTTTTTCTGCACGACGTGCACAGCCTGAGATCCTGGGGCAGACATCCCCCCGCCCCGGCCAAGCGAAGGACGTTTTGAGGCCCGGCCGGGCGCTGGTTAACCTGAAGAGTATCCGTATAAGCGACAAAAACTGTAATAAATAACAGTGTTACCTCCCATGCTACGCATCCCTTTGTTCAATTTGTTGCTATTTCCTAGTGCGCAAGTGACATGCGCCTCAAGCAAGGGCATCGACTCATGCATCAGAGGGAGCCTATCAGAGAGCGCGTCCTGCTCGGCCGTCTTTCACCCGCTCTTCTCCGGCAGTCAGTGCGATCACGACCCTCCCCTCCCGTACCACGAAGCTTTAGAACTGGCGCCCAGTCAAGGCCACTGGTGGTGCAAATTTCAAGTCGGCTTCCAAACGGTCAACCAATAGCTTGCATTGCCGCCTGTCGACGCACTGGTGGAAGCTGTGATACTATTGAGACCGACGGTACAGTTATATATCAGTCTATTTACATTGTGTCCTTTACTGTTGGCTGTTGAAACAGACACAGGGAAAGCCGGTCTCTCTCTGCGTTAATCGACATCGTGCGTGCAATGGGCTTTTGCACACATGCTCATTCTCCGTGACAAAAACATATTGCACAGACAAGCATATCACAAGAACATACTGACCCGAAATCGAAGAGCTGAACTGGAACACCGCATGCATCTCATCGAACTACCCTTGGCCCCTGAAATCTAAATTTTGTACACAAAGATGTGGTACCTTTCTAAACAAGCATCTAGCACGACCCGGAACACCTGCAATTTCCCTCATGTTTGGACAGAAGCAATAAAATGAAGTTTTACTACCGATGTTGCGAATACTTGTTATAGTGGTTACGAGAAACACTAAATGCCGAAAGGAATTAAGTCTTTCAACCAAGTGTTTATGGATACGGCAGCGAAGCGCAAAAGGAACGATTCTTCCCGATTTCAAGGCAGGGTTGGACGGTTTTCCATATGTCAAGTATTTCTCCTTCTCAAACCATCCCGATGCACCACCACCGTGAGAGCCTGATGGTTATACAGGACTGTCAACATGACTATTAACCACAGTGCTCTCTGCCGCTGACGTCTACCGCTCGTGCAACGCGTTCAAGTACAATTTCCGGAGGCCGGTTGGCCGATGTTCCATATCTGTGATACGGTACATGGCCCTTGCTTGGCTGCAATTTAATTCCGTTGGTGGAAAAGATGTCAGTGCCCGGGTTGGCACCGTTCTCGAAGGCACCGAAGCCGGTTGCTCTCACCACTTAAGCTACTGCGTTGAATAACATAGGCGCTTCTACGGAGTCAGAAGACAACCCTGAGTGAGTGAGTGGATCCTACACCAAACTCGGACATTTTGTAAGAGATAAAATAGTAATAACATAAGAATAAAACATACACAGTCAATAAGAAGTCAGATACAGGAGTAATAATATGCCCCAGCAATAAATGAAACAAAAGAAAAACATAACAAAGGAAATAAAAGCAATACATATTTATAACCGGGATCAACCAGCGACATTTCGCCCACCTATTCGCGACGTGTACTTGCAAAAACAACACAGGAAGTCGGGCCTTAGCAGCGGCCGGCCGCCGTCCGACTGGTGCCTGGCGCCGGCCGTCATTTTCCAATATTGTTACTTGTTCCAACCAATCTGTCGCGGTTCCCCATCTCCCTGTTTGGTCGCCACATGAGACGCCACCTAATCAGAGATACTGGGCAATGCGTCGTCCATAAATATGTTGCTTTGTCGAGTCTTGTTTTTTAGATGTTGAAAGGACAGCGACTGCTCATGATGTATGTTTGTGACCAATGACATCTTGTTTTATGTTTTTGACGCGAGGCCGCAATAGCCGTGATCCTATCGCGGATGGCTTTAATATACGGCTGAATTCTGCGTTCTGTTTCTGCAGCTGCGAAACAATCCAATTTTTACAAGTTGTTCCACCCATATAGAGGTTGTGGACAAAGCAGACGGCGTAAACAGGAAGCAACGATGCATGCTGAGCGATGTGGGGAAAACTTACCACTCCATGTTGGGAACGTTGCTGGTGCCATTTACCATGAGGCATGCCACTTCAGTGCCTTTGACACCCATCTGCAGGAGACC
This sequence comes from Capitulum mitella, assembly GCA_030062745.1. Classification (NCBI taxonomy): domain Eukaryota; kingdom Metazoa; phylum Arthropoda; class Thecostraca; order Pollicipedomorpha; family Pollicipedidae; genus Capitulum; species Capitulum mitella. The sequence continues at coordinate 20,739,564 of CP099839.1, forward strand.
TTGAGCGGCTTCCATCGCAAGCGGACACTCCTGTGTGGTCACACAATGATATGTAACTCTCCCCAAACATCTCAGATTTCTACAAGAGGACAAAAATGACCCTATCAGATGCAAACATTAGGAACGAAAATATAAGACAGTAAAAGTTGTATTATATAAACAACTCCAATTCCACCAGAGATAAAAAATGACGGAAAAAGATCAAAATCGAACAATGAAATCAAATGATGTCCACACTTCAACAATGACGATAGGACTCGTGACTTCTGAATGACGACTTGTCTTCCAACTCACTACACGTACCTACTGACAATGAGTGAGATAATGGCGGGATAGCTATCCAAAGGCCACCGACGTAAAACAGCAAGTCATCGAAAAGCAGCTTACAGAAAACTGAAGGAGTGGTGTTTTCATTGCAGAGCTAAGCATTACGCATCATGCACACTGAAAACGTCGAATGAATACAGCACAAATACAGCAACCGCTGGCCATAAATACAAGTGACCAAAGTCATATTACTGTGGCTTTACAAAAATTTTGGTTTTCTTAATAGAGCACTATCTGGAACAAGAAGCTGGGTGTGACAGAGTAGTTTCTGACATGATGCCAGTTTGTACAAAATGCTGGATTTGGAAACACTTGAATCCTCAACACTGTTGTTTTCCTTTACCTTGCTTCCTTGCACTGAGTGGCACAATAAGAGGTTGCTTAATATGTAATAATATGCATAATATAATATACAATAATATATAGCATACAATGCATCAAATATTACACCATGTAATAAATAAGGCCCCGCTCATACCCGTAGCACTTCTTTGTAGGCCGTGATGGCTGGGCGTTCCGTTCCACACTGCTGGTATAATTTCCCAAGTGCCATATTGACCTTGACTGTGCGCTGCTTGGCAGGTACTGACTCCAGAATGCCAGTTGCCAGGCCATACTGTTTCTGGCTGACATAGCAAAGGTGCAGTTGGTACTTCACATCTGAAAAAGTACATTACTATATAGGGTTTACATGTTAAGTACTTTTGGGGAAGATGACTGAACCTGCCATTGCATAATGCAGTTCATATACAACCTATCTGTGCAATGGTACCTGAATTCTGCAGACACCAGGAGGCAAAAAGATCCAAAAGGAGAGGAATGGCTTACCAATTTCAGATGTGCAGTCCTTGGGAAAATCCATCTGCTTTCCTTTTGATTTGGAGAGTGACTTGCGATACTGTAATGCCCGCTTATAGAAAGCCTCGGCACGTCTGATATCTCTAAGTTGGAAAAGTGAACTGCCGCAGTACACCAATGTTTGGTATTTTTGGACTGGAGACAGACCATCTCCTTGGTCAAAAAGTGATGCAGGTAGTGCCAAACAGACCTGAAAATCCAAGAGGTCTAAGTTAGATTAAACATTCCACATGCTGGACTCCCCATCCCTGTCCCCATCAAGGCCAGTCACTTTCCTAAAGGTGCTCCAAAACAGCACTCAAAGGAGAAACAAGGACCAAGGATAACATGATGCAGCCTAATGCAGATACCCACATCACATCATGCTGTGCAAAACCGAAACTACCCAGACATTCCATAAAACAACCACTGCCCAACACCCTCATCTTTCCTATTTCAATGAAAACCGACTCTGGAAGAAATACTGGATTGGATCAAATGATGGGAGGTTATCGACTCAGAAACTCTGACGCTTTTGGTCAGTATGGGTGGTTTTGACAATCAGCAAGACTGACATTGCACATCAATGGTGCATTTAAATACAATGTGACATTCAAAAATGTACTTTATACTTTTATCTTATCCCAAGACATTCATGCTGTAAATACTAAGTAATTCTAACTGTTTCCACAAGGAAAAATCACTGCAAAAGTATATATACCATGAACAATGCTTCAACTCATGTTTCTGGCATCATGAATTAATATCACAGAAACAAGGTTTTTGGAATTTTTGGATCGCAATAAATAACTCAGTTTAACCTAATATATACTGAATCAAAACCATATTTTTGATGATTAAATCTATATTTCTAAAATTTATTATCAAATTACTTATAATGAAATATTAAAATGGAATATTTTACATTTTTACATTTAATAGCTGTCATTATCACTGATTTACTGCATTTGTTACAAAGGAACATGTTAACAATGTTCCCCAATTTTATGCTGACAGAACTCTGTGAATAATTACAAAGCAATCACCATTTTCATTGGCAGCCAAAACCATCATGACTGAAAGCATGCAGGTAATGTGGCAATGCATCACAGAAATGTTCTTTGCATAAAAGTATTAATCCACACATGTCCAGAAAATTGCATTTTTGTTGGTGGCATGTACATTCTGTGTTGTGACTGCTATTTCTAAACCATACTATATTTTTCCCAAACTGAGCAGAGTTACAGACCAGTTAAACTTGGGGACATAGTGAGCTTTGAAATTTGCTTGTCATGCTACAAGTTGAATCTAGGCTATCTGAGCAAAAAATGTTTAATGTGAACATTCCCTTTCATATTTGTGCTGCCTTCTGGTTGGAACTGTATGATTGTTGACTGGTTAAAAAGTTACTGATCCATGAAAGACATTGCAATTAACTTGAGAGAAAACATTAAGTAGCACAGGATGTTTGCCCACTGGTGACAGGACCAATACATTTCACATGGCAGGCCATGATATACTAAAATCATAGGTTTAAAACTATTTTCACAGCAGCTGTGCTTTTAACTTGCTGAACTTACTGCAATGGTAAGATTGAACTATGTAATCCATGATTCAGCTATGTGCACATATCTCTGTCCACCAGCAGCTTGTGGCCAATGGCTGTATGCCATTGTGGCCAAATTTGCAATTTTGGGTGGAAAATAACACCTAAGCATGAAAATAGATGCATCCCAATGGCAGAAATACTACATCTGAACCCTGTTTTGGCAGTAAACTGCATGTGCCCATGTCCTGGTGTTGCATCATTGCAGTTGCAGAATGCAATCCTAATGCATCTTTCCCTCCAGGATTTTCACTTCCTACAGCAATTTTTGCATCTGCATGTGTAATCAGAAATAAATTCTGGAAGACTGTGGCTGTTGGCAACCTTTGTTTTGCCATAGCCACTAAAATATTTATATCTTTTGATTTTTTGTTACATCTTGACACCCAATGTGAAATGGATCTGACCACACTGCTGTAAGCTTATGACTATCGATTAAACTGATCAACACTTGCACATAGCTTACTCCTTCCGGTATCTTAACAATGATTATTCCCAGTAGGTATTTGAAGCAATGAAACTTACCAGCTGAACCACATTGGAGTAGAGTTCCTGCTCATACAGTCGCTTGATGTGCTCAAAGAGGCTCATTTTGTATGATTAATGTCAAAGAAGAACCCTCACCATACACTTCGAGCTGTACGATTGCTCAAGGCACAAATACCGCGAATCGCAGAAAATCATATATAAGAAATCTGGTAGCACTTCAAATGTCCACAGCAATGCTACCATTTCCAGGGTCCCTTCATACCGTCCCATAATTTAATATCCGTACAGCACGGAGAACGTAACACCGTGCTCTCAGTAGTCAGTCAGTTAATTTTCGCACAGACCGACGACCCCTTAGATTTCAATGAAATTTGGTACCGTGGTAGAGTAATCGATGCTTATTACGAAAACTATCACTCTTCTGACAGGCATCTAACGTGACGCCCCGTGGAGCACAAAATATAGATGCTCTCCGCGGGAGCAGTAGAACCTCTGTGGAGATGGGGGGACAGGCGTGATTTTCGCCTCGTTTCCTTCATGCAGCGTCTTAGGGCTAATGTTAAATGTTGCGCAAAGTTGGGACAGCTGCCCTCCCTGCCACCCCCCCCCCCCTCCCCGTCTCCCCGGTTCTAACGCCCCTGGCTACGAACGACATTCATCTTAAATCAGTGGCTTCAAACTTAACATGGCTGGCGATCACGATCACGGGTTGAAAGGGTTCGGAGCCCTTCCCCTGCCAACAGCGCAGCCATAGGGGCCTGTCACCCCCCTCTAGACCAGCATTTTTGTGAACACCATTGCAAATCTTCCTCCCTGCAGGCGGTTTGCGTATGATTCCAGTTCACACCGAGCTCCGCTCCCCCCCCCCCTTAAGAAAATCCTAGTTGCGTCCCTGCCCTCCCAGTAATTAGAACTTATAACATTAGTCCTGTGGCAATGACTGGGAAGAAACGGTCTAAAATCCCATGCGGACCCCCCCTCCCCAATAATTTTTGGAAACCTCCAGCCCGCAGCTTAAGAATAATTACCCACTTGAAACAATTTGGTTTTTCCGGTCAGATACGAGATGGTGCAGAGCCACTTAAAGTTCAGAGTTTTAAGTTTCAAAGTCCACAACATGGTCATATGCTTTTCTTATCAAGTTAGTTTTGTATCTCAAAGAGATCGCGGTGTAATCGGAGAGGCTGATTTGTATGTTAACAATAGTTTAAGTTCTTTTTCATCGCTCATAGTTGTTTTGGGGTCCCTAAAAGCGCCCTTTAGGTTGCGTTCCATAAGATCCAATGAAAACCAGAATTCACTGGCACGACATCATTTGAGACCACCTGTGAGGCCACAGAGTGACCCAAAGGGGTCGTAGTTATGTAGGTAAAAGACCATTTTCCCGGTCCCAAACAGGGTCACTGTGACGCTCTCAGCCGACTGCCAGCGGTCTCCTGTGACAGCGCGGAGAGCCCATCCCGGCCAGAACCGTGCAGTTGATGGAATTCCCTGACTCCACTCCAGACGTCCGCACAAGCCCGGCTGTGGACATCTCGTGACCCTGTGGTGTCGTTAATATACCGTTTCGTCCGTGACGGCCGGCCTCAGTCCGACACCGATTTTGGCCCGGAATACTGGCCGCTCAAGTCCCGGATATGGGAACTGAGTGTTCAGGTTGGCTACATCATTTTGGTGGTCACGCGTAGTGGTACCAGGGCAGCGACAGCCTCCCGTGCGGAGAATGCTTCATGAGGGTCACAAGGGCGGATGTACATATATATATATATATATATATATATATCCTTTTGTGTGAGCTTGGATGAGGTCATCTTTATGTCAGTTTTTGCTGAAAAGAACGGCAGATATATAAATGAGATCTATATGGCTCTGAGCTGAATCAAAAATAAATCAGTTCACCTTTTGGCAAATGCACTAGATCTGAACCAGAAACGATTCCCCGCTCTGGAAATCTGAAAGTAAATCGATACACTTCAGGCGAGCCAGGCACAGGCTTGCTGCAGCTGCGCAGCAATCACTGCAAGTTGACCTGAAAAGAAATGTTCGCAAGTTTTCACCGATACATAACCGCACGTGCTAATTTTACGTGACCTGGAGTTAGTAGCGCAAACGTAGGTTCCATAATCGCTTACTAATACGGTATAAAATAACGTTATAAGTGCGATGACCATTGTAATTCGGCAGTCAATCATGCATTGCCCCTGAATCGCCGCTGGACATCACCAAAAAGTCGAATGGCTCTCACGTTTACTGAAGACAAATGACGCTCACACATTCGCCGGCCACTGGTCACCTGTCGTCACTTATCACCAAAACTGACAATATTTGGGGAAATAATCGATGCGATCCCCGTGGACCGGCGGCTGGAGTGCCCGTTCAAACCGATCTTTGGAAATATACAGCTCCATAACTCAAGTTTGGCACAACAAAGGGACCTGAAATTCCAGATTCGTGAAGTCATGTAGCAATAAGCGAGAATATTAAGCTCCATTTCATTAACATTCTCTTAAGCGGGGACAAAATCTAAGGAAGTTCCCGGAGTTCTGCTACGAATACGAAGACGGCTCAGGCGAGAGAGCGTAATTCCGTGCGTACGGACACGGTGCAGATTCTCAGTCGAGTACATTCGGCAGCGGCTGTGGCATTCTGCGGCACTAGTCTGTTTCGGGGCGCCTGCCCGATCTTTGGCCAGACATCGGGTGAACGGCAACGAAAGGCGTCGGCGTCGGCGTCGGCCTATCAGCTTCCCAAAATCCCCGCCCCCCTTTATGGAAGCCAAGGGAACCAACCTGTGTCTTCATGGCCGTAAAGGAACAACCGTCAACTGCAATTGCAAATGTGATTTGGAAAGTTGTTTAGGTTCATTAGCTGGCAACTGGCCGCCATACCTGGTTTGGTGGCTCCAATAAATTTCGAGAAACTGTGAACGAATACTAGGCACGCTTTGTATGCTTGTTGAGATCTAACGGCTTACGGTGATGCAATGCGCATTCGACTCCATAGCATGACATGTGTCGACTACTCTCTGGTAAGATCTTCTACATTACGTTGGAACATGCGGCATCTCTGGACGCATAACATTATCATCTTTAAGTAATTTGCCAAAATATACATAATTAAGTGCACAATCCACTTACAATTACCACGAAAGAGCATTCGACAAAACGGAAATTACACCTTTGCTGGGATGAAAAGCCATAGCACAGAAGAGCATGGATGATTATTCACTGAATTCACTGGCCAAGTTTTTCTTTTTAGGAAACACGATCAGACCCCACTTGTCAATTGCCACTTTTCTTTGTAGCATTGTGCTGTCGAAAGGAAGAAGAATTCCGCGCGTTAAAATTATTCTATTTCTGTGGAGCCGTGAACCTCGGTCGGGGAGGAAGTTTGCAATGGACGCTGCTTGATCTCCAGCGAGTCCAAGCGAGCTACCAGGTGTTTTGACCATAGCTCCAGGGGCGTCTGCCGCGCTCAGGTGGTCGGCGATGATCTCATCAGCTGGGCACCCCTGTGCTCGCCAACAGTGGCAGACTTGCCGAAACTGATGGCTACACAGGCCTCCTACGGAAGACGGAGCATAGGATCCGTTTGGGTCGTGACTTCCGGCCTTGCAAGCCGCACTCGTAGACGGTGCACAGGGTTTCCGTGGAGGAGACAGAGTCGAAACGCTAAGGCTCGTCTCCTCACCACGGACACCAAACGTGGAAGGGCACAGTTCCGAGCGACTGGACACGACGCTGGTCCTCAGTCGAGTGTGTTCGGCGGCGGTTACGACGGTCTAAGATAACGGTCTATTTCGGGGCGCCCGTTCGATACTGGGTCGGCTATCGGGTGGATTCCAACGAAAGGCGCAGGCATTGACCATCAGCTTCCCACACGCAGGCGTCCACCATTGTGAAGGTCAACGTCTTTGGGAATAAATGTGGTTCCGCCTCTATAAAAATGGCTGATTTTGGACAGTTTTGACCCCTAGATTGCATGTAAATCTTTGCGATCGTCCACGGTTAAATGCAAATTCACTTTTTGGGTCAGCAGGGGTCGAGATGTATGACGCTGATGGGATCAAAACTAGCTCATGCCTCAAGAGAGGTTAATTACGAAAAACAGTCATTTTCAAGGCAAAAGACATGTTTTGAAAGACCAATATCCTGCGGTAGCAGATGACATAAAACTGTATATTTTCCCGTGTCCTTGAGTGCTATGTTTAAAGAGAGTTACGTCAAAAGAATGAGGTAGATGTTTTATTTTCATGGCTTCATTCTTCTTACTCCATTTTACGACAAGCACCTCAGTATTTTTGTTTCTCGTACGGCCAAGATCACCCGTTTCGGTCCCGTATGGTTTTCGGTGAAAACTGTCGCTGCGTTTTCATGTGCAATGGCCAATTAGTTCAGCCCAATGGCCCGGATGTATGCAGAATCAATCACATGCAATAACCCGGAATTATCTGTCAACCCTTTATTTGGTGTTTGTGCGATTTTGTATGACACGGATGACCAAGTGCCTCAATGTTAAATGATCGGCGTGTATGATAACAAAAACGATCAGAGCTACAATCAATGTTTTAGCTACTCAGACCATTACAGCGCATTCAGCATCCTTCAGCATACGATTAACTACATCTCAGCACAATACAATTAAAAAAGTATAAACCGAGTTAGCCTACAAACACCAACGGGTCCATGACACGATCACCCGTTCAGGCTCATTGACTTGGCGACGTAGTGGTTGGATAACGGTGAAACAACCACCAGTTGACAATTTAATTACATTTGTACATGGTTCCGCATACTTTCAGACGGCGACGCGTCTGGATAAATACAGATAAACATGACTGTGTCCCTCGTTGAATTTATGACTCTCGGAACGTAAGCCTACAAGCATAAAGTTGACGTCTCAGTGAATGTGCTGGATTAGCGTCCTCCACATAAACAGATTTAGGAAAAGAGTACTAGAGAGAAATTTCGGCCATCACTTGGACGATGGGTCGAGAACGCTGGAGTTAGGCCACCATTATTCAGTCAATTGTCAGCGCATTTCGACTTGAATCGCTCGTGTCCTGACAATAAATATGGGCCTGAGGCTCCGCGCACCGCCGCGAGACAGCACAAACAAGACAAAACAAACTGGGCTTGTTCTTCATACCTCACCCCAAATCGATCGACAACAAAATCGCACGGTGTACAATACCTAATTGTAATCTATGCGTCGCACATACGTGCGGTTCTTAGCCTTTCTGATGCCTGATCGGCTGTGATTTTCCACACATGTACTAGGTAGCGAAAGGAACTCATATTCTGTTTCGCGGCAAGGGCTAACACAGAGGCAAGAATTCGAAAAATCGCTATGGACGTCTCAAGGGCCAGTGACACCAATTTTTAGAATGCCATGCTAAAAAGATATTACAACCTGCTGCAATAACTTCAACGAGCTTGTCTTTACCGAAATCTGCAACGAATCTCCTTACATGGTATCAAAATTCCCGCATATTTGTGAACAAATGAGGAATATTAATTGGTACCCACCTGGTTTTTGTGCACACTCGGGCTCCCACTTACAAAAACACACTGCCCATGCGCTGAAATGACCGGTAACTACAAGCAGAAGAGAACCCTACAATGGTGGGTGGTGCTGAAGCATTCTCTGAATAGCGGATACAGTGACACCCAGCTAAAGACATAATCATTAGGATAAAAACAAAATAAGTCAGACAGTTCAGCGGCAGGAGTAACGTATACTCACACTTGGCATGTTTACAGCGGTTCGTATGACATATGCAGACTGTTCAAACACAGGCACAGCAGCAAAGCCAAAGAAATGCATGATCACGCTCATCGGTGACCAAAAACTTGATGGATGGATCACCAGGCCATGCCAACAGAGCTGTAGAAAAGTAGTCTTAAACAGAGAAAAGGGGGCGACATTATTCCATATCCGTTGTAGCATGATACATCTCGCATATAATTATACACGAGCAAGGGTGTCAATGGCATCGTTTCTAGCACCCTTTGTGCGCAGAGATCCGCTCAGTTCGTGACCAATGAAAATGTTAGACATGAATATCTTTAATGAAACGGAAATGATGCGGTCTCCATTGTTCCACAAAAGTGCAATTATTGGTCATTCTTAACTGTTGCTACCTTTTCAACGCACATTGCCACTTCGATCAGGCTCCCATTGCTCCAAAAACATTTTGTAATCATCTCAGCTACGGCTTCTACCCCATTGCAATCACTATTCCCATGGCAGAAGCCGCCTTGGATTTACATTTACTACATAAGAACCCCTCTTCCGTGTGAATGAGATGATCATTCTTCCTAAAAAACCTGGAGTATTTGATGAATGTCACGCTATGCTTCACTTCACTGCCGCTAAGCGGTAACTGTTCTCTATCTGGAAACCCCTCGCGGTTTACATAGAAGCGCAATTTTGCTCACAGAGCTGCGAAAGCGTCGAGCACTCGCACAGCGCCTCAAACGCGGCGACAGCGTAACGTTCGCGGTGCTACATGGCGGCCGCCGAGTGCCTCCTACATAACGTCCGTACAGCGGTTCATACGCAGCGCGCCCGCTCAGCGCTTCAGACGTTGATGATGCTGTCTCGGCCCTGGTCCATGGACTGCTTGGTCCGCAGTTCCTCCTCCATTTGGTGGAGCTTATCTTGCATCCGCCGAATCTGTGGATACGGGGGTAATGCTGAACAAGGAACTTGTATTTCGAGATGCAAGGCCTTCCGTGGCTTACAGTACGGCAATCATATTCAACTGCAACGTCTGTCTAAATCTTAAGGCAAGCAAATCGCGCCTTTACGTTGACAGGTTTCAAGCACCAAAAACCCTGTTAACGTATCTAGGCACCGGTCATACCCTCCAGCTATACTAGCAAAATAACCCTAGAACAGCAGCCACAACTTTGAAATATGCGAGATAAAGCTGTTTTGCATACAGAATATACGAAACAGCTCGTTGTACGTATATCTCACGGTAAGCAATCTTAAAGGAAAGCTGACGCATAAAAATACATTGTCTCCATATGAATCATATCTTCCAACTACGTTGCCTAACTATGCTCATACGAATCGTATCTTCCAATTACGCTGTCTGACTAGGCTGTCTTCCATCTAGGCTGTCTGAATGGGTCTGAGGTGGAACACTTTCCTAACCTTTCTGGAACACCTTCCTAACCTTTATATGTTTCCGATACATTGCAGCGAACTTTTTATAACCACTGACAGCCAGCATGTAAAATTTTGCTGCTCGATCAGCCATTCGCATACCTTTTCATCCTTCTCTTGGAGCAGCCTGTCCTTCTGGACTACGTCGCCAGTGCTGCTGGCCGCCGTCTGCGACTCTGGCTTCAGTTTCATTCTCGAACGGATCGCCATCTGGGAGATCTGTGAGATGCACTGCGCGCGGAAGTTTTCGTACTGCACCTCTTGAGTCATATCCTATGCAACAAAGGACATCAGCCGGGCTAGGAAAACACGACTATAAGGCTGCCAATTACGAGACATCCGGAAAAGAGTGTGTTCAAACATGTGGTAATGTTCGATTTTGCTCAACAAGTCATCTCCAGGCTGGAAATGAGCTGGAAACAGTAGACGGTAGAAGCGGCTCGGGACATTAACGGCTAATCCATATAGCTTGGATAAAATATATTTGCCTCTCTGCCGTTTCTCTCGTTTTCGTTTTCTCAGTTTCCAAGAAGATGCGCAATTACTGTAAACAATGACTGCAAATTTCAAGCCGTTGCGATCATTCGCCTGATATATATATATATATATATCAGGCATATATTATATATATATATATATATATATATATATATATATATATATATATATATATATATATATATATGGGCAGCAGCACGGATGCTAGACCCCCAGTCAATACCGGATTAAAACGGAGAAGACGATCAAAGTACCACATCATCGTCCAGATTCCGGGAGGTTTTCTTAGCAACCAAGGTTCGGATCGGCTAAAGGCGAACTAATTTAGAACGAGAAAGGAAGAGGCAATCCGTGGCCTCCAGCGCTTTTCAGTGCACATGACATGCGCCACTCCCGAATGATGACATGCCGAAAAATGCAGTCTGTAGTGTTTCAAGGGCTGGGTGTCCTGTTGGCGCTCTAAAGATCGTAATGGTCAACAATGGCCACTGCGTACCTCCGCACACCGCATTTTGTTTGTACCAAGAGGTGAAGGCTGCAGCCACTGGTTTGGGCACAACTTCTGGAAGCATATGATGCATGGATTTTCAATTCCCCTTACAATAACACTGATAATTTATAACGGTACTACTATATTCGTTGCTTGCGTGGAGTCAAAGCAGTCACACCCGTTCTTCTAAATAAAAACGCTGCAAAGTACCATTTCCATCCGCCCGATATCAGCGTTTGCAGCGTTTTTATTTCCATTTCATTTTCCATCCTTCCAATCGATCGCGTAAGCGCTTATGCACACAGTGTGTTCCGATATGGTACGGTTATTCTTGAACTCAACCCGGGCTATCAGCCGTCCACGTGTCGGTCACAAACAGTCCACATCACCAGTACCGGCCACAGACAGTCCACCACACCAGCACCGGCCTCAAACAGTTAACCACACCAGTACCGGTGACAAACAATCCACCACACCAGCACCGGCCTCAAACAGTTCACCACACCAGTACCGGCCACAGACAGTCCACCACACCAGCACCGGCCTCATACAGTTCACCACACCAGCACTGCTGTCGGCAGTCCGTCAGGTCCTGGGCTCACCTTCAGGTCGTGCATGTGCGTCGAGATGAGCATGGTGCGCAGCTTGACGAAGTCGCAATGCTGGTGGTTCTCCACCTCGACCACGCCCCACGGATACTGGCGGCCTCGCACCCGCCTCCCAGCCACCTCGATCACCGTGTTGGAGCCGATGACGGCGAATGGGAAGCTGGCTTTGAGCTCCTGGTCCTGCCTCTTGAAGTCCTCGTCTTCTTCCGGGTCGCATTCCGGGAACTCGTAAATCTGAGGCAGATTTATCCTTTGTGAGCGCGGACAGGATCGTCCACACTGGGCTAAAAGCGCAATTCTGCACTTGTAAGGAGCACGCCGACTAAATTCACGGATCAACCAGGATGTGAACCATTCGGGTGATGAGTCAACCAGAGTGCCTAAAAGCGTCCAGGAACTGAAGGTGACCTTGGCGGCCGGGCCGGTCACAATCGGACATAGCCGGCGGGCATAGCCGAGTCAGTTCAGGTCGGCGCGGGAGGTGAAGGTCACTTGAAACGTGGTGGCGGACGCGATGCCGGCCGAACTGCGTTCTCGCCTACCGCGCAATTCATGAGGTCCGGTTTGACTGAAGGTTGTGTGCACATGAGTGCAAGCTGAAGGGAGGAATCAAAGCAATGGTGCGTTTGTTCCCATCTGATACGAATCAGCCACCCCTCAAGGGTAAATTCGGTAAAAAAGTTATCAAAGACAAATGTTTATTGAAATCTGTTTAATTTAATTCAGTTTTACTCCATGGCACGTTCCAAGGAAGGAATCCCTTCACAATCTGTCAGTGCTCTCGATACGTTTTCCCGGAGATTTTTACGCCAATGACGGAAGACGTACTCAAACAAGTCATGTAGATCCGAAGTGCGTTTTGTAAACAGCACATGCAGTGGGCTGAATATACAGGACCACAGGGCCGTATCATATACATTTCTCCGTAGAATTCAAGGGATCTTTGGGCCTCCGAGTGTCATCGTAAACAGTGAGCCAGGCATCCTCAAAGCCCTGAGTCATGCTTTATTGTAGTACGCTTTGGGGAAAAATGGGCTCCCTTTAGTACAAAACTCCCCATGCACAAAAAAGTGTCTGTTGACGGACACTTTTTGAAATTCCAGGGACATTTCAAGGCACGTCGTTTTATTTTCAGGAATGTTCAATATGTATGTATGTGTGTATGTATGTTCAATAAGTATATATTCTAAGTAGTAAGTATATTGTAATAAGTAAATATTCTAAAGTTTCCACAGCCATGATTAAGGTTAAAATATTTTTTTGAAGCTCACGACCCCCCTAAAAACCATTGGGCCTCTTTTCGAAGTTTCCGTTTCTTTAACCCGCACCCGACTGGGTATAGAGGAGAGTGTGTTGACAGGCTCCCCTAGGTTTTCAAATAATGCGAGAGAACGAACAAACGTAGCGCCACGAAAATTTGCTTGCATTTCCTCGATCCTTTCTGCATCTTGTGTCAAAGTTTCGACCTTAGCTAAGCCAGGCCTTTGACCTAAGTAAGGTCAAGTGAATCTATGTCCAAAAAATCTTAGCCTCGGTATTTTTTCCATCATCCCTATTTATCTCCATCGTTATTCACCATTCATTCTGTCATGATATGAACGGTCCATGATGTTTTAAGCGCGATTTACGGGCACCAAGCAAGACTTCGCTAGATCCGCCCTTGGCAATATGTATCTATGTTTACATGAAAAAAGTATAAGTCGGAGAACACGACACAGCCGCCACTGGAATAGCTTTGTGCAGAAATTACTTCAATGACGCGGTCTACTGAGTGGCAAATCGTAATGCCGCCTTCAAGTTTCAAAATGAACAAAAAAAGAGAACTAAAGGAAAAACTGTATCACATCGGTTCTTCACGTAACAAAGAAAGTTGATTAGCTGCTCAAAAACAATGTTTTGGGTGCCCCATTTCACTCCCCTGGAACGCCAATGTCGTCGTAAAATAAAAAAACGTTTAACAAGGTATACAATGAACAAGTATTTGCCTTCATCACGGAAAATGGCCGTATGATTAGCATAGCATCACGAACATACACTGCAAAGAAGTTACGATACACGGCCTAACATGCCTCTCAAAACACACGTAGTAAACACACAAAATATACAAAACGTAAACACACGAAACACACAAAGCACCGCTTCTGATAAAGTTTCAGAATCAATTTTTTTTGTTTAAGCCACGGACAAGAAAGTTAGAAAAAGTCGTGTTTAGGTCATAAAAGGTATCTCAAGTAGTGCCGAAATATTTGGGCCCTGTATAAGGCCAAACCCTAGATGCTTACGTACATTCCGAAAGTACGCAATAAACATCATAACTTACTGACTGAAAATGTCATAACGAACTCATGTTATCAGGAAAAATCACGAAGTTTTACGGTTTAAACGGTTCAAAGAATTCGAACCTCAAAGTACCCAAAAATGACAAGCAAAATACCTCGGTTTGCTTAACCCGGCATTGACTGAGATGTTTCACCACCTTCCGTTCCCTGGGAGGGTGGAGGGGAGGGGGGCGCTTAACGCCCACCTCTCTATCTCGAGAGCCAACGCTCCGATTTAGCTGATTCAAACGGCAATTGATAGCGCCGTGCCGTGCGGTCCTGTGATGTGTATATTTTTCCTCACTTTTGGGTCGCTGATGGCGTCACAGGTTCGGTGACACATGACCCTTTTCCCTAGAGTTGCCTAATCGCTATAAAAGCAGACGGAGACTGAAGTTTACATGGCAATGTCTCTGGCAATTTGATTTTAGATTCTGAGTAACACCTAAGCCAAGGTCATCAAAGGTCAAGATTACAGGCTGAGTCAAATTTGATGTCTGTGATGACGGGTCATGCAATGCACGCTTTCTGGACCATTTGACACTGAGGTTCCAGGAAAAAACACTTTTAAAGTTCTCTGGGCACAAGAAAATCTTTGCAATGGTCCCAGTTACAATGCGCATGCCATGTTGTAACATTTTGCAGTTATAAGCTCGGTGTATCACGAACACGCTAGTGACCTCCACCAGGCACTTCCGGATGATTATACAATTCAGCTTGGCCCATGATACATATTTTCACCGAGTGCTGCAGGCGTTACAAAGGCCAGTATCCCCAGACCGGTCATCCAGGACGTCAAACCGACGCCACCAGTATATTCGCTTATCTGAAATCTGCATAAAACCGCCAAAGGTCAAGCTCCAAAAAGGTTGCACTGTTGCAAGAAACTGCTGTATAAGTTGTACGTGCAGTATGTCGTAAGAACATTCGATAATCTATCTGGGCGTCATTTCATTTTCTTTTTCAATTCCATTCTTACCGAACCCTGAAAGTGTATATATATATATATATATATATATATATATATATATATATATATATATATAAATGAATTAGGATGACCTAGGATGAAGCCCGTGGTGTTCCATATTGAACTCTCAGGTCATGTTGTTGTGCCATGTGAACCACAATCACCGTGTACAGTAAAAGCTCCTACAGTACGGCGGAAAGTAAAATTGAACGTTGAATCGCGAAACATGATTCTCTTAACGATATCATTACGACGTGGTCTAAGACAACCTTGTTTCCATTTTTTTCGTAACGTATGCACAGTTGATGTTAACAGGGGTACTGAAAGTTTCAGGATGCTGCGTTGATATATTTGGGAGATATCTAAGAAATGCGTCGGGGGGGGGGGGTTAAGCCTATTCCCGGTATGGGGCGAATCCACCTCCTGTTGGGTTTTTGCTTGTCAATTCCAGGGTTTTTGACGCAGCTTCAAGAAGCTGGGTGACTTCTAACTATTTCTGCTACGTATTATGACAAAATTTTGTGATTCTATCTTGTTCAGGGGCGACGCCAGGCAACGCTTTTGGGAGGCACCTCAGGCCATTTTTGGCCCTTTTGATGGTAAAAGGAAAATGTCTGCCAAAAATAGCGCTTTTAAGATATAATCTAAAGTTTTATATGGAAATATAGGGAAGTAATTGGGCAACATCCAAATGTAAATTTGTTTGTCTCAGGTCACTTCACGTCAGGCCAAGGTCAAAAACCGAAATTTGGTTTCATGGTAATAATGTTTGCACCATTTTCTCAAATGCCAAATCCAGAAAATATATGACGTAGAAGGGTGCCTTCTACTTGTGTACCAAGTTTCAGCTTGATATCAGGTCGGGTCACGGAGCCATGACCGAAAATGTTAGTGCACGCACGCTACATCACAACAGCCGTAAAATGGAATTTTAGAAATAGGGTGAATTCAAATGATTGGAAACGTTTTCAAATAATATGAAATGCACACAAGATCATTCCAAATGACTTAAGTCACTGCAGGGCATTTAAGGTCAAAGGACATAAACTGACCTGAAGAACATGAGACCATGACTGCTCCCACATATTCATGTCCCTGGCACCGCCTATCCTAACGTTATAGAAGCACTGTAATACGATTTGTACTTCTTCAGCATAACATGACTAGTAGAAGCTAAAAAGTTTCTTTTAACTTTCCTGCTAATTCATTTTCGAAAACTAATCCTCCTATTTTCGAAACCTTGTGAACACCTATGAATTCTCTCAAAATTTCAAATGTATGGGCCAATGGTAAAAGTCCTATTCATAATCTCTCGATTCATGTCAATTTCACTGAAATCGGTTCATAAACAATAGAGTTATAACAGGTCCAAAAACATTACCCATTATTACTTTTTTTGCATCCCTGTATCCCCTTTCCCTGCATGCCCCTGTATCCCCTTTTAGTTTCTATAAAAAAGGTATTTTGCGTCATGGTCAATCGATTGCCGTTTGTTGCGATGAAACCGGATGTGTAGTTTTCGAGATCTCAGGGGAGGGCCGAATTCGTCCCCCCTCCGTCGGGAATCGGCTATACCGTCTAGTCCTCCGGGAATAGGGTTAAACCCTATTCCAGTCAACGTTGGGCTAATTAATCTCGCACTTGGAACAGAGTTAACACTGAATAGATATCCTGGCGGAAGGTCTGGAATGCATAGGAACTCGTGGCTCATAGCAGACCAGAGATGTCCAACGTCATCGGCGCATCTAAGCATCATAATCGTGGCGCTTAGGAATGCTGCCAAAAAGAACAATCTGTAACAAAAAACAAAAGAAAAAAGGGCGAAAGATGTGTTCTCAAGGAGGCATCCACATCAGTCTACATGATATAAGCTTATCTGCACTCACCTCAATTTGATTGCTTCGTATGTCTTGCATTATATTTCGTTTGAGCCGTTTTGTTTCTTTCGGTGTGAGAATATCGGCTTTCGCTATGATCGGAACAAGATTCACCTTTTTGTGGAGGCGCTTCATAAATTCAATATCCAACTGCCTCAGCCTGAAAGGTTTGGGTCACCTTGTTCTAAAAAGTTTCTAAACTGGCATGCAAGCATAGTCACAACACGTAACATGGCTTCCACTTCATGGGCGCCACTATATGACTTTGAACAGATGAGCATTATCAGTTATCACGTTTCCATGAATTCCCTTCCCATGTTTGCATGTAGTCGCGACGTATGAATACAGCCTGGTTATTTATGGACGTTAAATGATCGCAAGTATACCCTCGCAAAATTTACCTCCGCGTTTTGAAGGCTTACCCGTGTCCGTAAGGTGGAATGAAGTAGAGGCAACAATGCACCCGGTTGTCTTGGATGTTCTTGCGATTCAAGCCACTCTCGTCTTGAAAGTACTTGTTGAACTGGTCATCGATGTACTTCTCGCACGCCCGATAGCTCTCCTCGCAGTTAAGGGCGTCGCCGAAACCTGGCGGTGAGCGACCGGACATCGGTTTTGATTGGTCCCTGTCGGGTATCGGCACAACGCAAGCTCGGAGCGCATAAAGACGTGTGAAATTTGTGATGCCAATATCCAGCAAATACATGCCACATGCATTGGCATCCGGATTGTGTAAACTGCACGCCTAGTGGTATTTTCCACCGTATTTGAATCATCACCAACTTTAAATCACGTGCTCAAGGTAACAGAGTAGCGCTGGCCGTTGAGTGTTATCAGTGGCCGAAGTAGTGCCGAGTGGTTCGTTATTCATTTTGGGGTCAGGCTGTGTAATGATTCAGGATACACTGCTGCTAGAGGGATGAAGCTGAGGCTAAAATATTTAGCTAGAGAGATGAAAGTGACAGAAACTGGAAGGTCGTCAAACTTTGGGAAGGATAAAAATACTTCCAATGATTCAGGATGTATGGCCAGAGTCCCGGAGAAAATAAGGTCATGGTTTCCAATCCATTTTGGGAATGTAAGTAAATGGAAATATTGCAGGAACGTTTCGTGAACCCATCATTCTGAAAAACCTTACAAATGTTCTGTTATAATAAAAGACTTGGCTTGTATTAACAAGCCTGTATTAGAAGACTTGACAAAACTTGTATTATAACAGCTCCAAGATTAGGCTTCAGAGGTCATGTCAGACAGCCAAGTCAACTGCCAGGAGAAAACATCGGTTTATGTTTATGATAAAACCGTTGCTCTTGAAATATTATCACCAATGCTTCGTTCAAGACGGCAAACTGATGGCATGAAAGCCCTTGACACAGAGATCGCAGTTCAGAGCTCATTGAAGTAACAGGTCAAAGCTTCCAGGAATGACCATTTTTAGGATTCACTTGAAACTGCTGCTTTAAGTTTAGAGTTTTAAATACCGAATTACAAACTTGGCATGATGCTTAGTTAGTTAACTAAGCATCACTACAAGATTAATTTGATTGAACTGAGCTCAAGTTACGACGTCAGTTAAAGGGCAAGGACCGAAAATGATATCGAAACATAAGACTTCTGTTTTAATTATCTCAGCAATGTCAGGCATACATAACAGGCCACTTCACTGCCCACCTGTGTAACAGATTCCAGATCGATATCATGTCAGTTCACAAGCAGACGATCAAAAATGTGCTTGGGCGTAACCCTTTCTGTCGGGATGAGACGCTGAAGAGCCACCAGTTTCCTGTCTATTGCCTGATTCATGACTAAAATGGTAGGACACAATCAAAGGATGATCGAACACACATTCCTATGATGTTGACCTGTTTGAGATCATCTGAGGTCACTACCCTGAGATGACCTTTATTTATTACGGTTTGTCTTTTTCTGAAAAACCTTGCTTTCTCGGGTGTTCTTTTTTCAACACCTATTCCGAATTCATCGCCCAAAGTTACCTGGGTGTGGCACATACCGAGAGAAAACGGTGTCAGTGAGAGGTGGATCAGACAGGCTGCGCATTCGGTCTGGCATTCCATGCCTTGCCCGCGTTTGAAATTGAGAAAGCCAGAAGACGCAGTTAAGTTCGTATTTACCAGTGTTCAATGCCTGATTTAGTGGCAAAATGGTGCCGAATGCCGGTAACTCTGTGGAGCACATTTTCGCGATTTTCACTTTTTCAGGGTTACTTCGGACTACTGAGCTGGGCTGACCTCAGATGTCCCTCGGTGACCCTTGTAGTGAAATTTGACGTGTGAGGTATTTTCGGCTGCCACATTCGAAAGAGGTGTAACCCATCCGGTGCAACCCATCTAGTTCTCATTACCTGGTGTATCGACGACTGTCAGCCTGAGACGTACCCCCTTCTCTTCGATCTCCATCGTCCGCTTCTCTATTCTCGTGGTCTTGTTTGCTTGATCTGAAACAAATGCACATATTATCGAAAATGGTAAGAGATGAATGCTGGGTATCAGCATTTGATATCCAGCAAAAGCTGGATATTTCCCATGAGTCAATAATGTTTTTAATATTTTCAGGTATTCTCTGGCTCAAGGTTCTGGGAGGCAACCATGACGAATTCTCATCAAAACTAGTATAAAGAACCTAGTGAATCAATTTATGTGTCCATACAAAACTTGTAGACTTTGTCCTACGCGCAACATTGGTATCATGATAATACCACTTTCTCGACTTCTGATTATGCACCTACGTGACGGAGCGCCTGCTCAACATATGGACATGAGGGAATAATTACACAGCTGGTGGACAATACAGCCATACGTAAAACATTTGACGACCCGCGACGACTGCAGGTTGTTTTGTGATGAGAAGGCGGGTGACACTTTGCAGTGTTGTGTATAGAACACTCAGTAGAAAAAACGCCACATCTAATCAGCTCGCATATTAAACTGAATGAACTTTGCTTGCCATCACGAGTTATTTTTTCGAAAGTTTTCCTAGAACAGCTGATTTGATCTCGATGGAAACTTTCATAATTGAGTCTGCAACATTACCGCAAACTTAATTGTAAACTTTTACGCATCCTCAAAAAAATTCAAGGTCAGTACTATCACGGATGACTGACCTACGACCTCTTTCACCAGGTCATGTCATTATCATAGCTGGCGACAATCGTCATCGTACAGCAAACGCGTTACGTATTTTGAGGTAGTCAGTCTTATCCGGTCCTACGCAAGGGTGTCACCCATATTGTCAGTGACCTCCAGTATTGAGTTGCTACTCAAATCAAATTCATCTAAAATAAAAGTCAATAAAAGAGGTCAGTGACCTTGTTTGACCTTGCATCCACTCCGGATGAGTCGTGAAGCAATCACAAGCGCTGACATGCATAGAAACATTAGGTGCATTTCCTCTTCATTGTTAGATGTCGTTTTGGGTTCAAAAGCGAGTTCAAAAGCTTGGTTAAGACGCGCCCTATAAAATATGTTCTGCAGAATGTCATGAAAACTGGAACTCCTTTGTAGCCTTTAAGGTAACTATGTTATTTGAAGGTATCAAAATGGATATCACCTTATAACCAAAAAACATGACGCTTGTAAGCATCTTGTTCAGGTAGGGTTTCGGGCCGGTTTTCATAGTTCGGAAGCAGCGCTGGAAAACCGAAGGGGTGCGTTAAACAGCACGAATAACTTGTGGGTTGTCGCGTTTTTACTTTGTATTGAGCCCAAAACAAATGCACCTGCGTTGCAAAGGTTAAGTTACCCTGTACGGACTCACTGTACGGAACTGAGTTCCACCATTCAGTGGTATGTCATTCGGGGAATTAGCCACTCTGTTAGGTGTCGTCTGCGGATCGCCTCACCATGGGAGTTTCGACGCATCTTTTGTGTTATTTTGTTAGATGCTCGTTCCCTGATACGATTATGGGTTTTTTGCAGCTACACCGTAGTTAGGCGGTTAAGCGGTTAAGTGGACTTACAGGAGCGCAATAATAAGTATTTAACCAATGTCAACCAAATGTGTTCGCACTTCTCCTTTAACCTTAACCATGCAAGAGCTGTAATACTCTGTAAGCGGACCGAAAGTGGTGCCTCCGAGCCGTGCTCAGTATCATGAACGTTTCCGCTGTGAGACAAACCAGCCCGTTTATGAGATTTGTGTCACCACGCACAGCTGCACACAGTGTAAGGCATTCGTGGACCAAACTTTAAAATGTTGCGCTTAAACGTGGCCCTGTATTTTAACGACAAAGTTTTAGGTATTACAAAAGTCGGCGGGATTTGGAAATAAGAAAAGTTTATATTAGCGGGCAGTTTTAGTACTTCTTTATTGCAGGCCTCATACTACTCAGTTTGGTCGTCTGGCTGATTTCCCGACGTAATTTCAAGTTTCTGTGGTAAAAGCGTCCTGCATTCGTAACCCTGCAGCGGAGTCCTCAGCACTGCAGTCCTCAGCACACAGCGACGGGGTGGAACTTGCCGCGGTGCCCTCGTTTCGATCCTGGCGGTTTTTGTGCTGAACTGCATTGAAACTATCAAATATCATTTCCATATGATTGCCAATAATTTATTCCTTTTTAATAACCTATACAAATATGTTCTTGAATCCGGCACCGCCTGGGGTTCGGGTGTCATATAAGGCATTTTATGAATAACTTTGGAACCACGCAGTTTTACAGATTGTGACATCAGCACCATTCCCATGCCATTTTCGTTCCCATTTCACCCAACCATTTTCATATCTCCATCCAGGTAATGGAGACGTGACGTCATAAGTGAACCCTTGCATGCATGTTTTCGCCTCTTCGCAAGGTGGCGCGAACATGCCACGTTTTGCGTAACATTCGCGAATATAATGCGTGGATTATTTGGATTTACATAGGACACGGTCCCAAAAAGGATATACAACCGTGACACGTCAACATCAGAGATCATGCTAAGTCACATGTATGATGACAATTGGACTGATTTACATTGTGAGTGATAAAAGTGGTTGCCGCCGACATTTCCCATCGTTCAAGCCAGACTGCCAAGCAAATCTGTATGCGCCTCTTAGCAAGATACACCAAATGCATCGTGAGGTCATGCCAGGTCACGTCGTAGGTAAATATCAAAACCAAATCCAGTACATCATTGTCTGAAGAAGATCGTTCAGTAGCAGCGGAAAGCAATTATTGTTCCTCGTCAGAAAAAGAAAAATGACTATATGTCTCGACCTGGCTTGACCTTGACCCGATGAAAAGCAGACGAGCATATTTAATTATCACGAGATGTCACTTCAGTTCTGCGCTTGTCACAGTTAAGAGTCCCAGCGAGTAAATATTTCTTTTTGTCAGAAAGAGTAATGCAACCTTGTCCGACCTGACCTAGACTGATCTTGACTAGATGAAAAGCAGATAATGCAACATTGATCATTAGAAGATTTCACTGCAGTCCTTTTCGTCGCGTGGATCGAAACGGTTCAAGCAATCACCTGTCTTTGGCATGTAAAGAAGACAAATATTTCACCTGACCTAGGCTGATCTTGAACCGACATTTTTAATATTTTAGCATGCTTCCAATACAGAAGATGGTGGCCTTTCCTTTGATACCCATTTGAAGGCTATAAGACCAGTATTGCTGATGATATGATGTACGAACCGGCGTCAGTTTTTCTGACGTCGTGTTATACGTGCCACGTGGCCCGTGATGTTATCAGTCAAGTCACCAGGGCTAACATAATATTTTCTGTATTGCAAGATGGTGGCTGCCCATTGGTGGCAGATCGGTTTAGATCCCACGGTTAGATCCTGAGATAACAGGGGGATGCCCTTTTCGGGCATTCTCCAGGCGGTCGCGGGTACAAAAACACTCCAGGCGTCGCCCAGTTAAGCCCACAAACTTTGCCTACAACATGAAAATAATTGTTGTGTAATAAATGAGTTTTCTGCGGTGCCATCTATGGGTCAGTCGAAGAACTAAATCCCAATGGCTCATTGCTGAAATGACTGACCATGGCTACGGCGCGGTATGCATAAATTCACTGAAGAGCCAATATCGGAGGGCTCCTGACTGGCCGTCTCCGCGGCGTTTACGTCACCTGATTACGCAGATTTTTTTTTGTGCTGCTTTATCATGTATATGACAACTGCATGCGACATAACGGAAGGGATATAACGCAATAATATACGTTGACCCTCAGGGACAGTACTACGCCATTTCCAAGGTCCAATGACAATAAAATTTAATGTCGGAAACGGTTGGACATGTAAGAAAAGACGGAGATGTATTCATATTCCAGTGGACGAAAAACCATCTCCTGAAGTTTAAAACTGAGCAACTTTTTGAATATTTGTTCGTGAACTGTTGCCCTAGACAAAGCTATTATATCGATTGGCAACAAAGCCGCGTGTACATAACAACCGTGTGTTGCTAGATAGGCGCTGTCTCGTAATCGGTAAAATCTAGCAGAAATCTGACTGATTAGGTCGTAGGGCAATAACCCGGGCAAGCCCTGCCGTCCAAAGCCCAAAAAACATTCGCTTACGGCAACGGGGGGGGGGGGCTAGAGAACAAGCCATGATCTCGAGGACTACGAGAGCTACGGAGGTGGAGGTGGAACCGATCGAAAGCTCATCACATTTCAGGAAGCGGACGTGCATATTCATTTACTCTGTTTTAATATTGAAGGCAATAAGCCAAGCAAAGTCGCGTAAAGACCTCTAAAATATGTGGTCAGTAGACGGAAATTGGGCAAACCTATAAACTACTCATGAGTAGGGGAAGCTGCCCATGCCTAATTACTTCTACCGTTATTCCCCATTATCTCCTAATTGAGACAGATGATTGTCAAATAAAGGTTCTTTTCTGAGAGGGACAGCATGGCTGCAGATTCGATCCCTTCCTTTTCCTCTCTGCCAGCGGTACAGACGTGTGGTGGGTCCGTGAAGTTTCAGTGCAAGTTTGAAATTATTTTCTGCCTTGTGTTACCCGTGTATAACTGTGCTATCAATACCGCGAGGCAAACAGGTTCTTATACAGTGCCTCCGTTGTGGAATTACGCCTCCCATTTAATCAGAATGGAGATGCGTTCGCGCGTTTTTTCTCCGCGGCTAGTTTTGTTATGATAGAGTCATTGCCCTTTTCGCGCAACCATCTGCCGGGCCTCATTGCGCCAGTAGCACAATCGGGGCAGGACCAGCTAACGGCGTGCTGATGGTTGCTCCAGTGTTTCGCACGTTTCTGGAACCCATTCAAACCGATAATCAAGGGGGAGGGGGATTTCGGGTGCAGAGGAGACACCTTTAGAGTGAGGCAGAAATGTCGCTAGAGTCTTCCTGGGAAGCCTGTAGCCCTAAGCCCTCGCCCTCCCCCTCCCCTCCTCACGAAACCCATTCAGTCCCCGCCTTCCACTGTTTGCGGAAAGTAATGTAAAACATAATTTTTTCCCCATTCACCGTGCAACAACGCCCAAAGTCCCCCAGGCCGAGAATCCTGGCGACTTTCTAGGAACTAGGACCTCCTTTCAATCTTGCGGGTAAATGTGTTCCAGATTTTAGCCAGTTCATTTAGAGGGGGTGGCTCGCCGCTGACCGCAATCCTTTCGGAACCAGGTGACCTCGCTACACCCTTCTCCATCAGGGGATTTACCTGCCACTGCAGGAATATGCTCCCTAAGTGGCATGCTAAAATGGCTTCTAAAGGGGAAGCATGCACCTTTCCGTACCCCAAAACCCTTTTGATTTCGATGACCTATTTTTGACATTTAGGAAATACATGACTGTTTTATTTTCGGGTTTCAGCGGGAAACATTTTCGTATCACAAGAGGGGTATGGACCTCAAACACACTGGATGGATGTATGTGGCCACCTCCATGGGGCTGCCTAGCATCTTGTCGGGATCTGCGCACCTTTCCCCACCTCTTTGGAAGTACCGATAAAAAATAAAAGTGAAACTGTTCATAATATCACAGACAGTGGTTCATTATACCTCTTGCCACCGCAAAGTACTTGAAATTTTGTATCATTTCTATGGTGGCGCAATTAGGCACATCATATGGCGCAAATATGGCAGGGTTGCCCTCATAGTTGCAGTGCCTTGCTAGAAACTGAGTAACAAGTAGTAGGCAAAGACAGAAGTTTTGGAACATCGGATACTGTGGTGATCAAGAAACCAGACAAGGGACATGAGAAAGACATAAGGCAATTTTTCGCTTATCATAATCATAGTATCCGTTTTTCGGAGAAGTGGCCCAAATTGGTATGTTTCCCCCTACTAAACAATCCAAAAACGATCCAAAACGTTTCATTGTCAAAAAGCAGCTTTGTACGTCTGATGTCACGTCGGGGTAGGTCAATAGCCATTGGAGAACACTAATTTACGTCGAAACTGGCAGGCAAACAAAGGGACTTCACATATGCGTTTGGTGATCACCGTTATTAACCTTTTTGAATGGCATCAAATATATTTTCGTTTCATATACAAACTATTGCATATGTATGTCGCGGTCGCAATCGTTTTAGCGAAAACAAAACAAACGGCAACAGAAGTCAGCCACACAATGGATCCGCAAGTCAAGACACGTTTTAGATGTCAATTAACACGTGAGGTGTATGGTAAAGGCGGCGCCAGTTTAGGCTCCATAGTCCACACAGACACATGCCGTCATCTGGTTAATATGGCTTCAGTGTCGATTGCCAGGGTACCCGCGGCGGCTCACAGGCACAGCTGAACGATCCACAGTCACCCAGATGGGCATCAATAAATGCAGCGAGCGCGCAAATGGCATCAGAAGTAGGTTTACGAAGGATTAGGATGCAAGTGACCGTTAACGTTAAAGGTGAACATGGTGCTTCTAATCCCAGAACCATATACCGATATATGGTGGAGCAACAAGGAAAAAATGGGGTGCTACAAAGTACACAAAGAAACAAGAAAAAGGCTCTATTGACACGGTGTTTCCTCTGTCTAGCAGCTCGGGAGGTGCGGGGTGCAGGTGTTTTGTATTTAATTTTTGTTTTGTAAAATAACGGAAATTAAATACGTAAAACGATGCATAAAGGTCCTCCAAGGCGATACTAAGTCAGTTAACGCGCGCACGACCGTGGGTCGGCAGCGATCACGCCCGACTGGGGGGGGGCGGTTGACCGCCCCCTCTAACTCACGAACGGTTGGTTGCACGATAAAAATGAGCACACCGTTAGAAAGCTTGTGACGAGTTGAGCTCGAAACTGGTGTCATTTTTAGTTTTAGATCATATGTAAGCAATTTACGTCCTATATATGCTTTCTCACCGCCGACTGCATGAGACCGAGAAACGGCCTGAACTTCGAGGGCTGTGACTAGTAACGCATGGGTAGAGGCACCAACGCACAAGTAAAGGTCCGCAGATGCCGATAGATGTCTAATTTCCCAGATTTGTTCAATATATACTACGGAACGTTGAACTAAAGACACTGCAATTTTCACGCCGGTTGTCGGCGGGCGCCACCGTCGTGCTCAGAAAGAAAGTAACGGGAACTAATTTTAGGGTTTTTTATTTTGTGACATAAGCCTATCCCTGTACATTTTGTTGATCTTAGAGGTTCTTGCAATGCTTTCTGATGCTTAAATTCTGGAAAAATCTAGTAGTTACCAATCTACACAACAGGCGGAACTTTTTCGCGATAGCCTGTTTATTTCCAAAATATGCAGTTTTTCAGATTTTTTTTAGGTTCTTGGCATTACTCGCGTCTGTGCAGTCAGCTCTGCCATTTTCTACCCATTTTGAGTAATTAATCGCTGATTTTGACGGTGGTGCGTTTGGGCTCAACAACAGTTATTTGTGACCTGACCTCGGGTCAGTGGTTGAAATTCATTGATACTCTGCCCATTGACGGTAACTAGATGTCTGTTTTATTCCACACTAAAAATGTTATGAAAAATTCCACCAATGTCCGAAAAAACGCCGTCATGTCTTAAAAATGGGCTTGACCTTCGGTCCATGACCCAGAAAATTCTGAAAAATCTGAAATAGCAGATCTGTTGCATCTGTCAAGATCTCTGAATCCCTGAAAGCATTATTGTGATACCTTGTTTTCAGAACAAAACTACAGGGCGCTAAACTTTTTTTGGACATGGGTCCGTTTGACCCGACCTAAGTCAAACACCTGACTTGACCTGAGGCCACAACTTTGACACAAGGTCTAAAGATGGTCAAGGAAAAGGTACCTGAAGTTTCGTGGCGCTGTGTTTGTCTGTTCTCTCGCATTACTAGAAAAACCTCGGGGGCGGTCAATCGCCCCCCCCCCGTCGGGGACGGGTTAAGATCAAATCATACAACATTCGCGTCTCGTAATGAGGTTGAGAAAGGAATACCAAACCAATGCCACTTGATCATCGTAATCCATCCGTTTGACCATCCGTTTGACCCACCAACAAACACCGACTACCTGAGGCCACAACTTTGACACAAGGTCTAAAGATGGTCAAGGAAAAGGTACCTGAAGTTTCGTGGCGCTGTGTTTGTCTGTTCTCTCGCATTACTAGAAAAACCTCGGGGGCGGTCAATCGCCCCCCCCCGTCGGGGACGGGTTAAGATCAAATCATACAACATTCGCGTCTCGTAATGAGGTTGAGAAAGGAATACCAAACCAATGCCACTTGATCATCGTAATCATGTTGAGATGTTCTTGTGACAGAAGAAGTTAAGATTGGGTCCGATCAGAGCGGACGAAGAGCGGATAGCAGGCAAAATATGCCAGTCTCGTTGCAAAATCACGAACCCACGGAATACAACGAGAATTGGAACACGTCGGAGATGGGAGTTTGAACCGAAACAGAGGTGTCAACGTGGCCATAGTTCCCCGGACGACTATACGCCGCACGTCTGGATATCTCAGGCAGTTAAGCAGGCTAATTTCTCTTGACAAGTAAAGAAATGACTATGCGTCCGTGCGAATGTTGGGCGAATGTTAACTCCTCTCTGTCTGAATGTTTTAGGCTTACCTCTCTTTCGTCGTTCGCATCACTTTTGTGCTGCTTGTTTATCTTCATTTTTTACTCAGTATCATTTATCACTGTTACTCAGACTCTGAGTGTAATAGCCACCCCCAAGGTGGAAACTCTTCAGTTACAATACCATTATGTGACCCAAGTTGCGCAGAAAGCTGTCTCACATTTAATCTTCAGAAGACTTTCAGGTAAACCAACTGTGTCAAAATCAGTTAACCCTTGCTAGTACTCGGGGAAGCGTCGAGTAAATTTTTCGCAAGTTGTACGCTAATGACAGCTCTAATTACTGTAAAACATTCAGCTGTTGACTGACCTGACAGGTCATTGGCCTATGACCCCTCTCGCGAAAGCACGCCATGGACAGATTTTGTGACGACGACGGTTCTCATCACATAGCAAACTTTTTAAGTATTTCATGACGATCTGTCTTCTTATTCTTACGCGCGGATGTCCCCAACGGCGTCCATGAGATCTACACTTGGCCCTTACGTGGGCCAAGGTCATCACAGCTTAACATTGTGAACTGAGGTCGGTGGTGTTTTTACCCATTTTTGACCTATGAGGGTCATTAAACATTCAGGAATGTCGATTTCTATATTAACAGTGCTTTCAATCCTTAGCCCATTTACAGGTGTTCTTCTGGGTCCCGCAAAAGTCCTTGTAAAATACGTTCCATGGGATCCGATGGAAACCAGAACCCACTGATCTAACCTCATTTGAGATCGCCTTTATGGGCAGTGTGTGACTTAGCCCGCCCCCGACTGGGGGATGGGGCAGTTGACTGCCCCCTGAAGTTTTTCTAGGACTGCGAGAGAACGAACAAACACAGCGCCACGAAGCCTTGTGTACCTTTTGCTTCATCATTTTTACACCTTACGTCAAAGTTTTCACGTCAGGTCAAGTCAGATGTTTGACCTAGGTCAGATCAAACGGACCTATGTCCAAAAAAGTTAAGCGCCCTGTAACTTTTTCGAAAAACAAGATATCTTAATAATGCTTTCTGGGATTAATGATCTTGATAGATGCAACAAGTCCGCTATCTCAGATTTTTCGGAATTTTCCGGGTCATTGGCCTAAGGTCAAACCCATTTTGAACATATGTCGTCGTTTTTTCGGAAATTGGTGGAATTTTGAATAACATTTTTAGTGTGGAGTGAAGCAAACATCTAGTTACCGTCATTGGGCAAAGTATCAATGACTTTCAGCCTTTGAATTGAGGTCAGGTCACGAGTAACTGTTGTGAGTCAAAATGTACCACCGTCAAAATCAACGATGAATTACTCAGAATGGGTAGAAAATGGCAGAACTAGCTTGCACAGACGTAAGTAATACCAGGAACCCCAATAAGTTAAAAAATTGCATACTTTGGAAATAAACAGAATAAAGCTCCGCCAATTGTGTAGATTGGTAACTAATGATTTTTTTCCAAAATTTAAGCATGAGAAACCGTCACAACAACCTCTAAGATTAATAAAATTTACATGGATTGGCCTATGTCGCGAAAATAAAGGAACGCTGAAATTAGTTCCTGTCAATTTCTTACTGCGTACAGCTGCGGCGCCCGCCGAGAGCCGCCGCGAAAACTGCCGTGTCTTTAACTCAACGTTTCGACGTATATATTGAACAAATTTGAGAAACTGGACGTGTATCGGCATCTGTGGACCTTTACTTGCGCGCTGCTGCCTTTACCTATGCGTTATTAGTCACAGACCTTGAGATTCAGGTCGTTTCTCGGTCACATGCAGTTGGCTATGATAAAACATATATAGGACGTAAACTGCTTACATATTACCTAGGACTAAAAATGAGATCAGTTTCAAGCTCTGCTCGTCACAAGCTTTCCAACGGTGCAATATTTTTATGGCGCGACCAACCGTTCGTGAGTTAGAGGGGGACGGTGAACCGCCCCCCAGTCGGGCGTGATCGTCGCCGACCGACGGTCGTGCGCGGGTTAAATGAATCAATCTGGGTATCGTTGTAGACCAAAAGGCCCGAACTTAACATGAGCGTTTTAATGCGTTGTTTTGTCACTCCATCACGTCAGGTCTGGAAATGGCTGGGGGTAAGAAGGTTGCACCAACCTGTACTGTCGAAGGCCGACAAACTGCAAATACTGGAGATGGTAATCCTACCACTCGCCAAGTGTCAGGTTTTAAGGGGACGGGAGGGAGGATCTAGAGGATAAAAGGAAGGGAACTAGACGCTCCCACTTTTTGTCTCCGCCGTAGTAAACCTCCACAACCAAACGGAACTTTGCTATGATGTCGTGAGAAGTCCATGTAGACCACCCATGTCCTCACCATTCATTGATCTCTTGAGCAACGGTATATGAACCAGGACGACGTTTCACAAACGCCAGCGTTCTGGTGAACTATCTTGTTCCATCGGGAGGGACTGTGGCATAGAAAGAGGTCTGCCGACTGTAAATGACATTCCCGCTACATCCGTAACCTCATCATCATTGACCTTTCACTATAGGTGAATTTATCTAACTGTGCTTTTTCCAAATATGGTGTCGATAAATTCCATAGAGGAATTTTGTAGACTTTTAACGAGGTCATGTCACTTTAGGCGCCATATTAAACATTTGAAAATGAATAAGTAGCAATCAGAGCGCAAGTCAAGGGTGGGGTCTAATCGGCTTTTTACGCAACCCGACAGCTAACGTCACCGAACACTGAAGTTTTCGTGTTGCCCGGGAACTCGGTCACTGTGGAAAGTTCCCAGGCCTCAGCTATATCCGGAGGGCCTCAGTTGCGGTGGTTAGTTCTCACGCGCAGCGTGGGAAAGCCATTTACACTCCACAGGCCTCTTACTATGCCGTGTTTTCTCCAGGTAAAACAAGTTAACTCACCTGAACGCCGGCGTTTGCGATTATGAAACATCGTACTAGTTCATATACCTTCCTGGCAGGAAAGGGTAGTGCACCAAACCTGTGGCGTCAGAAGCGTGCACCGCAAGAAAGGAACGTTTTCCTGGATTCTTCACAGGAGCATTTCAAAGACATGCACGCATCCAAGTACACAGGATTGTACATCAGGAACAAATACTTCGGGTGTGGAGATAAGATCAGCTGGGTTAACTCAGTTGTCAAGAAGTAATGTCCGCCTATCAACTTGTGCATAACATAGTTGTCCATAATAATCCGGCACTCGTTAGCTTATTTAACCATTTTCCAGTTACTGCGCGGGGGATTTCGATTATTTAAACCGCAATGGATACCAAACCACGCTGCAGCACATGATATCCTCTAATTGTTGACCTTTGGTTCACTGAGGACGTTGCAGGTCAGGTCAGGTCCATAAATTCGACGTTTTTTATCGACCACTGAACAAGTTTAAGACAGCAAGAATGATCGGGGTTCAGATCACAACAAATGAACCTATTTTGCGCGACGAACAATATTTTTTACAAAAGTGGCCCGAGGCCAGCCAAGTTCACAAGGTAAAATTATGTTACAACTTAATCTTTGACCTTTTATATGTCACTTATGCAGAACCTCAAGCTAAAAAAGACGGCATTTGTTTCTCTGTATCTGCAATAATTTGCCAGAGTCTTTTTTCTGTCCCAGAAAACGGGCCAAATCGACTCTGAGTTAGGCTAACCGCTGCCCGCCGTTGACCTCTCTTGAGGTTATTTATGACTTGAGGTACCTAATACTTGGTATTTCAAAAGTCTCTGAGGAACTTCTTGTAAGCCATGTCAAAAAGAAAGGACAGATGTTGGAGTCAGATGAATAGCTGAAAACCGCTTTAATTCAGCTTATGGCGTCTCATGACGTGACCTTTGGTGGCCTGGTGAGCTCAAATAGTAAACGTAACACTTTTTGACGTGGTGGTGGCCTGGCCACCTATTTTTATCAAAAGGTGGCTGTATTGTTCAGGCAGAGATACCAAAGATTTCAGGCCATCGTTTTTTTCTGTTTAAAAGCTATGCCGACAAAACTAAGCGGGAGGGGGATGCCCCAGTATCTGACGTTGGTTGAACTCTACACGGCGGTTTAAGATGAAGTGACGTTCAGAAACGTTCAGAAACGTTTCTTACCAAGAATAAGCGCCGTGAGACTCAGCGATAACTTGATGCGGAACCCTCATGTGTCTTAGTCCATAAACTGACCCAGGAACCAATTGAGGACTGAAACCAAGAATGCAGCATTGCACGGCCCAGTATCATGATTAAGATGTAAAAAGTGAACCACACTCGCATTGGTGGTGGGGCTCTAGGAGCCTCTTCAACGATTGTCGCTGGCTACGGGAACATCATTCGCCTTTGTTGTATCAAATTTTTGAATACATCTCACGTTCAGTTTATCCCAGTTCACCCTGTGACGTCATGCAAACCGGGGTCGTTGAGTTCTGGTGTCTGGCCGGTGCACTATCATAGTAATAATTAAAACTACAGAGGTTCCAAGCAGAATTAAATTGTACATCATACTGTTGCCAATAAAAGAAGGAATCCAAAGCTTATATACTACGATGTTTTGTGTCGTAGGCTATCAACAAACAACGCATAATACCAAACCAAGAAGTTATAAAACATAATCTCAGTAAGGTGGCGAACTGGGCGGGGGGGGGGAGGAGAGAATCACCGGTCCGAATCCAAGCATATGCACGAGAAAGTGGGCGCACTTTTTCATGATGCGAGCAAGAATATACGTCGTCAGTGCGATTTTGGTTCGTTCCTTCGCAACTTGCATTTGCATCTTGGAAAAATGTCGCTCGCACAACTTCTTCATGCACTCACCCGGTTTCGAACCAGCGAAGCACCGACCCTCCTATTCAGCGCTCTACCGACGGCATCACGCTGGCCACGTGACATGAATAATTGTTAATAATAGGTGGAAACTTCGGCCTCCCCTGAGTAAAAAAGGTATTTTTAAATAAGTATTTAAATGCATCCAATTTAAAAAAAAACATGGATCCAAAGTGTGGAAACTCAACTAGCCGACTTCCTTGTCCAACGCAGAAAAAAACAGATAAATATGGAGAGACAGACTAAACGCATTTAGCTACCACATATCAAATAAACAAAACTTCTCCTACATAATGCTAATATAAAACAAATATACTAATAATGCGATACCATCGGTGCGGCCGTGAGCCATGTCTCCTTGTCCCCTTGGTGCTCGTTTGGTCGTCCAACTCCCCGACGTAGGAGGCCCCCGATCGCAGGTGAGTTGGCAGAAAGTCCCCTTCTTTCATCCCTGATCACCGGCGACTGCTGAGCGCCCGACATCGGCGAGCCGGGCGGGCGAAAAATCGTGCGACCAGGCGAGCGTAATTCACAGCTTTCTCCCCAGAGATGAACGTCAGTCCAATATGTGCAGCTGAGACGGCGACGTCTGGCGGGCGTGAGGTGCACTACGCCGAACCGGCCGGCCGCAGACTGACTGCGGCAGCCGGCAGAGAGACGCGTCTATTTCCGTATTGGACCGGCGGACGGCCCGGCCTCCGTCCTCAAAACAGGGCCGACACCGGGCACTGGCGGCGGGGGAGCGCATCCTGGCCTGGCCGGCCTCCGCCCGGCACCGGTCTGATGTACGACTGCCAGCTGCCGACTCTTGTCTACACCGTTTAGGCAGTAAAGCGTGATAGCTCAACACAAACCAGACGAAAGCGTATGGCGAAACGACATGTCAAAAACTGGATATGTGACTGCAAAATTGGCAGAATGCAATAAGTTAGCATTGTTACGTATTGCGCATGCAGTTTTGAAATTCATCAAAATAGCATGCCCCAAATGCTGCATACTATTTTGCCCTGATTTCCACTATTTGTATTTGATTCATCTGGCACGTCGTAACCCCTTCAGGTGTAGCTGTCGAGGGAGCAGTGACTTCATTCAAAAATAGTATTCCTTATTGTTGCCATAACCTATTGTCTGGGCAGTTCCCATTTACGGCACTTGTTAATCTATTTATTATTACATTTAGTTACATATTTATTATTATTATTATTTGTTAATTCATTTATTATTACAGATAAATTTATGGCAGTTGTTAATCTGTTATTAAACGCACGAGGTTTATCGCCAACTCAGATCCAATTTCGAATCCGAGTTGGCTTAGACTTGGGTTTGGGCTCAAAAGTTTTTTTTAGGCTCTGATTCATTAGATTCGATTTAAAATTTTCCAGGACTGGGGTCGGACTCGGGCTTGCAAGACCACAGATACTTGGGTTCGAACTTAGACTCATGGAAAATGCTGGACTATGACACAAGCAAGTCTCATTCGGACTCTGACTCAGACTCAGACTCGGACTCAGCCGACGCTGGAAACCTGTCAGGCTTAAAGGAAATGCCTTGGTCGAGGTTGCCTAAGTAGACTTAGGTTAGTCTAAAAAAGTCGCTGATAAAGTTTTTAAGACTTTCTTTTTAAAACATGTTTAAAAGTCCCCGAAAATGTAACTAATTAAACTTATGTAGCCATCCGTCGAAATGACAAAGACTGTTGGTGAGCAGCGCGGGTCAAGAGCCTGAAATCTGCAGTAACTTGTCATTTAAGGCCATTGACTGTACACGACTTCGTACTGACTTCAAACCCAAGGAAAGGTAATGTCTGCCGCTGATTCCAGTGATGACAATCATTGTAATATTTCTCAATGACCAGAACTGTTGTATGTGATAATCAAGTATCATTTTTGGCATTCGCCGTGTAATAAAGATTGACAATGACATCTGAATTTTCACCGACCTGACCTTGGCCTTAATCGGACAACGAATCATGCTACCACGTTTGATCGATTTTAAAACCAGGCCGCTACAAAGGCATCGTTGTATGCCGGCATGCTATGAAATTACCACGATGACAGCGGAGACGTCAAAAAATGTATTAATTTCTCTACCGAAAGCTGAGAGGTCACCACGTTGCCTAAAAGGTCAAACCAGGTGGTATAAATCGGATCAGAAAAGAAACGAGCCGCAAACTCCCTTTGCCGCTGCTGGGTCTTAAGGGTAAGAAGGGCAATGGGATATGGATGGCAGTGGTCCTGTCACCCGGGGAGCAGGCGAAAATCCCTACGTCCGGCGAGGGTTAAGAAAAGACTTGTGTTAACACTGTCACACAATGGGCATCTGACGACTTCAGAACTGCCTAGGTAGTTAAAAATAAAAAAATTAAGCAACGCTTAACACTTTTTCATCCACGAAAATATTCCGCTGTAGCTAAAGTCTTAATGGCAACGCTTGGCAACATCACTTACCGATAAGTTCTGTTTTGCCTCAGTAATTGCACGCGGCTATTCAAGAAATACATGCAGATTTGAAACATCAGGGTACCGTTTAGACAACTCACATCAATGACGAAATGATTTGTGGATTCCAAGTCGCCTTTTCCAGCGCAAAGTCGTTGTTCCGTTTGGCTACCTCTGTCAAAAAACGGCCCCGTGCCTTAACAGTATTTTGCAGCCATGCGATGGCATGGTAACGTGCTATCGTTATGGCTAAAACATGATATCGTTAAACGATGTCATGATAAAGTAAGCGGTCACGTTAGTTTTGGGCGCGGTCCAGGTCATCTGTGCAAAACAAGGCCCGAGGAGAGCTGAACTGAAAGGCCCCGCAGACCTGACCAAAGATGCCGGATTCGGGCTAATGCCACGCTGTTTCGTCCCCGTCTGACTCAGGGAAGGAAACGACTCATTTCCAGGCATGAAACGGACTCGAACTCGGAATCACCAGGCAAAGGAAACGCTGAATCGGACTCAGACTCGCATACAAGGCAACCGGAACCATACTCGGAATCAGATGCATTATTTTGGATGCAGACCCGGTTGAGCGTTAAACAACATGGAACAACTCTACAAACAAATCCACGCCTGTAAACAGAAAAAAGCTTCAGGAGTTTCAGCAGAGAGAGAAACAGTATCGTAAAATATTTTTGCGGATCTCCACTATGTTCCGAAGATACAGACTTGGAACAATAGAACAATAAAAGTGTGCCTCTGGTACACTCAAACGTCCACATACTCCATGTCACATTAGAGACTGCTTGATATAATAGCAAAATGCGACTTAAGTCGCGTTGGGATAGTTTTAAAGCCAGTACTGAACGCACAGATATATTTTCCCATACCTGTCGCGTCTGGGGTAGTCTTGTCCTTGTAGAGGTCGGTGAGGAAGAGACTGTTGATCAGAGTCGATTTGCCCAGTCCTGTCTCTCCAACGACCATGAGCGTGAAGTCGAAGCCTCTTTTCACGGACTTCCGGTGTACCTGTTCTGGCAGCGTGGCGAACCCAATGTACTCCTTCTCGTCCTGCGGCACAGACACCGACAATTTTATTATCTGGGGGTGATGGTTTTACCATTTGCGAACCATCGCATTGGGTTCGTAGAATACACAGGAAATCGGAGCTAAGCAGAACCATAAAGCATGTTTTTTTTGTTGCTAAGATCTCGGAGACTATTCACACGCTTGGTGGTGGCCGTCTGAGAAGTCTCACGTGTCTCGAAAAAAGAAACAAATTATGAACGTTAAAATCCGAAGGAATTAAAAAACCATCGGCCAGTGGAAAACAGGCAGTAAGAAAGATAAAAAGGAAAACAAAAAGAAAGCTATTTAATGTCACGAGCGCGGTCGCTTTTAACCCGCTCCTGATTGGGGGGTTGACCGTCCCCTGAGGTTTTTCCAAGACTGCGAGAGAACAAACAAACGCAGCCCCATGAAACTTCTGCGTACATTTTGCATAATCATTTTTACACCGTGCGTCAAATCTTTGACCTCAAGTCAAATCAGGTGTCTTACCTAGGTTAAGTCAAGCGGACCTATGTCCAAAAAAGTTTAGCTCCCGTAATTTTTTCGAAAAACATATCACAATACAACTTTCAGGGATTAGAAATCTTGATAGAGGGAACAGATCTGCGATTTCAGATTTTTCGAAATTTTCCGGGTCATAGACCTAAGGCCAGCCTCATTTTTGAGAAATGTCGATTTTTCGGAGTCTGCCAGATTTTTTTTGTAAAACGGTTTCAGTGTAGGATGATCCACACATCCATTTACCGTCAATGAACAAAGAATCAATGAGTTCCAGCCATTGACCTGAGTGCCAGGTCACGAATAACTGTTATGAGCCGAAATGCACCGCAGTACAAAATCGACGACGAATTGCTCAGAATGGGTTGAAAATGACAGGAATGGCTCGCACAGTTGCGAGTAATACTAAGAAACTCAAAAAGTTTAAAAAATGCATATTTTGGAAAGAAACACTCTTGCGAATAAAGCCCCGTCAATTGTTTACATTGGTAACCACAGAATTTTTCCGAAATTTAAGCATGAAAAATCGCCACAAGAATCACTAGGATAAAGAAATACTAAATGGGAAGCCCTATGTCACGAAAAAAAAAACGCTGAAAATAGTTCACGTTAATTTCATACCGCGTTCGGCTACGGCGTCCGCCGGCCGTCCAAAGGAAAATCGCCATATCTTTAACTCAACGTTTCGGCGTAAATATTAAACAAATCGCAGAAATTATGCGTGGATCGGCATCTGCAGACTTTTACCTATTCATCGGTACCTTTACCTAATCTATTAATCACAGCCCTTGAGATCCAGGTCGCTTCTCACTTTCATGCAGTCGGCAGTGAGAAAACATGTATAGGGCGTAAATGGTTTATATATTATCCAAAACTAAAAATGAGATAAGTGTCCAGCACTACTTGTCACGAGCTTTCCAACGGAGTGCCTATTTTTATTGTGCGACCAACCGTTCGTGTGTTAGAGTGGGCGGTCAACCGCCTCCCCTCATGAACGGCGCCGACCGCCAGTCGGGCACGGGTTAAAAACAAATATTTAGAAGAAGAGGAAAAAATGATTGCGTCATTTTAATGGCATCCGCCGAAGCGCGACCGCTGTAACGACCTGTGGTGTCCAATATGTTACATCTTTTTTTCAGACACAGGCACTTAAATTTGTTAACGAATAGATTCAAAGGTATTTTCTATCGTACATGGCGATTGATTTGATAACGTATTTTATGGATGATGTCAGATGAAGGTCAACACAGAGGCCGTAATCGGCGCCGGCGACAAGTTCGGTAAAATCATTCCAAAACTTACTTTTACCGCTGACACATTCATACAAACAAACCGCGATAAACGGGCCTCCTTTCTATGTTTCTAATTTTGGAAGGTTTTATTCTGCGTCGATGACAGTTACTAAAATTGCGATAATGTAAGTTGCTTCTTGTCCTTTGCGACAAGCATAATGCCTCGCCGTTTTTGGCAGCGGGCTCTTCGAAAATGGCAAACCTTTGGCTCATCTGACCTCATTTGACCCAAACGATATCGATCTACGGATGTGAAACTTACACTCTGAATGCTTGAACGATGTGGCAAGATAAACAAAAAGCCGTATGTCTCTAGCTTAGGTAGTTTATTCCCGGCCGACAAACATATGCGCTTCCTCGAGGCTTCCTAAGTCTAAGAGCTTGTTTGGGACGAAATGGCGCACTGTGAAGTGGAGTATTATTTCTCATTTTCCAGCCTTCTTCCTCGGAAGAAAAAGCACACGCCATTCTTTAACTCGATGTAGTTCATGGCTCATTTGTAGTGGACGAGGGCCGCGATAACAATTACTGATATTGTCCGCGACGCGTGTTGACTAATAACAACAGCGGACGCTTTGCCTTGTCCATGAGGCCTTGGACCAGTCTACTTTTTTGCTATATATGTATACACACACACACACACACATATATATATACACGCTCCTGTCATTAGTGTGCATGCGTCGCAGTTGATATCACGAATGGTCATCGTGGCCGGCGTCCAATACAAATGAGCCATGGGCTACGTTGAGTAAAGCAAGGAAGAAAAGGAAGGAATGGAATTGACGGCGTTTTTTTGGATTTCGGGTCATTTTTAGGCTCTAGGTCCTATTTTGATGTCTCAGGAGGCCTTTTTTGACTTCTTTGGTGCCCAACGAGCGCCTTAAAGTGCCAAAAAGTAGTGAGCCCTTCAGCTCAAAAGGACCCCCAGGACGGCATGCCTCCGGGTACACTACTGGGTATGTCTAGCTTCGGTAGTTTTTTTCCGGGAGCGGCAAATATATACGCTTCCTCGAGGCTTCCTAACTCTAGGAGGGCTTGCGGTGTGCGCGCAGGCACATTTCACAGCTTGTCTGAGACGTAATGGCGCGCTGTGAAGTGGAGTATTACTTCTCATTTTCCAGCGCTTCGTCCTCGGAAGAAAGAGCACATGCCTTGCTTTAACTCAACGTAGCACATGGCTACTTTGTATTGGACGCCGGCTACGATGGCCATTCGTGATATCAACTGCGACGTATGCACACTAATGACAGGAGCGTATATATATATATATATATATATATATATATATTTATATATACAGGAAAAAAAACACTGGTCCAAAGCCTTATAGACCAGGAAAAAGCGTCCGCTCCTGTTATTAGTCAGCACGCGTCGCAGACAATATCACGCATTGTTATCGTGGCCCGCGTACGATGCAAATGAGGCATGAACTACATCGAGTTAAAGGAATGGCGTGTGCTTTTTCTTCCAAGGAAGAAGCGCTGGAAAATGAGAAATAATACTCCACTTCACAGTGCGCCATTTCGTCCCAAACAAGCTCTTAGAGCTAGGAAGCCCCGAGGAAGCGTAAATGTTTGTCGCCCCGGAATAGGCTACCTAGGCTAGGGACATACGGTTTTTGGTTTATCTTGATTTATCCTTCAAGTATTCAGAGCGCAAGTTTCACGACAGCAGACTGATATCGTCTGGTATAGATGAGGTCAAAGGAGCCAAAAGTTTGCTGTTTTCGGAGAGCCCGCTGCCAAAAACGGCGAGGTATTATGAGCGTTGGAAAGGATGAGCAACTTGCTTCATCGCGATTTTAGTAACTGGCATTGACGCAGAATGAAATGTTCCGAATCACGGTAAGTATGCGTTTATCAGCGGTAAAAGTTTGGGACGATTGTGCCGAATCTGACACCGGTGCCGATTACGGCCTCTGTTTTGGCCTTAACCCTATTCTCGGAGGGCTAGGCCGTATGGCCAATTCCCGGCAGGGGGGGCGGATTCGGCCCCCCCTTGAGATCTTGAGAACTACACATTCGATTTCATTGCAACAAACGGTAATCGATTTGCCCTAACGTGAACTAAATTTAAAAAAAGAAATTTTCAAAATACTGAAAAGGGGTGGATACAGGGGGCGGGGCAAAAATATCGAAATGGGGGCGCTTTTGGACTTCTTCTAACTCCGTTGTTTACCGACCGATTTCAATGAAATTGACATGAATCAAGAGATTATGGATAGGACTTTTACCATTGGTACATACATTTGAAATCTTGAGAAAGTTCATAGGCGTTCACAGGGTTTCAAATATAGGAGGATTAGTTTTCCAAAAACTGCATGAAGAAAAAAGGCAAAAAACACTTTTTTGGCCTCTGATAGTCATGTTATGCCAAACAAGTACAAATCGTATTACAATGTTTGCATAATGTTAGCATGGGCGGTGCCAGGGACATGAAAAAGGGAAACTGTCATTGTCATATGCTCTTTAAATCAATTTGTGACCTTTGACCTTAAATGACCTCCAGTGACCTTGAAGTTACTCGGAATGATCTCGTGTGCATTTAATATTATCTGTACGTTTTCAGTCATTTGAATTTACTATATTTCAAAAATTCCATTTTGCGTCTGTTGTGATATAGGGCACGCGCACCGACATTTCAGGTCATAGCTCCGTGACCCAACCTGATATCAAGCTGAAACTTGATGCACAAGTAGAGGGCACCCTTCTACGTCACATTTATTCCGGGTTTGGCATGTCAAAAAACAGCGCCGAAATTATTACTATAAAACCAAATTTTGAACTTTTGACCTTGACCTGACCTTGGAAAATGACCTCAGATGAACAAAATTGTATTTGGACGTTGCCCAACTATTTAGCTATACATTCAGATAAGGTTTTAAGTTCTATCTTAAAAACACCATTTTTGGCAGTCATTTTCCTTTTACCCTGAACAGGGCCAAGATTGGCCTGAGGTGCCTCCCAAAAACGTCACCTGGTTCCGCCCCTGAGCAAAAGGGAATTTTGAAATTTTGTCGCAGTACGTGGGCAAGAATACTTAGGAAAAGTGACAAAGTTTCATGAAGCTGCGTTAAAAACCCTGGAACTGGGAAGCACAAAACCCGAGGGGGGCGAGTTCAGCCCTTCCCCGCCGGGAATAGGGTTAAACTGATATCATCCATCACATAAGTTATGAAAAATAATCGCTTTGTACGATAGAAAATGCTTTTGAGTATGATTGTTAACAGATTCAAGTCCCTATGTTTAAAATAAAAGATGCAACATCTTGGACACTACGGGCTGTTACAGGGGTCACGCTCCGGAGGATGACATTGAAAATGACGCCATTATTCTTCTGAGAATTTTTTTCTTGAAAACGTCTGCAAAAAATAAAATATGGACAAAAAGTGTTGATGAAAGCCATAAAATACGTTTAAGTACACAAATCTGACATTTGCAATTCATTTCACAATGACTCGTCGGTGACGAAACATATACGATGTGGAAACGCTCAAAACGCCTATGGCCGACACAAGGACGACAACGTGCTGGACTGGTCAGCTCGAGAGACAGATATTGATGTTGAAGGAAACTGGGGATAGACCATCGGAAAATTTCCGGAATACAAAGTAATCAAGGGTCAAATAAGACCTGGAATCGAACAAGCAAACAGTTTGCAAGATAGAATCTCTCTTATCTTCATCTCTTCGTTTGGTATCGCTATCACGGCGTGCCCTGCTATCGTTCGTACCTTTGTTCCCTTGTTTGCGTGGTTTGTGTGCGTAAAGGATTTTTACACATTGGTTGATTCTTTGTCACTAAGCTGCAAAACGTGCCTTGCTACGCAGTACTGCCTGTGCATACAAAAACTCATTTCCACACATTACACAGAGCAGCACGTTTAATGCTTTGCTATTGCATGGTTATGGTGGAATCCATGTCTTTCCCTTCGAGCATTGAGGGGCGTAATAGCACAGATTAAAATAATAGAGGGTAATGTAAGCCTTAAAACGTTTAGATTAATTCTTTTAAAGCTGCAGTTTGCCACAGATGAGAAATGACAACATTTTTTTTAAAAGAAATGGTCTTCCAGAACCAGCCGAAAATCCCATAAGAGCTCAATAAAACCAATGGTCTGGAATGAAGATATTGCCAGGCTCAAAATTATATTCGCATTGACAGAACTGTTATATTTCACATCACAAAAGCCGCCAAGCGTTGAACTATGTCCCGGAAAAAGTTATTACCTCTCGAACCACGGCCGGGTAGTTTCGTTGCTTAATCCCATTTTCGAACACACTTCTCCTATGTCTTGCTCGCGCTCCCGATGCTAGCACCTCGTCGATTTTGCGCTTCACATAGTCACTTTCGAAGTCACTGGGCCGCAACAAACCAGCGAGTCGGGCAGTCATGGCTAAACTCGCGCCGGACGTGTCTCGTGGTAAGCAGCCCTCATCTGTCCAACGCCCAGGCTCCGATGATATCTCGACGTAGGTGCTCGGCCAGTCCACCAGCGAAGCCCTCTCGTAGGTACCTCCTGTCGGGCTGCCAATAGCGGATAATTCTCGGCAGTGCAGGCCTCTGATGGATGGCCTGCCGCAGCTGGGCGGCACCAGGCCCGATTCTGCCTGTAATTCTGCTCCACTCGGTCGGATCGGTCCGTCTTCCTGACGGCCAAACACGACCGGAACGTGCTGGCACAGCCGCGCTGGATTTCAGAGGGCCTCCAGCCTCAAATAACGTCCGCTCGCCGTCACTGAGTCCGGCAATAACGCGCCGACGTCGGTCGCCGGCGACACCCGGGCGCGCCGCTCACGTCCACGCACGGAGGCCGCTCACCGCCGTCTGAGCGGTAAACCGTCGCGGTGAGCCGGCTCCGGACCCGCCACGGCTGGCACCGCCACTGTAGCGGCGGGCAGCAGCACTGCAGCAGCAGACAATGAACAGTGCTACTGTAGCGGCGGGCAGCACTATTGTAGCGGCGGACAGCGCCACTGCAGCGGCGGGCAGCAGCACTGTAGCAGCGGACAGCGAACAATGCTACTATAGTGGCAGACAGCGCTACTGTAGCGGTGGACAGCGCCATTGTAACAGCGAACGGCTCCACTGTAGTGATGACCGGCAGACAGCGCTTCTTTTTTTCTGCAGGTTTAGTAGGAGCCTCTGTGGAACTACTAAGCTGTTCTATCGTTCATGCTGCTATGCTGAGGTAAAAAGGGGTTTGAAGGAGGCGAAGAATTCGGGCCGCTCAGAAGGGGAACAGGCAATGAAATTACTTACTATTGCCGTCAGACCTCCCATGCCTTCATTTTGTAAGACATCTCCCACAATTATGGCTCAAACATGATGAAATTTTCCAGATTGCTTTTGCAGCTTAAGCGCCAATATCTGGATAAGGGTTCGGTCGAAATCGGACAAAAAATATAGATAGATCCCAGAGACAATAAATGCTAAAAACTCCTGCCGACTACACTCTGGATGACGCCATCCAGTGCTTGACTCTGTCCACTGCTGGCGATAGACCGACCACGCATTAGGCTATTCCCGTCAACGCTGTCGGACGGGGAGGGTGGCGTTCTGTTGCGTGCTCAAGGCCCCATGCCATAGAAAGAGCTGAGCTGACCACAGCATTTCTAATCGTCAGAAGATGACAGATGCGAGCGGTATGAAGGGACCCTTTGGAACACCTTCTGCTATCATGCCAGTTGTAGGTACCGCTCCGAACTTATCCGTAGTCGGCTTGAGACTCGCCCTCTGTCAAACAGCCACGATTTTCAGTCGGTAACCTTTTGGGCACCGCGGCAAAAGCTACGCCATCAGAAGATTATTCGACAGGCAGAGACCGAATCAAACCAAACCTTCACTAAGCAGTTCTGCATACAAGTGTCAGCTTGGTATTGCCGCGAATGCGACTGGGTCGTGTTCGATCTACAGATTGGAAAGAGATAAGGAATTTCCCCCACGGATGATCTAGAGCCCGAATTATGGTTGTTCATCTTAGACTTTGCTTCCTTTCAGACGAATGTTGGAAGTCCTGAGATGTAAAAAAATCAACGCCATCCGATGCGTTATGCCATATTTAATGTAAAGTTTCTCTAAATAGATCGTTGCGTAAGAAGCCACAGTGAGCCGGAGGTATTAGCCACCAGCGGATTTACGCACATGCATGCCGGTCGGCCGACCCGAACGCCCCGCCCTGCACGGTCCGGTCGCATATCAGCCCAGTCGCTAGTGTAACGCTCTGTATGACGTGCTGGACCTGGTAGTCTCTACCAAGGCATATCCAGAAGCGTGCATTTTTAAAGCAGCACGTTCTATTCGAAGTGTTCTTTGCTGTCGTCCAATCGTGACCGAAGCTTTCCCAGATATCAGATATATTTAACTGAAACAGCCATCTGCAAAA
This sequence comes from Capitulum mitella, assembly GCA_030062745.1. NCBI lineage: Eukaryota > Metazoa > Arthropoda > Thecostraca > Pollicipedomorpha > Pollicipedidae > Capitulum > Capitulum mitella. Next base: position 20,784,157 of record CP099839.1, read on the forward strand.
TTGTATTAAACTGGAGTCATAACTGTAGAAATATCCCCAAGAATTAAAGCACAGAAAGATTGACGCCGACAGTAGTTGCATCCAATAGGAGATAACATCAAGTCGGCTGGTTTGGCACAGCTCCGTGTGATTCCACCGCTCTGCTCTGAATTGCTGCAATAGGCACGTCGGATATGATGTGTTTCAGACTAACCCGATTAGCTGCAAGGACGTTTCATGACAAGGTGACCAGAACCTTGCATCCTTAATTCCTCGATCGCGGTGAAAATCGTTCCTAAGGAGATGAGCACAAAATGCCTAACACAGAATCACGCCCTAGGTTAATGATTTGAGACTTTCAACGTCTAAAACCTCAGCGTCATTGGTTTGGAAGGGTAAATTTACCAGCGCACATTATCCAGTGTATCGATGACTAGGGAAAACCCGGAAAAATGAAAAGCATGAAAATGTTGTCTTCGTTATTACGATACCATTTGGATGAATTTGACGTATTCTATTTTCAAAAGTATGCCGAGGTATTGTACCGAATGTTGGCGCAAATTTGACTACACTGCAACGTTTGAGAACATAGTTATACTGTGGAGAAGCAGTGGTGCGTCTAACACCCCACTGCCAGAAAGTCGTGGAGTAAAGGGTGATTACATGAAGTTTTACAGCACTCATCAATATGCAAGTCATTTCCCGTCGCAATAAATATTTGTTTCCTTGTGGCTTTGTATGGGAAAACCTCCACAAAACAGGGTCATTCGTCACGCAGCGCAGTTTCCGGACAGACAACGATGCGGTTCTTGTTCGCGTTTGCTCCGCTCTGGGCCTGCGGCAAGAGCAGCAGCCTGCCCGGGTTCCGCATGCCATGGGCGTGCCGTAAATAGCCACTCAGTCACCGAGACGTCCGACTCCCGGGGCAACTGATGGGCGTCGCAGGCGGCTGCTGGCAGGCGCCCGTCTGGCAACACTGGGATCGCATCTGGCAACACCGAGACGGGCTCTCACAAAAGGGACTGCAGTCCGACAGCAGGAGCTGCGATCTGGCAGCGGAGGCGCAAATGTTTGAAAGGTATCCGAAGAGTCCATGGAGACCATTGGCAACACAGAGGTTGTGAGCTGTTTCAGAAACTGATCGGTCTTGTGGCAACACTCCAATTTGGGTACTTGACCAGTTCCATTTGCATGAGGCGGATGTCGTTTGAATTCAGTGCGTTAGCGCCAGAGGTAAATTTCCCATCCCTTCCATTGAAACGAATTCGGAAAAATGAGGCAAAGCCCTCGACTGGCGAAAGGTTTTTCGTCCTTTGCATGAATAATGAGGAGGGCCTTAGAGGCGCTCCCACTGTAAAGGCAAGGAGGCCAAAGCGAATGTCGAGGAGGTTATACGTGCAGATGACTGCGCGAATAAAGCTCCACAAATTGTGAATATCGGTATGAATATGATTTTTCGAAAAAAATATGCATGGAAAACCATTACACGAATCTCAAGTATAAATAAATACAAACTTCTAGGGCCTATCTCACCAAAATAAAAGGAACGCCAAGAAAAGTGGCCGCGTTTGCCGGCGGTTTAAGTGCCTGCGCCTTCTTCTTCGCCTGAGGCGCAGAAATCACCGCATTCTTATGTCGACGTTCCCGCGTAAATAGTCAACACATTAGAGAAATTAGACAGGTATCGGCATTTGCCAGACATTTGTCTATTCGCAGGCACCTTCACTTGGTTTTTATTAATCACAGCCCTAGAGACCCAGCATGGGTCTCAAGGTGCCTTTATTTCGTTTTCATTAATCACGGCCCTTGAGACCCAGCATGGGTCTCAAGGGCTGTGACTAAGCCCAGCCCTGAGTCACCCAGGGTGTTTCCCTGATTACTGTAGTCACCTATGAGAAGATGTTTATGAGGCATAAATGGCTAAAATGTTCTCCAAAAATAAAAACGGACCAGGTTTCGGCCCCTTCTTGTCAAGAGTCCTTCCAAGAAGTATGTTTATTTTTACCATGCGACTAATCGCTCGCGACTTACAGGAGGCTGTCAACAGCCCCCCAGTCGGAACATTAACTCATGTCTTACACTCATCCATTTATATGGATGACTCAGGAATAAACCGAACTAAACTTAACTAAAATGAGCATTATGTGGCACATTTTTGCATGTCTACACTGCAGCTATTAGTTCGATGGTTCACATACAGAGTAGCGCAAAACTTCTGAATGTTTAGTGTATCTGGCATAATACGTCAGTATGTGTAGGCATCCACAATCGAGAGCAGTCAGAATCAAGCGCATTTACAAACGCTCCGTATGACTTTGACGACGTCAAAGTATTATCGTATCGATTTTGGCGCAATCCACGGAAAACAACATGGAAACGACATGGAAACATGGAAACGAGACATGGGAACGAAATACTTTAACGATGTTGGTTTATAATATAGCGGCGGCGATCTGCTTATAGTGTTACACTTTTCACGTTTAAGTTCCGAACCATTATGTGACCGAAACCGATGTCGGGTGTCGGAAACGGGGACATCTCCCTCTTCCTTGTGTCATTATACTGCGTGCGCTCTAACACAAATCCTCTGGACAGAAAAGAATCTATGGAAACAATGAACTCAGCCACAAGGCGAAATAGAACAGAGCTAACTCAGGTAATGATCTGCCAGGTTTCGGCCCGAGCCCGGAGCCACACCATGTCTTGTCAAGTCCTCCAAAGACTCAGCCCGTCTGTGGACAAACTCTCGCCTGGCAAACTCTTGGCTGGCGAACAACAGCCGTTCGCCGACCGACAGTTCTTCGCCAGCCCGGCCGGTTCCGAGGACAGTTCTCCGCCAGCCCGGCCGGTCCGAGGACAGTTCTCCGCCAGCCCGGCCGTTCCGAGGACAGTTCTCCGCCAGCCCGGCCGGTCCGAGGACAGTTCTCCGCCAGCCCGGCCGTTCCGAGGACAGTTCTCCGCCATCCCGGCCGTTCCGAGGACAGTTCTCCGCCAGCCCGGCCGTTCCGAGGACAGGTCGCCGTCAGACCGGCCGTTCCGAGGACAGGTCGCCGTCAGACCAGCCGGTCCGAGAACAGGTCGCCGTCAGACCGGCCGGTCCGAGGACAGGTCGCCGTCAGACCGGCCGGTCCGAGGACAGGTCGCCGTCAGACCGGCCGGTCCGAGGACAGGTCGCCGTCAGACCAGCCGGTCCGAGGACAGGTCGCCGTCAGACCGGCCGGTCCGAGGACAGTTCTCCGTCAGCTCGGCTGATCCGAGGACAGCCCGTAACCCCGCATTGTCTGAGCACGGCCATCTGTCCTTCCTCCTGGTATGAAGGTAGCCCCCCATCTGCTCACCTTGTCTTAAGATTGTCTTTTTACCCACCTGGTCTGAGGACTGCGCTTCGTTTACCCACCTGGTCTGAGGACTGTCCTTCGTTTACCCACCTGGTCTGAAGATGGTCCCGATTTGACGAATGCGGCCGATGGCAGGTCCAGTTCCAGAGGGTCACATGAAAGACAGATGGGCAACGTTGAGGTGGACCTGAGTTTGGCTCTCTGTCGGCGGCCATAAGGCAGCGGCGGCCGACCTGGAAGCATGGTGAACGCGCCACACCGGGCCCGTCCGCCGCCACACGGCACCTGTCAATAGGCCACCAGCTCTGGCCGCCGGCGGCCGCACGAAACCCTAACCCCGTCACGCCCCCGTCCTGCCGCCCCGTGAGCTGCGTTTGGCATTATTTTACAGGACCAGTGGTTAGGGGAAGGGGAGGGGTACAGAGAGAGAGAGAGAGGGGGGAGGGAGGGAGGGAGGGAGGCGTTGTGATTACATGTAAATACGGTAAAGATCAAGTGCAGTTTGGATAAATCAATGGCGCGAATACCAAACTGGAATGTTCAAGTCTGCAAGCCTGGAAAAAATTCAAGATGTACCATCTCGCAGATGAGGACACGAACTTGCCACTTAGTTAAGTGGTGAAGCATTCCCATGATTTTATACAAGCCCGCCAAGTTTTGGCTCTTCTGAACTGAAATACTCAATGAAATATTCACATGACATCCCGACTGAAGCACTCCGAAGGCCTACTCGCGTCGCTCGATTTTGCGAGACGTTTATGAATGTTCCTTTATTTATATAATAAAACAATTTACTAGTCCACTCCTACCACTCGGTGGTCGCCTTCTTCCAAAAAATAATTACGTAACATTTTGTGAAATATTTTGGCGTGAAATTATTTGCATTAATTAGGCCAAACATAACAAAACATAACAGGCGCAGCAATTCTGCTATTTGCGGAGATTTCGGGGTCATTGACCTTAGATCAGGTAAATATTTTGCTTTCATGTTCGTAGCTGAGACTGTGGTCTTGGGTCGATGGTTATGAAGCTACACTACTCGGCATGGTGCTTTTTAAGTTCTGTGAATAGGCAGATACACATCCTAACATGTCGTCTGGATTCCGGTCATGTTTTACGTCCAATTTGTCGGTCTGCGACGAAGCATCGTTCATTGGTTTGCGATCCTGGAATATTTATACCTTGTAATATGGGAGTTCGGAAAGTTAACATTTGTCAGAAACCTGCCTGCTAAGGTTGGCCTTATCCCACTGGACCCGTACTGACTTGGAACGGGTTTCATGAAGCAAGACTAAGAGTTTACGAAGCAAGGAAAACACGTGTAAAAACACGGAAACTTAACCGGCCAGTTTCTTCAAATCCTCTATTAGTTTAATACGGAGATGAAGTCGTTTGCTGCATGGACGATTGTATGTTTATGGAAGTGCTGTTTCGGACTTTAAGCGAATGACAAAAAGGGTAGTCTTCCCGTCTGTAACACGAAAAAAACATAAATAGGCCACAAAACGCTCGGTTTTTGGGAAAACGCGGCGAACTGTTCGGGTATTCGAACCACTTACGAGGTAACTCAAGATCTTGTCGGCTGATTTAACTAAAACGCTACGGCGTCAACACCTTCACTGGGATTTAACAATGAAGCCAGTTGTCTTTGGTACCCATGACTACGTCGAAGAGTGTAATTACTTCCAATGTTTATTTATACTTTCTCAGACAAAATTACCAGATTTATATCTCATCATGCCGTCCATGCTTTTATTTAAAAACTGTGTAATTTTTCCATAGGATGCCGAAAAAGATGCCACAAGTTTCGTGCCTCTGCTCTTCTTTGTTTTGGGGTGTTTCTAAAAAAAAAACAATTACAATGAAGCCTGGCACGGCGATGGTTACCAAACGCACTGGTGAGCCCTCCATTTTCTGTTCGCTACGGACATGCGGTTTGGTTTGGGCGTCCCAGATTTTCGGTGCCTTTTCAACAATCTATTCCACATGATTTGGTGCCAAACGTATTTGTTTCGTTGCGAATCGAAGTAATATGCCGGTAAATGTCTTATGGTGTTGGACCGCTCGGCGCAGCCGCGCGGGAGCGCCCGTCGGCCGTAGCACGACCATGTCTTAATTATCATGGAAACTACAAAACAGGTTCAATGGCAACAATTTTTATACATTAATATGTTACCGTTACTGTTGCTGTTACTGTTATCATTAAAATGAAAAACTACATGATGCACAGGTAGCAATGTTCCTCACTATGCGCTATCATCAGCGGTTATGTAATGCGAAACTGTGTTCATCGTTGCCGGTAAACCAGTTTCCGCATTACTACGCTTAAACTGAAGACGTAATCATTATGATTCGTTGCGGGAGTGATCACTGTTTCGTTTCGCATCGAATGACATGAAAATAAAACCAAATGGGATTGCAAAATATGTTTTGTGTGAAATTACATAGGGATAAAAATTCGCAAAGTCACACCGTTGCCGAGAGGGGATCCCATCGGCCAGCGCACGGTCATCTTTCCTTAGTTCTGGAAACTACAAGGCTTGCCGAGTACAGTTTTGCTGCTGAGGAAGTTAAAGGGAATTTTGCACCTTTATATTTAAAAGCGTTCTGAGCTACAATAGCCAAGTTGTAGCTGGAACCAAGGCGAGTGGATTTCTAATTTACAGTACGTTCCAAAAATCTGTATTGAGGGAGCTTCAAAACGATTTCCCACGGGTTTTCCTGTTAATCCTATTTCGCGTCCCATTTTTGAACTGATTTTGACGGCATGAATTGGCGCACGCCAACAAACGTTAGCAGAAAAGATCAGGGCGCACTGCGGGCTGATAGCGAGTCGACAACAATAACCAGTCGCTAAATAGCTGCAATCGGGGGCGTTTCGTGGCGAAATGTCGTTACTTTTCTGTACGTTTAAATGCATTCAGAAAGATATATTACGAAGGATATTATATGATACAACAATATAATGTAATAAATAAAAATAATACGTCTCAAATTTGCGTCAGGAAAGCTCATTGTCTGGAAGCCTCGTAGTCCACTGCTATGGATATATGGAGCACACTTGAAGTAGTCAGTAAATTAGACAACTTAACAAGTTTATACGGTGCGATGTGATAATGGCATTTGCCACCTTTTAACCCTTTTGACTTGTTTATGTCACTTCTTCGTGTGGGTTTTTATCGTCGCAACAGCATAAGACGTCCTGCCGCGACGCCAGACGCCCCTTGTCGCCTCCAGTGGTGGGGCCGTTCGGTCACTTCGGAGGGCAGAAGAAATCCCATCCCGAACACGAATCAATACGAGCACCGTAAACACGGACGCACTGTAAACATACGAGGCCTGCTCACAAGGCAAACCCTGTTCTAGGAAAAGCGGCGACAACGCCATTCGTTTACGTGCGGTCCATGCCTTCCGAAAAGATGTCTACTGATGCTGTAAAAACGATCTATAATGACGTATGTATACATCTACATACAGTTACAGTGTCTGTACGCATGATGATGCATCACTTTGACAATTATGATTATTTCCATTCATGCGTGATCTTTGTGACTGTCGCCTGCTTTGCCTTAAAACATCGCCTCTAACTTCATGTTTTTTGCTACATGTTTGTGCAATGTTAATGTATTGCATACATGAAAATAAAATGTTTTTTTTATACTTGGCCGATATGCACGTTCTTCAGTCCAGTCACCTAATGTGTGAGCAAAATACCACCTGACATTAAGTAATCAATTTAGTGCTTACGACGGTCCATGAAGCAAACGATGGAAGTCGTTGAGCACACACGTCGTTAAGTCGTTGAAAATAAGCATGTGACCAATAGGATTCAACATGGGGCGAAACGGTCATTGTTGTTCTTCTAGCTACCGAGGTGAACAAGAGGCAGCAACCTTTTTTTCTCGTCACATGGCTTTCCACCCGACAACTAGTACATCAAGATCAATCTGAAGAACTTGCCTGATAATTCTGTATTAAATGTTGATTTTATCAGAATTGTTTTCGTAACAAGCTAAACAAAAAAAAAACAGCATTCTAGGAATAAACAAAGTTTGCAAGGGCTCGCCTTCATGGTCACCCCTTATTGAATAGGGTGCGACCAATGTAAAAAATGTCCCAATACAAACTGAATTTTCATTAACCCGATTCTATATCTGGGGTCAATAAGAAGGCTCAGCGAAAAGTTCAGTATTCTAGCGATTAACAAGGTTCGCAACGTCTGATTTTCAAAGTCACCCCTGACGAATCGAGCGCGACCAATGCGAACAATATCTCACTACACAATGAATTTTTAGGAATCCGTTTCTAAATATGGGGAGGGGGCTAGCTGTCACCTAGCCTGCCACATCTAACATCTCACACCCATCTATCTCTGCGACGAGATGTTGAACGCATCACACATGCAGTCATCTCTCGCCGCACTTTTGACACTTCGCACTCACCCATGCCAGCAGTGATGAGGTGTTGGCCGCACCAGCAGTCGTCACCAGCCACCGCTGGGCGGTTCAGCCGGCTGCCGTGGAGTCGGCCCATACGACGAGCGTCGATCGATACCAGCACTGGCCGGTGCGTCCCCCTCCGCGCCGACCGACCGCGCATCGACTCAATGGGCCCACCTAACTGGGGTGCTGCTGACCGTCCACATAGAAGCACCAGCAGGGTGGCACCAATTCACAGGTGTACTATAGACTGCCCACATCAGAGGACCAGCAGGGATGGACCAGCTTACGGGGGCACCACTGGCTGGGATGGAAAAGATGACGAACCATGGGTAATTCATTGGGGCACCACGAACCACGGGACTACAACAAACCGGTCAATCCACAGGACCTTCGAAAACCGACGTCCACTTTCGAACCTACGAAACTGTCCATCACGTCAGAAAAACGTCTAGTGCTAAATGATACGCTGTGTTAAGCTTCGCCATCGCATTACGAGTTCTCTCAGATGCAGGCTTTCGCTTTCTCTTACGATTTCTTTTCGGAGCATCGAGCATATTATAGCTTTGAGAGCCAGTTCTGTCATAAACTATCCGTTCCAAGTCATTTCCCTTCCATTTTGATGGCGGCGCATTCTCTTCCATAACAGCTATTGGCAACCTAACCTCAAGTCAATGGTTGGAGGCAAGTAGATCAAGATGCTTCTCTAAATGACGACCATTGGAAGTTGCAATCACCTCACGCAAAACGTTGAAAATATCACCAAGAAAAAATGGCAAGTGTTGAAAATGGGTTTGGCCTTAGGCCAATGACCGGAAGTCTCCCAAATTTGAGATAGCAGATTTGTTGCTTTTATTTATTTTTATTGTTTACTGAGATCACTAATTCTGAAAAAGGTTCTTTTTGATATCTTGTTTCCAAAAAATGTCACGGGGCTAAACTTTTTTTGGACAAAGTTCACTTCACTTGACCTGGGTCTGAGGTCGAAACTCTGACACAAGGTGCGGAAAGGACCAAGGAAAAGGTATCTGCAATTTCGTAGCGATTCAGATGTTCGTTTTATCACAACGTTTGAAAAGCTCCATGGAGGTTGTTAACAACGGGAGCAGGTTTTGTTTTCCAAACTGTGGCTTAGGTCATATCGGGGTAAAAAAAACTAGCCATGGCATAAAAAAGACAATCATTAAGAGGGTTTTAGACGCTGGTTGCCTGCTGTACTGATGCCATTATGGATGTCCAAAAGGCCATGTCAAACAGAGCGTTAAGCGGAAAGCCGTCTGTAATGCAGCAGACAAAATACGACGAAGCGGCGACCATATGAGCCAGCCACAGCCAGTCATATTCCACGACTGTGCAAACATAACAATGCAGCAAGCGAAACGGTGAGAAAAGCGTTCGTTAATCCGCGCTCGACTGCGAGTTGTCCGCCGCCCCCTCTAACTCACGAACGGCTGGCCACACTATAAAAATAAGCACACCGTTGGAAAGCTCGTGACAAGTAAAGCCCGAAACTGGTCTCCTTTTTAGTTTCGGATAATATGCAAGTCATTCACGCCCTGTCTATGATTTCTCATAGCCGGCTGCATGAAACCGAGAGGGGCCTGGACCACAAAACCTGTAATTAATAAAGTATAGGTAAAGACATCAATAAACAGGTAAAAGTCCGCAGATGCCGAAACACGCATCATTTTCCTGAATTGTTCAATATATACGCCGGAGCGTTGAATTAAAGATACGGCGATTTTCGCGCGGACTGCCGGCGGACGCCGTAGCCGGACGGAGTACGAAATTAACAGGAACTAATTTTAGCGTATCTTTTATTTTCACGATATGGGCCTTTTCATGTAACATTTCTTAATTCCAGTGGTTCTTGCGATGGTTTCTCATGCTTAACCCGCGCCCGACTGGCGGCCAGCATCGATCACGTACGACTGAGGGGGAGGGCGGTTAACCGCGCCCTCTTACTCAAGGACGTTTGGTCGCACGGTAAAAACAAGCACCTGACTTGACCTGAGGTAAAGACCTTGACAAAATGTGTCAAAACGATCAAGCAAAAGGTAAATAAAGTTTCGTGGGGCTTTGTTCGTTCTCTCGCAATCTAGGAAAAACCTCAGTGGTGGGGAACGGTCAACCGCCCCCCCCCCACCCCAGTCGGGCGGGCTAAGCGTTTTATTTGTTAAGCATCTAAGGTTACTGACCTGAGGAACAACAAGCAACTAGGCTGAGGGCTCAGTTGAGTTTCCTGAACAACTCAAACAACGTCACTTTGTTCCAAATTTAATGAACTTTCGGACGCCGTTTGTCACACTCCGATATCTCACCCGGTTCATAGGTTAAACGGGATCGCTTGACCCGTTTTGTAATGGTAATGTACATTCCGCTTTTGCAGCTGTTGAGTGACGCTGCGCTGCAACAACAAAAAGGTGCCAGCCAAGGAACACTTGCATTCATTCGCCGGCGTAGGCTCTTATTCTGTCCTATCGGCGAATCATATTCATGTCATCCAATTTCATGTCAAAATGGCGCCATAAATTCGGTCATGTTTACGACCTTTTCATCTGATCTACATTTGCATGCCCATGATTAAATGGGCTGCCTGATCTCTTTTTTACAAATGACCTTCAGAATGTTGGCATGTTTCGATACTCGCGACATGCGTACCGAGGTTGCCCGATACGGAGCCAGAGCTTGACGTTTGAATCCTTCAAATAATTCAAATCCGAAATGAAATAGGCAAATGCTGGGCAAATCAACATCAGGGGCTCGATCAAATCACCTGCTGGTTGTTCCAAAATTAACACATACCTCTATGGGCCCAACAGAACATCGAGATAGTATGGCCACATTATGATATCAGAAAAAGATTATGGGAAAGTTCATTTTGAAAACACTTAAAATGCCTCTGTTTTTTTCTAAGTACCTCCATTCTATGCAATCATGACTTCGGATCATCTCCTAGTGCATCTTTTGATGCGTAAGATTTTAACATTAACACTTAATTTTTTCCTATGTAGTCCGGTGAAGTTCAGAGGCCAGTCGAGGGTGCGATTCATCGTCGGCGGCGGAAGGCCGCGCGCTTGTTGAGCCGTAGAGCAAACACCATGCTGCACATGGGACAGGTTCTGCCGGCCAGCCAGCTAGAAAACATTGTGAAGTATTACTCTTTGTGGTGCATTTGTAATTCAAAGGTAAACGTAGCTCATGTCAGGCCAGTCTAAGTCAACTAAAGTTACATGACAAGCAGGAATCATTTAGTCGTTTCCCTGGAGATCTATCCATCCAATTTTAGTGTAACTTTGCGTGGGGTTGGTTTGCGAGACGAATGTGGAAGCCGGCTTCGTGCATACCCCGAAGCACAAGGGATGAAAAGTTGGGTCAATCATGCATTGAAAATGCAGCTTGTTGTAAAGGGGGCGTTCGGGCATTTGAAGGGGACACTGACTGCATGATAAACAGAGGTGTTTTAAAGTATGCGGAAGCTGTGTGAGGTCAACCATAGTCATCTAGTGTCAATTAATGAAGCTACAATATTTTTCCTTTCCCTCTAAATTGTCCCAAATGGTGTGAATTATGTTTTATGAGAATGAACCACGCCGGCCTCCCCTGACATCGGATGACCTCAGATGGTCTAAGTGCAACCTTTGACGTGCAGATATATAAGGTTGTCTTACCTGCCAGCAATCCACCAGATTGTGTTGTGCTCCATTTCGGCACAATGCAGCTTTTTCAAATACTGATTTCGGTCACCTCTGTTGACCTTACCTAAGTCAATCTCGATTTGTGGTATATAAGTTCATCATGAGGAGTACGATTCCACGAAATATGACCCATCTAGAGGAAGGAAGGGGTATTGCTTATTTTACTTCTGGACTCGCCTGACCTAGACCGACTTAATTTAGGACATAAAGTTCCTCACAGTTGTAAAATCACCGCACAAACTTCCTCCCCACAAAATTTCGTCGGAATCGGTGGAATACATCTTAAGAGGGGATTATGCCCCGGCCACCGACCAACACAAGTACCTGTATTTCTCAGTCGTTCACCAGTGCGCGTGTTGAGACTGTCGACCAGTGCGCTGTACACGCTGCGATAGTTTATAAATCGGTGTAGGTATAATAAAAGAAATAAAAGGAAATAAAGGAAATACGAATTAGTGTTCCCCGCCCGATCTTAGTCGCATTATGAGCGTGAATGTATACGTACTGCATGCCATGAATATGTTTACCAGAGAATGTTTGGCTAGTGCGTCGCTTTTGAAACCTTTGCGCATTATGCGTTTGACTGACGCCCAGTGCCATCCAGCTTTATCTTACCATTGCTGCCTGTTCGAACCGTCCGCCCTCTTTCATCTGACCCCGATACCGCTCCTGAAAAGCCCTTCTTTCCAACACAACAAAAGTGCCACTCAGACCTTTTCCTTCATCCCATATAACTCCAAAATGACCAACTCTGGCGAAGAAGTCTTAACCGCAACCCAGCTCTTAGACCGGAGCATTCCATGTGACGAAATAACCTTATTGTGTGCTGTCATTGGGACGACGAGGATAAAAAAGATCTTTGCGCTATGGAGTTTGACTGTTCTTGGAAGACTGTCGCCAGTACGGGCAAAACCGCGCTTTTTGTAGTCGTAGGTAGGACGAAAAGACAAAAACATCCATAGTTTCTACGGGATGACCCATGTGCCAACAGCCCCAGCCACCACGAGTCCTCCATATGTGCACCATGCCACTGGTATACTCATTACTAAACCAATTAATTGTTTCCAAATGAATGAATGTCTAGGCACAAAAACTTCATTCGTACAACTCAAAAAGTACTGAGCGAAACATCCGTTGTTTTCTGCTACATAAAGCTGACAGTTTTGTTGGATAATAAAAGCCCCATGATGGCATCAAGCTGTTTGTTCTAAAATTATTATAAATGGAATACGATTTCTGTATGTCTCATTGAGAAAAGGTATACCGTTCCAGTCATGCCCTTTCAACACTTAGAGACGCTGGAATCGATGCTGTCGTACTTTGAATTTCATACTTAGCCCTTATCACTCTGCTTTTGCGAAACCAGGCTTTGGTGAGCCCTACAGGATAGTCAGATAAGTACTGTTTGTCGACTCCTTTACGCAATCTAGCACGGGCGGGCTGTTGCTCTGCAGGATGTTGACGCATCTGTCACATCCTGTCTGACTGATAACAGGTTATCAGATCCGTTTCCACGAGCCTTATGCCAGGACGCATTATAATGTTCATGGCGTCTTCTCGGAGGATGATCTTGCTGGCAGGTCGGTGGCTGTAGGGCAAGTGACGCCCACTCGGGAAGCGGCCGCAGCCCCCCTGGATGGCTAATGTCAGTGACGCCATCTTTGCTCCCGGGGATGGTGACAATGTGAGTGGCGCCACCTTTGCCTCCTGGAACGGCGATGGCCGGTGCTATCGGTGGCGCCGCCTGTGAGCAACACGGTCGGCATGTAATGTCGGTAAAGTTGCCGTGATATTCCGATATTCAGGTCTTCGCAACTATCGACAAGTGTCACCTGTCTCACTTTCTTTCTGTTGTTTGACACAGGGAAGTTACATGAAAAATCCCCGACGTCATTCAAAAACAATGGTCTAAAAAACGTAAAAGACGTAAAAAAAACGTGACTATGAAACATAAAAGAAAAACGAAAACGAATCTGTATCTGCACTTCATCAGCATAATCGTCATTTTACGAAAACATCTAACATCAAAACAACGGCAAAACGAAATGCTCATTAAGCCGGAGTAAAGAAGGAAATTTTGGAATTGCAAAAACGCACGTATTTTTTCACTGTGACCCACATCTGGAAAGCTGAAAACAACCCAATACTTAAAAAAAATGACTCGTTCAGCAGATCTTGGCTTTTTTATTTTGCCCCACGCTGCCCAATAATGTGCGTAAACCAGGCTCGGAGCACCCACACATTCAGTACGACTCCGAATGGGTAGTGTGAGGTTCAGCATTATGTAACATCAGCATAACTAGATTCAGCATGATGTAGGAAATGCAACTGCATTCATTCATTTGGATTTAGGAACCTGAATTTGTGTTGTGGTAGCTTATGTAAATAAGCTTTTCGTAACCTTAAGACCTGATAACGAGGTAAAGTGACTCAATGATTAATACACACCAAAAGCTGTACTGCAAAGACGAAAAGTCAAGGAACCTGCGTCCCATTGCAAACCCAAAGGCGTTTTTCCTCCAGCTTTCCCTTAAGTGCCTGCAATGGTCTGCCGCCGCCATCGCTATCGAGAGGTGTCGCGAGGAGGTACAGGCACCTCCGCTCATGCATATGCGGGTATTGCTCGCTGTCGTTGTAGGATGGACAGAGTTGACAACGCAGTTGATGCGGAGAGCTGCGTAGTGGGCACAGTCGTGAGAAGGAGACGCATGACTGAGAACCGCAGAGAAGATGCCAAAAGTTAGGACGAAAACCAGATGTTCGTCAGCTTCCCCTGTGTTTCTCGGCTCTCCACCCCAAGCCGAGCTGCCTAAACTGCGAAATGCCCACGCCAGCGCAAAATCCTAGGAAAAGAGCGGATATTCGTGAGAGACCAAAGAAACAAAATGGGGGCACGAGAAACTTTGCAGACGTTGGTTGTCACACGTGTGTGCACAATGGCCACCTGTTGGGCAACATATTGCTGTTCTGTTGCTTCGCCATTCTCCTTTACATTCTTACTTGCTGCACGCTTGGCAGTTTAATGAAGCCTTCTTTCCTTATCCAGGTCGACAACTGACATTTGCATTGTTCCTCACAGCGCGAGGAATTGCTCCCATCTTGTTTCTTTGGTCTCTCATGCATATCCGTTCTTTTTTCAGGGATTTTGCGTTGGCGCGGGCGTGAGCGCTGCATATGCATTTTTTTACGCAGCCATCGCAACCCACTTCAGGGCTTGTCAGCATGGGTTAGCGACAGGCGCATAAAGCTGGTCTAACTTGACGTAAAACTTCACCCTCTCCTTTTTGTGGGCTGACTATGCGATGCGCTTGGCTTGAGAAGGCTACCGAAAACTCCTCCGCCGGAATGACAAGGATTTATTTTTTCTCCATATTCCAGTGATTTCTGCGGCAACCTTTTCCGCTGAGTGCGCAAGTGCTGCCACATTCCTCGGCAAAACACCAATTTCTTGCTCAGCAACATGCTTGCCAGGGCATTTCGCAATGCAGGCAGCTCGTCCTGCGACAGGGAGCCGACCTCCCCATCACTGGAGAAACCGACGAACGTGTTGTTTTCGTCGTTGCTTTTGGCATCTGCTCTGCGGTCCTCAGTCATGCGTCGCTTTCTCACGACTGTGCCCACTACGCAGCTCTCCGCACCACCTGCGTTGTCGACTCTGTCCACCCTACAGCGACAGCAAACAACATCCGCACACGCATTCATAACCGCCGACAGCGCTGCGCGGCACCTCTCGATGGCGGTGGCGGCGGCCTGCCATTGTAGGCACTTAGGGAGAACTGGAGGAAGAGCGTCTTTGGGTTCGCAATGGAACGCAGGTTCTTGACTCTTCGTCCATGACATGCATATTTTGGTGTATAATAATCACTAAGTCGGTTCACTTCGTTATCAGCCGTAAAGGTTGCAAAACGCGTCTTTAGGCTTCCACAACACAGAATTCAGGCTCCTAAATCCAAATAAATGGATGCAGGTGCATTTTTCACATCATGCCGAACCTAGTATGCCCCATGCCACCTGTTCAGAGTTGTCCTGAATCGTTCTAGCGCGCTCTGAGCCTGGTTTAAGCGCAATATTGGGCAGTGTGAAGGGCAAAATAAAAAAGACAAAATCTGTTTAACAAGACGTTTATTTGAAATATATAGAACAATGCTTCCCAGCATCCCAGATGTGGATTACATTGAAAAAACATGTAGGCTTTTAAAATTCCAAAATTCGCGTATAAATTATGTGTAATAAAAAACGATGGATATATATATATATATATATATATATATATATATATATATATATATATATAACAGATATACATAACACATTGCGTCACTTGTAAGTGGGTTCCACGTGTAGAAAAAAGGTATGGCTTAATACATGAACGATTTTAGATACCATAATATTCATACAAAGGATATGGGCTGTACAGGGAACAAATAAGGACAAAGGGAAAAACCAGGCACAGAAATTTCGGAGGTTCAGACTTTGACCTGCACTAACGAATTATTTACATCACTGGTTTCAACTCAATAGTAATACCAGCGCAAGCATTGGCAGGATCGGGTCTAGAAAAATGCAGCTGAAAATAAGTCAATATCAACTTTGGTTTTGTTTTTACAATGCAGCATCGACCCTTTCAGTAGGTTACCGGTATCTCCTATTTTGGTTTCCTGGCGAGGCCATTGATATTTTTATTAGATTGTATCCCTCGTCTCACTTTAAAGTATTAAATCTGTCGTAGCCAATGGACAAAACTGAGTGAAAACAACCCAAAAGATTGTAGATCGCTGCCCCGCTATGTTTCGCGCCCTAAACCTGGTATTGCTTCAATAATTGCTTCCAAGTATGTCCTAAGACTAACCAAGGACCAAAACAATGATATCACAGTCAAAGTGGGCGCTTGCAGCGCTGTGTCCCAGAGGCCCTTGGCCCCTGTTTTGTTCTGCAGGCGCCACTGACGCTTTTTGGTACTTTTGGATGTATGAAAGATGGCAAAGATCGCAGAAGTTTGTTTAAAGCCTGTTCAGGAAAACACGGTCTAGCACATCGGTAGACCTCGGAGGGGGTTCCCTCTACAGTTTACAACTGACGCAATGTTGCTGCGGCCGTCCTAGTTCCCAGAACAACTAAGAAAATATCGCACTTGAAGCGATAAGCTGTCTGCAGTAGGTTAGCTGCTGTTTCAAGGGCAGGTGCCCATGCCGTTCGTGTGTCAGAGTTCCAGTACTCCATCTGGGACTCGGCGACACCAGAGTTACCATGATCCGGAAAAAAACAGCTCAGTTTACAGTCCTACTAGTAGCCTGGAATGGACAGGGAGGTGGAGGAGGTGGAGAGGTGGTGACAAGCTGTCTGTTCTGCAATGAAAATGAGAAGAGCTACAAGACCAACCCAGCACTACTGCATCCCGTCCCTCTACCGCCAGGGCCATGACACGATGTGGGACTAGATATAGTGGAACCATTGAACCACTGCCTGTCCCAAGACGCTCGTAGACTACATCGTAAACGTGGTCTACGAGTGTGATGGCATAACAGGCATAACAGGCATAATATCACACACACACAGACTACGTCACCAAATGGCCGGAGGTAGGACTCACGGAGCTTGTGTCTACGCAAGACGCAAGACGTCCTTCGCAACGTGACTACGTCGTGACTACGCAAGACGCAAGACGTCCTTAAATTTTTGGTCTCACTACTCGCACCGTCTCCGTCACTACCATTTATTGTCTCGGGCTTGGCCGGAAAGGCAGTGAGAGACAACAGGCCTCGGTTGTCTGTCTGGGGGATTCGAGGTATATTTGTATAGGTATCGGACATGTCAGCGTGAGCAGCTACTGGCGTCAGACAAGCGTCACAGTTGACCGGTTTAACCACATGCTCAACAGGGCACGCAAGTGTGCCGTGACAGACGTCAAGCTCGGAGGCCTGTACTGACAGACTTCCTGCTTCAATACCGAACGACGCCACTACACGCAGCGAAGGCTGCGTCGCCAGCTGAGCTGCTGCACGGCAGGCAGCTGGCCACCAGACTGACGCCGTCCCTGCCGCCGGAGCAGCAGTCCGAGCGCGGCAGCATTTTGGGGATGAAGAGGTCAACATCCCAGGCGAAACCAGTTTCAGTTCTCTACAGCCGGCTCCGCCTTTGCTGCAGTCTTCGGGTGCTCTAACCTTACTGTGCGAGCAATGAAGATCCACTTTCGAAATCTTGCTAGCCCCAGGTGCGGACTGGCCCCGGATGCGCGTGATAGAGCCCTGACGTCCCACTGTCTCGGGACGGAGGGCCAGCGCGTGTTTTCAAGCACGCGGTCCACACAAGACCACTCTCGAGTCGGCTGCTGTTGCGCTGGGCGCGCATACATTGCCGAGAGTTAGCGCTGTTTCAAAGGCAACGTCACCAGCTTCCTTCCGAGAGCACAGAAGCATACCCTGATGTTCTAAGGGGCTTTGCTGCTCGATGCCGTTTTGGTGATCTCATAGGTGAAATGATCTGAGACCAAATTACCGAAAAGGCACGCATGCCCCGCCTACGTAAATGCCTTTTGGGAAGCCTAGTGATCCCACGCTGAGGAAACGAAGCAGATTGCCAGCAGGTGGAGGCAGCGGCTCAGCAAGTTCAGGAGATGGGAGGTGCGGTAGCTGTTCCTCGACAGTCTGTCTCTGCTAGCCGCCGCCGTGGTCCAGCTGCCTCCGCGGGGTATAAGCAGGTAAAGGATCAGTCATGTTTTCGATCACCCTGCGTCAGGCCTTCACTGTCGAGCGCTCTATGCCAAATCCACTGCCCGCGGCAAGGTCGGACACAGCGCCACGGTCAAGGCTTCACAAACAATAACTGCCATGCGCGAAGCCAGCATTTTTCTCTGGGCGACACAGTGCGTGTCAAACGTACATGTCACTTGTCTGCGTCATCACAGATCACTGGGTGGAGTGACCGCTCGTCGTTCCTCCTGTCGGACGGCTGACAGTGGCACGCCGCTTAGCTTATGCTGGCGCGGCCGCGTACGGGCACTATCGCAGGGC
This sequence comes from Capitulum mitella, assembly GCA_030062745.1. NCBI lineage: Eukaryota > Metazoa > Arthropoda > Thecostraca > Pollicipedomorpha > Pollicipedidae > Capitulum > Capitulum mitella. The sequence goes on from CP099839.1 coordinate 20,802,621, forward strand.
TCGACGCTCGGCCGCCACTGTCGCCCCCAGCCGGAGCCTCGCCGGAGTGGCGTCCGGAGCGGAGCCCGCTACGAGGTGTGCCGTCGCCGAGTGCACCGCGGCTGCACGCGCGGGAACCGTGCACACTGGACTCGTATGCAACGGCGCTGGGTGCACCGGAGCTGCCGGATCCGCGCGCTGAAACAGGACGCATCCCAGTCGCCCGTCGCGAGTCGTCTATGGCCCGCGGACGCAGGATTCCGTCCAGCGCGTCAACATTATGATGGCGTCATTCACGAGTTCTGCTTTTTCTCTTGTCGGTTTGAAAAATGTGGCGTCCTCGTCCGTATGTCCGCGTCCGTGCCGGTCTCTGACTGGGCGCCGGCAGGTGGACCGTTGCACCCGGACGAGCACAGCCTGACATGGACCGGGGCCGGCCGGTGCGCGGTGCTCTGCTGAAGACTTTGCAATGCAGAGGACGGAGACCGGGGCCAGTGTACCGAGCGATTTCAAGTGAAATCCAGCGATGAAGAATGCAGTTTAACAGATGTTGTCTGTGCCCTTTGCACGAGACAGAGAAGAACATTAACAAATTACTGGAATATCGGTGAAATAAATCGGAAGTGCCGTAAACTTCCAGCTTAAAAGCTATGATTCTTTTTAAGCCATGACAGAAACACATTCTTGAATCGAATGACGTCCGAGATATCCGAGAACCATAATTATCTCATAAAACGGGGGTGTCTAAAGCTCCATAGTCTAAATACCTCTTATGGTGCGAAAGATACTGAATATCAAAACGGTGTTAAAAGGGCCGCAGGACTGAGTGTAGTAGTGCAGGAAGAAATACAATGGGAACTTATGAGCGAGAACTCTGAGTACTGAAGAAAGGCTGACGAAAGGACAACTCTGACGCAAGCGAAATCTCCACTAGCCCAGAAATTCGGTTACGCTTCAGTGCAAGAGGTTTTTCAAAGCAAGCAGCGAACAGTGTTCACCTCCACTGTTAATGGGTTCGGTCCTTAGCAGTCGTGAAGGCTTGAAACGGTTGCGTGATCAAAACCGTCTAGTCTTGAGCCAATCTAACCAAGATAAAGAGACGTCGTAGATCAAACAGTTCTGTCCGATCGACGGCCAAAATGAGAGGAGTATGGAAAAGGAAGTTAGCGATTATCGTTCGTCTGAACCAGATCCTGCATCTGACGTCATCGAAATTGCCGCCGTGTTCGCCGCTGCTGGTCCGGGTAGCACTGAAACTATCCGGCCCATCCGAGCTGCAACCAGTTCACACTTGGTGAAAATTTCGACTTGAGTAATTCAAACTTTCGGCCGGACATTCAGATTCGATGCATGGTTGGAACAGTTTCGGAAAGTTAACAAATCATTTCTTTACCATAAAATCAACACTGATGTGGAGGAAGAGGTCTTGTGCAGCAAGCTGAAGCTATGCCAGTTTCTTTCCTGATGTAAATCGCCGTATCATCAGCAAACAAACCAAATTTAGCATCACTTGAATTATTTGCCACATGATTCACGTAAATAGTAAATAAGACGCAAGCAAAAATGAAACGCTAAGTCCATTTTGTGGACGTCACAGACCTGTTGATTTTGGTTGATGTCACATGCCATCTTTCATGGGCGTAGCCGTCGGATAAAAGGACCAGTACAAACTGGAGAGGATAAATCATGCCTGCTTTGTGTCCACAAATCTGCAGCAGGATTTTTTTTATCTCTTTAACCTTCGCCAGGCCGGGGGCCCATGAGAACTCTCCTCCAGATTTCTGAGACTAGGAAAGAAACGACAAGACGGAGATACATGAGACTTGGGTTGCCTTTTATACGTCATTTTTACATCTTACATCTCTTTTTTAAACTCGGGTCGTCTCAGTTCATTGACGTAGCACAGGTCAAGTACGACCATGTTAGAAAAAATGACAGTGGCATAGCGTTTTGTGAAATGCATCGGTTGACATGAATTCTTGCCTATTGATACAACATGACAAATAAAACAATTCTGCTATTTCGAGTTTTTCGGAAACAGTCAGCTCACTGACTATGTGTCAGCCGAACTTTCGGCTTTTTTGCGTTTGGTATTGAAAATAATGAACTAGTTGGGCGGTTTTGAAGCTTGAATATGCATCCTCACGTGTTTTTACATCATTCGCACGTAATTTTGCCCCTTGACCCTTGACCTCGGCTGAGGTCACATTTCCGATGCCAGATTTTTAAACCCGCAACTGATTGTATCTTTCTATGTTTACCGGTAGTCATATGTACTTGAAAGCACTAATATATGATAAGAACTTGCCTGTCAAAGGTGACCCAGTCCAACGTGACCCAGGCTAACATGATCTGGCCTTTTGACCTGCTTGTTTTCAGTGCGAGCACACCTCTGTGGCCACAAATGTCCATGTCTTCCTTCTATACACTTTGTTCTACCCAGTCATTTTACTGTTGATCGCCCAAACAGAAACCCTTGGCGTTATGAAAATAACCTCCCACCAAATATTAGGCTTTTGCACTGCGGCAGTGCCCGCCGCTCGGTATCTGAGTAACTTACGTGCAAAAAAACGCTTTGGGGCACGGGTTTCTTAATGTGGAAGGAATTTTACACGATTCGATATCGTATAATTTCATTCTGTACTCCGTCGGATCAATGATAATGCGCCTAATAATACGACAGATACCAGAAACCCCTGACGTATAGGTGTCAAGAGCTTGACCCAGGTTGGCCTTGTTTGACTTTAATATGATAGCTGCGGATTTCATACGTGTGTTCGTACACATTCATACATGTTTCTCCATTCATACACCGCTGCAGTGTATTCCATCCTAGACACATTTACTGATACATTCAGAAAAACGGTAATCCTCCCTTACAAAAAGATGATTTTTTGCCTTGATTTTTCGCTTCCTTGATTGGTAAAATCTGATCTCAAGCGCCCTTTTCTAGCGTTGCATGGGTTAATCGGACTTTTTTTTACAGTTATACCCATTTGGAGTCACACAGAGCCTTGGCCTTATCGACAATATCAACGGGGTAATTTGACTTTAGATGACATCTGGTGGCACTGTTTTGAACTAACTTTGTAAGATCTAGACAATTTCTTCTAGCTTCGTCAAGGGTTTCTCAACGGCGTCTTTCCTTTTGCTCTCTGACTGATAGTTCTCGAGATATTAGAGGGAGGTTCTCATGGCCTGGTTATGGTATGAGGGTTGGGGAGGGGATTCCCACCCCCTCCCGACCTAGCGAAGGTGGCTCCAGAGGCCAGCCAGGCGAGGGTTTACTTGATTTAAGTAGTTTGATAACGTGATATTAGGAATCGGAGCTCGTGCCAGCAAGTTTGGGAACAACCTCGTGCTCAGCAGAGCTTATTGCGCAGACTCCGACCCCTGCATCCGGAAGCGCGATTCCAGGTAACGGCTGGTGATGTGTCAGCTCGCTCGACCCTATGTTGGCCAAGCTGAGACCCTGAGTTGGCAGTTGACCCGCTGGCCAAATATCGAGCGCAGGGGTTACTCGAACCCGTCTTGCAAGGACGGGGAGACCAGCGCTCTACCAGCTGAGCTACCTATCACGGAAACAAGGCCACGTACGAAACATACGTATGCGATAACAATGGCCGGAAACAAATTTCCATATCTGTAGCATCAGTGTATGGCGGAATCCTTACTCGTGGATGGAGAGACGGAAAACAGCATCTTTTCTCGTACCGAGATGCGTCAGCATGACGTGTCCTGCGATTCGAATGAGCCACGTAGTGGCTTCTCCGTTAGTGACTGCGATTTCGTTGCGGGTGACACTAACAGATGTCAGTTTCCAACACTTCACGTTCTCATATTTGCCTCGCAGCTATGCTATACCACACGCGAATTTCATGTTGTTAAATGGTGTCTCTCGATCCCACTTTCGTCAACGATGACAGTGCACAGTGCTTCAAAGCCTGGTCTCCCTCCACTCCACCACACACTGGCGTCACGAACCCATTTGTGAGGTCGCGGCGAGGGCTCCCTCTGCAGACGTCAGGTTCAATTACTCGCTGTAAACAGCGCTGATCACATGAATTAATTGGTTTTCAAGAGCGCCGGCCGCCGGCCGCCCTTGTCCCAGGAGGCCAGTGCCGACCGACGCTGTGCCAATGCAGCTCATTGGCTGAGCCATTATTTATGAGCTGCGCCGGCTACCGGCCGAAGTCCGCGCGTGGACGCTGCTCGGGCCGACGTGGCGTGCCTGACGACTGGACCGACGTGCCTGGGCGGCCGCCACGACTGTAAGACCACCACGGCTGGATCGCGGCCGCCACAGGGGCTGCGGGAACAACACGCCTGGATCGCGGCCGCCACAGGGGCTGCGAGAACAACACGCCTGGAACGCGGCCGCGCTGAAATGCAGATCGGAAACCGGCACCGCACCGACGACGTCGACTCATCAAATTTCAGCTGCCAGTTCACTTTTACCGCTCAGTCTATTAACATGTTTATGAGAATTTATTCAGTTCTTTCTTGTATTCTTCGTTCAGAGAATGTATTAGCTCATCGACTGATGCATCGCGTACCGACACTAGCAGGATCAGGCTGCACAAGGCAAGAAGCGCGGCTGCGTAGCCAGCATTTTGTTCAACGATGGGCAATGGGCTAAAACGGCTCCCTTTAAAAAAGAAAGAGCCATACCGGTTATAGGACTATCTTTTTCGGCCAGCATCGACCGCGATCAAGGCTCTTTGAGGCCAAAGAAGGGGCTGCCATAGCCATCTCTTTTTTAGGTAAACACCACATGATCACATGACAGGACCACTGCCAGACTGAGAGGTCAGCATTTGAGAGCCAACGTCGACCTGAGAGATGGGCGGCCGGGCGCCGCTGCCGGGCTGGCGCGACAGCCCGCTCCACAGTCGGCCGAATTCATTACGGACGGCACGCCGCTGATTGTCCCCGGCCGCCGCACTCCAAGTCGCGCGCTCGATCAAAGATCGATAGTTTCAGCGATCTGCGGGAACGAAGCGCGACAGCTGGCGCTCCCGCTCCGTGCCGCTGGAGCGAGGCCGGACAAAATTCGCGGATTCCAGGCGTTCGACGTACAGAGGTGACCGGTACAGAGGTGGCAGAATGTCGCACACCTGTGGTCAGAACAGATGTAACGCCTAGGTTATATACCTGTGTCAGGGCTGAGATGCTCCCATAACATACCTGTGGCCAGGACTGAGGTGCTGCCCGTAACACACCTGTGGTCAGGACTGAGGTTCGGTGTTCACAGACCATTCGATTCGGTGTTCGATATTTGGCCTGAGGAATGACCGGCAAATGAACAGAAAGTGGTCATGACTAACAAATGGTGATGTCGTTAGCCTGATGGCACATTAACCGGGCACTGACTGGGGTATTTCGCCACCTACCATCGACTGGGGAGGGGCGTTAACGCCCTGCCTATCTCTAGAACCAATGTCCGATTTGGATAATTTAAACGGCAGTCGACAGCACCGGGCCATGCTATCTTGTGACATATGCATTTTTTTTTACTTTAAGGGTCACTGATGACGTTGACATCACAGGTCAGGTAAAACACCAAATAGTGGCCTTTTTCTCCGGAGTCGTCTGATCACACCGGAAAGCAGACCGAGACAGACGTCTGGATGGCAGTTTATCTCAAGAGGCTTTGTCTGTTATTCTGAGTGCTACCTGGCTCACGGTCATCAAAGGCCAAGGTCACAGGCTAGGTCAAATGTGACGTCCGTGCTAACGGGTCGTGCCATGCATATTTTCTGGTTTATTCGGCACGGAAATTATAAAAAGGCCCATTCAAAGAGCTCTGAACACGCCTAAAGGGTTTGAAGTGGCCCCAGTTGCCATGCACCAGCAATACTGCAACATTTATACCTTGAAGCTCGGAGTAACGCTAGTAGCCTCGATCGGGAGCCTCAGGGCGGTCCAACAAGTCAGTCTGGCTCATGCTGCACACTTAATTACAAAAGATCAATCTGTGGCTTCAAAAGCGCGAAGAGTAACTAGAAACCCAGAATAATTTGTCCATACTTATAACTATAGGTGTAGTTTCATCTGAAATTCTGTTGCACTATACAGCGTAGCAAAACACCACTTGAGGACAAGGTTGATCATAACAAGAAGGAAGCTGAAAATAACAAAATACCTGTTGTATGGACAGAAGTCGTGTTTCCCAAATGCATACGATTATGTTTTGGCTGAAGCACTGCATATGTTTCTGTTACCTAGATCAGATCTGCATCTATCTCCCAATTCAGACAAAGTCAGCCTACGTCGAAGGTTTCAGTCCCTGTAACAAGGACGCTGGTGAGAAGTGGACGGAGGGAACATTGTTACCCTCCTGTTTTTGTGCACAACTTTTGCAATGATGAAGTTACAATCCTGAATGTTCGTCTGTCCGTTGCTTTCTTTCCTGGCGTATCTTTCGCCGTCTGAAACTTCACGGTCCGTCCATCACGTCTTTCAGAACGCGTCGGCGAAGTCTGGAGCCGGATCGCACTGCCGATTCCAGCGGCGAGGATGATCGTATGCGTATCTGGCCGTAGGATGGGCACTATGTGGCGTGTGGACAAGTTCATGCAGCGCAGCCAGCTACAGGAATGTGCTGGCTAGCCCAGGCTAGGTCGATCAAAACTGATCGCTGTGAAATGGCCGACATAAAGTATCCTGTCCTTTTCCTTCCGTTCGCTTATCCGGTCTCAACAACCTTTGATGGGAAAATTAGTCTACAGGATTAGCCCTATTTCCGGCATGGGGATGAATCACCTCCCTCTTTGGTTTTTGCTTGCCATTTCCACGATTTTAGACACAGCTATATGCAACTTGGAGATTTTTCCCTAGCTATTCTTTCTACGTATTTTAGTAAAATTTCGTAATTCTCTTTTGCTCAGGGGCGGAGCCAGGCAACGTTTTTGGGAGGCGCCTCAGGGCATTTTTTGGCCCTGTTGAGGGTAAAAGAAGTGGTTGTCAAAAAAAAACATTCCTAAGATATAACTTAGAATTTTATAAAGATGTACAGTTAAATAGTTGGGAAACTATACAAATACAGTTTTGCTAATCTGAGGTCATTTCACAAGGTCAGGTCAAGGTCAAAATCGAAATTTGGCTACACAGTAATAAGTTTGGCGCTACTTTTTTGAATGCCAAACCCGGAATATATATGACGTAAAAGGGTCCTCTCTACTTGTGTACCAGGTTTTAGGTTGATAATGGGTCGGGTCACGGAGCTATCACCTAAAATGTCAGTGTGCGTACTCTTTGTCACAACGGCGTAAAATGGATTTCTAAGAAATAGGGTGAATTCAAATGACTGAAAACGTTTACGGATAATATGAAATGAACACAAGATTATTCCAAGACACCCTAACGTCACTGGAGGCTATTTAAGGTCAAAGGTCGTAAGCTAACCTTAAAAACGTATGAGCATGACAGTTCCTCTTTTCCATGTCCCTGGCACCGCCCATGCCAACATTATACAAATATGGTAATACGATCTGTACTTCATCAGCTTAACTTGATTAGTAAAAGGTAAAAAATTCTTTTTTACTTCCTTGTTCATTCAGTTTTTAGAAAACTAGCCCTTCTATTTTCAAAACCCCGTGAACGCCTACGAATTTTTTTCAAAATTTCAAATGCGTGGACCAGTGGTAAAAGTCTCATCCATTATCTCCCGATTTATGCCGGTGTTATTGAAATCGATCCATAAACAACAGAGTTATAACAAGTCCAAAAACATCCCCTTTTTGACTTCTTTGCTCCCAGTATCCACCCTTTCGAAATTTTGAAAACTTCTTTATGTAAAAATGTAGTTTACGTTATGGCAAATCGGATCGCCGTTTCTTGCGATGGAATTGGATGTGTAGTTCTTGAGATCTCAGTGAGGCCGAATCGGCTCCACCCCCGTGCAGGAAATCGGCTATACCATCTAACCCTCCCGGAATAGGGTTAATGTACCTATCAGAAAGACCAGGTGATTTAGATCAGGTGAGTCAGGATCAGTCGAGATCCGGTACTGGAAATGTGGCATTTTGTAAAGGGGGTGTAATGGAATTCTACGGGGACTTCAACTGCGCAATGTGTGGAAATGCTCAAATCACAGGCTGCACCCGGTCAAATTAGGTCATCCAAAGCCAGTCGGTGAAGATACAACATTCCGAGTTTCCCTACATTTACCCATACAATCTCAATATAATATTGCGTGGATATGACTAAGGTTAATCTTGGTTGACATGGCCTAGGTCCCCCACGCTTTGCGGCAAGCTCATCACACGGCTTGTACCAAATTCCATTGCGACCGGTCCTGTAGACTGGGAGGAAGGAGAGGGCTTACGTGTTCCATGTATGGCCTCATCTGACCTCCATTAACTTGACTGAAGTCGCTTTGGTTGCAAAGATTGCGGGACCAGTACGAACGTTTTCTATCCATAAAACGTCATTGCAATCGGTGTAATAGATCAGGTGAGAGTGGTGGTGGGAGGACGGTATCGATATTGCTACATCTCCAACATTGCTCGTATTAAACCAAAGGAAACTGCATGCCTGCCCAGATAACACTTGCTACCGCCAAGGCGAATATCTACGGACCCAAGCAAATATATGAATATCTTCAAGGACGGAGGTGAACGTGAATGGACCTCTATAACTAAAGGTGAGTTGGCCGTTGTGGCTTTTGTAATCACAGCTGATGTGGCCTTGTGTGGACCTCTGTAATAACAGCCGAGTTGACCATGTGTAGACATATGCAATCACAGCTGATATGACCCTGTGTGGACCTCTGTAATGTCAGCCGAGTTGACCTTGTGTGGAGCTCCGTAATCACAGCCGAGTTGACCCTGTGTGGAGCTCTGTAATCGTAGCCGATCTGGACCTGTGTGGAGCTCTGTAATCACAGCTGATCTGGCCCTGTGTGGACCTCTATGGTGGCAGCCAGGCTGAGCGTCCGTGCCTTGTTCGCACAGCTGGAATAAGCGTCACGACGGCCGTAGTCCATCAGGCGCCGTGGTCGCGGCCTGGTGACCTGACCTGACCAGGACGCCGGACCGGTGCCGGGCCGGCGGACCGCGGCCGCAGCCCGGCCGTGCGGCGTAGCCCGCGCTGCGCCGCTGCTTGTCGTGTGCACGCCGGGGCAAATCGCCCGCTCCTCTGCATTTAGCCGGACGATTCAGGCCCTGGGAATAAGTAATGAGTCCTGCTTAACTGCGGGCCCTACCGAGCGGGGCCATTTGCCGAGGCTACGAGCCGTGCAGATACGCTCCTGACTCCGCCGGACCAGGGCACTGCCGCTGCACCGCCGGGCCATGCCTGCTCCGCTGCACCGCATGAAATCGCCATCCCCAGGTCTTTTAGATTTTTTCCAATTCCCTTCAAAGAAGCCAAGCCTTGCTAACCGTGCTACAACTGCTTACCCTACTTTTTATTTCTCTCACATGTGAATGTTTTAAATGGTTTCAAACATAAACCTTGTGCGCACCATTCTCTTTACATACCTCAAAGTTATTTAGAAGTCCTGCGATTCATGTTCACTTTCATACACGGAGCTGGCAAAAGGTCCGCTTTATTGTCTCCATCCGGCAACTCTCGTACCGTATGCCCTTCTGTCGCCAACTGTTAGAATGGCTTCCCTTGTAACACAGAAGCACAGGGTGAAACCTTACGTTCATACTGGTGTTTGGTCCAATTTTCTACGAACGAATTTACTTTGTTCATACAAAGGCGCTCTGTCATTAAAGAGTGCACGTGTGACATCGCACACTCTTGTAACAGGACATGGGCGCCTTTGTAACAGTGACCGTAGTGAAGTATAGCATGGTACAGTATATATATATATATGTGTGTGTGTGTGTGTGTGTGTGTGTGTGTGTGTGTGTTTGTCACATGCCTTTGTATGATATGGGGATCCTGTTTTCATGTGTGTACGAGTCGAAACACCCTCGTGAGTCCTTTTGACGCCATCCGCTACACACAACTTAGCGCTTCACGTGATCTACGCGTACTACAATCGAATCTGGCGCCGTTCTGCCGCGATTTGGGCACCCTTTCGGCGCGATTTTGGCACTCCTGCGATGTAATTTTGGAGCCTCCAAAAATCCCCTTTGGCAAAATCCTTCATTTCTCCCCGCCTCCAACAAAGTACGAAACTGACTAGACCAATCCGGCCGATCTTTCAATCCGATCCAATCCGCCGGAATGATTTCGAATTGAACTAACAAATCTGTTCAAAGCACGGATTTGCATCGGATATTGATTTAAGGCCTCATGAATTTATGGCGTCTATGTAATTAACAAAAATGCCTAAAAACTCGGTTAAAACAAGTTCAAGTTTAGTCTGAAATTAAGCATTTTACAGCAAAACACATGTTATTTGGCACCAGAAGAATCACCTACAAAATAGTCCAGCTGCATGGAGGAAAAAATTGCGCTTTTATTTTCACAAGTACGCGGAATCAATCAGTCAACATTGACAACATCTGGCACTGGAACACGTGCCTAGGCCAATCACAAACAAGACCATGGTATCAGCAAATGACAAGAAACTAGATCTGCTTTTATGAAGAATAACGTACCAAGTGGCTAGTTAAGTTTTTTGAATACCAGAAATCTAGTATGGGATAGGCTAGTAGCAGTGTCTGGCACTGACTCATATGGGTCCAAGACATATTCTTACGAAAAATAATATTATCAGACATTTTTCCGAAACATTTATTACAGGACATTTTCTCATTAATGTTTTCGTAAAAATGTGCCATTTTCAAATTTTACTTCCACCAACACTTGACAGCTTTTAACCAGTTTTTATCGCACAAGTTTGCTTAAGATTGGACATAGAAGTGTCCCATTCTATCAACTCTAGGTTTTGGACTACTGTTTATGCGGATCGTATCCAGTCTGGATTGGCCTTGGATGAAATTTACGGATTCGGGTTGGATCCGGATTCAGCTTGGCCGGATACGGATTGGAATGAATCGAACCGGATTTATTCGTTTCGTATTCTGTCCCTCCAACTCCCTCTGTTCATGCTTCTGTGAACAGAACCGTCCAAGAATAGCAACGTATCGTCGGCGTACTGTGATGTTTCTTTGTCTCTCATACAGCACTTTCCACGCTAGGCCTCTCTGTGCCGGGGCCAATTTGGCCAAATGGTCACTGATTTGTTCTGATGCATGCGTGAGATTTGCCGAAAACCTGAAAACCTATTACAGTAATGGGAGTCAATGTGTCTTTGTCTTGGGTGCATCGCTTTCGGCTCGGAAAGCTGCACCTTGCATAGTGAATGCACTCGATGATTGCCATCGACCGGAAAGCACCAGGCCAACCTGTTTGGACGGTGCGTTGCTCTGATCACATTTTGTCAGACGCGGCAAGCAAAACACGTCCGTCGCCGAAACAAACAATCACCTTTATGAGTGTGTCGGCCGGCAGCAACACTTCGGGCCGGCAACCAATAATCAGTCGCGCTGGCGGCGGCCGCTGCTTCACCGCTCCGTCTGCGGGACGCTGTGAGTCTGCATTGGCCATAGGCAGTGGAAGCCCTGGTGGCTTCAGAAGCCTTGGAAGCTCTGTAACCCTACACTGTGACGCGTGTTGAATCTAAGGGTATTGCTCGTTTTGTTGCATACTCTGCTAGGCAAGATGTGAACAGGACGTTCCCCTGAAAGAAAACCCGGACTCAGCAGATTGGTCACAAAAATGAGCGCATCAGACATTCAGTGTCTAAAACAGAACATGGTCAAAAAAACAATCAATCTCAGCCACCAAAAGTGGCTGCCAAACTCAGTTAACATAGCATTACATCTCGAAAATGATACGAGCCAAAACCAGCATGAAACCCTCCGACGAAAACCGGTAACGTTCACTACAGATGTGTAAAAGGTTGCTCAAAAATCACGCAGTTCCTGGCTGAAAATGGGTGTTTTAAATCATCCGGATAACTGCAACGTGATAATGGAGGATGAGCCTAATTTCTGCCTAACCCTAACCTAACCACACCCTAACCCGGAGGGCTAGACGGCATGGCCGATTCCAGGCAGGGGGGGGGGGCGGATTCGACCCCCTGAGATCTCGAGAATTACACATCCGATTTCATCGCAACAAACGGCAATCGATTTGCCATCATGTAAACCACATTTTTATGAAAGGGAGTTTTCATAATTTTGGAAGGGGTGAATAGAGGGGGCAAAAATGTCAAAATATGGATATAATTTGGACTGGTTATAACTCTGTTGTTTATAGATCGATTTTCATGAATGTGGCATGAATCGAGAGATTATGAATGGGATTTTTGCCATTTTTCCATGCATTTTAACTTTTAAGGGAGTTCATAGGCGTTCACAGGGTTTTGGAAACAGGACCAGTTTTTTCAAAAAATGAATTAACAAAAAGTTAAAAGCAACTTTTTGGCTTCTACTAGTCATGTTAAGTTGAAGAAGTACAAATCGTATTACAAGTGTTTGTATAATGTTGGCGCAGGCGGTGCCAGGGACATGAAAAAGAAGGAACTGTCATCTTAAGACCTTTGACCTTAAATGGTCTGCAGTGGCCTAAGAGTCACTTGGAATGATCTTGTGTGCATTTCATATTCTTTGAAAACATTTCCAGTCATTTGAATCCATTCTGTTTCTAAAATCCCATTTTACGGCTGTTGTGGTACAGGGTAAACGCACTGACATTTTAGGTCATAGCCCTGCGACCGGACCTGATATCGACCTGAATCTTTGTACAAAAGTAGAGAGCGCCCTTCTACGTGATATATATTCCAGGTTTGGAATTTGGAACAATAGCGCCAAAAGTATTAACATAAAGCCAAATTTTGATTTTTGACGTTGACCTGACCTTGCGAAATAACCTCGGATTAGCAAAACTATCTTTGTATGGTTACCTAACTATTTACCTATACACCTATATAAAGCTTTAAGTTACATCTTAGAAACGTTTTTTTGGCAGCCACTTTTCTTTTACCCTGAACAGGGCCAAAAATGGTCTGAGGTGCCTCCCGAAAACGTTGCCAGGCTCAGCCCCTGAGCAAAATAGAATTACAAAATTTGGTTACAGTACGAAGAAGAATAGATAGGGAAGGTGGCCAAGTTCCGTGAAACTGCGTCAAAACCCCTGGAATTCGCAAACAAAAAACCCATGGGGGGCTGATTCAGTCCCTCTGCCAGGAATGGGGTTAAACGATGATAATTCAGAAAACAAGTGTTACTATGCCTCTAGCAAAGAATCGCTCCAGACGAGGTCCGGTCTAAGATTCAGGTGAAGTTTGCCGAGAAAGTCCTCGCTTGGACTGCTGTGTTCGAGAAGCGTGAAGTGCCCAAGTTTTCACAATGAAACAATGCGTGGACGGGGAATTTTGTAGGACCAAATGTATCCCACTAATTAAGATCACTCGAAACAAGCGCTCAAGGCAGGAGGCCGCCTTTTGGCCAGCCTTGGCGACATTGCACTGCACAGCAGATGTCCAAAACGAGCTCAATCTTTGTCTTAAAATGTTTTTTGCCATGAAGTCCGACAATCCATTAGCCGTTCCACAGTCCATCTCTATTTAAATCTTACACAGATGCAAGCCTCTATATATACACACACACTGACGTGTATACACACACACACACACACATATATATATATATATATATATATAGCTATATATATATGTACATATATATATATATATATATATATCATGTTTTCCACAAAATAATATCATAACATAATCAGGGACTTGCCCTTCACCGTTCTGGGGATTTTGAAAAATTCACATGCTCTCAGGGCTCAGACTGACCTGATCTGACCTTTTAAAATGTTCTCCTTCTTTTCCATCAAACAAACTTTGTATGGCCGCAAACGATAAAAACTACTCCCAAACATTCTTTTTACATGAGAAACAAAACAATGCTGCTTTTTTTTACCTGGACATTTTTCAAAAATGTCGAGGCCGTTAATCTCAGGATACCTGAACTTTCGGCCTTTTTTACATTTGCTATTGTGATTGTGGGTCTGGTTCGACGGTTTGGAAGCTTGAAAACATCCCCTGGCATACCTTTTGACCTGTGACCTGGGGTCAGGTTGCGTTTCATACCTAATTTACAGACACACGGAGGAATATAACTCATTGTTTTACAGTCTTGGAATGTTTGAAGATAGTCATATGTGATTCGGAAGCGCTAATACATGGTAAGAACTCCCTCGCAAAAGGTGACCAGACCTCATTTGACCTAGACTCACATGATTTGAGCCTTTGAACTATTTTACTTGTTTTCGATGCGAGCGCACTTTGTATACGATTTGTTCTATTTGACAAATGAAACAATTCTGCTTTGTATGGTCGCAGCTGATAAGAACTACAGGCATCCTTTCATTGCGTATGGTTTATATTGCCCCAGCCCTGTGTTTTTGGTCTTCAGAATAAAAACCCTTTGACGTCGTGAAACTAACTGCCCATCCGGCCGTGCCCGTCGCCTGGTGTCTGTGTGACTTCCATGAAAAAATGTCTAGGCGCACTGGCTTAATGGTGTAGAAAGGATATAATCTGAGCCGAAGTTATGATATTTCATGCTGTGTGGTGTCTGATCGATGTTAACTGCAGCGATGATGCAGCAAATGATGCGACAGGCACTAGAAACTCCCGATGTATACGCGTCACTATCTTGACTTAGGTTGACCTCGTTTTATTTTAATATGGTAGTTGCAGACTTCATATGCGTGCAAGTGGATTCTGGCTTCCATTGGATCCCATGAGACGCAACTTATGGCGCGCTTTTGTGGGCCCAAAACAATTTCTGGCGATACAAATACTTTTGATATACAAATCAACGTTTGCAATCGCATCTTGAACCCTCTAAGTTCGATAAAATGCCAAAAAGGTAAATTACCTGAATTCAGAGTTTTGACATAAGACAAACTTTACCCAAATAAGAACTACAACGGAGGTCACTGATATAACTGGGATTTTGATGTTTAAGATTTAGTAAGACTGAACACTGCAAGACACTTAAAATGTTTGTTATCTGCTTTGGATTTCATCCGGAACGTTATTTCTCCATTTCATGCTTTAGAGGAAGAGGCCATAGGCAAGTGATCTGTACAGTAAAATTTTCGGCGAATGCGTACAAATGTAGGGTTCTCAGCTATGCAGAAATTCGGAGTGAATGAAGCAGTCGTTCTGGAGTAACTTGCAAAATGCCTTCGCGGGGCGTGACCCCTTTTTAATGGCGATGGTTAAACTGAAATGGCGATGTGCAAAGTTAGATCAAGATCAACGGTAAGCCATTAATCTACGCCGTCATCAACATGATCCGCAGTCTGTTTGCTTTTTTAATGTCTTTTGAACGATTTTTGTTCGTTTCTGGCATTTACAGTTCTGTTCCAAAAATTGTCGGAAATTCTAAAGCCGCCTTATTTCGTAAAATCGGGCCGTACATGCTGAGATATTAAGGTTTCAACTCCGTGTCACCGTTCCGCCGCGCGTAGGAAGATGCATAAGCAAGGCAAAGAGAACCGTGGCCTGACGCGATCTCCAATGACTTTCGGGTGTATTTCACTTGGCATTGTATCTTGTACCTATGCAGAGAACGTCTGGACTTGTAACAAACTTCACGTCATGACTTTAGAGTTCCCGTCTCAGAAAACTTTCAGATTTCATTGTTTCCTAAATTTGTCTAAATCTTTGAGGTTTTCCTTCAAAAGTCTTTGGTTTGTAAAGACTGTCTAAGGCTACCAGACACCTTCAACTCTAGTTCCCACAGTCGGCACCGAAGGGAATCGGACAAAGACGTCTAAGAACGCGTAACCGCCTCAAGTACATTAATCGTGCCGAAGTGCCGCTAGATGAATCATATGCGTAAAGTTAAACGATACTTCTTTTTTCTAACTTTAAAATATTTTGCGTCCGCGACAACGTCTGAGCTCTTGCATCCGCCTTACATCAGCTGGTTCTCTGAACTCCGTGCGTTCTCACGCCCGTTCATTAGGCTAATGCCTAGTCTCTCCAGAAAATTCGGATTGCGAAACGCCTTTTAACTGGTTGTATCTAATTGCACTATCCCCTTTCATCATTTGCGGTCGTAGGTAGTATATCAGCAGGACAGGTTTTTGCTAAGAGCTAGATCTGTTTCGGCTCAACACGTGGAGGACCTCGTGATGTTCGTGCCGTAGTGAAGTGCTAGTGCTGTGAGTGGTCAGTGTTTGACGTCATGAATATTGGTAGTGACAGTGGAAAGTCTGTGTGTCTGAAGAACAAACGAAGAACTGGCGAGGAGAATTTGTGGAAAGAGACGTACTGAAGAAGAGGAATATTGGCACAAACGAGGTCGTCAACATGCCATCAAACCATCATGCCAAGCAGGAAACTGTGCTACAGAACTGCATTCGAGTTCTAAGTTACCAAAACGCCAAAAAATGACGGTCGCCAAAGCCACAAAATATGCCATAACATACCTTCGTTTGACCTGACCTGACTGAAGATGTGTCGTGCAAAGTGAGCCAAATAAGGTTGTTTGACAAAGTTTAAGAACATGGCTATGAACTGATGCCGATTTCAGCCCTGAATCACCATTAGTTTAAGTTCTAGAAAGGGGTAACATTGCCCTCCCCCCACCATGTCAGCGTGTTCGGGCAGGTGAGCCATGACGGGCCGGATAAATTATTTGCATTATCAGGAACAAATAGAACACAAAGGATTAAACCTGGACAGGAGGGTATTCTGCGACTTTACCGTGAATCGAGCTGAATGCAGACATACTTCCATAGTCCTCCTCGGGTTCTGTCATTGTAGGAAATTATGCCAACAATTTTCTTTCCGAGCTTCGCACACAAGTATCATTTCGGCAAGTAGCTAGACAAACAAAATGTGTGTGTGGGGAGGAAGGGAAGGGGCACATCAGCCCATCGTTGCCTTTCCTTCCTTCTTCCACGGAAGGAGTACAGCAGTGCCAAGGTGCCTGTCTCATCCCGTCGCCTATTGCCGTTTATGGTTGCCAATTTCCGAGCATTCAAGCGCAGGCGTTTCCTCTTTTCACAGATGAGCTATTCGGCAGATATTCTCTGCCACTTTCCTCGCTTCTTTCCCGTTAGAAATCGGTAGACTCGGCGGAAAATGGCGCCAACTCGAAACATCACGCGCTCACCCACGGTGTTATATTAGATGGATTTTCCTCCTGCTATTCTGGCGACCGTTTTCATCCTATCTTTTCCAAGTTGCTTTCCATGCAGTGGTCCGTCACTAAGAATTCCAATAAGCTGTGGCGGGCGAAGCCTGGGGCGGTCGAGCCCGTCCACCGTCTGGCAGCAGGCCCGCAGCGAGCCAGGAGACGGTCTGCTTCCGACTGGGCAACCGCGCCCTCGGCCCACCTGGCCGGCCGGGTCGCACGGTAACAATGAGCTGTCCGCATCTTTCCGCGTGGTCTTTGTCGGAACGGGGCAGATGACTAGAGCAATACCAGGTTTTGCAGAAAAATGTGATACGTTCGTGCTGTTTTGCAGACTTTCAAATTCCGTTTCAATTACCAGAGCATCGAAAAATGTAAGGTAAGAAAAGACAATACGATTCAGAGACATCTTTGATGATCTCTGTTTCACCGAAGAACGAACATAACGGTCATGATGAATACAATAGCGCCAGAGCTTTACAAAATGATTAGTGTTTTCTTTAACCGTATTTCTCATTTGGGACTTCAGAAGATCCTCTTCCGGTTTCTTGCCTGCCATTTCCAGGATTTATGAATTAACTTCATAAAGATTTCTGACCTTTTCTACTTATTCTTTCTACGTATTATAATGAATTTTCATCATTTTTCCTTGCCAAAGGTCGGAACCAAGCAGCGTTCTTGGGAGGCATCTTTGGTCATTTTTGGCAACGTTGAATGTAAAAAAAAATGACTGCCATAATCATATTATATATATATATATATATATATATATATATTCCAGAAACAACTTTTTTTGCTAATCTGAGATAATTCGTTTACAAGGTGAGGCCAAGGTCAAAGTCAGAATCTGGTTTTATGCGTATGGCTTTCTGATTAATTTTTAAAATAAGAAATGCAGAATCCATATGATTTAGCAGAGTGTATTATAATTGCCTTTTTAAGTTTCAGCCCGATGTCAGGTCGGGTCACGGAGTTATGACCTAAAATGTTCAAACGCGTATCCGTTATCACGAGGGCCATAGATAAGAATTTTAAAAACAGTCAGTTCAGTTGATTGTAATAGTTTTCATACACTATGGAATGGTCTGAAAGCCATTTCGTGTGACTCTGAGGTCATATTTGGGGCCAAAGTTCATTAGCTGATCTGATGAACATGCGAACGTGAAAGTTTCCCCTTTTCCATGTCCCCGGCGCTGCGTATGCCAGAAATAAACAATGTAAGACCATTTGTACTTGTACAACGTGACTGGTAGAAATAAAAATATAGGTTTTGTGTTAATTCAGTTTATCATAAAACGCTTCTGTTTTCAAAGCCATGTAACGGCCTCTGAATTTTCTCAAAATTCCAAACATATGGGACAATGGGAAAGGCGTCATCGATTAGTTCTTCATTCATGCCATTTGCATCAAGATCGAATCATACGCAAGGGAGTTAGAACAATTCAGAAATTATTCCCGTGGATTAACACGAGGGTTAACACATGTCCAGGTGGGGTTCCACTGCACCTCTTTTTCGAAATAGATGCGAGACAGTGCGACGTTGCCTCAACAGACTTTGCACACACATACAAAATTACATGAGGGATTTTTTAGTGAAAAAATGTCAAGGTCTTCCAAGATGTCCCAGCTAGAGTGGGTCAAACTAAGACCGTGTGTTCAGAAATTGCCACTTGTAAGGTAAACTTCAAACTGCAGCCACAGACGGAGTTTTGAAGGCAGCATTTCAAACTTTGCATTAGTGCGCAGATTATTAACTTAAAAATGAGGTAATAGCGTGCTGATCCAAGATCAGTTCACGAGGCCCGGCCAAGGCCCAAAACCAGAACCTTATTTACAAACACAGAACTTCCGTGTTAATCACTCCCACCAAAAAGCAGGAGGTCAAAGGCCACCTCATCGTCTACAGATGTACCAAGGTTCAGGTCGACATCAGATCAGGTCACGGAGAGATTACCGAAAATGTGCTAGTGCGTGCCCGTTTTTGTAGAGACCAAACAATGAAATAACACCAGTTTCTTGTTTACGCGTAATTCAAGACTAAAACGATATGCAACAATGCCTCGGTACCCAACACATGTTTATATCATTCTGGCCTCTTCTAGGTCATCTGAGGTTACTGATATGGAATGAACTTTATGATTTTGGTAAAACCTGCTCCAAAAGAAATGTGATCTAGGGCATTTTTGTGCCGACTTCAAATTCACCGCCCAAAACTACCTAAATATCGTTCACGTTGGGGTAAAAAGATGTCAAGGAGAAAAGAATCAGATGAGTTCTGACTTCGGTTCAGCATTCCGCGCTACGTCCGCGTACTATTCTGAGGAAAGTCTTGCGGTAAAATTGTACTGGATGATGGTTCGTGGTTTTCGTTATTTCGATGTGACTATGTCGGTAACCTAGGTTGGTCCCACATGGCCTCCGGGACCTTTGTGGCAGCCATTTGACCTGTGAAGTGCTTTGGGTCGTCAAATTCGAACTCAGCGCCAAAATCTACTCAAGAAGACCGACAAAGTTGATGACACTTCGTGAAATTATAACCACATGGCTGAAGTTGAGATAAAGTAAAATTTTATCCAGAGGTACTGAAGCCATCGTCCCAAATTATACTCCACTTATTGTAGTTTCGTGTGCCCTGCAAATGGTTCTCGAGGTGCAAGCGAAAGTCCTGCGAGCCATAGCAAATTTGACCCTCCTTGACCTCATTTTAACTTGAAGGTCACACTATACAAACATCTAACCTCTACATGAGGAAGCTCTTTTAATACTGCACCTACCCCGTGGATGTAGTGGTTCCAGCCCGCTAATTTTTTATGTCTTAGGATGAAGTCAAACCGACCCGCTCCTGCCCGAGCGTGTTATATTTCACCGGTGCAAGTGTTAACCTTCACAGAACGGGAAGTTTCCTCCCACATGAGTTTGTTTACCACTGCCGGTGAACGGACAGCATGAGAATTATGAAATTCGCGATATGGAATGTTCGATTTATAACGTTATTCTCGAACTTGCAAGCCGTTTTTCTAAATCTGAGCTATGGTTTTGTTCCTTTCTCAGGACAAGATACGGCGACAGTTTTTGACGCAAGACTGTTTTGACGCATACTAGACAACATGTGAGCTTAACACTCGCCCTATTCGCTATTTGACCACCTTCGATAGTACAGGTAACTTGACCGGTATGATGTCCTTAGCCATTTCCAAACGTGACGTGGAAGAGCAACGGAAGCAAAATACCAGCGGAAACTTGATCTTATCTTTAGCTACAGGACGATACGCAATTTGAGCTTTTTAGGTTACATCGTGATCTTGCAGGCGGCCTCAAATGAGGTAATGTCGGCGGATTTCGGTTTTCATTTCATTTCGGATCCTATGAGACAGAATATATGGGACGCTTTTAAAAGGCACAAAACAGCTCCGGACGACGAATAAAGGCTCAAACTACACTTTGTATGCAAATACACACTTCCGATTATATCATAACCTCGTCGATAAAAGGTTTAAAATGTTAATTCTTTATGCGTGATTTTGACCTAAGATGATCTTCGTCCTGGCAAGGACTGCAGTGCACAGGTCATTACAACTATGGTCAAGTCTCATGCTTAAGAATTAGTAGTGTTTAGTACTGTAAAATATTTAAAGCGTCTATGATCCGATGAGGGCCGTCATCGGGACGTTATTTCTCGGTGACATACCCCCGAAGACTAAGTCATAGGTCTGTGATCTTTCAAGGCATTAACTTCGAATTTTCAAGCATGGTTTCAGGCATGGTATGTTTTTGGGCAAAAAGGTTCAATGCTTAGCTATGCAGTATTCCAAAGCAATTAGAACAGTGGTTCTGAGTTAATTTGAAGAAAACTGTTTGAAGAGGTTTGCACTCATTCTGGTGAGGGTTAAAATGGTCAGTGACCTTTCCCAAGTCAAGAGAAATCTCTTACATTATCTGACTTCAAAACCACTTCAAACCTGTTACAGAGTTGTATGCATGTATGTATGCATTAAAGGCGTCCACGCAGTGGTTGTTCTGCCCTCTCGTGAAAATTGCAAAAACGATGATACCAAGTAACTTTCGGGTGAATTAAAACGCACCGTGTACGAGCACAAACAGGCAGCCGCAGTGTCAATGTTTCAGGTTTTCAAAAAACGACCCGTGCAAGGTGGCACTGGAGGTTGCATTTGGTAGGCGGTTCCAGGCCACTATGGCTCGGTAGAAGGGCTGCTGGGTCACCGCCAGCCGCACGCGAGGCATATGGATACAGGCTTATGTATCCAGGGAATATCATAGGGGTAATTCAACGTTATGTGTGAGTTCTATACGTGGCAAAACAACACATGATTCCATAGAAAAAAAAGTTTTGTATGCTACATTGATAAAAGGAATAACTTTATCGTGCGAACAGAAATAGGAGTCAAGGGCGGAGCCAGGTAAAGCAGTTCGGAAGGCTCAAATTTTCATCCACACCTACCAATAATTTATGTTCCTGATTTCAACCCAATTGTGGCATTTATGAAACATGTATACGTAACATGTTTTTTATATGCATTGGCATAGATGAATCCGGGAAGAATAAAACAGAACATTACAGCTATGGTTTAGTTTCATAAATGCATCATTTGCACCTTCAGCAGGTTACAGCTTGGTACTATTTTACTATTGCAGGTACTATTTTGGTTTCTGGAAGCGGCCATTGGTGGTTCTCCGATATTGTAACTACCATCTTGCGCAAAAGTACTGAAACTGGCTGAGCCAAACGGGCAAAGCTGAGTAAAAAATAACGCACAAGGTGATGGATAACCGTTCCTTCTCCCATTTTTGAGATCCCGAGCACATCAATGCCCCCAAAATTACTTCTTGTCACATCCTGAGATTAACTAAAAGCCAAAAAAGAGATAAGATTGTCAAAGAAAGTGTTTGCATTATAGTATGCCACAAGTCTACAACCAGTCGTTTGGCGTTTTTTTCTTTCCTAAAGGGGCCACTGACCATTGTGCTGTACTTGGGCACATGTGAATAATTTATACTATAAGTTTTCGTTTAAGCCCTCTTCCGCTGGAATTTGTCCAGTACATCGGCAGATCTCAGGGGTGTGCGGTACGGAATCGGCTTTCCCCGCATGTTCAAGCAAAGTCCACCTCATAATACTGGGGAAAATAGGGGGAAGGTGTTTTATTGTCTCAGACATGCGGATGATTTTCCATCTGAACGCATGCCTGTGTTTAGGTAGGCATTGAGATTTAGGTTCAGTTCATGACGATATTCCGGTCATCGGTCGCCGACCACTGACAACGATGTTTTTACCCAAAAATGGTAAGTGTTCGGCGGTAGAGCGCATCAGACTCGATAGCAGTTGTCCTGTGCTCTTCTTCCGGGCGAGACAGCTTTCCCTGACGTTTTTATGTCTGCAAGTTTCTGCCCTTTCATTATTACCCTCGCACATACGCTGGGGGTTTCCCGGGGCATGATGAGGAGCGCGGCTCGTTGTGGGTGCAGGTGAACATGAGACGTGGTCAGCCTCGGCTCGGCTGACCACTTAAGTCATGCTCCCTCATTTGCCTTGCTGCGCGCCGGACTCGTAATGGTAAACAGGGCGGTTAATTTGGCCGGGAGCGCGGGCCGGAATTGTGTACGGAGCCGCACGCGGGAAGGACAGCGCTGCCGCCTATCACGATCACGAACCTATCTGGCCAGGACTACCGGTCCGGCCGGAGAAGGCGGACCTGTAGGAGGAGAGAGAATCCGGGGCGGGGAGGGAAGAGGCAGGAGCAGGGAGGGGGAAAGGCCGGAGTAGGGAGGGGGATCGGAATGGGGAGGGGAAGACGCTGGGAAGGGGAGGGGAGAGGCTGTAACCGAGAGTGGGAAACAGAGAGAGAGCGGGAGGGAGAGAGGGGGGGAGAGTAGCAGGAAAAAAGTGGGGTTGGAGAGACCGGAGAGAGCTGAAGCGGAGAGGAAGCACGGCGTGCCTGCTAAACGACGTCCTGCTGCATTGTAAGGAAACAAAACGCAGTCGAAATGACCAGGATTTGGTGCGCTTTTAGTCACAGCTTAAATCAGTTTGGGTTTTCGGCCAGACAATGACATTTCTCGAACACTGCAAGAACCACCAGTGTTCTGTTGTAGAACTGTTAGGTGCTAGCAGAACCGAGGGGTCTTCACGGGGGAGCCGACTGCTCGTGCGGCATTACCGGTGGCCGCTGCCGAACCTCAGCCTCTATCCTGTGCTACTGTTCTGGTCTCTGCCCTGTGCTGTTGCGCTGTGCGGCAGAGGTTTTCTGCTTTGGTGGGCCGGTGTGCTGGGCTGCCGTCTTGCCGGGCGTTGCTGCGGCGCGCGGTGTTGAGCTGTTGCTGTGTATTGATAGCCTGGTTGGATCTGGTCGGCGGTTCCATGCTGGCTTCCTATGCTGCTGGCCTGGTCTGGTCGGCGGTTTTATGCTACCGCTGCCGTGTACTGCTGGTCTAGCCTGGTCAGTGGTTTCATGCTGCCGCTGCCGTGTACCACTGGTCTGGTCTGGTCGGTGGTTTCATGTTGTCGCTGCCGTGTTCCGCTGCTCTGGTCTAGCGGCCGTTCCATGCTGCCGCTGCCGTGTACCGCTGGTTTGGTCTGGCCGGCCGTTCCAAGCTGCCGCTGAACTGTACTGCTGGTCTAGTCTGGTCAGTGGTTTCATGCTGCTGCTGCCGTGTACCACTGGTCTGGTCTGGTCAGTGGTTTCATGCCGTCGCTGCCGTGTACCGCTGGTCTGGTCTGGTCGGTGGTTTCATGCTGCCGTTGCCGTGTACTGTTGGTCTGGTCTGGCGGCCGGTCCATGCTGTCGCTGCCGTGTACCGGTGGTCTCGTCTGGCGGCCGGTCCATGCTGTCGCCGCCGTGTACCGCTGGTCTGGTCTGGCGGCCGGTCCATGCTGTCGCTGCCGTGTGCCGCTGGTCTCGTCTGGCGGCCGGTCCATGCTGTCGCTGCCGTGTACCGCTGGTCTCGTCTGGCGGCCGGTCCATGCTGTCGCCGCCGTGTACCGCTGGTCCGGTCTGGCGGCCGGTCCATGCTGCCGCTGCCGTGTACCGCTGGTCCGGTCTGGCGGCCGGTCCATGCTGTCGCTGCCGTGTTCCGCTGGTCCGGTCTGGCGGCCGGTCCATGCTGTCGCTGCCGTGTACCGCTGGTCTCGTCTGGCGGCCGGTTCATGCTGTCGCCGCCGTGTACCGCTGGTCCGGTCTGGCGGCCGGTCCATGCTGCCGCTGCCGTGTACCGCTGGTCCGGTCTGGCGGCCGGTCCATGCTGTCGCTGCCGTGTTCCGCTGGTCCGGTCTGGCGGCCGGTCCATGCTGTCGCTGCCGTGTACCGCTGGTCTCGTCTGGCGGCCGGTTCATGCTGTCGCCGCCGTGTACCGCTGGTCCGGTCTGGCGGCCGGTCCATGCTGCCGCTGCCGTGTACCGCTGGTCCGGTCTGGCGGCCGGTCCATGCTGTCGCTGCCGTGTTCCGCTGGTCCGGTCTGGCGGCCGGTCCATGCTGTCGCTGCCGTGTACCGCTGGTCTCGTCTGGCGGCCGGTTCATGCTGTCGCCGCCGTGTACCGCTGGTCCGGTCTGGCGGCCGGTCCATGCTGCCGCTGCCGTGTACCGCTGGTCCGGTCTGGCGGCCGGTCCATGCTGTCGCTGCCGTGTTCCGCTGGTCCGGTCTGGCGGCCGGTCCATGCTGCCGCTGCCGTGTTCCGCTGGTCCGGT
This sequence comes from Capitulum mitella, assembly GCA_030062745.1. Taxonomy (NCBI): domain Eukaryota; kingdom Metazoa; phylum Arthropoda; class Thecostraca; order Pollicipedomorpha; family Pollicipedidae; genus Capitulum; species Capitulum mitella. Next base: position 20,827,438 of record CP099839.1, read on the forward strand.
CTGGCGGCCGGTTCATGCTGTCGCTGTCTGCGCACATGTGTCGCCCGGCCCTCGCCGATTGTCATCGTAAAGCGCGGCCGAGACACGCCGACCGGTCTATTTCTGAGTTACAAAAGAAATATCCCACATAGCCGGCGTGGCTGGGGAGCAAGGAGGCACATACCTCGGAGGTGGCGCGGCCACATAAATCGAGGGGCGCACGGCGGAATGCGCCGACCAGCCCACTGGCGGCCACCGACTCACCATACCCCTGGTTAGAGAAAGAAACTTAGTTGGCGTCACGGTCCTTGGCCCCCAAAGCCGGTTCGCTCCGTTCCATGCCAGCACTGCGACCGGCCTTCCTGTATACCCCCCTACACCCGCTCTCCGAGGTGGCTACAGCTCAGGACTCACCGGATCACCGCCCGTCCGGGCCCTTTCCTCCAGAGACTGTCGTGAGGGGAAACACCCGGCCTCCTGCCGATAGCCGACGGTGAGAGACAGTGAGCAAGCTCTCACCGGTTGACCGGCCCGGCGCCAGCCAGAGGAACGGGGCAGCATCTGTTAACACCAGCTGATCTGAAGCTCGCGACAAACAGTGGAATACAACTACGCGATGGCTTCACCAACAGCGGCGGTGTGACGCGAAGAAACAGTGAGGCCACCGATGGCGGCTTGGCCGACTGGATGCAAGACGGGGCGGTGAGGGAATTCGGCTCATGCCGACCGTTTCGAAGCAGCTCTGACGAACAGGCGATGACGGGAGGACGACGGGAACCAGACAAAGAATTATTCCAATTAATTCCATGCTGAAACTATGGAGAGAAAGTACCAAAGAAGAAAGATGGGTTTAAAGCACTGCTAAGAATTGAAAGAAGGGCAACTAGAAAAGGTAGAGAGGTTCAGCTGAACTGACCTCACAAATGCAGTTAAAATATAACAGACGATGATGACGGAAATCATTAAACACCAAATCGTACAGAGAAAGCCACATACAGTTTGGAAAATGAATAAGAGGACCTGAATGCTCAGACCAACTCGGTGTCTGTGGCACCACGATACACTCAGGCCAGCTGCAGCCGCTGTCAGGCACGTCATTATTGCCAGCTGGATTTGATATCAGACACGTCAGCGAAGGCAGATTCGCCCAATAGCAGTGCTGTATCATCAGTTTAAGTATATCATAATGTATCAGTTTATCCCAATCTCCGTGCAATATCAGTGCACCCAATATCAGTCCATCACTGCTGCCAAATACGCCCGCTGTCAGGAATGTCGGTGCTGCCAGACACACACAATATTACGGACGCTAGAGCTGCCAAATGTACCCAATATTGGGGACGTCACTGCTGCCAAATGCACCCGCTGTCAAGTACGTCAGTGTTGTCAGCCGCACTTGATACCAGGCACGTGAGTGCTGCCAGCTCCACTCGCTGCGAGATATGCCAGCATTTCACGTTAGTTCCGCGACAGACGGAACGACCCAACGGCATGAAATCGGCGACAGTCATGGCTCGTCAGTCTAGACGCGTTGCGACGAATTCGTTAGCTCCGCTATCACTGTGTCCCGAGAGCGAGGTCAGAACTTCAGTTTCCGGAGCTGGCAGACCGCTTGCTCTAACTCTGAGGAGAGCTTTCGAATATCATTAATGCACTGAGCCGAGTGGAAAGTCTTGCATTCTGGATTCCAATGACTGTAACGCTGAAAAAACTCAGATGTCATGATGGATCACTTGAAGGATTAACGACTCTGCTAGGAGCCGTCTCCGCGTCGTCTCGCCATGGGGATTCCATATCACATTTTGTGTTATTTTCGTTATCCAGCGGCGACTAGGGGGAGAGGGTTGTTGACAGCCCTCTGAGGTTTTTCAGACAATGCGAGAGGACGAATAAGTGTAACGCCACGAACTCTTTACGACCTTTTCCTCATACGTCATCCTATTTTGGAAACTGACAAGATGTTTTGCAACGCTTTGATTTTCAGGTGATGCAGACATTCAATTCGCGTATAATAAGGGGAGTCGCGTTTTAAGTGTCCAATAGATGGCGCGCCGGTCACAGCATGTATGTGCGGCTGCCGACCTTTGTGTAGGATGATGTGATGAGCTGTCTCGGCAGACGGTGGGGTGACGTGTGGTGGCGACTTCTCGGCGGACATTTGGCCTTTTATGGGGCATGTTGATGATTGTCGACGTTGCTGGTAGGGAGGGAAAGCAATGCTCAAGGCATATCACAGAATGCAGTGTTCCCGAGAAAAGAGAGCTGAGATGCCGATTTCTGTAAATGATTGGGGGGCTCAGCCGAGGGCCCGACAATATAATCTTCCCCCAATGTGGGCTTCTCAACGGAATTTATCCCAATTTGTCGTGACCAACGGAAATTTTTAAGTTTTTTTGTTGCTATTTGTCAAATGAAAAATCGTATTTATCCCGATGTATACAGGTACGTATATCGAAAGAAGATAGAAAGATAAACAGATGCAACGCTTTAGGCCTTATTCTTTGCTTTCTGCCTATCTCTTATCTGTTGCGGCCGTTCTTCTCGTTATTATTACTCATTTCTCTTTAAAACCGGCAGGAAATATTGCGGGACCCAAACCAACATTGGATGGGCCCAAATCAACATTGGGTGGGCCAGGGCCGTCTCAAAAGAATACGAATCGGCACCAGTCATCATGCCAGTGTTTATTCAGATGCACTAGTTTCAACAGGGGTGCCGTTTTATGTAAATGATTGGGAGGGCCCAGCCGAGGTGCCCAACAACCAAACCCCCTCCCCCCACGTGAATTTCTCAACGGATTTAGACCACTTTATTTTGACCGACAGCGGTTTTTAGTTTTCCTGTGTTTTGCACTTCTACCCAATTTTAAATCGGAGCATACTATACAACAGCGATTTTTAGTTTTCCTGTGTTTTTTTTTAGTTTTCGTGTGTTTCCTGCACTTATACCCAATTTTAAATCGGAGCATACTATATATATATATATATATATATATATATATATATATAGTGTTATGTTATATATATATATGTAAATATATACAGAATATGTATAAATGTAGTATATATATAACAAAAAGGTTACATTTTTGTAACCTGTTTCCACTGTCCCAACACAGCATTTTCTTTAGTAGAGGCTTGCACGTCGGGAGCAAATGGAAACTCAGCGATTTATCCTTCCGTGGGTGTCCAAGGGCGGGGAATACATGGACGTGGGGAGGGCAGCTGTCCCTTCTAATTTTTTTTTTAAATTCAACATTAACCCTTTGGGCGCTGACTGGAAAGAATTGATCCAAAATGCTTCTCTTCCTCCCCCCACAACTGTGGAGAGGTTCTCACACGCCTGCTAGCTACACTGTGAAACACAGCAACTTTCTTGTCTTTGTCCTCGACCTGCATAGGCAATTCTTTGTTTTCTAAAGAGAATTCATATGATCGCTGATCCGACGCCAATCATCCTACATAGTTTACGCGGGTGGTCGCTAGAGGCGCTACTATCGACTTAAATCACGAATTGTCATTTCGCAGCGTATCACTGACTTCCAACCATTAGCCTGATGTCAGGTCACCAATAACTGGTATAAGCCAAAATGCACCGCCGCCATAATCGGTGCTGAATGACTTAGAGAGGAAAAAAGTTAACACTGGCTCGCAGAGCTGCTGGAAATACTAACAATCAAAAAACTTGGAAAGATTGCATACTTTGGAAATTAACGAACTCTCATGAATAAAGCTCAGCCAGTTGCGTACATTGATAACTAATTAACTGTTTAAAAATTTTAACATGAAAGACCATAACACGGATCATCAATATCAAGTCAGTCAACTGGAAGGGATCATTTCACCAAAATATAGGACCGCCAAAATAAGTGCCAGTTACTCTCGCATTACCGTCGGCGTCCGCGTCAAACGCACCTTCTTCCTGCCACCTCAAGAACCAATCGCTAGATTTAGCTCATCCAAACGGCGATCGATGGGATCGGACCGTTTGATCGTGTGGCACAATATATACTATAACACACACATATATGCATACATATACTACATTTTTTGATCACTGATGACGCCATAGGTCAGGTCAGACCCCAGAAATTACCCTTTTCACCAGAGTCGCACAATCACAAACAAAAGCAAACCGAGACTGAATTGCCCATGGTTGTATGCCTCAGACAGTTTAACCTCAGATTCTGAAGTCCACCTGACCCAAGGTCTTCAAAGGCCAAGGTCAAAGGCCAGGCCAAATTTGAAGCTCGTGACGGTCATGCAATACATGTTTTCCGGTCCGTTCAACACGGAGATTCTAAAAAAGACACGTTAAAAGAATTCCGTGTATAAAGATAACACTAACATGATGCCCATTACAATGCATACGCAATACTGCAACACGTTGCAAATTCCAACTTTGAGTGTCACGAGCATACTTGTGGTCTCTGCCAGACAGGTATGGACGCCCTTACAAACCAGTTTGGTACACGATGCACAATTTTACAGAATGTCGCATAGCGTTACAGGGGCAAATATCTCCACGCTGTTATCCAGAGCATCAAACGGACTCCAATAACTTATTCGCAAAGCTAGGATATGAATAACACCACTAAAGACATATTGCAAAACTCCTACATTCTTGGAAGAACGTGGTGAACGAACTGGAGTCACGCATGCAATATATCGGATGACAACGCTTTCGTCCATCTGGCCGTATCCAAAAACCATTTTAATTATTTCCTTTTAAATATATTTTCACTGGATTTAGGAAGTGGAATATACGTATTTGGCCTAAGATGACCTAGCACAAGGCCAGATGCGCTGCATATTGCAACCTCAGGTCATGCTGATGTGCAGGGCAAACCGCAGTTATTATGTAGTATAATTTCATCGACAATGAAGGGAAGAAACATAACTGAGTCGAATCGCAAAACATGGTTGCCTTTATGACATCATTTAGACATAACCTAAGATTCTGATGGCAGTCTGCTTGCAGAAACTAGTTGTCCATCGTAGGTAGTTGAAGGACAAAGCCAAAACAATCAGGCACACCATTATGAGCAACAATTTTGCAACCAAGCCACATCATCTGTATTGTGACATGTCAAAAGGTGAATGAATGGTGAAAATCGTAAGAGAGATGTTGATAAAGCAGTAGCCAGCCAGTAACTACAGGGGCACCAGACGCAAATGGGAAAGGGGCCTACGGGGGTCATAGGTGTTCAAACTGGTGGAAGACCCCGCATTTCCTGTGTAAGACTCTGCGCTGCTCGCAAACGTGGCGCTGTTTGACCTTGTTTTCGCACCGTGTCCAACTGACGGGCTCTGTCCACCCCTTACGACACCAGGGCACCCTTTTTATTGCTGATAGGGCACTCGCCCGTGATGCGACGCCGGCGCAGAGATGAAAGCGAGCCCCACTGAATGTCTTCTGAAGTCGGCGGGACAAAATGCAAGGCATAGAGTGGAGACTGGTAATACCAAATTATTGCTCCGGAACACGGCTGGTGGACTGCAGCGAAAAGCCTTGGTGGTGTTTTGCGTCTTAGTGCGTCGGAAAAACCCCGGCTTCAGCCAGCTGTTTAGATAATGACGTGCTTGGCAGCCGGCCGCTCGGCTCTTCTTAGCTATAGTAAAGCCGTCGTGCCGTCACCGCCGCCGGCGCGGTCGATGCTGCACAATTGCTGGTCCGCTTGTTTGCCTTTGGAGACCATCTCCCAGCATTTTTTAGGTACTGACGTGAATTTGGTACACAAGCCATACTTGTCTACATAATGTATGTTCGGGTTCCTGAAAATTTTGGAAATCTTCGGAAATGTCCCGACAAATATATATATATATATATATATATATATATATATATATATATATATATATATTTATGAAATTCATTTGCCTTTCAACCAACTTGACCTACGCTCGGACCATGTTTGACGTCAAGATAGGTTACTCTAGAATACTGTCTTTCATGTAATGTTTGAAAATTGCCAGTAGCTTTGTTCTACGATTTTTAACACGTCTTATAAACATTCATAAATCGCGACAGTCAGATGCGACCGATTTTTGGTCCTCGGCACGAGACGTTTTTTGCTTTGAGGTTCTGCATCTATTTTTTCACCGAATTTCTCTATCGCCATCAGTTGACCACCGGTAATCATACTTTCCGCCACTAGGAGGGTAAGCCACTAGTCCACTAGATGCCAGATGTGTAACCTGGTAAACTGACCAGATTTGTAGGCAAAATCTTTCATATGTAATTAAAATCTCATCAGAATGAGAGATGTGTCAGGAAGTTGTAACATTCATCGGGCGGGCCTCTAGACCCATCTCCGCCGGGCCGTAGGGTTCATGAGAACCACCTCCCTCCAGAACTCGCGAACTACGCGTCCCAACGAAGATGTAAAACCGCCGTTGGAAAGCCCTTTGTGAAATTAGAAAAGTCACCCAGATTTCCTCAGTAAAGTCGATATTAAGGTCACCAGGGTCATCTTAAGTCAAATGATCCTGTTGACTTTTTTAGCAACAAACTTTGATAACCAAGGCTCTAAAGAAATTGACAATGAAAAGAAGGCCTGGTTTACCCATGTGGAGCGAGGAAAGGCATTTGAGGGCAAAATTGGCCATATGAAGAGAAAGCTGGAAATGAAGGGAAAATTATCTCTTTGTAAAGGCAGGAGTAGTAGCGCTTTTTCTGAGTGTACAAGAATGAGTTCTGGTTCGGATACGCCGCAAATATTTGGTACTCATGTAAGGTCTGCAGCTATCATGTTGAGGTTCAAAGAGGTCAACCTAAGTCATGTCATTGATGCCTTTACGTCGGGCGTTTAGGCATATATACGTCTGTCGCGTTATTTGCCGCATTACCATTGGTCAGATGTAATAGAGCATAAAATCCCATAGCACCGGTTCATGCGGTATCCCTTCGACATCAAGAGCACGTCACACTGATTCCGGTCGGCGAGCATGGCCACATTGTAAAAGCTTAATATTGGCTCGAAGTTAATTTTACGATGCAAGAATTCCCTTTTTTGCGACCAAAAATAAGAGGGATATCGCAGAACAAACTATAAAAAGGGCGCATGGGTATAATTCTTATGACTTGGGATCATAGAAAGTGTTTTCGCATGCACACAAACGTGATATTTCAAACGTCAAATTAGGTCGGCGTAGGGCAAACGGGACCACTTCGCCTTGGCAAGCACGTTTTTACCTGATATCAGTGGTTCCGAAACACCAATTAACATACCAAAACTGTAAACCGACGAATTATGTTCGGTTGTTCGGTAAATATTTTGTTTAAAGCGTGACCTGACCTCAAGCCATGTGTCGAGAGGCGCAATTATGTATGTGTGCAAAGGAAGTGAGACGTATATTCGAACCTTAACACGACACGGCCTGGGGGTGCCAAATAGGGTTGGAGATATGACGTCATAAGTGAAACCTTGCATACATGTTTTCACCTCTTCGCGCGGTGGCGCGAACATGCTTCGTTTTTATGATATTCGCGAATATAACGCATGACTTATTTGGACTTACATAGTACACAATCCCCGCAAGCACATGCAACCGTGAAACGTAAAGGTCATGCTAGGTCGCATGCATGATGACAATTGAACTGATTTGCGTGGCGGGTGATGCAAGTGGCTGCCGTTGACCTTCCCCATCGTTTAAGCCAGACAAGTAAATATTTTGCGCCTTTTAGCAAGGCTCGTCAAATGCAATGCAATGTCATGTAAGGTCACGCCGTAGGAACATGTCAAAACGAAATGGAATAGAACATTGTCTGTGGAGGATCGTTCAGCAGCAGCAAAGAGGGATTATTGTTCCTAGTCAGAAAAGAAAATGATTATTTGCATAGACCTGGCTTGGCCTTGACTCAGTCAAATGCAGACAGGGCAGATTTCATTATCATAAGATGTTATTTCAGTTCTTTATTTGACGCAGTTACGAATCCCAGCGAGTAATTACTGCTCTTTGTCAAGAAGAGTAATGCCACCTTATCTGACCAGACCTAGACTGACCTTGACTAGATGAAAAGCAGGCAATGCAAAACGGATCATCAGAAGGTTTTACTTCCGTCCTTTTTGTCATGTGGATCAAAACGACTGGGAGTAAGTATCGATCGTTGGCATGTAAATTAAGAGCATTATTTCACATGGCCATGCCATGATCCGGCATTTTTTAAACATTTTGGCATGTTTATAATGCAGAAGATCGTGACTTTCCGTTTGATACCTATGTGAAGGCTCTAAGACCAGTATTGCCGATGATATGATGTACAGATCAATGCCAGTTTTTCCGACGTCGTGTTATGCGTTTTTTGTGACCCGTGACGACACAGTTACGTGACCAGGGCTAACATGACATTTTCTGAATCACAAGACTGAGAGCTATCGATTGGTGGTAGACAAGTTCAGATCCGACGTTTAGATCCTGAGATAGCAATCTGGGTGCACTTTTTGACAACCCCCAGTCGGTTGCGGGTACAAAAACACATCAGGCGGTGCCGGTTTAAAACCGCCGAAACTGACCCGCAATATCAATAGCAAACGCAAAATGGCCGGAAGCTTAGGTGACGAAAGGTCAGTGACCTAGCAAGTTCAGAACAACACGAGATGGTAAAGTTGCTTCACTTGCCATATTCTATCAACATGGAAGGTTTCATGTTAATCCATGCATTTCACAAAAAACTATGCGACTTTAATTTCCTGGGAACGTGATCCTATCTCACCTGTGCTAGGTCCATTACCTGAGGTGACTTGAGGACAAAATTTATCCAAGATGTAAAAATGATGCATGCAATGTACCCCAAGCTCAAATCTTCGCATCGTTCCGTTTTCTGGCTAACCTTGAAAAATCGGAAGGGGTTCTCTTGAACCTCTTCCTGCCGGCCCGGCGAAGGATGACATGTCTGGGGGATTTACAGAATTATGGACAACTTGTAGGGGTTTTGTCACCAAGAACATCTACTGATGTTAACCATGCATGTTCTCTTCCAGCTCACTTGGTCGCATCATGTCACCGAACATGCGACCCAAACGATGCTCTGGCTACTGCAGTGGATGAAGAGTATGACTGGTCAACACAAATAGTTGTCGACTGTGTTGATTCTAGCCAGAGGCAGGGTCTACGTGCTCTGCTGCGGTGTACCTGGGCGATGGTTTCGCGGCGCAAACCTTTACTGGTTAAAGGTGCCCACTGCTGGCAATTCTGGCATCCGGCGCAGCCCTATTGCTGCGAGGGCCGTCCCTCGGCTGCCGTAACGAGAAACTTCTCCGTGCATTGCGGCCAGGCGTAACGGAATTTGTGTTGATTATCTGGCGCCACTGCGTTTCCAGCTATCTATTAGTGGGAATCTGTGCCTGGCCTTTTGCCAAAAACCAGGCAGGACAGTGTGACGCCGTCTGGTCGCTGGCAGCGTACCCTCGCAATCGTCCTGCTCTCGGCCACACTCCTGGTACAGCAGGCTGTGCCAGGCCGCAGCCCTGGGGGTACACAGCAGGCTGCGCTTCGTACTCAGCCGCACTCCTGGGGCAAACAGCGGGTTTTGCTCGATACCCCTGGGGCACACAGCAGGCAGTGCTCGGCACCGCGCCTGAGGTCATAGTAAAGGCGCATCTGCGATCCAAGGCGATGGCATTAGTGGCTAATGAGATCAATACGTTCGCCGCTTACCGCAGCCCAGATGCGCACTTCGGATGCGCTCCCCAGGCCATTTGCCGAGCGGCGCAGCTAATGGGAATTCTTCACGAGGGCAAAAAGGCGGACTTGCTCCAGGCACAATTTTCCCTGTTCATTTTCGGTTCCCTGAAGACATGGCTGTCGTGCAATATGTACGTCTATCGCACTCAAGTGTTTTTACAGGATGCGTCGTTGTTTGTCGGCCCTCGTCGGAAGAGCGGGTAGTTGCCACCTCCTGAGAGCTTTTGCCAGGTTGCCGGCGAATGATTTGAGTCAATGGCTTGAAATCTGCAACATTTGGCGAGATTTTATTATCTTTTTTTCGTGTATTTTCAAAGTAAAATTATTACCAAGCGATGCCAAGTTGCCGAGATAGAGCACCATTTTCGAGGGACTGCAAGCCGTTTTTCTACATCTAAACTACATTTTAGTTTCCTCTTCAGGAATACAACGAGACTGAAAGCAGTTTTCGACGGAGTGCTGTTTAACCCGCCCCCGACTGGGGGGGGGGGCAGTTGACAACCCCCCCCTGAGGTTTTTCTGGGATTGCGAGAGAATCAACAAACACAGAGTCACAAAACTTTTTTTTTGCTTCATCATTTTTACATCTTGTGTCAAAATTGTGACTTCAGGTCAGAGCAGGTGCCTGACCTAGCCCAAGTCAAACAGACCTATGTCCAAAAAAGTTTAGCGCCTTCTAACTTTTTCGCAAAACAAGATATCTTTATAATACTTTCAGGGATTAGTGATCCTGATAGTTGCAACAAATCCCCTATCTCAGATTTTCCGGAATTTTCCGGGTCATTGGCCTAAGCTCAAGCCCATTTTTAAGACATGTCGTCGTTTTTTTTCGGAAATTGACGGAATATTTTATGAAGTTTTAAGCGTGGAGTGAAGCAGACATCTAGTTACCGTCATAGGGCAAAGTATCAATTACTTCCAGCCATTGACCTGAGGCCAGGTCACGAATAACTGTAGTGAGCCAAAATGTACCACCGTCAAAATCGGCGATGAATTACTCAGAATCGGTAGAAAATGGCAGAACTAGCTTGCACAGACGTAAGTAATACCAGGAACCTCAAAAAGTTTGAAAAAGTAGCATATTTTGCAAATAAACAGGCGCTCGAGAATAAAGCCCCGCCAATTGTGTAGATTGGTAACTAATGAATTTTCCCAAAATTTAAGCATGGAAAACCATCACAAGAACTACAAAGATCAATAAAATTTGCATGGATAGGCTTTTTTCGTGAAAATAAAGAAACGCTTAAATTAGTTCCCGTCAGTTTGTTACTGCATACGGCTGCGGCGCACGCCGACAGCCGGCGCGAGAACTGCCGTGTCTATAACTCAATGTTTCAGCGTATATATTGAACAAATCTGGGAAATTAGATATGTATCGACAGCCGGGGAGCTTTACTTGTGCGCTGGTGACTTTACTTATGCGTTATTAGTCGCAGCCCTTGAGATTCAGGCTATTTCTCGGTCTCAGTAGTCGGCTATGAGAAAACATATATAGAGCGTAAATTGCTTACATATTGTCTAAAACTAAAAATGATACCAGTTTCGAGCTCTACTCGTCACAAGCTTTCCAACGGTGTGTTTATTTTTATTGTGCGACCAACTGTTCGCGAGTTAGAAGGGGGCGGCCAACAGTCCCCCTCCAGTCGCGCATGATCGTAACGGACCGACGGTCGTGCGCGGGTTAAACGTTTGTTTGACACCATATCGCTGTTTTAAAGGTCAGTGACTTGCCAAGGTCATATGAGGCTACTGACGACGTGACCCTATAATAGCTCCAAACTGGCTGTAGGGTAGTTTTTGTCCTGTTGTCAGTGCTCACAACGACTTTTACCTCATTCAGTGATTAAGGCTGCATTCGATGTTAGTCAAGCATTATTTTTGGCACTGGTAGCATAACGAGACGTAAGTATGATATCTAACCTATAATTCATCAGACCCAGACTTCGACAGAAAACCAGTCACTGACTACAACGTCTGACCAATTTCGAAACCAGGTCGCCGAAGAAGCATAGTTTGTCTTTGAAACAAATTTCGTTGCAGTGGGTACCGTAGATCCGATAACAGAATACAACGACTAACCAGCTACAAAACGAGGTCGCTATAAAAACAAAGTTTGGCTTGGAAACAAAGTGTATTGCGATGGGTTCAGTGGATCCGAATAAAAGAGACATGATGTTTATTCGATATGTCCTTGACTGACTGAGTTCGTGTGGCCTTGACTGACCTATGTCTGACTGACTGACTGACATGTGTCATTCAGAAGTAGTATGCATACTACCTTCCGCAAAAATTTGTTGAAATCGGTTGATTATATCAGAAGACAGAGTAACAGTAACACACATGTCACCAATGCACGTAATGTTCAGGAGGCCAGCAGCGCGGGTGTTAACACTCGCACGGGTGGCCGGCCAAATGTAACGACGTCCTAGGGTGCGACGTGGCAATTTGAGCCCCCGCCTAAGATTTCGATAACTAACGGCCAAATATTTGCAGGTTAGATGCAGCCCTCTAAGGACTTTCTTGCGTAGACGTTCCACGTTCCTAGAGTGAGATCTTCAACGTCAAATAGAGCCATACTCTGTGCGGGTCGTCAGACGTTCGTTTGTACTGCGAAAATCTGTGTCACAGTGCTAGCATGTATGATCATTTTTTTTCGTCGGGGAAAAAACACTGCAGTATAAGGCGTAAACTATCTGAAGTTTGTCCCAGTACTTTGCTTAACCTGGCACCGCCTGGGAGCTGTCAACCCCCCACGCTGTGAATAGGGTTAACCCTATTCTCGGCGTGCAGGGGGGCTGAATCCACCCTTGCGGGTTTTTTGCTTGCCAATTCCAGAGTTTTTGACGCAGCTTCAAGAAGGTTGGTGGCTTTTCCTAGCTACTAGTTCTTCGTACTGAGACAAAATTTCGACATTCTGTTTTGCACAGGGACGGAGCCAAGTGACGTTGTTTGGGAGGTACCTCAGACCATTTTTGGCCTTGTGGATAATAAAAGCAAAATGACTGCCAAAAATAGCGCTTTTAACATAGAACTTAAAACAATGGATATATAGCTCAACAGTTGGGCAACAAACAAGTACAATTTTGTTCATCTGAGATAACTTTACAAGGTCAGGCCAAGGCCAAAAGTCAAAATTTGCTTTATAGTAATCATTTCGGCGCTTTTTTCAAATGCCAAACCCGGGATACATGTGACGTAGAAGAGTGCTCTTTACCTGTGGACCAAGTTTCAGCTTCGTATCCTGTCTGGTCACGAAAATATGACCTAAAATGCTAGTGCGCGCACTCTGTATCACAATCGCCGTAAAATGGAATTCTGGAATAGAGTGAAATAAAATGGTTGAAAACGTTTCCAGATAGTCTCAAATAAACACGCGATCATTCCAAGTGACTCCAAGGTCACTGAAGGTCATTTAAGGCCAAAGATCATAAGTTGAACTGGAGAACATGTGACCATGACAGTTCCTCCTTTTTCATGTCCCTGACACCGCCTGTCCTACCATTACATAAACACTGTAATACGATTTGTACCTCCTCAGCATAACACGACTAGCAGAAGCCAAAATGTGCTTTTGTCTTTGATACTCATTCATTTGTTGAAAAACTAATCCTCCTATTTCTGAAACCCTGTGAACGCCAACGTATTTTCTCAAAATCTGAAATGCATATACCAATGGTGAAAGTCCCATCCATAACCTTTCGATTCATGGCAGTTTCGCCGAAATTGGTTCATAGACAATAGAGATATAAAAACTCCAAAAGGAGCCGCCCATTTTGATATTTTTCCCCTGTATCCATTCCTTTCATAACTATGAAACCTTTTTAAAGTGTAGTTTCCGCCATGGAAAATCGATTGCCGTTCCTTGTGATGAAATCGGATGTGCAGTTCTTGAGATCTCAGGGGGCCGAAGAATCCCCCCCTGCCGTGAATCGGCCATGCCGCCTAGTCCTCCGGGAATAGGGTTAAAACCAATGTTGCCGATGATGTGTTGTACGAAACGGTGTCAGTTTCTCCGACGTCGTGTTATACGTTTAACGTGACCTTTGACGTCATCAGACATTTGACCAGGGCTAACATGGCATTTTCTGAATTGCAAGACTCAGGGCCATCGATTGGTGGTAGACGAATTCAGATCTGACCGTTAAATCCTGAGATAACAGGGGGTTGCCCTTTTTGACGCTCCCAGGCGGTCGCGGGTACAAAAACACGCCAGGCTGTACCGAGCTAACCTTTGCCGGGCGGGGTGAGGGGTTTCATAGGAACCACTCCAGTTTTCTGAGACTAGCCATTAAACGAAAAGGCGCAGAGATACAAAACTTGGGGTGACTTTTCATGCATCATTTTACTTGCTTTATTTCATTTGAATTAACCCCAGTTCATACCTAGCATGGCAATAATCACGATCCAGACGGCGTTACTAGCCTGCTACCTGCCTGCCTGGTTCGCGAGGCCCATTACTAACTAGCATCGGTGGCGAGAATAGATAAAAAGCGGATGGCGGGAAGTAGTGTGACTCGCAGTGATTTTTGATTGAATGTAGCAACTATAGTATTTAAAGTCACTGGGTCGCACGGGCATGAAAGGGGACTTCTGCCTGCCCATTTGTAGGGGGGCCGCGCAAACTCTGAATGCGGGGTCGGCCGCCCTGGCTGGCGCCGGGCCGGTCCGTGCCGGCGCCCGATGGGCATTGGTGACTGTCGGGTCACCTTGACCGGCGTGGCGCCAATCCGGACATGTGCGGTCCGGATTGGTCGAGACTGATGCCACGTGATGTGCAGCGTCGAGGTCGGGTCGCTGGGTCGCGTGGAACTGGATTGCGGATAATGAATTCGGGCGGAGCGGGCGTGATGTGTTCTGGAGACGAATGAAATAGAGCTGTATCTCGAGAAGTCTAAATAGAAGTCTACGTGTTATAAAGAAGACCACACTTACACTTTAACGAGTAGGGGTAACAAACATTATATAAAACTGAAGTTGCCTGTTGAAAAGAACAAATGTCATCTTTTGCGCGCCATATTTTCGTTAGTGCAACAACTAACGTAACAATGTCAGTCCCGCAAAAGTTCCATCATGTAGGGAATGGAGGAGACGTCACCAAACTTTAGCGAGATAGCAAAACGGTTTGGCTCTCACGCCGAAAAAAACTGGGAAAGGGGGCGAATTGGCACCCCCACGCCTCGCATGAAAATAGGACTAAACCTCATTTTAAGGTAGTTTATGCTACGAAAAGCAATAGTTGTAATGTCTGAATGATTCCCCATGTCCTGATGGCAATACTTCTCCGCTCGGATCCATACCTCCCTCCGGGTTTCATTAATACACGCAAAAATGACAGCAGTGTCCAATCTTACCTGTCTTCACCATATTCCGGGAAAAACACGAGAGACTCTTATAAAGCCCTCGGCAGACGCATCACAGATCGAGGCAAATGACGTCACGAGAGCCAAGACAGGAGGAATGTCAACTTACCCCGTGCCTCGTCTTACCCCACTCTCCTCTAAGCGAATTTGTTTTTTTTTTTGGTCTTCAAAATCCACAACATTGTCACAACGATTTAATTTGAGTCCTTTCAGACGGCAAGAATTCATATAAGTTCAAAGGATACATTGTGCATTACCCTCCTTCTTATGATCTGAGGATTTGTCATTTATAAGTGAGTGAAGTTGACCTTAAAAATACGTGTCCGACATTGGTCTCATTTCCATTCACTTTTGTGAACTTTGTTCGAACTACGATTCATACAATGACGACCAGTAAATAGGTTTTACAAGCACCTTTTTGTGTTTCCTGGCACCACCACTGGGCTTTTTTTTGTTTCGTAACACGTGGAACAGTAGATCGGTTCACCAGGCATAGCTCGATCTTCCCTGCTGCAAAATCGGACAGTTAGGTCCCGAGATATCAGTGGGGAGGGGTAGGATATAAATTTTTCAGATTTATAGAAATTTACGTAAGGCTCCCCTTCGGTTTTCTCTTTGTCATTGGAGGCTTTGTAGAACTTCGCCGAACTCAATGGATTTCCTATCTATGCTTTGTACGCATTACGTGAAATTGGCAGAGCCAGGCCAGGTTTCTGGGAGGCCCTCGGCCCTTTTTTGCCGCTGTGGACGTGAAAAAATGGGTGCCAAAAGCCAAAAGTGCCGTTTTTAAGATATATCTTAAAACTTTACTACTGAATAATTGGCAGCACATACCATATTTTTGTTGGTCTGAGCTCACTTTACAAGGTCGGAATTTAAGATTTGGTTCTATGCATATTTTTGTGATGCAAATTTTCAAAATCTAAAAACGAAATCAGTATGAATAAGGACAGTGTTCTCTACTTGTACTTCTGTTTTTACTCTGATATCATGTCCTAACACGGAGCTATGACCTCAAAGGTCCGCTGGCGTGCCCGATATCACGACTGTCATGGACAGTACATTGAGGAATATGACGGATCGAAATAACAGCAGTCTTTTAAAATATTTCGAAATGAAGCCAAGGGCATTTTCTGTGACAGTGAGATCATTTGGGGTCATTTGAGGTCCAACGCCATAAGCTGGCCGGATGAAAATGCGACCGAGACTATTCCCATTATTTATGTTGCTGGCATCTTCTATGCTAACACTATAAAACAGTGTGCTACGATTTGTACATAAGCATAAAATGATTGGTAAAAGCTAAAAAGAAGTGCTTAACTGTCATCCTAAATCAGTTTGAATTCATCCTTTTTTGAAAACTGATTTAGAAGAATAGTTAAGCATCTTGGAAGGTCTGAGGGCCTCCCAAAAAACTGGTCTGGCTCTGCCAGTGTGACATAATGCGTACAAAGTATAGATAGGAAAGTCCGCTAAGTTTCGCGAAACCCAACAAATCCCGCAAATGACGAAGAGAAAACCAAAAGGGAGCCTTCTGAAGGATTCCCAATGCGACGATAGGGTTCAAAGTGCCCTATAGATTACCTTTCATCGGATCCAATGGAAACAAGAATCCGCCTAAATGATTTCCATTGAGGTCGCCTGTAAGACCGCTGCGTGACCTAAGAGGGTCAAACGAAGGATCATCGTGTAGTGAAAACACCAAGCTAGACGATCGTTTTTGCTTCGTCGCTCATCACCTCAGGTGTAGAAATGACTAGGGCGTCGTGGTCCTTGGTCGTACCATTACTGTACTGTGGTAGGTGGCGAAATAACGAACACTGACGAGGGTTAAATTTAAAAGATTGAAAATATCGATGAGAACTCCTTATTCTAATGATAAGCAAAGAGGCTGAAACGCTAATACATGAACACTTAGGCAAATCTGACGTCTTTTCTAAATAAATCTCTAAGAGCCGTCACCACCAAAGTGAAAAAGTAACACCCATTGTATCTCCCTGAGAACCTCCATCTCCAGCGCCTTTGACACCAGTCAGTGAGTGGCGAGGCGACGTTTGCTACATTCGCCAGTGGCCGGCTTTTTCGACGTCGGCGGGTCATCAGATAAGGCGACGACAGGCTGCGTTTGTGTCGCGCTGAAAGCGACCGGCCTCTTCAGTATCTCGAGTCACAATGGCGTCTTGTCCGGGCGCCGAGCGGACGCCCGAATCGCCGTCGACGCGGCGCCGTGAGCCGGTGCTCGGGGCGCCGCGGGCCGCGTTCTTCACAGAGGGGCTCTCATCCGCGGACCAGCGCAGCAACAAAGGTGGCGCGGCAGCCGACCGGTGGTCGCGCAGTCAACAGTGCGGGACGAACCGAACCGCAGACCCTGCAGAATTGTGCAGAGCTTGGCTCGGGATTCGGAAACGTAAGAAATGCCTTTTTGATTCACTGAGAAACTATTTTAAAGCGAGTCCGAAAACAAAAGCAGTTTTGACAGACTTATCCATACAAGTCTGCGAAAAAACTGTGACCCTCCGGCTTAAATGCACCTAACAACAAAACCAGTCCTGATCAATAAAACAGATGCTACCCAAAACGAAAAGGTCGTAGTCAGTATTTTGTGTTCTATTTTACTTATTCTAAGCTGTTCCAGGCTTCTGGGATAATATATAATCGTAGATACTGTAAAACGATTTCATTTGTAGTGCTGTCCGAGGTAAGCTCAAGAAATGGCGAGGGGAACTTCCCACGTTTCTTTCTGTGTTGTTACCTCCGGCTGTCGAAAGCTAGTGGCATTATATATTCACCACCACTATCCGAACGCCACATTCACGTTGTCGTAAAATAGTTGCCCGGCTCATCGTATATCAGAATTTCACCACTTCACAGCCTGAGTCACATATGCTGTAATCAGGTACTAGTTCCATTTCCTACCGACATGGCTTGACCCTGTTCCTCTGAGGATGTTTGGGACCTGAATTGTATTGAGGAAAGGGCAGATTTCACTCTCTCCCCTTCCTCGAGATCCCACAGTATAACCATTCGATTTGATCGTGTAATGGTGTAAACGAATCTTTCGAATCTGCGCTACGTTTTGATATCTTTGGAATTGCTTTCATTGACGTTCGCAAGGCTAGCGTTCGAGATTAAACGTCGAATAATTAGCATCCCCTCCTTTCTCCAGATCCGCTGAACCATTCTTAACCAAATGTTGTGGAACCTTAGCTCGTATCATGAGCTTGCCTACTGGAAGGTGGGGTTGCCCTAGGTTAGGTCAATGGAGGTAAACCTTGGTCAGTATTTGAAAATTTCGAAGTTGGTCAGAATCGGGTGTAATATAATATTGCAAGTTCTGTATATCCCTTGCACGTTCGTAAGTCATGTGACATACTTAGTTCATTTAAGGTCACCTAAGGCCACCTGTAGTCAACAAAATGGGTGCGCGCAAAGTATGACTGGGACCATTTGGGTAGATCTGGAGAAAAAGAAAAAAAAATGTTGCGTCTTCATTAGCAGACCCTGTATGACCTCAGCTGGCGTGACCTAACTTGCCTTTGTTTTGAAGTTCATGCATTCATCATACGGTGCAAGTTTTCACCCAGTTTCCGAATGGCGCGTTAATAAAATGATGCATTTGCAATATCTGACCTCGGTTCGCCTCAATTCACCGTAATCTGAACTGTTTCGAAGGGGGTACATTCACTGTGCAGAATAACTTCCCACAAGGTTTCGTTGAGATCGGATGAATATATGTGGCGGAAAAAGGCAGAATACTTCATGCTCGTCAGTTCGTTTTGGTTGACCTCGATTGACTCGACCCAGGCTACCTGTGCCTTTGGATTACAACTTTGGTTCACGTAGGCTAAGACCCCACAATGTTTTGTGGCTGGCTGCCTAGCAGAGCCTATTTCGTACGCAATACAGTGGCCGTGCTAAGCCCCGACACGCGTTGCGGCCGTCCGCCGCCGGCAGTGGATCGGCCGCGCGAACGGCCTCCCGACTTCGCCAGGCTGTTATGAAAAGTTATGGACCGATTTTAGAACTTTAAACAAAAAAAAAATACGGACTAGGAGTTGATCAGAAGGCATAGTTTTCGATATGGATGATTGAAGCGCTCTAGAGGTATTATTGCGAGGGTGAGGTGCAAAAATGCGTGAGAGTTAGACAGTTTTTGCCCCCTCCCCTACCACTGCGCCTGCTAAACAAAGACGTGAAGGATAGATATATGGAGAATAAAGACTTTAATGCAATGAATAGTCGAGATTTTACCGAAAAAACGCAACTTGCTAGTAGTTTTCGTGTATATCCTGCTCGCCCATTGTATTGTATTATCCAGTATAATGTAAACACTTGGGCCTCATCAGTGCTGGTGCCCTAATGTTTGGATGGAGGTTAGGGGCATGATCATAGGTCACGGTCACTAATCACATTTTGTAACCTTTGAACTCGTTTGTCTTTGGCTTATGGTTTACAAGTCTCCCGCGGGGAACATGGGTAGGAAGGCACGCTTTTGGGAATCGTGGGCCACTTGCCTTCTGTTTCCTTTGTTACCATTTTTAGATATTTTGACTTTTTCAATGTTTCGCACGGATCGGAGGAGCCTATGACCTCCGTTGCCCCCCCACCCCCATACGCTTTGAATTTGTGACTGGCGACTCGGCGGTTCTTGGGTGACTGAAGCTCTTGTATTATTCTACTTTGATGGGCATATAGCAGGAAACATTACAATCTCCACGCCATGAAATGTCTTGTTTTGCTCAGCAACAGAAGGTATGCAATTTGTAATGTTCAAACAATTTTTCTCGTTTCCAGAATGAAGAAATGGTGACCATGCAACGGCCGACGAGCGCCGCCGCTCGGCCGCACCAGCTGGCGGATGTCATGAAATGTTTTCGAATATAATTAATACAATCTTCAACGTGTCGAGACCTTTTTGATGCAGCATGGCGTCAAACTGATTGAGAAACGCCCACCGGAAATTCGGCATGCTTTACCTAGGGAGCGTGTCCGTAGGTAGTCAAAAGCGGAAGGAGTCTAGGATGTTCAGCAGTGCGAGGGATAATAATATGGCGTGTGTGTCAAAGGATGAGTCCGGGATGGCGTGCAGGATAGCGACAATGTGACACGCACCAGAGCACGGGCGTGGTTCTAAAAAGAAGAATGTTCTCTGGAACGTGCCATCTGTTCTTGTCTGCCCAATATGTACCAGAGAATTGCCAGGGTGCAAGGGGAGTCGTAAACCACATGACAGGCTATAGATTTTGCATGTACGTTATGCATAACGTATGAGTTAAGCTCCAAGAGGCAGGTAAAACTGGGGCTGGAGTATCAAAACGCTGAGAACGAAAAGAGCCAACAGAAGGTTCGGACACCGCCATAGGCGTTGCGTTAGCGCCGTTAATGAAAGGCGCAGTCGTTTGCCTACGCACCATTTAGGACTATGCGGCAGTTTGCAGGCACCAGAATTGTTCGCGCATGTCGGGCTCGAACGGACACGAATTTTAAACAACATGCCAGCACGGTTTTATGTTGCCCTAGAAAAAGACAGCGGAGTGTGTGAATGAATGTTAAAGTCTGGCAGTTCAAAACGATGGATCACATGGAAAGGGAAGGGCACTCCTGTCTACCCATTAGCCCTGTTCCCATGTGGGGGCTTCAGAAGCTTCCTCCGATCTTTTCCCCACCATTTACAGGGTTTTTAAAGGAACTTCATGAAACTTGGTGAATTGCGCTACCTTTTACTACTACGTAAGCCGAATTTTTAAAATTATATTTCACGCAGGGAGCAAGGCCTCGTTTTTCAGGCAGCTAAGGCCATTGTTAGCACTGTTGAAGGTAAAAGAAAAATGATTGCCAAAAATAGAGTTTTTAAGATAAAACCTAAAATTTTATATGCGTATATAGGCAAATAATTTGGCAAACGCAAAGAAATATCTTTGTTAATCTGAGGCATCTTCACAAAGTGAGGTCAAAGTGAAAATCAATAATTTGTTTATAGTTACATATTCTTGACGCTTTTTTGAAAATACGAGTCTGAAATGCAAATGACTTCGTACTTTAGGTTTGGTCACGGAGGTATCACCTAAAATGATCTCGCGAATGTCTTTATCGCGACGGTCACAAGCAGGACTTTTAGAAATAGTCAATTCAAATAACATTACAAATAGTCAGTTCAATTTCCAAACCACCATAAATTGAGCTCAAGGCCATTTCATGCAACTCTGAGGTCATTTTAGGTCATTTAAGGCCAAAGTTGGTAAATCGACCTCATGAACATGCGACCATGGTAGTTCTCCCTTTTTACGTTCCTGGCGCCCTTTATGCCAACATTACACAAATAGTGTAATGCTGTTTGTCTCTCTTAACCCTATTCCCGGAGGGCTAGACGGTATGGCCGATTCCCGGCAGGGGGGGCGGATTCGGCCCCCCCCTGAGATCTCGAGAACTACTTATCCGATTTCATCGCAACAAACGGCAATCGATTTGCCGTCACGTGAACTACATTTTGATAAAAAAGAAATTTTCAAAATTTTGAAATTTGTGGATACAGGGGGCAAAAATGTCAAAATGGGGGGTACTTTTTGACTTCTTATAACTCCGTTGTTTATCGACCGATTTCGATGAAACTGGCATCAATCGAGAGATTATGGATAACGCTTTTACCATGGGTATGCAAATTTGAAATTTTGAGAAAATTCATGGGCGTTCACAGGGTTTCAAAAATAGGGGGATTAGTTTTCTAATAACGAAATGAACAAAAGAGGCCAAAACACTTTTTTAGCTTCTGCTAGTCATGTTATGCTAAAGAAGTACAAATCGCATTACAATGTTTGTATAATGTTAGCATAGGCGGTGCCAGGGACATAAAAAAGGGGGAACTGTCATGGTCACACGTTTCTCAGATCAACTTGTGACCTTTGACCTTAAATGACCTCCAGTGACCTTGGGGTCGCCTGGAATGATGTCGTGTGCATTCAGTATTATCTGTAAACGTTTTTAATCGACTAAATTCACTCTATTCCAAAAAATTCCTTTTTTGGCTTTTGCGATATAGGGTACGTGCACTGACATTTTAGGTCATAGCTCCGTGACCCGACCTGATATCAAGCTGAAACTTGGTACACAAGTAGAGGGCATCGTTCTACGTCATATATATTCCGCGTTTGGCATTTGAAAAAACGGCGCCGAAATTATTGCAAAAAAACAAATTTTGACTTTTGACCTTGACCTGACCTTGTAAAGTGACCTCAGATAAACAAAATTACATATGCACATTGCCCAACTATTTAGCTATATATTCATATAAAGTTTGAAGTTCTATCTTAAAAACTCTGTTTTTGGCAGACATTTTCCTTTTACCCTCAACATGGCCAAAAATGACCTGAGGTGCCTCCCAAAAACGTTGCCTGGCTTCGCCCCTGAGCAAAATAGAATTTCGAAATTTTGTCACGGCGCGTAGAAGGAATAGCTAGGAAAAGTCACCAAGTTTCGTGAAGCTGCGTCAAAAAGCCTGGAATTGGCAAGCAAAAAACCCGAGGGGGGGGGCGGATTCCGCCCCCCCCTGCCGGGAATAGGGTTAAATGTAACGTGACTAGTATAAGCTACAGAAATCTTATAACGTTTATGTCCATTCAGTTTTAATGGGAATATTCCTCCCATTTTCCAATCCCCGTGGACATCTACAAGTTTTCTTACAATTCTAGACGTATTGCTAATGGAAAAAGCCCGATCGATTAGCTCTCGATTCATGCCAGTTGCATTAAAATCGGCTCATAAACTGGAGAGTTATATATGCCGTTCTGAATCCAACCCCTCCAAGATTTTCAAGGCTCACTTTGACGCAAATATAGTTTACTTACACAAATGAGAGACCATGCTCCATGGGGCACGTGTTCACTTTCTGCTGCCCATGAATAAATCTCGTCATGGTCAGCAGGTGATCAAGCGAAGTTCAGTGGCCTCAGATATCACTGAATCGTCATGGGATCATTGCGTGTTTGGTTTAACTACTTGCTTCTTTTACTTTCAAGATGACTCTATGTAATGCAGTTCATGTCATAAAAAATCGTTAATGATTATGTTACTGCCATTTTTTGTTCCAAGAAAAAGTAAGAAATCAGAAACTCATGTTATTCCGTTACTTATGTGCGAAGCATATACGGACCTGCAACAGTCGTGCATTAACCTTCGCCAAGCCGGGGGAGGGGTATTTCGGCGTCCCCCCAGGGCTTTTGGTGATAGAAAAAACTAGCGCACAGCGCGCTGGAATTTTCGGTACCTTTTGTTACATCCCTTGCTCATGTCCTGTAAAGTTTTCATGTTCGGGTCGTGTCAGACCTAGGTCAAGTAAAAGGGGTTAACCTCCGATTTCTACAAACATCGAAGCGCGATCGATCGACCTGAAACTTTCAGGGATAATAGTCGAAGACACTCCTAAGAATTGCGCTGCCCCAAATTTGTTGTCAGCGTTAAGTTCAATGACCTGAGGTCAGTTCAGTTTCCGCTTTATTTCCCTGTTTGTAACGATTTTGAACATTTCCTTCGGTTTGTTAATGCCTGAAATGCATTCTAGGGCCAAGGAAGTCACGAAACACGACAAACAGTATTGGCCCGCGTGAAAGGTCATGAGGTCAGGTCAGGTCACATTTGGGCTGAACTAGCATAAAGGAGTCTAAAACCCCGTTTTAATGATGCCTGAGGTAAAATTAGGCAATAAAGTCGACTACGCGGAACAATATTGTATTACAACGCTTTCAAACTGTGAAACGACCTTAAGTTACCTGAGGTCATACGAGGTTACCGTGATAGAAACTGAAATGCATCCCTGGGCCAAGGAAGTCACGAAACACGACAAATAGTGTAGACCCACAGGAAGGGTTATTAGGTCAGGGCAGGTCACACTTGGGTTGAACTGGAAAACAGGAGACTAAAATCCCGTTTTCAGGATCCTGGCATAAAAATGGGCGCTGAAGTCGATGCTACAGTCCAAAACTGCATCAAGACATTTTTAAGCTTTAAAGTTACCTTAGGTTACCTGAAGTCATGCGAGGTAATCTTGTTAGAAATTGGATTCATAGGTAGATGTCCAGCTTTATCTGATTGGTTTATTTCATGAGTCAATGGCAGATCTAGGCGTAAAAAAACAAAACCCAAATCATGATCATACGGCAGGTCGGGTCATATGATCGACCTTACATAGCATCTTAACGGTTGTGGAACCCAAGGGGTTTTAATCCAAAGGAACTCCATGCCCTTTTGATTGTATTGTTATTCATTTTCGACAGAACATGAAATGCAACAAATAAAACAGATGAATGTTAGGTCAGGCCACAAGGTCAGGCTAGGGACGCTGGGTTACTGGAACTCTAGTTTGTCGGCATGTAAAAAATGTTCGTACAAATTATTTTTACCATTTGGAAGCATAGACGGAAAACAACTCACCAGCGACGTTCAAGAACCTGACAAATATACCGAAATGAAAAATGACATCATGTCAGGTCACAGACGCGGTATGTCATTTAATGCATATCATAAATCTCATGTCACCATAATGCTTCTTTCATTAGCTCTCCTTTACCAGACTCATAATTACTCTAGCTTTTCCAAAGATGGAGCTAGAGGTTTTTCCTTTTTCCCTATTTTATATATACTCTTTCCCATATGATAATATATTATACATATTATACCATATATATTCCTATGTTATATATATACATATATATACATATATGTATATATATATACATATATCTGAAATGTGAGGGATTGAAAACCAAAATATTGCTTTAATTTCCAACAATTTTTGGGTGAAAAATGAAGGCTTTGTAACGCACTAGTGGCGAGCTTTCCGTTGATATAAGTTTCATTTTTCTGCGACGTTCCGTTCGCGAGACAGAGGGGGCGTGAAAGCACCTCCCCCTCCCTGCGGGCTCCGGCCGCCCACGTCAGTGTGTCGTTTGGGAAAGGGTTAACACTGGTAAATATCCGACACATCGGTCAGTGACCAAACCACTTCGACAGATCTACGACAAATGATGAATTTTTGCCGTCTGCGTATGTGATGTTAATCATACAATCGTTAAACCGTGGGTTAATAAATGTTCCAGCACTCACGTTGAGAGCCTCAACCCGTTTCTCTTGATGTTGGTGGTTCTCTGAGCCTGTGTTTTGGGCTTTATTTTGCTTCAGCAGTGTCCTGGCCATTTTCTTCTGTACGTGAATGTTTACATCAGTATATGACGGCAAGCTTTGTATGTTCTTGTGACCAGTTGACCGAGCAACACGCCGAGGGGCATATCCGCCTTCTAGCAGCCATTTTGCTGTTGTTTGTCTCCCGCTGTGGTTCACAAAAATCCTTGTAGTCCAGCCTGCTCTGTCATTGTTGACATCAAATTGTCTAGGGTTTTTCATCAATCGGCGCCTTTTTGAACCATGACCCAGTTTCACTTCTTGCGTGGTTGATTGCCAGGAAAAATCTGAAATCGTCTGTTTTTGCTTCCGTTGGTCGGTTGCATTCTATTGTTTTGTATTTCCTCACTGCACAGCGCGATTTGTCATTGCTTGCCCCCAGTTTGGGCGCAAAACACCTGCACGATCCACCCTTTGAAACATCACCCTGGCGTGTTTTAGTGCGTCGCTCAGTAAATTCCAGATACTCCATTCTGTTCTTGCCCTTAAGCTTCACATTACCCCACTGCATTTGTGTCGATTCCTGCCGACCTCGCAGCTCAGATCCCACAGTAAATAACCACCACCAGGTTGTAGTTAGAGCCTCCGATAAATGCAGACCACATATGCCCTTTTTCCGTATCGCCTCTTCGTCATTAATAGCTGGTGGCTGCACTCGGTAAGGTCGGTTGCCTTTGCCATGTCCCTTAAGAATTTCCATTTTTACAACTATCGAAGGCTGAGAGCGGGGAAATAACACAGACTTGGTAATTTTTCCTCCATATAGCTGTGTTGACATAGTTACGTTCCACTGAATACTGAATTGCCTTCACGGAGCCTGACTCTAATTCACCGCCATCTTTGCGCTTTGCGTCTTTGAAAAACTCTGCTAAAAGAATATGAAGGCGGTCTTGTTTGATTTCTTCAGAAGGCACTTTAAACCCCTTTTTCTTCAAGAAATCGCCGAATGTTTCTTATGTCGGAAAGGGTCCTTGTTTTTGTTTTGTTTTTTGTTTTTTGTTTCGATTGGTTGTCATTAATGTGGGAACCGATTTCTTCTGATAGCCCATTCCAAAAACTTCTGATGTCGTTGTTTTCAAGCACATCTAATTTTCATCTCAGAAGTCCATTTTGCTCGTCGGACATGCCTTTCTAGTGTAGCTCATTGAGCCCTGTCTGCCAATTTTCCTTGATATATGAGGGATGATAACGCTGATGTGAGAACTTAGTGGCCCATGGGTGCAGGACATTGTCAGTGACGAGAAATGTTGCACTTGGCAAGGAACAGGGCAGCTGCGGTGTATTGCAGAGACTAGCTAGACTCCTGGCAGGGGTCCAGGATGGATAACTAGACTCCAGGATGGCGAGGAAAGCATATACTATAGCTGTATGGAATATACAGCAACCCCCGGAACGAAACAGCAACAGCCGGACAGCGGCAGAGCGCGGCGCGGCACTCGGAGTCACCAAACACTCTCTTCCTCGGCACGCCAGGCCGAGGGGTTGACATGAAGCGGCAGATCGATTGGAGCTCACCAAGAGCATCCCAAGGGTGGCATTCCTGGCACGCTCAGGGGCGGCTAGGAGGAGCATGGCGTCAGAGGCGGGCTGGAGGTGACGTCTGCGCCGGCAGTGACGCATCAGGGTCAGTCACGGGTGACGTCTGGACGGGCAGTGACTCGTCAGCGGTAGGCCAGAGGTTATGTTCGCCGGCAGTGACGCGCGGAGCCAACGTCTGTGCCGGCAGGAGCACGTCAGAGGCAGGCCAGAGGGGACGTCTGTGCTGGCGGTGACGCGCCAAAGGCAGGTCGGAGGTGACAGGAGTGGCTCGTCAGAGGCAGGCCAGAGGTGGCGTCTGCGCCGGCAGTGACGCGTCAGAAACAGTCAGGAGAGACGTCTGTGCCGGCAGTGACGCGTCAGAAACAGTCAGGAGAGACGTCTGTGCCGGCAGTGACGCGTCAGAAACAGTCACGAGAGACGTCTGTGCCGGCAGTGACGCGTGAAAGGCAGGCCAGAGGTGACAGGAGTGACGCGTCAGAGGCAGGCCAGAGGTGACGTCTGCACCGGCAGTGACGCGTCAGAAACAGTCAGGAGAGACGTCTGCGCCGGCAGTGACGCGTCAGAGCCAGGCCAGAGGTGGCAGGAGTGACGCGTCAGAGCCAGGCCAGAGGTGACAGGAGTGACGCGTCAGAGGCAGGCCAGAGGTGACGTCTGCGCCGGCAGTGACGCGTCAGAAACAGTCAGGAGAGACGTCTGTGCCGGCAGTGGCACGTCAGAAACAGTCAGGAGAGACGTCTGTGCCGGCAGTGACGCGTCAGAAACAGTCAGGAGAGACGTCTGTGCCGGCAGTGGCGCGTCAGAAACAGTCAGGAGAGACGTCTGTGCCGGCAGTGACGCGTCAGAGGCAGGCCAGAGGTGGCAGGAGTGACGCGTCAGAGGTAGGCCCGAGGTGAAGTCTGTGCCGGCAGTGACGCGCGGATCCAGGTCAGGAGTGACGTCTGTGCCGCTGTTGCGGGGGACGGCGGCAGCGCGGTGGACGAGGCGGCCCTGTGCCCGTTTGTCCGGCGGCGGTCCGTACCCCGGTCACGGCCGGTGGACACAAAATGCGCGGCCGCATGCCGCGGCCATTCCTCGCCGACGGGCCGAGCCCAAAAATGCGATATACGATCCTTGCTGGCGTCTTTGTACTTTAGTCTGTCTTGGCTCGGTCCTCAGACGAAGTATTTACTGCCGGAGCGGTGCCGTGGCCAGCCTGCATCCCAGCTAATTAGTGCGCAAGGAGGCCGAGCCACCGTATAGGGGCGCCGCAGCCGGCGGCGCAGCTCGGCCGTCCGGCTTCGCTGTTAACGGCATGGCGACACATGCCGGCCGAACGGCGGCCAAGCCGGGACTGGCCGGGCGGCCGCCACAGACCCGCGCATCTCGGCTGATTAAGGTTTCGCGGCTGCAGCCGCCGGACCGTGTGGCGCCTGCGTAACGTGGGGCTTCTCTAATCCAGTTATTCAGAGAACATCGCCGCCAGAACTGAGGAGCTGAAACCATACACGGACCGTGACGTCACGACGCCCAGGCCGCCCCGAACGTCAGGGTGGGACGAGCGGTACTACACCCAGTCCGTCCCGATCGTCAGGCTGAAACGCTCGGCACTACATTCAGTCCGTTCCGATCATAAAGTTAGACCGCTTGACAACATATTAGTGCTTCGAATGGCTAGTCGCCTTTTCAAGTGTCACTGACTTTGAACTCACAATGCATTTGACCCGGTTCTGGGACGATTTTTAGCGCTTATTTCAGCAATGGTAGCCAATTTTGCCTCTCCAAGGTAGAAGCACATATCTTTTGGCATAAACACATCACGAAGGATGATAATGACATTTGGCCCATCCTTGGCCTGACCTTGACTCAAAGAAAGAAAAATCACTGAATATAAGGGCTGATCAATTTCAAAACCAAGTTGCTATACAAGCATGGTATGCAGGAACTTCTGTTACAGCAGCACTACGAAGAAGGACAAAGATGGCAAACGGCACAATATTCTCTTTCGCAGTGGCTCAAGAGGCCAAAAAATAATCTGAAAGGGTCAAATCGTATGTCATTAGGATAAGAAGAGGGCATAAAAGGATATGCGCTCGTCTCGTTTCGTTGCTCTATGCCAATCAGGAACGAAATGTGAGTAGGGATGGCACCCCCTCCTCCGCTCGTTGGGAGCGTAGGCCAAAACCCTGTGTCATATTTTAAACTCAGGGTCATCTCAGGTCAATGATTTAGGGCAGGTCAAGTAGCACCATATTTCAATGAAATTAAAGTGTCATACCATTTTGCAAAATGCCTCGATTGGCATGATATTGGCCGCACATGTATATAACATGGCAAATGGAGCCATGCCGTCACCAGGAATTTTTGGAAGATGCCCAGGTTAGCTACATTATCTAAACTTTCGGCCTTTGTACCTTTGCTCTTACGACTGCGAGTCTAGTATGGTGGGTCTGAAGCTTGAATACACGTCCTGGTGCTTCTTATGTCCTTTGTATAAGTAGACATGTCTTTTGGCCTGTTACCTGGGGTCTGATAACGTTTCATAATGAGTTTTCAGACCCACAAAAGGGTACAATTCATCGGTTTACAATCTTGGAATGGTTATAAGTACTCATATGCGCTTTGGAAGCACTGGCACTTGGTGAGAGTTACTTATCAAAGGTGTCCTAATCTCATTTGAACTAGCCTAGCTTGATTTGGCCTTTTAAAATATTCTACTTGTTTTACATCACCACACACCTCGCATGGTCACAATGAATGCAAAATGTTTAAATATTTAAAATACTCTTCTTGTTTTACATCCAATACACGCTGCATGGCCACTTTCTAGAAATGTGTTAACTGAGATGAAGCTTGCCATATTGACAGAACATGAGAAATGGAAGAATTCTACCATCTCAGTTTTTCAGAAATGTCAAGTCAAGTCAAATGTCAGCTAAGGTTATCGACTTTAGGTCGCCTGAACTTTCGGTCTTTTACTTTTGCTGTTGAGATTGTGAATCTGGTTCCGTTTCAGCCCGGTTTCAGCCCGCAACCGAATATAATTATTTGGTGTAATGCTGAGATGTTTATCAGTAGTCATATGCGCTTCGGAAGCACTGATGCAGAGTAAGAACTTCCTTGCCGGCGGTTACCCAGTCTCATTTGACCCAGGCTGCCTAATCTGACGTTTTAGAATATTATGCTTCTTTGCGGCGCCTGTACACTTTGTACGCAATTTGTTTCCTTTGACAAATGAAACCATGCTGGTTTGTATGACCACAGTTGATGCGACAAAATGAATACACTTACCGTCGCGAAAGTAACTTCTCCCAAATATTAAGATTTTATTTTGCGAACGTGACCGGCGCCCGGTATCTGTAACGGGCTTATGTGCCCCCCCCCCCCAAAAAAAAAAATGCATTGGGCACGAGTTTCATGATAAAGAAATGATATTGCATGAATTTATGTTATATGACTTTGTATTGTATCGTGTCTGATCAATGGTAAAGTGGCAGTGATGCGACAGATACCAGGAGCGTCCGACGTATAGGCGTCAATCCTTGACCTAGACTGACCTTGTTTGACTTCACTATGATAGTTGCAGACTGCATATGCGTATCACACACATTTGCGCATTTGCCAAACGCATTCTTTCATATTCAGAAAAAGCGCCTTACAAAAAGACAGAAAGACGAATTTTCTCACACGTTCAGCTCTGCTTGAAATGGTTAAATTGGCCGCAAGAGCCCCTTTTCCTCCCCACATGAGCAAATCTGGTATACTTTTCATTGTCAGTCTGCTTGAAGCCACGAAAAAGGCCTTGGTTATCAAAGCTTTCTGTCAAAAATGTTCTCAGGGTAATCTGACCTAGGACGACCTTTTGTGACCTTCATTTGCCCTTATGTAACGAAATCTGATTGCTTTCTTCTGGTTTCGCAATGCCATTCCAAAGATGTTTTATTTTTTCGGTGGGAGTTATAGTTCTGGAGATCCTGGTTATTTCTTAAGAACTCCCGGTCTGGCGACCGGGGATCTGGAGGCTTGCCTTGCGATCGTTAATATGCATCATAGTCGAGCCAATTGTTTTTTTTTTTTACGCAGACCTGGCTGGTATATTTAGCAACGTCTCCACGCGTATCTTGCCATGCCCATGTTATGCTATGCCTTGCCCATATGTTGATTTGAACGCCTTATGTTCACTGATGCGGCATGAACACACAGCCCAGGACTGGTTACGCATGGAATGAAGGTATTGACGGTAACACACTGATCTGTACATTCGTGATCAGAAAAAAACGAATATGATGCATGCTCCACAAAATGGACATTTCGTAATGCGTCAAGACCACGTCAAGGCTGCTAGCCATACATTACCATCCTACAGTATTAGCGACATGTACGGGCGCATTCTCTAAATCATACGACTGCCTCCACGTGATGACCGGTTTTGTCGTCATGCGAAAGCGAGATAAATGTAGAAGCTTGGGATTAATGTGAAGGTTTTGCACAAAGGACACTGTAAGGACTGCATATAAATTAGGAGAAAATAACGACCTTAGGCTAAAACTTGGTAGACGTTTTTGCAAATATTCGTGAAAACCGTGCTGGAAGCCAGAGGTGCAAAGGTTTTCCTTAAATAAATAAATATAAAATAACGCTGGCTCGTGCTCCAGCTCCAGCCACTGTAAAGACCTACTGGACGCTTTGACACGGCATGGCCTGATGGGAATCCGGCACGTCACCGCTTAATAGTGTGCCATCATGTAAGCATATATCCGCAATAACGTTAATTTTACAACAACTGGAAGAGCTGTAAGCAGTCATCATGTATATGCTAAGTGGTCAACTATCATCGCTGTCAAAAGCTTTGTTGTCGCAGGCTCAATACCTCATATTTTTTTACTTCAGTACCCCATATTTTGTTTTCATTTCTTGGACGCATGGCATAGGCACGGCCTTCTTAACCCGTCCCCGACTGGGGGGCAGTTGACCGCCCCCTGAGGTTTTTCTGGGATTGCGAGAGAACAAACAAACACAGAGTCACGAAACTTCGCTTACCTATTGCTTCATCAGTTTTACATCTCGTGCCAAAATTTTGACTTCAGGTCAGGTCAGATGCATGACCTAGGTCAGGTGAAACAGACCTATGTCCAAAAACGTTTAGCGCCCTGCAACTTTTTCGCAAAACAAGATGTCTCAATAATACTTTCAAAGATTAGTGATCGTGATAGATGCAACAAATCTGTTATCTCAGATTTTTTTCGGAACTTTCTGGGTCATGGACCTAAGCTCAAGCCCATTTTTAAGACATGTCGTTTTTTGGATATTGATGGAATATTTCATAACATTTTTAGTGTGGAGTCAAGCAGACATCTAGTTACCGTCATTGCGCAAAGTATCGATGACTTACATTCATTGACCTGAGGTCAGGTCACGAATAACTTTGGTGAACCAAAATGTACCACCGTCAAAATAAGCGATGAATTACTCAGAATGGGTAGAAAATGGCAGAACTAGCTTGCACAGACGTAAGTAATACCAGGAATCTCAAAAAGTTTGAAAAAGTAGCATATTTTGCAAATAAACAGGCTCTCGCCAATAAACCTCCGCCAATTGTGTAGATTGGTAACTAATGAATTTTCCCAAAATTTAAGCATGGAAAACGATCACAAGAAGCACAAAGATCAATAAAATTTGCACGGATAGGCTTTCTTCGCGAAAATAAAGAAACGCTAAATTAGTTCCCGTCAGTTTGCTACTGCATACGGCTGCGGCGCACGCCGACAGCCGGCGCGAGAATTGTCGTGTCTATAACAAACGTTTCGGCGTATATATTGAACAAATCTGGGAAATTAGACGTGTATCGGCATCCGCGGACCTTTACTTGTGCGCTGGTGCCTTTAGCTATGCGTTATTAGTCACAGCCCTTGAGATTCAGGCCATTTCTCGGTCTCATGCAGTCGGCTATGAGAAAACATATATAGAACGTAAATTGCTTACATATTATCTAAGACTAAAAATGAAACCAGTTTCGAGCTCTACTCGTCACAAGCTTTCCAACGGTATGCTTATTTTTATCGTGCGACCAACCGTTCGCGAGTTAGAGGGGGCGGCCAACTGCCCCCCCCCCCAGTCGCGCATGTTCGAAACCTACCGACGGTCGTGCGCGGGTTAAGCACAGGCCCTGCCCTGGGCACACCGTGCCCATGTTTAGGCACAGCGTCCTGCCTGCAGATGCTCAAAATTGCAACCACAGTGAAAACCATAAAATCCCAAAATCATTGCAGCGTTAGGTGCAGCAATAAATGCGAGCACAATGTAAGTTTTCTCGCCAAAAACACGGTGATATTCTTCACAGAGTATGTCAAAACAATTGTACCATGTCAGCTGTGGACAACTGATCAGTAATTCTTACTGATCGTTTGATCACTTTATGAGCTGATCAGTCAATGAACCGATAGCTCATTATATCCCCCAAAAATACGTGTTCCATTGTTTCACTACCGATGTCCCATACAGTGTTCCCCATGACTTGGAACCTTCCATTTGACGTCAGGCACTTTGTCGCATGCTGCCACACAACCAATTTTTACAACATTCTATTTATCATTGATATCTCACGACTCACATATGACCAGGAATGACTGGTGATGTTTTTGTTGATGCTGTTACATTAAACGTTCAAACGCAAAAACACGTTCACACAAATCATAGTCGTCTCACTTGAGGTATATCGAAAATGGTCCACCTTCGCCCCAAAGAATGCATGTTTAGGGGTCGTTTCTGTTGCCAAACTCCCAAGCATGAAGCGTACGAGTCCCGCACGACGAGTCAGATATCCACCTATAACAATAAAGGATCGACATTATCCACCTATAGTCATCAACAAATATCAACCTGTATATCTGATTCTATATTTTTTTAGACCCAAGATAGGGCGGAAAAGAGCGAGAAAGCAAAAGAGAACGTGGCAGGAAGGAAGGGAAGGAGAAAGGGGAAGGGAGGAAAGAAAAGGAAGAAGGACGGAAGGAGAGAGAGAAAGGGAGAGAGATAGATAGATAGAAAGAGAGAGGGACCCAAATGAAGACATCCGAATTTTTGACTAGGGTAATATGACATGGCTTCCCGTGTCCCGTGGCTTCCCGTGTCTGTCAGGACCCTTTAGTGGACTGAGGCTCCTTTTAAAGTTTCACGTGTCCCTTGGGACGTCTCAGGCGCTCGTTCAGGGGCGTTTCAGGTGCAGTTTCAGGGGCACCTCGGACAGCCTCAGGGACTATTCTGGCAGTGCAGGGACGCATAAGCCATCTCGGATTCCCTTCCGTCGTCCCTGGGACATTTTGCCGTCTAAGGAGCCCCTCAGACACTAACAAAGGCCCT
Organism: Capitulum mitella; assembly: GCA_030062745.1. Lineage (NCBI taxonomy): Eukaryota > Metazoa > Arthropoda > Thecostraca > Pollicipedomorpha > Pollicipedidae > Capitulum > Capitulum mitella. Next base: position 20,861,507 of record CP099839.1, read on the forward strand.
CTATGAGTCTCTCTATGCCTTGTTAGAGGCGCCTCTGGCAATCCTCTAGGCCCTTTGGCCGTCTCAGTAGCTGTTTGGACATCTCAAGGTTTGGTAGTTTTAGGGATCCCTCTGGTCGTCTCAGTTTATCAGGTTCCTCTCTAGCAGTCTCAGTGGACCCCCTGTTGTCCTAGGTGTTCTTCTTATCGTCTCCGGGGAACATTTTTGTCGTCCCAGGGGCCCTCTGGCAGTTACGAAAGACCTTTTGGGAATTTCAAGGCTTTTGTGCAGTGTCATGGGCCCTCGGAGATTCTCCTGTGGTCTCCATGGCTGTCTCAGGGGTCTTCTTCTGTTACATCGGGTGTATCTGGCAGTCCTGGGGCCCCTCGAGCCGTAACAGGGGCCTTTGTTGGTGTTTCAGGGGCCTCATTGGCAGTCTAACACACTAGGGAGCTTTCTGGCCGTCTACAGCCCCAAACCGTCTTAGAGGCCCTTTTCTTGTCTTTGCCTCGCAAGGGCTCTCCGACCTTTCTGGCGGTGCCAGGGGTCGCCTGCGGTGTAGGAGCCCATCTTGCCGTCTCAGGAACCACCTGACCTTCCCGGGGTCCCCTGACAGCATCAAGAACCCCCAGATTTTCAAAAAGACCATTGTTATGGGGGCCTTGGGGCCCCTCTCAGGGTCGAGACGGTCACCAATGAATCCTTGTTCAGGAGGCTCCTTTGGCTGGTCAGGGTCTCCTTATGCTGTGCTAGGCACGCTCTTAAGTTCTTTTTGACTCAGCGGCCTCTTTGGGACCTTGAACGGTCTCATGAACCCCTTACCGTGCTGGGGCCCCTCTTGCGATCCCAGGAACCCTTGGAAAGATTTGTGGGTCCTTCTGTTTATCTTAGGGGTCTTCGTACGGTCTCAGGGTTTCATTAAGCCTCCCGGATGCCCTCTGACTACATGAAGAACCTTTAGCTTTTCACACAGGCCCGTGGAACCCATTCAAGGCCCCTATGACATTCCAGGGGCCCCCTTTGGACTCAGTCTTCACCTTGGTCGTCTCAAGGGCCTCATGGGCTCTTTAGCGATCTCAGGGGCACTATGTCGTGTTTGGGCCCTGTTGTGGTCTCAGGGGTTCTTTGGGAGTTTCAGGGGCTTTCTATGCTTCTCAGGGGTCATCTAAACTTTCCTGAGGCCCCTGACTGCATCAAGAGCCCGTCAGGTTCTTACAGAGACCCCATAAAGTTCATACGGGGTTCCTTCGGGGCTCCTTTTAGGCCTGACACTGCTCAGGCCTTGGGAGGGGGGGGGGGGGCGATCGCCCAAATCGCTCTCCCCTTGGATCCGCGCGTAGCCCTTGTAATCCGTGGGACCCTATGTGATTTAAATTATTGTCGGCTTGTAAAGGGACCTCGCTGGAGTGTAGGGGACACTGCTTGCCTGTAAAGATGTTCCTACCGACCTGGCGGACGCTCTTTTCAAGTCGGCAGGAGCAATTTTACAGGCAATCAGGGACCCCTGAATGGATTTTTAGCCCGTAGGGGAGAGGGGCACTGCCTGTCTGTAGAGGGCCCCTATCCGCCCATAAAGGGCCTCTTTCGGCCTCTGGAGGCGGGGCAGGGGCCCTCTTCCATACCAAAAGGAGGTCTTTCCATAGGCTGATAGGGGCCTTTTATGGGCCGACAGGTGACCCTCCCTAGACAAGCAGTTAACCCCGCTACAAGCTAGCAGGGGTCCCTAAACGCTCATTCCGGCCTCTCTTTACAGCACATAAAGCTCTCTTGTATGTGTTTTGCCTCAAGCGCATATAAGGAAACCGTGTAAGCCATGCTTCCCCTTCGGGGGAGGCATGGCCCCTTCCCCCCCTGGCTACGCCACTTCCATAAAGACTCACGAGCACCGCACCATCCATGATGGTGGCGCCACCAACGGCGGACTGGAAACGAAACAGTGTTCGAGTAGAACGAACCCTGTCGCATTAACTGATTAATATTTACCCCAGATTACCCCAGAAAAAACAGTTTCACCCTTCCCTTTCAGAAGCCTCATGCAACCATTGGTACCTGCTGAAACAATATACGTCCTGTCAAAACTGAACTCATTTTAACACCTATCAATCTTCAAAAGTATACAGACAGGAAGGGAACATTTATCACCCCTCCCCTCGCACTCGATGTAGGGCCCCTGGCTACGCAGGTCATGTACATTGCATTGTTTATCAGCACTAAAATGCGAACTTTTTGAGCCTTGAAAAATGCGAACTTCTCAGTCGTGTATAATCAAAACATTACCAACGATTTAGACACTTCCGAATCTAGTAGAAATGAACACGAAAACTCCCCATTCCTGGTTCCTGGCATCGCCATTCTGAGGTAGTTTTTATGTAGTGAACTGTGTTAGCGAAATGTAGGCTGTGCAAGTTCATACGTCTATACGCTCATGTCAGTCACGCAGTCACTCACTGCTATTGCTATGCTGTTGAAAAAACAACAGCAGAAAATTGCTTCAGAGTTGAAACATCCCCCAGAATACTTATATCAATGTGGACAATAGATCTTGCGAACAAACCCATTGCAAACGTAGAACGAAATGTTAAAGCCGCCTTCTGATAAAATCTTCACGATTCGGATCCAGTGGATTCGAAATTATTAGCTTGGAAAAAGGCTGTTTTAGCTCGTTGATATACCCAAATTAGCTTGGGGCGACCGGGCCGACCCGGCCACCCAAAATTTAGTGCATTTCTGCACTTTGAAGTATGACTAATTCGGCCTTAACAGCCCCGTTTATCAGCATGTTAAACGTCAGATGGCAGTAAAGTAGCAAATATATTTTTACTTTTATTCTTCTCTTAAATTCCTATTTGGTTACGACGGCAATATTTTAGCCCTTAGCATAAATCTGGGAGGCCTTTCACAGAAGATCAAGGCAAATTGCCTAACTCACCGTAAAACGTTTTTCCCTCTGTTTCGATCTAGATGAGATATCTCGGCTTAAAACAATGAGGTACTACAGTAAAAATACTAAAAGACACCCACAGCATACGTGGCTATTGTGGTCCATCGTCAAAAAACGCGGACGCAATGAACATGCAAAATAAAAACAGGCGCACACAGAATATAAACTGTCACACACAAAACCATCCGGTGAGAATCCAGCTGGATCATAGCACAGCACCATCTTTCTTTCTCCCAATAGCAGACCGTTGGAGTTGGTCGTCCCCTGCCACAGACGTGTTCCGTCTAGCAGATTTGATTTTTCCACCACGGCTAATGGATGCATTGAGTGTGGATCAAGATGCAGAGACTATTTCCCCTGCATCAAAAATACGCAGATGTGAGGGACGGCTACAGTAGCCCGGGGAAATTTACATATGGTGAGCTTGGGGCTCAATTTCTACAGGAATAATGCCATAAATACAACACTATGTGCCGCAGTCGCGGCACTCAAGCCGCAAAAACGCCCCTGGGGATATGAAAGCATGAATAAGAAGACCTAGACGTGCATTATTTACTGGATAAAGAATGTAAAAACCTTTAATGTGGGTGCCTGAGAAAGCTTGTATCGCGAGATGTATGGAAAGGAAGACGCGTACACAAGGCTCTTGCGTGCATTTCAGAAGGGCGCATCAAAATCTAATATTGGCGGAAGCACGTAGCTGTGGCGTTTGCCAAGCAGATACTCTCATTCACGGGCTTTTTCATCTGTTTAGCACAGTTCCCTACGGCATGAAAATAATGGTGAGAAGGCAGTTTAGAATCGGACAAGCTTTGTCCTCTGCCTCGAGCATCACGACCTAGATTGTAAGCTCTGCCCGATTATGGTCACATTTCTTCGGCCGCGATGCTGACACATAATAGTTAGATGGAAGCAGCCGTCCCATGTGATTTCCTATCACAGTTCTATGAAACTTTAGAGATGGGGAGCACTGGAGAGAAGGTCTGATGTTGGTTCAGACCAGTCCAAGTAAGCAGAGTCTCACCCGAGACAGTTTTCTGTCCTCTGGTCTGTAGACCGATTGCGATGAAGCTTTTTGGGGAGATGGTCTGTGCAATCATCCTCCAACCACAGAATCTGAATGGCACGGACTAAGTCAGCCGAGGTCAAACGATGTCAGACATGAAGGACTTACCACTCTTTCTTTTCTCCAGGTCTATTTAGCTGATTACGACCAAGTTTTGTGGACACTTAACCCATATAACAAATTTATATTTCAAAATTCGGGGCTGGCCCACAGTTTTTTTTTCAAAATGAGCTGTATTACTGGTGGATGTAGTTGGTGGGATAAACGCAAATTGTAAAATGCATCAGTAAATCCAGCAATCTCCTTCAGTCATTTGAGACCATCTCAGGTCAACCACGGCCAACAGACTTCATTTACGAGATATCTGACTGAGACCATTTGGATAACTGAAGAAAAGGGCAAAAGAGTCGTATACGAGTATTCACTGACTGACCTTGTTTGACATCGTCTGACCTGACATAACCTGCCTGTGCTGTAGGGCATCTACGCCTATCATGCAGTCAAAGTCCCTGCTGAGTTCCTTTATGACCAGTTTACAGTGCCGAATTTCCGATACTTGACCTCCGTTGACTTAGAATGACCTGGCCTGGGCTGTATGTGCATTAGGATTATAAGTTTGTTACGTAAGCCAACTGACCACAGGCATCCGAAGCCGGCTGCTCTGCCTCAGCTGTTCAATACGCAATGCAGTGCTAATCACGTGGTTCGAGACCGTGCAGCGGTCCGCTGCGGACGTATCGGCCATGAGATCGTTCTCAGTAGTTTACCGGAACGTTGTGGAAAGCGTTATCACCGATTTTAAAACCTCACAAGGCAAAAGATGCTCTAGAACTGTAACTGAATTTAGTCAGAATTTTACAGCTCTTACGACGTTATCGTGAAAGCTAGAATCATGAGGGTTTGGCAACTTCTACCGTCACCAATGCTTGTGCCGTCACATTTTTCATTGTATGTACTATAGGTGTGAAAATAAAGGTCCACTCCGAGCCCAGACCATATTGCCCCTCCCCCACCCCAAGATCTCGAGAACTATTCGTCTGATGTGATCGCAAGAAACGGCAGTCGATTCACCATGACGCAAGCTGCATTTCCGTAAACGAACTGTTTAAAATCTTGCAAAGGATGGAAAAAAGATGCCCGACGGCGGACATTTTCTTACGTTTTTCTTTTTTACCGGCGACAGAAACGCCAGAAAGGACGTATTTTTGGACTTGTTGTAACTCCGATGTTTATATATGCCGATTGTCCAGCAATTAGCATGAATCAAGAGCTAATCGATAAGCGTTTTTCTCTTGACTTACATGGCTAGAATATTTGCAAAACTTATAGGTATACACATGATTTGGACGACGAAGTATATTTGTTTTCGGAACCAAATTAACATAGAAGTTTAATTTTTACCATGCACAGGTCATCTTACCCTGAAGAAGCATGAATCGTACTGCACGGTTTGTGTGATGTATAGGCGGTGCCAGGGACATGAAAAAGGGTGCGTTGTTATGGTCGAATTTTCATCATGACCTCTGATGACTTAGGAGTGACATGAAGTGGCATTGGGTGTATGGTAATGTGTTTTGAACGATTCCAGTCTGCACTGGGATCTGGTTGAAATGATTATGTTTTCTACGTGCTGTTAATTACAGTCGTATGCGAGCAACAATTCAGGTCGCGGCTCCGCAACTTGACGCCTCATCGATCTACAGCTAAAAAACAGGGAACACTGTACTAAGCCATAAATATTTCGGTTTCCTCATTTTGAAAATTGTTATAAAAAACTATGTATAAAACTTAATTTTTACGTTTGACCTCGGACACATCTTGTGAAATGACCTCAGGTTAACAAAAATGTATTCAATGTTCGCCACGTCAGTTACCTAAACCTATTCCGGAGGGCTAGACGGTATGGTCGATTCCCGGCGGGGGTGGGGGTCCCCTGCCGTCGAATCTCGGTCGAGATCTCGGTCCCCCGAGATCTCGAGAACTACACATCCGATGTCATCGCAACAAACGGCAATCGATTTGCCATGACGTCAACTACATTTTAAAAAATAAGTTTTCGAAATTTTGAAAGGGTTGGATACAGGGGGCAACAAAATCAAAATGGGGTATTTTTGGACTTTTATAACTCCGTTGTTGATGGACTGGTTTCGATGAAGTTAACATGAATCGAGAGATTATGGATGGGACTTGTACCATTGTTACACACAATTGAAATTTTACAATTCATATGCGTTCACAGGGTTTCAAAAATAGGAGGATTAGTTTTTCAACAATTGAAAGAACAAAAAAGGCGAAAGTAGTTTTTCGGCTTCTGCTAGTTATGCTATGCTTAAAAAGTGCAAATCGTATTACTATGTATAATGTTAGCATAGGCGGTGTCAGGCACATGAAAAGGGGAACTGTCATGGACACACGTTCTTCGGATCAACTTGTGACCTTTGGCCTTAAATGATCTCCAGTGTCCTTGGAGTCGCTTGGAATGATCTCGTGAGCCGACATATTACCTGTAAACGTTTTCAATCATTTGAGTTCACTCTATTTCAAAAAATTCCATTTTACGGCGATTGTGATACAGGGCTCTGGCATTTTAGGTCATAGTTCCGTGACCCGACCTGACATCAAGCTGAAAGTTGAGACACAAGTAGAGAACACCCGTCTACGCCATATTATTCCGAGTCTGTCATTTGAAAAAGGAGAGCCGAAATTATTACTATAGAACCAAATTTTGACTTTTCACCTTGACTTCGCTGTTTTCCAAGGTGAATCAGAATCAGAATTAGATTCACGTTTTCGTGTTGTGAATCAGGATCAAATCGATTCCCATTTTCGTGGGTCGTTCACAGGCCTGAACGTGTGAGCATTGGGATGTGACCACTGGTGGTGGTTGAGTGCATGAACTAAGGGTATGCACTCGCACAGAGATTAGAGGTTTCTGATTGTCTAGCCTGCTTGACTGGCGGTAAAAATGCGATCGGCGGCGATCGCCTAGGATTTTCCCAAGGGGCTAGGCCCTCGGCCGGGCACCTACCACTTCAGAGAAGCCTCCTCGTTCGGCAGCCTGCATGGCGCTAGTTGTTCCGCAGCTAGCGACGAATCTGGGATCTTCGTAAGTGGATGGAAGCGGGACAGGTCTTCGGCTGGGGAAGCTCCGGTTTTACTGGGCCTTCTCATGTGACAGCCTGTATTGCCTTTCTTTCGTAATCGCCAGCTGCGAAGTGGATTTCGAATAAGTGAGACTGTGCGTCGCAAGAGTTCCTTTAAAGAAGTGAAGAGACCCTTTTAGGAGCCAGGTTTGGAGTACATGGTCAGTCCTCAAGGCCCGCAGGTGCAGCTCTACAGGCCGACACTGTCGCCGCCCAGGCCAACAGAAGGCCGCATTAGGGCCAGAAGGCTGGCCCACTAGAGACCATCGGAACGTCCTGCCGACTTTTAGAACCGGTGGCAGGGGCCCTTTAAAGGTAACAGGAGACCATCTAAACGCCAGTAGACGGGCCTTTTACAGGATAGCATGGCCTTTTATACGCCAACAGACTACCCTTTACAGGCCTGCAGGGGCCCTTTAAGGGCTGACAGGGTCATCCACAATTCCGTAAGCGTGCTTCTTACAGGCCAATAAGGGGCTTCTTTATGGGCCAACAAATACCCCATTGTAAGCCGGCATGTGACTCCTTTATAGGGCCCCTCTGCAGGTCCGCGGTGGACCAACAGCAGGGCGATACTGGGCCCCTCTACAGGCTGGTGGAGGCCCCGTTACCAGTCGGCAGGCGGCCCATTTATACGACCGTAGGCGGGCCCTTCACAGGCCGTCAGGCGCCCTCTCTAAGCTGGCAAGAGTTCTCTTTACAGCCCTGAAGGGACCTTCACATGACAGCAGGGGCATCTTAGCTACTAAAGCAGCCCTAGTTTGCAAGAAGCCACGTAGAGGAAGGGTACCCTATAATGGTGCGATTGCCCCAGAAGCCCAATGCAGAGCAGTTAGGAAACCCTGTGCGCTACGCGTGGAAGGCCCCAGATTCGGGAAGCAAGGGATCTCCTCCGTGCTAGGGGGGGGGGGGGAGGTCCAGCATTCTAAGCTCCTCCTCCGGCTGCGCCTCTGAACGCAGTTATTCTCGGAAAGATAGCGCAGGCTGGGACAATTTTCCGCGGGACAAGACAAACATTTAATGATAGACTGACGTTTCAATGAACAATTCCGATGGTGAACGAGGACGTCGTTATAGCCTTTGAACTCGTTCATCGGTGGCTATGACCGGCAGGGAGTGGATTCGGCATTCTCCCGAGGGATGCGTATGATGTATGGGATACATTGGGGGATCGCGGGTCTTCTGATTTATGTTTACTTTGGTTCCGGTTCTTTCTCCAATTTTATTATATTTTTTACTAGTGGGAGGAGCCTATGACTCCTGCAGCCTCCCCGTTTTGGATTTGCGCCTGGTGGCCTGACAGCCATTGGCTGGCTACTGCTCTGCATCAGCAATTTCCAAACTTGACGTGATAGAGCGACGAAACAAAAACGAACGGATAACTTGGTCGTTGGCCAAATGATGAAACTCGGTGTGATCCTTCTAAGCCACACCGTGCATTTAACCCGTCTCCGACTGGGGGGGCAGTTGACTGCCCCCCCCCCCTGAGGTTTTTGTGGGATTGCGAGAGAACCAACAAACACAGAGTCACGAAACCTTGTGTACCTTTTGATCCATCAATTTTACATCTCGTGTCAAAATTTTGACTTCAGCTCAAGTCCGGTGCCTGACCTAAGTCAGGTCAAACGGACCCATGTCCAAAAAAGTTTAGCTCCCTGTAACCTTTTCGCAAAACAAGATATCTCAATAATACTTTCAGGGATTAGTGATCCTGATAGATGCAACAAATGCACTATTTCAGATTTTTTGGAATTCTCCGGTTCATTGACCTAAGGTCAAGCCCATTTTTAAGACATGTCGCCGTTTTTTTCGGAAATTGACGGAATATTTCATGACATTTTTAGTGTGGAATCAAGCAGACATCAGACATCTACCGTCATTGGGCAAAGTATTAATGACTTCCAGCTATTGACCTGAGGCCAGGTCACGAATAACTGTAGTGAGCCAAAATGTACCACCGCCAAAATCGGCGATGAATTACTCAGAATGGGTAGAAAATGGCAGAACTAGCTTGCACAGACATAAGTAATACCAGGAACCTCAAAAAGTTTAAAAAAGTAGCATATTTTGGAAATAAACAGGCTCTCGCGAATAAAGCTCCGCCAGTTTTGTAGATTGGTACCTAATCAATTTTTCCAAAATTTAAGCATGAGAAACCATCACAAGAACCACAAAGGTAAATAAAATTTACATAGATCGTCTTTTTTCGCGGAAATAAAAGAACGCTAAAATTAGTTCCCGTCAATCTGGTACCGCATACGGCAGCGGGGCACACCGACAGCTGACGGGAGAATTGCCGTGTCTTTAACTCAACGTTTCGGCGAATATATTGGAGAAATCCGGGGAAATTAGACGTGTATCGGCATCCGCGGACCTTTACTTGTGCGCTGGTACCTTTACCTTTCCGTTATTAGTCACAGCCCTTGAGATTCAGGCCATTTCTCGGTCTCATGCAGTCGGCTATGAGAAAATATATATAGGACGTAAATTGGAGTACATATTATCTAAAACTAAAAATGAAACCAGTTTCGAGCTCTACTCGTCACAAGCTTTCCAACGTTATGCTTATCTTTATTATGAGACCAACCGTTCGTGAGTTAGAGGGGAGCAGCCAACTCCCCCCTCAGTCGTCGATGTTCGAAACCGACCGACGGTCGTGCGCGGGTTAAGAAAAAAAGGGTCACTGTGCGGCGATGACGAGTGGCGATCACATCTTCCAGGTGATTTCAAAGAGGACCATGTCACCTGATTCTGGTTTCTGTTGGATCGTAATGAGATTCTGGTTTCCATTAGATCGTATCGAGACCCAGCCCTGTGAAACGTTTTCTAGAGCCTTAGACGACTTATTACAATGCATAAGGACTGAAAGAAATGTGACTGTGCAAATCATTGCTTGCGAATGCGTAGCTATACATTCGAAATTAATAAAAGGTCAAAAAAGGTTGTCACTCCCAATTCTTGATTTTGACGTTCTATGACAATGACATATTTAAGGACCCAAATGCGGAGATCACTGACACTTTTAGAGAAATCCATGCATGACACTGAATAATGCTCAGTACGGTAAAACACAGCGTTTGCCATACGATGAAGATCGCATTGACCTCGAATTTTCAGGGAATTCGTAAAAAGGTCTAAAGCTCAGCCATGCAACATTTCGGACCGATTGAAACGGCTGTTAGCGGTTAGCTTTCAAAAAAATCCTAGGAAGGGGTGATTTAAATCACTACGTATGTTTTCATAGTTCTGTCATTATGTCATTGCATCTGCGATCAGAATGGATCTACGTACAATGCCAAGAGAGTCGCAAATGCTTCATAAGTATTACAATGCACACATGACACAAATTGCGCCGCATTCTGGGTAGTGGATGCTACGAAATGCTGAATGCTGTTTCCGATGATTGGAAATGGGAACACTGATAACATTTTGAGATGTTGCATATGTTGCGCAGTACTGCTAAATCCATTGCCGTCAATGGTTTCAGCTAGATAAATCAGACAGGATCGTGATCGTGTTTATGAAATCAAAATCAGTAAAAAGAGAAAATCTCTAACAAGTTGTAAATTTCGAACATTTTGCAGATATTGCAAAGTCGCATTATATTTGTGATTCGCAAATATTTGTGATTCAGGACCCTTCGGTTCTTTACCTTGGGCGCATTGCAGTAATACATTATGCGTGTCAACACAACCACTAACAAATTTAATGAGTCTAACATTATTCTTTTGCACAATGCACATGCATCTTCAGGCCTCGATGATGCTGGTACTTATCATGAACAACCTTTTCCGTCGCCAAAGAAATTAAATAAAAAAAATTATGGTCGTAACAATTCTCAGATACCCATAATAGCGAAGTTTCTTGACCATTTCAATTTTCTCTATTATTTTGCAAATGCAGTGCAGTTGCATGAAGGAATGACTTTGCCTCTACTGACAGCATTTGGGACGCGTTTGGAAGGACTAGTCGTCCACAGATCTAGCCATCGGTGCGCGGTTTAGCACTTCACCAAGGACCAGTGAGTGATTCTAGAATCGACGGCAGTCCGACGTCTGATGCCAGCCGCACCAGTCCAACAGCAAGACCGGAGCACATTGTGAAGGCACCGTCGCGCCCGGCGGCCGGCGACCACGGCACGGCGGCTCCCGCGGCGCACATATTTCGATACGGACGCTGCATAATTAGTCGGCGGCAGAGATATCGGCGCGTGGCCGGGCCGGCCGGCGCCGCCGGGACACAGGTGCTCGTCTCCTGCGGCCCGGCCGTCGGCGCGCCTGCGCCCGCCGACGGGGGCGGAGCCAGCGCGTCTAGTCGGCAGGCGCGGCCGCCGCCGTCGGTGGCAGTTGTGCGGTGCTGTCTCCCTGGCGCGTGCCGGCCGTGTCGCGTCACCCTGCAGTATCCTGCCCACCTCGTCAGCGCTCAGGTGAGACGCCGGCCGGCCTGTGCGGCGCTCCGTCGGGCGCGGGCGGACCTGGGGCGGCGGGCGGACGCAGCGGGCCGGCAGCAGGGCGGAACGTGGGCCGAGGCGCCGCACGCAGCGGCTGTCGTCTCCGACGCGGCGGTATTGCCGCCAGGAAACGAGCTACCGCTGTCGGAGCCGGCGCTGAGTCAGCCAGCGGCGACCAGACGTGGCCAGCGGTGGCGGCCAGCAGGCACGTGGTGCCATGGGCTTGCCGGAGGCGACGGCTGGCGGTGGCGCAGAACCCACCTGTGAGGTCAGCGAAGAACTGCACAGACAAACGCTGACCAGCGAGAGAGAGAGAGAAAGAGAGAGAGAGGGAGAGGGGCCCGAATCAGCCGGGTAGAACCGGCGCTGTTCCGGGTAGGACCGGCATGCTGTGAGCAAAATCTCCCAGCAGGGGAAAAAACGCAGAGAACATTCCGGAAAAAGCAAGGAGCAGGTGTGTGTTGTGAACTATGGGCTTTGGACTGGATTCTGGAAAGACAGGAGGTTCTCGGAATAAGTTTTAAAATTGGGTTGACCTATGAGGACTACGACCGAACTGGGAAGGACTTTGACCGGCCGGGGGGGGGGGATTCAGGTCGATGTGAAGAGTATCAGAGCTGATGAGGGAAGCTTTGAGCTGTCCTGATAGGGCTATGGTGGTGCAGAAAGGCCGGGTCGGCTGTACGGGCAGAGGTGGTCCCTAAGTGAAGGTCATGATAACGTTTTTTGCTGTATTAGCACTAGAACCAATGTAGGCCGGTGGTCAGGGCCCGTGTAGGCCGGTGAAGAGAACCGATGTAGACCGGTGGAGAGAGGGGATGACAGCCGGTAGAGGAAACCAACAGAGGTGATGGAGGAAACCGACAGAGACTGGTGGAGGGAGACGACGGAAGTCGGTGGAAAGAGGCAACGGAGGCTGGTGGGGAAAGAAGATGACGGTGGAGGGAGCCGATGGAAACCGGCGGGGAGAACCGATTTAGGTTGGTGGAGGGAGACGATGAAGGCCGATTGGAAGAGGCGATGGAGGCCGGGGCGCCCAACTCCATCGGCCGCGCCGCGGCGGAGAGAGCCGATGGAGGCCGGTGGGAAGAGTGGCCGCGGTGGTCGGCTCGTGGCCGGATGCCGGGTGCCGGATGGCTGGCTGGACGGGCTGGCCCCGGTCCCAGTCTGTCGCGGCCGTTGTCGGCACGTGTGGCGGCTGCCGCTGCTGCAGGACGGGGCCTTCGTTCCTGTGGGCCCGGCCGCCGCTGGCTGCGTGTCACCTGTCGTCAGAGCGGCACCGACAAAAATAGCCCCAGCCCGGCTCAGCGTCACCGTCGGGGCCGACCCACGGACGGGCAGCCACTGTCCGGGCCAGGCCAGGGGCGGCCAGCACACCGCCCGGACCAGGCCAGGGGCGGCTAGCACATTGTCCGGGCCAGGCCAGGAGCGGCCAGCACACCGCCTGGGCTAGGCCAGGGCGGGACAACGCACTGTCCGTGCCAGGCCAGGGCGGGCAGCCATTGTCCGGGCCAGGCTAGGAGTGGTCAGCACACTGCCGAACAGTGTAGGCAGTGTAGGCAGAGGCGTAACACCGTCGTTGTATGTATACATTATACCTTATACTGAATATCCACTTCCGTACCCAGGCAAATTTGTGAAAGCGCAGAATGTTAATTCCTTCGCGAATGTTTGATAAATTCCACTTTAGGCTACAACGACTTCGGCCCGCACACCCACAAACGTCCTGGAAGCGTTGGGCTTCTAGTTCGACTCTTGCTGCGGAATTAGGTCGGCCGACCGTCACTGGGAATAGAGCCAGGACGATCCACACTACAGTTGCGGTCAGCCGACCGGCAACGGGTAGTAGCCAGTCCGAGCTACGCTTAGGCAGCAGCCAGGTCTTTTCACAATGAGAAAACAGATATCCTTCACCTCAGCAAGGCAGTAATCAGACCTTGCCACAACGAGGAGGCTGATGTTCGGCCCCGGGAACTCATTGATCAACCTTCCTATCGTCCTTCTCACAGCTGAAGCAGGTATCCCGAACCTTAATATGGCAATAGCCAGATCTTCCGCAAGGAGAAGGAAGGTGTTTTGAAACACAGTTGGCCCGACCCACAGAGTTAAACAACAGTTAGTCCAGCCAACTTGACCCACACTGGAAGTCCACCCTCGCAAACGCTGATGCTTCAGTAGAACCCGACCTACATGGCGGCAATGCATTTCGAATCAGCCTCTGTCAAAGGGCCAGTCGTAGCCAAAGGAAGGGTTTCCTAGCAATGACTGCTTGCCGCTGCCGGTGTCCCAAGCTCTACGCACGCACCACGCAGCAGCCTGCTGGGAGCTCCGCTCGGGTGTGGCGGTATAGTCGCTGTGGACAGTTGGTGATAAGGCAACTCCGTCCAAACCGTCATGGCCACTAGTGTCCTGAATACCTCGCCAATTACCCCAGGCTTTGGCGACTAATTGGTAGTGCCAGCTCAGTGTTCGCCACTAGCAGACCGCAACTGATGCTTTTGTTCATTTGCGCGGGTCGAGCCCCCGACGTTGATCTAGCGCATCCTCGATCAAGTGGACCCATGTTCTCGAGTCCGCCCAAGCGCGCCAGACGTGGTCCCTGTACCTGCGAACGCTGTCGTCGGAATGTTAACGAACTAGAGGCCACCGTGGCGTGGGACCGCTGCACTCCGTGCGCTTGTCGTCCGTAGATTTGGCTGAGTGAGTTCAAGTCTGTGCGCGTGGTTGCCTCGTGTCGCCAGCTTTCTTCAGACCCCCGTCTGGGACTCGCTGTAACTGACCCGTCTTGTTTCACCCGCAGATTGCCCCGTGACCCGTGACATGATGGCCTCCATAGATTTAAAATCACCCCTGCCCACTGATGGCCCCTCTGTTACCCTCACCATTCGCCTGCTGATGCAGGGCAAGGTAGGTCGCCCCGGCATGACGCGCCACAGTGAATGAATCTCCCGTAGCCATTTTTGCTTTACACTCGTCTAGGATTGGAACTGTTTCTTTCTCGGTCCTTTCCGCAGTTTCCACTAAATTGTTCTGCCTTTCATTATACATGTCTTCAATCTCCCTTTCGTTATTTGTTGAATGCATGCGCTGTTTTTATTCTGTCGTCTGTCTGCTCGCACTGTAAGCAAAGCTGGCGCCTGTGCTCACGCAGTAGCTGTTGTCATTCCTCGCCATGCTGCAGTTGAAACGATGGCCTCGCATTGCGCCTACCTCTTCTCCCGAGTCTGTTGCTCTTCCTTTTCCCTGCTGCGGATCAGCTCTGTACGTGGGTTGCGCCTCGCGGTCTCCGGCCGGCCGACGGCGGGACGCTCGGGCCCGCGCGCCTCGCGGCCGCATTGTTTGTTTTTCTGTCGGCATAGTGTGTACGTCATCGGCCCCGTCCGTCCGCCGAACGATTGTCACCCGCAGCGAGAGACCGATTTAGCCTCGGGCGGCAGCGGCGGTCGGCCCTCGGCCGTCGCGCCGCTGCCGCCGCCCGCAGGACGCCGCTGGCCGGCGACGCTCATACAACTGTTGACGGATCCAGTCAGGCGCCTGAGCACTGCGGCCATTTGCGAAACACCATTTGGATCGCTAATGATGCCCGACGAATGGTCGATTCGAAAGCGTTTTTATATGGTGTTTCGCATTGACTGAGGAAAAGTGAAATAAACTTTCAACAGCAGACCTTTTGTCCAACAGCTTCAACATCTCCGTAAAGTTCGTTTCCGATGTAATAACTTTTTTCCAGCTCTTTGTCTTTTTCTCACTCCTTCTACCTTTCTGTCCGAATCTATCCTCCCATGCAGCAGGCTTTCACTGTATATTGCATAACCTTTCAAGGCTTTCATAAACGTCAGTGCTTATGGTTTGCAAGTTACCCGTATTCTGTTTATGGGCGTTAAAGTTCGTAGTTTCATTTTTGCTCACTTGTTGACTGATTTCGTTTTTTTCGAGTCTGCTTGAGGAAAGGGCCTGCTCTGTCTTGGTGTGCCTGCAGTGTGTAATACAGACTCATACAAGACTGTTCTGTGTTCGTATCACCAGCACTCACTTCAGTCTCTTTTTCAACCTGTCAAACAGTGCAGGTGACACGTATTCATGCACCAAAGTGGTTGTCGTCTTTGGCGGCTGAGGACTTCTGACAGAAAAGATTATTTTTTTGCCCAAAGATACCAGGTGGCAAAATACCAGTTGCTCTGGTATCTTGTCTGTCCATCCAATTAAAGAGCATCATCGTTTTCGTTACATCACGGCAATTCTAGGACAGGAAACAGTCAAAATATCCAAAATAAGGGCAAGCCGTTGAAGTAGCAATGACCAAGGGGTTCCATGGAGCTTATCGCCGGGTTTTTTTGCGTGTCTATGTGCTGGGTTAAAATCCCGTCATTGCCAAGTCCCTCTTTTTCCTCTGTAAACGTGACCCATTTTCCAAAACACCCACAAAAACTTTTCTACAGCGCTATTAAGTTTAACCATGAAGGCATGGACAAAATGAATCTGCAAGAGGTCATCCTAGCTGGTCATTTTGGTTTAGAGGCAAACCAACCAGGGACCGTGATAAAATAACAAACATTCACAACGGACCAGCCGTCGCCAATGTTTTCAGTATTCCCTAAATTCCAAGACACGCAATCTTTGCTGTTCCTCTCACCTGGCAAAATATCAAGGTGGTGCACTTGGTCAACGGATGCTAGATCTAAGGTTAAGTTTTCAATTATTATGTTATGTTTTTAAAATGAAGCTGATAATAAACATCATTAATCTATGATTGGTTAATTAAATTTTGAATTATGAGTTCTTGCATCCAGCGCGGCGCCAGAACGGCTGAAACGATCTGCAGTAGACTGTTTTTGTTGCATCCCTATATTCTCCTTCCTTTCAGGTGTCCTATACCTAAGCGCAGCACCCCAGTTTAAACAGTGCTCATTTGGGCACCTGTCGGGTATCCTCATCCCGAACATGGGTATTCCCATGTCCGATCATAATTACATTTTCACGTTTTTGGGAATTTTATTGTATACTGTTTTATTTTTCGTGTACACCATAGCCTAGGTTTACTGAGAATGCCCAGATACGCGCGCATTATAATACGACCAGTAAGACTCATGCTCACGCCAGGAAGTTCACGACGAATGAGGCCTACTTCGTTATTGCTTGGATCATTATTTCCCTTTCATGCATTTCACATTGCAAAAGATTATTTAGCCATTTATTGAATATTCTGCATCCAAAGAACTGCGAATTTAAACGTAACGTGCGCCTATGATATTGTTGACTGTCATTACTGAGCGATTCCAAAGCATGCGGTAAAAAGGCCAAGAGCAAAAACGTTACTCTCGGAAAAATGGTATCAAAAAGCTTGCAGATCAAAACATTGCGAATGCAGATGAATAAAACGTAAAGAATTCATCTGTCTTCAGGCGAAACATTTTATGATTTGGTGTCCAGTGGTAACAAAGTTATTAGCCTCCACATGACATTATGACGGGGGCCGGCTGGGCCAGTGAATTTGATTTTCTGCTGGTTGAAACAAGGCTCACTCGGCGTTCGACCTCGCTCGCAGCTATAATACAATAGTTTTATGACAAAATCGGTCCGACGGATAACTGTACTAGGTGAGTTTCCAACCGGTGTGATTTCTGAAGCTCCTTGAAAGATCACCACTTATAAGTCCGCGATCAGTCACTGCACGCCGCGGCACAAGTCCAGCGCGAGGGATTTTGGGCCTTGGTTATCTGCGTGTTTTGAAATATGAGTAATGAAGGTCGCAACGTATTTTTCAGTCCTATTACAAAGAAATACCCGACCTTCTCTGTGCCACACGAATATCAAGTTTATTTTGACGAGTAAAGCGTGGTAATGAGGAAATACATGCATTCATTCAGCATGCAGAGTAAATACATTTATCGTGGAATTAAAGCCCCAACCTCATTTCCGTATAGCACGTTTAGAAAATGCTGTATTTTCAATATCTGACTTCGATTGAGCTCAGCTGACCTGACCTACATTACTTTGTTTCTAAGTGAGCACATTCATATTGCAGACTAATCCGGCCTCACTGTTGTTGAAATCGCATGAATATACAAGGCAGAAACTCCAGAATCCCGTTTCTTTGAAATGCAAATTGACCACATATGTCAACTCTCCACGATGTTTTGAAGCTGGCTGGCCAGCAGAACTCATCCCACTCACAACATAATGCGCGCCCTACGGTTTGACACAGGTGCGACCGTCCACCACCGACCATGGATCGGCAGCGCAAACGACCTCCCGGCTTCCCCGGGCTGTGGTGGAAAAAGTTACCAGTCGATTTTAAAATTCTGAATACTGCACAGTATTTACTCTCTTCAGTACCACGGAGATCATGTTCTTCTATATTTTAAAATGTACCTGTTCATTTCATGCCATGTGGCTTATTTGCTCTACACTTGACAACAGTGGCGGGCCAAAGCGGTAGGGGTCTTTTGGTTTGAAAAATAGTGGATAGATTTTACCACATCGAAAGAGAATAGAGATGGAGGGGCACTTCGACTCCACGTTTATTTTTCTTAAACATGTTTGTAGCGATTTGACTTATGTGTCCGAAAGTCACCGTTCCTCCCCCCCCCCCCAGAAAAAAACAGTTATTCTCCGGCTGTTGTATTTTTCAAATCTTGACCGCAACTTATTGGGATATTAACATTTAAATCTGGTGGCCACTCACGCCGCACTCACGCCGCACGTCGGCAGGCCCATAACCACCAATAAGAACCGTGCCGCCACATGACCTTGGATGACTTTCGGGTGTCTTTTACGTGACATTGTGTCATATGCCTATGAGCGGAATATTTGAACCGAATTCGAGTTTGTGTGAACTCAAGGCCACCAAACCAACGAAATAGTGATGGTCGTCAAAGCTTTTTTAACACGCCCGTCACGGGGGTCAGTGTCATCCCCCCCAGTTAGTGTTCTCCATTATTTATTTTTTAGCGATTTAACTTAGATTTCTGAAATTTACAGTGCTTTTCCAAAGTGATCAACAATTCTGAAGCTGTTTTATTTTTAAAAATCGCGCTGTAAGTTGTTCAGATATCAACGTTTGTCGAACCGGGGGTCCATGAGTACCCTCGCCGGTTTTCTGAGGCCAGCCGAAAAACGAAAAGACGTAGAGATACGAAACTTGAAGTACCTTTCTTATGCACCATTTTACTCGTTGGGTCACTTTTAAAGTCAGGGTCACCGCAGGTCAAAAATGAAACCATGCCCCCAAAAATAAAAGTGACGAGCATTTTGTGGCGTGTCGATTGCCACGAAATGTGGCATAGTGAATGAACATGGAAATAAAACAATTTTGCTATCTCAAATTTTTCAGAAATTTGGCGGTCATAGGCCTTAGGTCAGGTGAACTTTTGGCCTTTTTACGTTTACTGTTGAGATCGTGGGATCAATTCTGCAGTTTTGAAGCTTTGATATAAACCCTGGTGTTTCTCACGCCATTTGCACACCTAATTGTACCCCTTGTCCATTGACCATAGGGTCAGGTGACATTTCATACCGAATTTTTCAAGCCCGAAACGGAGTTCTTTGGTTCACAGTCTTGGAGAGAACTTATTTTTCAAGGACAACCCAATCCATTTGGGTTGACCTGATCTGACATTTTGCAACATGGTGTTTGTTTGTTTGTTTGTTTTCAATACGATCACACCTTGTACTGCTACAAGTGATAAGAACGATATACATGCCTTCCTTTTGTTAGTTTGTACTGTTCCAGTCCTCTTCCTTCTGGTTGCCAAAATAAGGACCCTTTACGGCGCAAAAATAGCTTTCCACCAAATATTAGGCTTTTCCATTGCGACCATCCCCGCCGCCGGATACCTGAGTGACTTACATGAAAAAATGCTTTGAGGCACAGATTTCATGATACAGAAGGGCCATGATCATGATCTGATGTTATACAATTTACGCTGTGTCGTGAATGATCCATGATGATATGGCACATGGTACGATGGACATTAGAAATGCCCGACGTATAGGCGTCAGTATCTTGACTTGGGCTGACTTATTTGACTTTAATCGACAGTAGCAGACTTCATATTCCTTCCGGAGACATTTGTGGGGTCTTTCAGCCAAGATAAATACTCACACATTCAGAAAAAAACGAGACTCTCTTACAGAGAACGATTTGGGGGTTCGTTTTCCGCTTGCCATGAATTGGTCTAATTTGGCATTGAGTGCCCTTTTCTGCCACACATGGTTAAATCCAGGGGTGTCGATTTGTATCCATTTGAGGGGCCCTGGCCCACCGAATGTTCATTTGGGACCCCCCAAAATTTTCTGCCAGTTTTAAAGGGAAATGAGCAATAATAACGAAGAGAACGGCTGCAATAAATAAAAGACAGGGCAAATTTGAAGAATAAAGTCTAAGCGACGTATCTATCTATCTTTCTATTTATTTTCTATCCGTATATATGCCTGTATACATGGGTATAAATGCAATTTTTTTATTTGATAAATAGTAACAAAAAATTATAAGCTTCTCTTGGTCAAAATATACTGAGTTAAATCCGTTGAGAAGCCAACATTTGGGGGATGTTAAGTTGTCGGGCCCTCGGCTCGCCCCCCCCCCCCAATCATTTACAGAAATCGACATCCCTAGTTAAATCAGGAATTATCTGTACTGTGAAACCTCTTTTGAACCACGTCAAAACCTTGGTCGTCAAAGTTTTCTGCCGCCTAATGCAATTCAACCTAAGATGGCCTCCGGTGACCTAAATATTAACCCTATCTGGAAAAATCTATGTTCTTTCTTCCTGTTTCGCCAAGAGTTTTCCATCGGTGTCCTTACTTTTTCTGTAGACTCATAGTTCTCGAGATCTTATGGGGCTCTCGTGATCCTTCCCCCAGGCCCGTCGAAGGTGGGCCCTGAGACCGGCTCGGCGAGGGATGAGGCTTAAATCCGGTGGTCATCGCCTCGCCGCGCGTCCAAGGGCGCATAACCAATGGCGAGAACTGTGACCTGACTTGGCGTCAGATGACTTTTGGGTGTGTTTCACTTGACATCGTACCGAACACCTGTGAAGAAAACATCCGAACTGTATTCAAATTTCCAGGACTTTCAAAGCCGCTAAACCGGCAAAAGTGCCGGTCTCCCAAGCTGTAACATTAAGCATAACATGCCTCCATATCACCTGACCTGAACGACGATGTAGCGCGCAGAGCAGACCAAATATGGTTGGATGTAGAAAGAGCAAAAAAGAAGCTATCCATTATCCATGTCTTCCCCGCTTGACGGCGTGTGCGTGCAAGATCGCCATGACGGGCCTGGATAATAGCATTGTTTGGGAATCATTCCTCGTCGTTATTCATTATTCCGCCAAAAGGCGTTTTTTTTCACAGCAGTGTTGGATCCAGGAGAACCAGAATGGTTACTCAGTGTCAGTGTCATGTCATGAAAGTAGATTCAGTAGGTCATCGCAACAATGCTTTGTAACTTCCATGTGTAGCATATGATTTGGACATGCAATGTAAGATACATGCTGTGGTGGAAAAATCGTAAGATGTATGTCGCCATGGGAGAATCGTAAGATGTATGTTGTCATGGGAGAATCGTAAGATGTATGTTGTCATGGGAGAATCGTAAGATGTATGTTGTCATGGGAGAATCCAGGAGAGCTTTAGGTTATGCTCATGAACTGTGCGAGGGTCGCGTTACTGTTCATGTTGCGCAAGATAACCATGGTAAATATGTAGGTAAAAATAATTAACCTTCGCTTTTAAATACTCAACACCTCTACAGGTAATTGTCATTTTGACCAAAATGCATCACCATAGGTTTCCAGCTTAGATTAAACTCCATCAGACTGTAAAAGCACAAAGGCAGAAAGGCAGTTGGAACACAGCATTGTCTCCATGAGAGTCTCCTGGCTACGCCATTATTGGCATTCTTATAAAACTGCCGTTTTGTTTCGGATTCATTAATCTTTATTGCAAAGAATTCTTCCAAACGCGGCGTGGGTTTGAGTACAAGTTAAGGCTTGTCTTCTATAAACTCTGACATCCGTCGGCTGCAACAGCAGCGCCGCCAGCGATACGCGACACCGTCCGCTCACGCCGCACGATCGGGAACCCGGATTCTGACGGAGCGTTTGCCTTGCACCGCGCTCAACCCTGTCCCTTGGAGACTCTTGGCTCCTCTGGACCTGTATCTATGACAGGAGCGGACCTCGCTCCTGTAAGGTCCCGAAATTTCACCGCCCGATTTGCTCACATGGGGTGAAAACGAATCCTTGGAGTCCGAGCTACATGTTGACGTCTTCAGAATTGCTGAATCTTAACGGTCGAGGGCACGATCATCAAAATGCCGGATACGTAAGTGCTGAAATGTTCGCCACTTATCTTGAGATTGAATGGATATATTTCTGGTGTTTTTTTGCTGGGAAAGGACACTTATGGTATTAATATCCATTGTATAAGGTCAAACATAAAAAAAACACGGCACAGACGAATTTAGTTCCTTGTTCACCGGGGAAATTGACCATTGTATATATATATATATATATATATATATATATATATATATATATATATCAGGGAATGAATGGAGGGTATGATGAATCCTTAAAAGCTCAAATATATCAGTAGAGAAATGGGTCCATTCGTGACAGTATGGTAATGAAACGAATGAATGAATGTGACTATGGTCATTCAAATATGATATTAGTAACATAAGCGGATTCAGTTTTTGTGAACTGAGAGTTATTCATCTTTACGTAGTATAAGTTATCGAACTATTCCAGGCGGCTAAAGGTAGGTTTTTGCCATTTATGCTCCATCAAGGATGCCCTGTAGTGGTACGTAAATTTTTCGACACATAACTTGAAAATCAGAGACGTATGCAGGGAGTGGTGCGGAGAGGAGGCAGTAAAATAAACGGTTTGTAAGATAAAGATGCGAAAGGAGAAACGAAGCTAAGGCACGGGAAAAAATCATTGAATATGCCTCCTTAACCTCGCACTCTCCTTCCACCCGCCAAAAAAACCCTTGTGTCTGCCCATAACACATTAGAATGATCTGTGGTGGATGTGGCTATCTGCCTGCCACTGCATAGCAATATTCAGTAAACGAGTGACAGATATATAAACTAAGAAACGGAAAATCTGCTAAATGTGCCTAAAAAGTCTTGTATTCGCTCATGGCTTGCTGAAATCAATGTAAACGCTAGCAGGGATGTTGCGAACCATTCACCGCCCAACATTACCACTTCACTTGATATATATATATATATATATATATACATATATATATATATATATAATGTCAAAACATGCCTTCTTTAAACCCTCTCTGGAGCCGCCTATGACTGTAGAGAAAGTACACAAAGTACAAATACGTTGGTATTCGACCAGTGTCCAAGGACGAGCGAAATCGTCGGAAATATATGGTCTGATTTTTTATAGTGATCGCCATTTCTTCAGTGTTATCCGAAAGGTTTAAATGACATACATACACTGCGTAAAAATGGAAGTTAGGGAAAGTAACCAAGTTCCAGAACTGTGGCTCAAGCAGTTTGTAACCAGTAAACGTAAAATCTCATCCTCAAACCGTCGGGAAGGACGGATTCTTCCCTGACGAATCGCAAAATGGATATTAAATTGAGCACTTCCCCATGAAGAACGAATCATCATCATAAACACTAAAGTCTCCTGAGAACCTTTCACAGACAATGATCGACCTGTGGGCGACCATAAATACATCGTATCCATAACATCGCTTTTTATGGCTTCTGACGCCTACATTGACACTGGGCTTCAAAGCATTCCGCGTTGTAAATTACGTCAGAAGAGTTCGTTTGAGGTGACCTGCGGAAATACCGAACAGTTGGTTATTAAGATTTCAGGGGACTGAACAAGTCTCCCACCAGGATCTTCTTATAAAAAGGTTCCGGAGCAAGTTTAGCTTACATGGCAACAGAGCCGTGGTTAACCCGACCGTGGTTCGGCCGCGGTCAAGCCGTGGTGCGTTGGGGTCGTGGCCTCGCTCGCGGTCCGCACAGTACGCTGCATGTGGCACACCTGCGCGCGACGCCATCGGCTGGTGGTAACTATAAGGCAGTTGGAACAAAACGCATGTGTTCGGTTCTGAACGGCTTTGAGGCGTGAAAATCACCAGCTTTGTCCCCGATAAGATGCCAAGCTCTTTTCTACAATACGCTAAGAAAAACGACTCTTTCATCGATTCCTGTTCATTTGTTTAGAGTACGTCAAATTTTGGAGAGCTATCCCGTAAAGAATATGCTAATTTTGCGAGAAATGCAAAATCAGCGCGTGGTTCCATAATGTATGTCCCTTATGAATGGATAAGTTTACTGTTTTTTTTTTTTTTAAGGATTGATTCATAAGGATCTGGTTAAGTCTCATATTGCTTGAGTGTTCGGGTGTACTTGTTGATGCATTCTGCGAAATGCTCAACGATCCCGTTTCCAAATGTGCTACTCACATTCATGGCTAAGCCAAACAAATTACCCATCGCGGGTGCTATAAATATCGATTTGCTTCAGTTAAAGCTGTCCACCTTTCGTTTTTTTTCTTGGTGCTTATTCCAGCACGTTTTTTCGTGGATGGAACCAGATCGAAATTGGGATCGTCGAAATGGAAATGGAAAAAGCGTCACGTAAAGTTTAAAAGAGTTACAGTCCAGAAGACATGCTTAGCAATGGAAACGACAAGAAATACAGTAATTCGTACTAGCACCAATGTCTGTATTATATTCAGACCATGAGCGTGCTTGCTTTCAGCTAATAAATATGTCTTTAATCACGTTTTTTTTCAAGCAACGCTGAAGCTCAGGGTCAAGCCTTGCCCTTGTCACTCACGCGGCTTACAGAGTGGGGGGGAAGATGGATTTCCTCCACCTCGTCATTTTAAAACTAAGGCTGATACGTTGTTCGCGTAAACATCATATGATGGAATACTCTCTGTTTCATTATTAAAGGAATAAATGTTGTTTTTATGCAGACGCTGCCTTTGAACTGGTTGACCTCGTACTGCTGTCAAGATCGAATATGTTTTATGCAGCCCTTATGGATTTTACCAAACGGACTACCTAAGTGATATCACAAAATATTTTTAGGTGGCCCAGGTACCGATAGTAAGTCGCCAAATGGGGATGTGAGAAAAGTTCGTTTTCATGCACCATTTCAATCGGACAAGGCCCTTTAAGCACCCCCCTGTGTGACCGAGGTGGCACTGGAAGATATTGATCAGCTCTAAGATCCCTTCGTCTGCAGGGAGTGCCGTAAGCTGAGTGTAGAGGGGAGAGCCGGCAGGGTCGGACGCAGCTCCTCGCAGGAATTCCGCCTCAGGCGTATTCTTGGAGGAATTTCACGCACGCGAGGAAGACCGGCTTCGCCGGCGGCATTCGGCCGCCCCCGAGCCAGGTGGAGCCGCGTGAAAAACACCTCAGCGTAACGACCTGGATTTCGTCCGTCTGTCTGTCTGTCTGTCTGTCTGTGTGTGTCCTGTATGTCTGTCTGTCTGTCTGTCTGTCTGTCTGTCTGTCTGTCTGTCTGTCTGTCTGTCTGTCTGTCTCTCTCTCTCTCTCTCTCTCTCTCTCTCTCTCTCTCTCTCTCTCTCTCTCTCCCTCCCTCCCTCCCTCCCTCCCTCTCTCTCTCTCTCTCTCCCCCTCTCTCTCTCTCTCTCTCTCCCTCCCTCCCTCCCTCCCCTCTCTCTCTCTCTCGGTAGTGGGCGGAGCCTGACTCTGAATGCAAGACTTGACATCTCCGTAGCCGCTATCCGGCGTGTTCAGTCGCTAAGCGTTTAAAAACATTGAACATGTATGCAAAGCATCATTATGTATTCTCCTATTTTGACCAGATCTTTTTCAGAAATCAGAGCGTGAGATGAAATTCTGACATTCAAGGTGTCACCGACGTAACGCCATCTTTGCTGAAATTATAAAAGAAAGAAATTAGGACACGCACGGTCTGATGCCGACAGCAATAGCGCATTACCTAGCTCCACCTGCGTCACCATTTTCCTCAGATATACGTGTCTCGGTATCTTGTGAATGACTGAATACCTCTACACGTCATGTGACTTTGAAATGTCTTTAATCTGCAATTTGTGCACAAAAACGTTATCCCCAAGTTCTTCAAATATTGACCTTTGACGCGACCTGTGACCTGAAAGATAACCCTGAGATGAAAATTTGGCACTCTTTGGGTCTATCGAATCTCCCTGGTGCTATCGAAGGCAGTCGATCGTAGCTCGAATCAATCGAATCGATGGGTGCAGTTTTGAGAGGAACTGTCTTTCCTTCACAAGCGGTTTCTTAAAGGTCCCTTATTGTCTGTGACAGTCTGCCGAGACGTATACGCAATTCCAATGGCGTGACGGGATCCAAAAGGTTACTACAGTTGCAAGTGTTATAAGCCAAAATGTCAGCTTCTGTCATGGAAGCACAAAATGTACGCCACTGGCAGCATGCAATGATGGAAATTTTGAACCAGGGAAAAGGGGAAACAGGCGCATTGTACTTTGTGGTCTTACTGTAGTACGTACCTACGGTATCTGATATAATTTAATTCCCTTATAATGTGCATTATCCTACAATGTAATATCTTCTCTATAAGCATAAAAGGTACCGTAATTACTCCACCTTAATAGTTGCACTTTGTCGCAATGATTGTTTGTCTTTTGAGAGACATGATCTTCTTGCCTTTTTCGTTCATAAACGCCTTTTTATGTTAATGGGGCCTAAGAGATGTGGGGCGGGCTCTGCACTTCTGCACTTCTGATTATTTCAAAATCAAGAATGATAGAGCGTTGGAGCGACGCTGTGTAATATGACGTTAACTGTTTATAAAAAGTTGAATTCTTATTCATGCAGTTCTTACCATTCATCTGGTATTCCATGCTAAACCAGGATAGGAAAGTGGTGAATGTTGTGCGGTGGAGCTGGAATTTTTGGGACCGTATCCGTCATTTATGGATGATCGAGCATGTTTTGTTGAACTATTTGTGGCCAGTACTTTTAGCCAATGGAAAATAAACCAGCAGCACATGAGTCATCACCTGAAGTTCCGGATGTTAAGAGAATCGAAAGAGGGTCACATTAATGGAAATGTGTCGTACATATCGGTAACGGATAGAGCTCTGGACAGCAGAGCTTTCAAGAACCGTGTCTGCGAGTTAAACTTTATGGGACAAAAGGTAAATAGACAGTTTAGGCAAGAAACAGTATTTTTCACGTGTTGCGCAATACCAGTAACAGCCGTATTCTGGCCGACTGCAAACTTCTATTAAGCCTGAGAGAAGATATCGGAAGCACACGTTGTTATTCGTAGTCCGCCAGCGTAAAGATGATGAAAAGGCTAGGTAAAGAATTCTTCAAAGAGAAATGGAAAAGTCGGAAAAAGCTACAGTCAATATAATACAGGCTTTTCGATAGCAACGTTCATTCTTCAGTTCGTCAGAAAGCACGCTGCCGTCAAAACGCCTGTATTACATTGACTGATAATTTCTGTTGGTTTACATTTCCGTCTCCATTTAAATATACCATTCAGTTACTTACAAAGAATTGTATTACTTACTGACATGTTTTCCAATACACTGCAGATCACCTGGACTATCTTTTTTTCATTTCGTCCGTTGATGCTATCCAATGTTGGATAGCATTGGATATTTATATACACATTTCTTGCCGAGCCGGCTTCCAGATCCACCTTTCCCGGGGGTTCATGCAACCCCCACCCCTTCCAAGATTTCGAGAACTGTAATATATATATACACACACACACACACACACACACACACATATATATATATATATATATATATATATATATATATATATATATATATATGTATATATGGTAATGTAATTATGTACTCCCGCCGAAAACCGAAAGCTTAAAAACGTGTTTGGAAGGCCCTGGGTGAAACTAGAAGAAATCATTTTGGTGCTTTCAGTAGGGTGAATATTAAGGTCAACAAGGGTTGTGTAAGGTCTCATTACCCTGTTGACATTTTGGCAAGCAAAATATAAGCAACAGAATTTGTACGTAGTTCCAAAGGAGTCTTCAGTAAAAAGAAGGCCTCATTTACCTATGTCAGGTGAAAAAGGCATCTGAGGTCAAAATTGGTCGTTTAACCCTATTCAGAGCTGCGGAGGGGCGGATTCCCCTGTTTTTTGCTCGCCATTCCCACATTTTGGGAGCTGCTTCACGAAACTTGGTGATTTTGCCTCAATATATTTTTGACATGTTATGACGAAATTTTAAAAACTCACCTCTCCAAAGGTAGTCCCAGAACACGTTTCTGAGAGGCATGTTTCAGGAATATCGCGCATTTTGGAGATGTGCACTTGTGGTTATGTGCTATTTTCACTTGCTTTATTCTGTCACTTACATTCCAAATTATCGAAATATTTGTAGCCTGCACACTTTCAAGTATTAATAAAAAAATGTTGGTCAATGGCGGGTGCAAAAGCATGTAAAAAGGGGTATTAATATTTTCTTATTCCTAGGAATGTATTACTCATTGTGTGAATAAGACAAAGCCAATGCGTAATATAGGAAATTTTCTCTTAATTTACGCGTACAATTTACCTTAATGTACTGACAGGGGCGCCTCCAGGCGTCAGTTTTCAGGTGAATATTTTGTCCAACAGCATGTTCAGTGGGCCTAACAGATATCTGTATCTGTGTGATTGGTTTCGTTAGCTCCACATATACTACTCGATCAGATGCCATATATTTCAGTAAAGATAAAAGTCAGAGACGGCCCCAGGCTGAATTAAAAGGCATTTTATTTCTTTTTGTTTCGGGAAAGATTATGACTTGGTTTATGAACTAAGTAAAGCTTTCACCTTGTAGTTATTGACCCCTCTTTTCTGACACCGAGATCCAGCTATGAGAATCTGCTATTTATATAATGCAGTATGTGGCACATATAGGAATGTTTTCCAAACACTTGTAAGTTCGCCAGACTCAAAAATTGTTCTGGAATGAATTAACATCTCCCAAAAAACCTGTACCCCTTTCCATGTACGCCTATTAATTTTGAAAATCAGCCTCTGCCTAACCTATGTCATAGACCTGTCAGCTGTTGGTAGCATGGCATGAAGTAGAACAAAATCGGTTGTAAAATGTGGCCAGAAAGATCGTATAAGCAAACACCGATTTATACCTTAATTTTGGTCCTTCTATTCCACTTTTCAGAATTTCCAACATTCTTTTTTAGAAACGTAGATGTCGCTACATCCTATCAAACACCGTTTTCCGCCAGGAAATCGGACAAACAGGTTTCGAGATAGCAAGGGAGGGGCAGAATCTGCCCTCCTCCCAGCACGGAATCGTATGTAGCGGACAGGAGGTGGGAATAGGGCCGACCCCCTCGGCCCCGACGGGTTCGTGTTGTGACGGGGGGCTGTTGGCGGCCCCTGTGCGGTTTTTAAACATTGTGAGAGAACGAACAGACACAGCGTCACGAAATTTTGCGTACCTTTGCTTGGCCCTTTCTTGTGCCAAAGTTTCTATCTTGGTGCAAGTCAGGCCTCTGACGTAGGTCAGGTTAAGTAAAGCCAAAAACGTTTAGCCTTCGTAACTAAAAAAGGTACCAAAACAAAACTTTCTGGGATTAAAAATCATGACAAAGAAAACGAACCTGCCATGTCAGATTTTTCAGAAATTTCCAGGTCATTGACCTAAGGTCACGCCTATTTTCAGTATGCGTCGTTTCTTGTGGAAATTGACGGAATTCTTCCGACGTTTTGGATATGAGGTGATGGAGATTTCCAATTGTCGTCATTTGGCAAAATCTCATTGATCTCCAGCCATTGACTTAGGGACAGGTCATCGATAATTGCTATGACAAAAAACATGTATTCACCTCAAAATGGACAATGAATGACTTGAAACGAGTAAAAAAGGTCAGAGATGGCTCTAAAAACAAACAAAAATAAAAAATAGTAGTAGAAGCAATAAGTTAGAAAAACTACAAAAGATGCATCTTGGAAATAAACAGGCTTGAGCGAATAAAGTTCCGTTGAATGTGTCTATTAACAGCTTTATTTTAAAAAAAATGTAATTTCGTAAATCACAACACGAACCCCTAGCAACAACAAACGCAAATTGGTAAGACCTGTTTTATCAAAATAAAGGAACGAAAAATTAGTATATGTCAGTGCCATTATGTTCTCGGCGTCGGCACCCGCGGCGTCGTGGTGCAAAAAATCGTATTTTAGCATGGCATTTCCCCGTAAATATTCAACAAATTGGAGGACTTAGATGTGTGTCAGCATATCTGGACACTTATCTATTCGTTGATACCTTTAATTCTTATTTATTAATCACTACAATGAAGATTTAGGGCGTTTCTCGGATCCATGTATGCATGTATCCATGTCGGAAAAGACATACATAGGGCATAAATTGGCTCAAATATGCTCTAAAAATAATCAGGTTTAGACCTTTTCTTGTCAAGAACTTTCTGACGGTATTGTTATTTTTTTATCGTGTGGCCAATGTTTTGCGAGTTAGAAGACATGTAGCCCCCATTCAGTTGAGCGTGCATGGTGCCGACTGCCAGTCGGGTGCAAGTTAAGGCAAAACTAAAAATGAGGGATTTCTCTGGCACCGCTAAAACCGTTGGTAACACTGCGGAAATGTATATTCAGTGGCCCACCATTGGCTGGAGGTAAATATTACCCCCATGAATATTCCGAAACCAACTGCCGTGCAACCTCAGAACAAATCGAATTTTTTGCTGCAAGCGAAAATGAAGGTCACAGGTCAAGGTCATGGGACTAAACAGGGCAATATTACCTAACCTCATGCTAGCGTCATGGAAGCAAATAGCACAGGGTGAAAATTGTCTGAGTTCCCTATGCAGTTGGGTTCGCAATGGAGTTTCTTGATCGGTACAGAAATTTCATATCATTGTCCTGGTGGTGAAAGATCAAGGGCATATCAGGCCAAGATCGTGAAATGTTTGTATCTCAGAAACCAATGAACGGTTGTGAATGGATTCAGTCGCAACGATCGTTCTCTGATGTGCGATTTCGCCACAAACACCATCATTGAAAATGGCGATGTATTGCTTGGTTTAGCACTATGGCTAGTACACCCAGCGCAGAGACGGCCGCAAACTCAGTTAAGCTTTCGAAGGGACACATTTTGTATTCGTATAGCCACGCATCGGCCAAAGGCCGATGTGTGGCTTTCTAGACCGTAAACAATTTTGTATTTTTATATAACCACCTACAGAAAAATTCCGAGATAGCGTTTTGATACCAATGATATCAAGTTATCTTTTGACTTTCAAAAAACAGCAATTATTGACCCTATTCCCGTACACATAACAAAGCGCTTTCCATACACATAACAAAGAGCTATGGGGGAGGAGCGGCGGAGGTTGTTGGGGACCCCTATGAGATCTCGAGAACTACCTGTCCGATCTGATCGCAAGGAACGGCAATCGATTTCCTATGATGTAAGCTAAATTTTTATAAAACTAAGTTTTGAAAATTTTGCAGGGTTGGATACAGGGACACAAAAGTCAGAAAGAGGACTTTTTTATTTGCTATAACTCCGACGTTTATGGGTTGCTTTTGTTGCCACTATCTTGAATTCAGAGCTAATCGGTGGGACTTTTTCCTTTGACTGGCAAGTTTACAGTTCTGAGAAAATCCATCGAGGTTCACATGTCTAAAATGGCATATATATATATATATATATATATATATATAGACATAGATATAGATATACATATACATATACATATACATATAGATATACATATATATATATATATATATATATATATATATATATATATTATGAATTGGCATAAAAAGGCAAGATTCTTTTTTTGGCCTGCACGAGTCCTATTATACTTTAGAAGCAGAAATGGTATTACATTGTATGTGTAATGTTGGCACAGGTGGCGCCAGGGGCATGAAAAGGGGAGGACATGGTTGCATGTTCATCAAGTCAGCTTACGACCTTTTACCTAAAATGATGATAAAAATAATTGTGGAGCCTTGGTCTGTATGACGAAATTACGTACCGTTAATCGAATTTCATCCGGTTCAGGACAGTCGTGATCAACACAGGTCAGCATTTAAAGTGAATGTATTCGGTGAAAATGGAGCGCAACATAATCTGGTGCGCTGTTAGTGGCCAGGATGATCTTAAGTACCCGTAAGTCAAATGACGTAGTGAGGTCACCAGAGGCCATCCGACAACCGAGCCCAACAAAATGCATCGTCACAAATTTAACTGAAACCAATTGGGTAGACCTCGGAAAAGGCAGGAATGTTACGTCTTAGGAATGTTACTAATTGACCTAGGGTGACCTCAGTTTACCTGCCCTAGATTGCCTATGCTCTGAGACACCTGCATTTATCATGGAGGCAAAGTCCCTATAAACTTCCCGTGAACATTCCTTTACAGAATGCCAGATTTTTAATACCTGAACTCGGTTTACTTTGATTCAGCATACCTGGGTCGTTGCTTTTTCGGAATAAATACACCGTCTTGTTGACTAACGCACCGCAACACGTCTGGGATCTGGGTGAATAAATCTACAGGAAAAAATGATATCACATTTGATTTTGGCTTACTTCAATTGACCTTATCCAGACTACCTGCGGCTTTGGACCGTACATCTACAGGATGATAGGGTGACACCCTTTAATGTTTCGTAACTGGCTCTCCAGAACCTCTTTCATACCCAACATAGTCCCCGTCGCACGACCCGATACGGGTGCTGTCGTCCAACGCGGGCAGTAAAGGTCGGCAGCGCTTCCATCCTCTTGGAGTTCGCCGGGCTGTAGTGAAAAATGTTACAAACCTGTTTTAAAATGTTAGGCGGCAAAACAAGCACACATTCACAAGTTCTTCATCAGACAGACAAAGCCTCAGCGCTCCATCTATATCACCGCGGAAGCTGCATGTGAAAAGATGAGGGATGCGGTATTCTCCCCTCCCCCACCAGCACGCGTGCTTAACTGTAAATAAAGGACGATTTCCTTCTGCGTGGTAGTTCATGTCGCACCCTGGAGGTGGGTGCCGAGTTGATCCCAAAGATGGGTTCGCTGGGCAATTCGGTGGTCGGCGTAGTGGGTGCTGGCGTGTTGAACGTGCACTGGCGCCGCTGCTTCGCTCTCGGGGAGACCTGGCTGTCGGCGGCGGACGTCACAGTGTCTGCAGCTGGTGGCTGCTGACGTTTTTGGCTGTCGTTTGTGCGTCGGGTCGGCGGGGAGGGGTTGCACCGGGCGGGGTGCTGTGGTCCTGCAGACGGCCTGCTTTGCCTGTTGACGTTGGCAGAGGAGGCGACGCTGCCGGTATTTTCACAGAGCACAATAAAGCTCTCCTTTTGTCCGCCCTATCAGTGGGGCGCAACCGCCGTCCGACAATCCAGGTGTGGCGGCGTGGCGCCATCGGCCTCCGCCACGCGGCCCCGGCTGTCGTTAGCTAATGACGCCGCGGGCAGACGGCGGTAATGGCGCAGGGGACGGGGCACACCGCTCGATTAGCTGATCGCCCACGACTCCCGGCCACCTCCCGGTGATCGCGCACCTGCGTCCCTGGCCGACACAGCCCCCAGCCACCCCCCGGTGACCGCACGCCCGCGGCCCCGGTCATCACAACTTCCGGCCGCCTCCCGGTGATCGCACACCTGCGGCCCCGGCCATCACGGCACTAAGCTGTTCTGCGTGACACGGAGCAGTCACGATCACGGTCACGGTCGCCGTCACACGCAGGATTCTGTCGTTCACCCGACTGGTCAGACCGAATGGATTCCACCTGTCTGACCAATTCGATATTCAACACTGATATCCAACAGGCTTGATCCTAACCCTTGACCTACGCTGGAGTTCGATTCACTCCTACCCTCATGGAGTTTCCGTGCACAGTGCTGGAACCGTACGGAACTGCTGCATGTTACTTCGGGTACCTGATTTCTTTCCATTTCTGCACTTTTTATGGTCTACTCTGATCTTAGGCCAAGCCAGGTTACGAAGATAAAAGGTCGGTTTTCTTAGGCATGTTCTACAATCTTGCTGTCGTTTCTGAAAACTAGCGCACCGCTCGTTTAACGGGAAATCAAAGCTCGAACACAGCACGACCAGACGGGTTACGTCATGCCATCTTGTGATCTTTCGAACGTGAAGTACGTTTATGGTCCTGTTTGACTTTGTGGGTGATACTGAACATTTCTAACATGACAGAGGAAATACCGAAGGCAGTGGTTTTGAAGGTCACTGAAACAAACACAGACGGTTTTGCAAAGAAGTTATCGAGTCCTAGAGGGCATTGGTTAATGTTTGCAAAGTAAAACGTTATCTACTCTGCAACGGAAACATATTTTATACCGATGAAACGAAGTTTTAGAACACAAGATGCCTCAGCTGGGAAAATCATGGTGTTATGATCATTGGGGATGTTCGTCGGAAACAGAATTATGACATTGGTAAAAGTTTAAAATGCGCTGTGGTATGTCATGTAACTACCTCGATTACTTGGCTTCATCCATAGCTTAACAACGGTTATCCTTGACCAAATATTGTTAGCACACTGGAACTTGCAACCTTGCCTGCCGTCTAGAAACCATTTTTTCTTTACAGGAAAGAAGACATGAGCCAGTTCCTTACTTTTGCGCATGGGAAGCCACTCAAGCGTATTTAATGCAGTGGGAAGGGTGCGCGTTGTAGATGTTTTTGTAAACGTTGTAGGTGTTGATGTTTCGTTCCATAGGTCTGTTTCGGTCTGCAGGATGTCTGAATATGTTATGAGGTGTAGATGGAGGGCATGTTGTATGCAGTGTGCGAAAAAATCAGTGCCGACTGAAAGGCAGACAGATATTTTTCTTGATCTTTGCTCTCAGAAAGAATGTAAGTTGGAGCCTCATATTTCATGAACACTGCATGTTGCCTATGAACAGTGAGTTATTTAACTGCCTACAGCACATACATTTTCTTCTTCGTTGTCATTCCATCCATTATGAATGGTCTGGAGCGAAAATGGGATGTGCGTCTGTACTACATCCGAGCGGGCTATTTGTTGGCAATGAGCGCAAACGACAGCAGTCACTGTAATCACAATTCCTTGTCATCAAAAACTGCATCTCGAACTGATGGCGTTGCTTGTGCTTCGACGCAAGTCTGGTCAAGAAAAACTAAGCGAAATGCTGTGTTACGCTTTTCCAACTCCACCAGCACAGCGGCTGTTTTAAAGTGGATGGACGGGAACTTTTCCCTTCGTTGTTTCAGTGTTCTCCACTTCTCCAACGGAGTGATTTCTTGCGGCAAAAAGACACTCCCATTTACTACCAATGCCTGTTTTTCTCCGTCTGAGAAATAGCCGGCACGCCCAGCGCTGGAGGAGGAGCTTCGTCGTTGCGGCCGTTCTCGGTTCCTCGGTAAACGCTGCCTCTGTCAGGCCCTCTCGGTCCACCAGCGAACACTGCCGCTGTCAGGCCTCTCTCGGCCCAGCAGCGAACGCTGCCGCCGCCAGCGCGCGCTGCTTATTGGATGGCAGGAGGCGGAACAGCAGCCGTCATATTGCAGCCGGCGTCGGCTACGACCGCAGGTGACGTCTGGCATCTGCCGGGCGGCGCGGCCCGACTGGCTGTCATCTGGCAGCGCGGGCTGGGGGCCGTCCACTGGGCCACTGGACTGGCTAGGTCGCCAGGTGGCTGGACCGTGACCCGCCAATGGACGACCGGACGGTGGTATGTTTACTGGAGGGCCGGACCATGGTCTCTGCACTGAACGACTGAATCGAGCTCTCTCTCTCCCCCTCTCTTTCCTCTCTCTCTCTCTCTCTCTCTCTCTCTCTCTCTCTCTCTCTCTCTCTCTCTCTCTCTCTCTCTCTCTCTCTCTCTCTCTCTCTCTCTCTCTCTCTCTCTCTCTCTCTCTCTCTCTCTCTCTCTCTCTCTCTCTCTCTCTCTCTCTCTCTTCTTCTCTCCCTCCGTCCCTGCAGCTCTGCCGTCAGCTTTATAGAAGCGTGCAGCCTCTGCTCCTGCAGTCGCGCTCGGCCCGGGTCGGCCCGCCCTGGCACGTAAATCCCGTTTGGACGCCGGCCGGCGGCCGTGCGCGTGTTTTAGTGGCCGACCTGTGACGCTGCCAGCGTCGGCCGGTGGCCAGGTAATGGCTGGCCGCCGCCACCTGATTGGATCGAACCTCTCAGCTGAATTGACCGGCTCCCGGCTGGGCTCACGGGGAAGCAGTGGCTCGCTGCTCTCAGACGCT
Source organism: Capitulum mitella (assembly GCA_030062745.1). Taxonomy (NCBI): domain Eukaryota; kingdom Metazoa; phylum Arthropoda; class Thecostraca; order Pollicipedomorpha; family Pollicipedidae; genus Capitulum; species Capitulum mitella. The sequence continues at coordinate 20,897,302 of CP099839.1, forward strand.
GCCTGGCTCTGCCAGACCTGCAGCCGAACTGTCTGGCCCCGACACGCTGTCTGACTCCGAGAATCAAGCACCAGCTGGGCTGTCTGGCTCCGACAGTCCAGCACCAACTACGCTGTCTGGCTCCGGCAATCCAGTACTAGCTGCGCTATCTGGTTCTGACAGTCCAGCACCAGCTGCGCTGTCTGGCTCCGACAGTCCAGCACCAACTGCGCTGTCTGGCTCCGACAGTCCAGCATCAACTACGCTGTCTAGCTCCGACAGTCCAGCACCAGCTGCGCTGTCTGGCTCCGACAGTCCAGTACCAGTTGCGCTGTCTGGCTCCAACAGTCCAGCACCAGCTGCGCTGTCTGGCTCCGAACAGTCCAGCGGCCGCAGCTGCATTGTTTAACCACTATATCCGTCCAGCAACTCATCTGTAGGACTTGGACCCTATTTTCATACGGGGGGGGGGGCGATTTGACCCCCGAGTTTTTTCCAACGCTAAATGGCTCCCGAGCTAAGTTTTCTCCTTTACCCATCGCGCTAAAATTTGGTGACTTGATACGTTGTCTTCTTTACCACACATTACCTCAAAGTCGTCTATGGGCGAGTAGCAGCCACAGGAGACGCTTCTGGAAGCCATGCCAGGCCGTTTTGCGGTAGTTTCGGACGAATTTTCATTTCTTTACATACCGTCGTGTAAGCCAACATTTCACAACACCCTGATGTGAGTGCATGAGATGTTGGTGACTGGCCATCCATATAGTCTACAGAATGTCTGGAGACTGAAGACTTGAGATCCGTGGTACATCGCCCGGGGTAATGCGACGTCATATATACGTGGGCTATATATGTTGAAAACAAAGAGTGTTTCGATGAGCAACGGCGTTTTGACTGGCCATGACAATGACGCGAAGGACACATTTTACATGTGTGGAGAGGGGGAAGGGGCGTAGGGACTAAGGACGGAGCCAGACAAAAGTATTTCTGATGTTAAGAGCTCGATCCACATTTGCGAATGTTTTCCGTCATTGATTTCGACATAATAATGACAGTTACGGAATTTGCACACGCAAAATAAATTTATACATGCACTGGCAGTGGCAGGTCTAAAAGATAGTAAAAATTAAGAGGAGAAACAAGAACACGAGACAAATGATTTGGTTTCACCAGTGCATCACTAACGTTTTCGGTAACGACAGTGCCTCCTGTTCTGGTTTCCTGGACCAGCCAATGACGCCTTTAATAAACTGTAGCCTATGGTTTTGGCAAGAGTTATCTAAAACTTATCAAGCCTAAGCCCCCTATTTCTCGTATAAAAGCTTCAAAATCTCCCTTGCCCTAAACTTTTTCGCTCGCCACTTTCAGAATTCTGAAGCAGCCTCATGAAACGTGGTCGCTTTGCGTACCTACTCTTTTACGTATTACGTCAAATTTGAATAATTTCATTTTGACTACGGGCGGAGCCACACCTGTTTTGGGAGGCACCTTAGGCAAGTTTTGGCTCTGGTGAAGGTAACTGTAAAATCGTTGCCAAAAACAGTTTTTTTAAGATAGAAATTTAAATCTTCCATGAGTGTATAGCTAAATAAGTGAACAACGATAAAGCATTTTTAACCTGAGGTAATTTCAAACCGTCAAGATAAAGTCAAAGGTCAGAATTTGCTTTTATGTGAATATTTTTGACACTTATTTTGAAATAAAGAAATAGGAACAGTGGAAACGCAACAAGACGTCCTGTACTTGCGTTTTAAGTTTGAGATAAAAATGAAGTCGGGTCACGGAGCTATGACCTAAGATGTCCGAGCGTGCACCCTGTATCAGGATGGTCAAAAGCAGGACTTCTCGAAATGTAGTTAATTCTAGTGATTAGAGTCGTTTTCAGGCACTTAATAGTGTTTGAAAACATTCTCCTTCTTTATAAGCCTAAGGTCATTCCATGTGGTTCTGCGGTCATTGGAGTTCGTAAGTTAATCTGATGAACAGACGACCATGAGAGTTTCCCCTTTTCATACCCTTGGCACCACCTACGCCAACAACATACAAATAAATGCAAACGATTGGTACTTCTTAGCCATGAAATAACTTGCAGTACCTAAAAAGTATTTTTGCCTTGTATTTTTGTCATTTTCCCCGAGAAATATATTGCTAAGTCAAACATCGTGAACACCTATGAATAATCTCAAAATTTTGAATTACGAGTGGAGGAGAAAACTTCAGTCGATTAGCTCTCGACTATGCCTATTGCATAAAAATCGATCCATAAACATCGAAGTTATAACAAATGAAAACTGCCCCTTTTCTGACTCTTTCGCTCCTATCTATCCACCCCTCAACGGTTTTAAAAACTATTTTTATATAAATGTAGTTCACGCCATGGCAAATCGATTGAAGTTTGTCACGATGAAATCGGGCGGATAGTTCTTGAGATCTGGGGGTGGCAGGTTAAAGTTGGACCAATCGCAGGAGGTGGATCGTCTTTAAGCAATGGACAGGCTCAGGCCTGATAACTTAACCTTCCCCAAATATGAATTTCTCATCGGATTCTCGCCATAAAACCAGCAATTAAGTGTTTTTAATATTTTTTCCTATCATCATCATCATCATCTCTCTCCCTCCTCCTCCTTCCCTCTCCCTCTTCTCTCTTCCCTCTCTCTTTCTCTTTTGTTATTTGATGTTTGCATCCTGAACAAAGGGTGTCTGGTTATCTGTCTGTCTGTAGTTAAATCTTGTCTGCAATCCTGTGACCAAACGACTCAATGGGCTGGCATACCGCGTGTCGTTGAAACGGTTTCATGCGCTAAGTCGCGCGGAGTACCATTGAGGGCGCAACCTTTCAGGCGTCTTCTGCCCGACCGCCTCGCCTAGAGGCCTCCAGGAAAACGTTACCTCACCGTGCAGTGGAGACATGAAATACCCTGCCACCCATCGTTCGCCACTGCAAGCGACTGCAGTCTTATGAAACTAGCTCACGACTTTATCGCTCGAAAGTGTCTTGACTTTTACCGACTTTTGCACCGCTACATTTTTTGACCTCATTGTTCCCGTCACCGGACTCGTCAAATTTTCGATTACAAAACACACATGACCGTGTCCCTGTACAAAACCGTACATCTCCCAGTTCATTCTTGCTCCATTTCTAGGTCAGGTCATCACATTGCATTTTCATTGTCATCATGGTGTCACGATCTTGTTTTTTTTCCTAGCATCCTGGTCATGCTTTTAGCTTTCATTTTACGGCTGGACTTTAGATGCCCTACGTTATATTTGCGCTGGGTTTTTTATTGAAGCTATGACGTAAAATACTGTGTCCACGGAAACATACTAAGATTAACAATGAATAAAGAAAAATAAACTAAATAGATAAAACTAAATAGATAAAACTAGATAAATATAGCACATGAATTAACTTTCGTCGCGCTGCGCCCTGTCGCTGGCGCGTGCTGCACTTTTGAAGAGGATTTTTAGCCCATAGGAGTACCACGTAAAACGAGAATCACGACAAGCGTCAAACATCGTCTTAGTTTTGGCGAGTTTGATGCGCATCCAAAGGTCAGATCGGCGCGAAACGAACCAACTTAGAACGAGGGTTATAGATAATTGCGTAACAGATGATTGCGTGGTGTCCAGCACGTTTTAATGTGCTCGGTACGGGCCACGTCAAAACGTTGACAATGTGAAAAGGCTGCTTCTGAGAGTTTCCAAGGAATGGCTGTGGTGCTGGCGACCCAGAGATCGAAGCAACGTAGAAAAAACACAACGGTGAAGCTGAACGTACCGCATTTCGTTTGTACCGAGGCCAAACGGTCCTGGCCCACGGTTCGAGCGTCAGTCTGCCGCATAGCCGCATAGCCTTGGATGTGTTGAAACCAACGTCGTAACCCAGGTTCTTTGGAGGTCGGGACATTGCGGTGGGCTAAAAGGCCCACAACTTCAGACGGCCTTCACGCACTGAAAAAAGTCATTCAGGGCGTCAGGGAGAGGACGTTATCCAGGCCGACCCTTTCTTGGCTACGATACCTGTTGATAGCTCGCAAGGAACAAAAACGTGATGGCATTCAGTATATGAAAAAAGATAGTTGGTTGCCTCTTTCTTACCGTACAAGGTACAAGCGACTCAACTGAAGACATGTTTGTTTCCCGCCGTGTCACCCAGTGCATTCTTGTAGATGACCAAATAACTCGGGGTTTCAGAAGTGGAAATGGACATATCGCCCCACCCCCCTTCCCCCGATGCGTTTATACCAGATATAAAATAAGGCACTGTTTTGCAGGAATGTAGAATTCTGTTGTTTTTTGTCATGACTGGTGGTTGAAAATTTAGTAGCATCTGGACCCATGTGAGACTGATCCCAGTCATGTCAGGTCACGAAGGTGTAAGGCCGTTTTCATTGACACGTTCTGTGACGTCGCAGTTTTCTTACAAACTAATGCATTGCTTTTGCAAAAAGAGGTTAAAACTTCAGTCCAGCCCCATCAAAAACGTTCTTGAAGGTCTTATAACCTCTGGTAGGCTTTCGAATGTCGGCTGATTTTATTGACCTCGTCTATCTTTTTGGGAATTCGGAAGATTTCAAACATGGCAGAGGTAATATAAGCGATAGAGATCATATGTCTGGCCCCGAAAATTGTGAAAAGTCATATATGTTGATGTCACATCATTTGGGAACAAATATTAGATTTCATTGATAATTTATTACTGCCCTACCAACCACGCCAAAGCCAATTCGGAATCTGACGTAAGATGCTCATTTGATCTGACGTGGGGGTCAACGCAGGGTTACAACTAAATATTGATTTGCCAGAAGCATGACGACGGCATTGCAAGAGATTCACATATCAACGGTGACCAAACGTAGTAAATTGCCTGGCAAAAAGGGAAATTTCGCTTGGACCGTAAAAGTTTCCCGTGGGGTGACAATTGACGCTTGTCTTACTTCATAGGCGACGGTCATAGAGAAAATCCGTTTTTCTGACACTTTATCGCTTTCGTCGGCTGTTTATTGGCGGCGGCCCATAACGAGCTGGTCCGTTTTTCTCCACCGACGAAAGGTGCCGATGGAGCCTGGCGGACATGTGTCCGGACACCAGCTGTGGGCCCGGCCGATATGTGTCCGGACACCAGCTGTGGGCCCGGCGGACGTGTGGCCGGACACCAGCTGTGGGCCTGGCGGATATGTGTCCAGACACCAGCTGTGGGCCTGGCGGATATGTGTCCGGACACCAGCTGTGGGCCCGGCGGATATGTGTCCAGACACCAGCTGTGGGCCTGGAGGATATGTGTCCAGACACCAGCTGTGGGCCTGGCGGATATGTGTCCAGACACCAGCTGTGGGCCTGGCGGATATGTGTCCAGACACCAGCTGTGGGCCCGGCCGATATGTGTCCGGACACCAGCTGTGGGCCCGGCGGACGTGTGGCCGGACACCAGCTGTGGGCCCGGCGGATATGTGTCCGGACACCAACTGTGGGCTCGGCGGACATGTGTCCGGACACCAGCTGTGGGCCTGGCGGATATGTGTCCAGACACCAGCTGTGGGCCTGGCGGACATGTGTCCGGACACCAGCTGTGGGCCTGGCGGACATGTGTCCGGACACCAGCTGTGGGCCTGGCGGATATGTGTCCGGACACCAGCTGTGGGCCTGGCGGACATGTGTCCGAGGAACAGCCGTGAGGCCGGCGGACATGTGTCCGAGGAACAGCCGTGAGCCCGGCGAACATGTGCCCGAAGGACAGCCGTAGGCCTGACGGACACGTGTCCGGAGACCAGCTGAGTGCGATACCAATTACAGACCGACGCGGGTCCAGCTCGGCGTGCGGCCGTCGGCCGGCGTGAGACCGCCATCCTGACCGTGTCTGCTGATAGGGATCGATTTATTTTGCGGCCGGTCGATTCATTTCGCCGGTGGGGCAGGTCAGGCCGCGTTCGGGGCGTGTTTGTTTTTGTAAGCCGGATGGGTTCGATCGGCGCTGATCCGACGAGTGAAGTCGGCGGCCGCGGCCGGCCGGCACAGCGTGCCCGCACGAATACGACGCTCTGGGAAACACGATGTCGCCGAGAGCCTGCGCTCTGCTCTTTTTCGCCCCTAAACTGCGCCGTGCCGACACTGCCTGCGGGCTGCACAGTTTTGCATGAACGCTGATGTTGACGGAAATCGAACCGCGGATGATTTCGAAAGGGTGGTCTTTGGTTGAATCTGGAAGGTTGGTGATTTTCCTTTTTTTTGTTCTGGTTCTGACCTGTTGGTTTTTGTTATCCCTGATTTTCTTGCAGTGGATTTCTCTTGAAATCGATGCCGAGGGGCCGATTACCCCTACTCCTTTGTAGTCTGACGATCTGCAGTACCGATTGCGACGAAATATTAGCTTAAACGAAAGTTTGTGACCTGAACTAACGTTTCATATATGCGAAAATACCGAAACTGAAATTAGTGGCAACTTCAGGAGGGGGAAAAATGGCTGGTTTGCGTCCTGTGGCGTAACGTCTATAGCGTAACATCCTGTAACGCGACATGGACTTACTTTAACTCTGATATTACCATTTAGGCTTGTATTTCATCTGAGGCATGCTTGGAAGCAATTTTTGAAGTATGTCTGAATTCAGGATCTGAAGCATAGGGCAGTTTTCTGCGAACTTGTAGGGTATTTTTCACTCAGTTTGCCGTATTGCCAAGGCAAATCTCAAATCTCAATTTACGTGAAAAGGTGATTTAAACCTGTCAGATACGCCAATGGCGCGTTCAGGAGCTAAAATAGGGGAACCCATTGTAGTGTACCTTTCTGTACTGAACCCATTGTAACCAACTGAGTGTCATTGCTGTGCAGTAAGACCAAACTATAATTATTGTTTTGTTGTGTCTTTCGTTTATTTGTCCTGGATACGCTCCTGTCAATGCATGTACAAGTATATGTTCTTTATGCATGTCCCCCAAATGCCACGATGATGCTGAAATTAGTGATGTAAATCATTAGCTGGTGTGAATCAAAGTCTGAGCCTGCGAATTTTTCCACCTGGTTCCAGCGTTAATCCTTATTATGTTCCCACGGCAACCTGCATCATTTACATCAACGTTATGGGATTTAAAAACGTTTTCTTGTGGAGCCATGTCTTGTTTTCTTCACACAGAACCAACCCACACACGACGCTGCATTACACTTTTTTTACTCCATGCATCCTTGGCCATCTCCAAACATTTTTTCAGATGATGCGATGGGCAATTATCATAAACGTCACTCACTGAAATCATAACACTGCTAAATAACGGATTGGAGCGCCGATATCTAAACGGTTGAGCACATGTCTGACATAACCACGAAATGGCCTGACATACCTCCCAGAAACGTCTCCTGACTTTCCTTCTTTCTTTTGTAGAATGCTCAAATTTTCACATAACGTACAAAGAGAACACATAGGAAAAGTCGCCAAATTTCAGAGCGATGATACAAATGTTTGGCTTTGGCACCGAACAAACCTCCGGGGCCTAATCACCCCCCCCCCGCGCCCTCCCGCATGAAACAAGGTTGAGAAACAGCTGCAATGAAATAAATTATTTACACTACGTTCGTCAAAAGAAAAGTTTCACGGCTGTCTTACGCAAAATAAATCCACAAAAACTTATCATGCTACTCGTACATGTAATTCCAAGGAACTGGAACCCACCTCAGCATCGACAATGTCGCAAGAATTCTTGTTTTCGTCGCCACATGTGCGTATAGCTCTTTAAACTCCCGGATAATTCGCAATTTGCAGGTCATACAGATAAGTAACTGAGATTACTCTTTACGTTCAAGGCCACGTATTCTATGGCCCCATTTGCGATGCCTGGTGAATGAACTGCCTCTCTCTCCCTCTCCCTCCCTCTCTGCCTCTCTCTCTCTTTCCCTTTCTTTCTCTCTCTTTTCTTTCTTTCTTTCTGCCTTTCTTTCCCTCTGCCCTTCTCTCTCCATCTCTCCATCTTTTTTCCCTGCCTTCTCTTCCTGTTAGCCCTAGCCCGCTAGTTGGTGGCTTCTGCTTGCGTCCTCCTCCCCCGTCCTCCGTCCTTGGCACTACCCGCTACTACTGGCCACGTCTTCGCTTTTGCCCTCCTCCATTTCCTGGTCGCCTCGCCGGCGCCGTTGTCCACAGCTGGCCCTGTATACGGCCTATTCCCCTTCCCCTATCGCCGGCGCTTCTCGCCTAGCGGACGGAAAAGCGGATTTCTCCGTGAGATCTCCTGCGTGGCGCTTCATCAGTCTCTCCCATTGATTAACGGATAACAGGATCGAATGCAGGGAGCGGTGGGCGGGCGGGCGGCGCGGCCGGCCGGCAGGACCGGCTGGCTGGCCGGTGGGCCACCTCATACCGGCCGGTCCCGGTGACAGCCGAGAACGATCGCCGCCCGGCTACCTCGCCCGAAATAACGCCGGCCATTATTCGCCGCGGCGAGAGCGCTGCCAGCGTGGTCGCCGCCTGGCCGCCGCCTCGCGCTGCGGCCGCCGGCCGAGTCGTCGTAGGTCGGCACGCCAGGCGTGCGACAGCAGCGGGCGACCACCGGCCCAGACCGCCGGCCCAGACCGCGTACCCAGACCACCGGAGAGGACCGCCGGCACAGATCATCAGCCCAGACCGCCGGCCCAGACCACTTACCCAGACCACCGGCCCAGACCGCGTACCCAGACCACCGGAGAGGACCGCCGGCACAGATCATCAGCCCAAGCCAAGGGCCCAGACCACTTACCCAGACCACCGGCCCAGACCGCCGGCCCAGACCGCTTGCCCAGACCACCGGAGAGGACCGCCGGCACAGATCATCAGCCCAGACCACCAGCCCAGACCACTCACCCAGACCACCGGTCCAGACCACCCACCCAGACCACCGGCCAGGACCGCCGGCACAGATCATCAGCCCAGACCAACGGCCCAGACCAACGGCCAGGACCGTCAGCCCAGACCACCAACCGGCCCAGACCCCTGGCTCAGACCGCACACCCAGACCGCCGGCCCAGACCACCCGCCCAGACAACCGGCCCAGACCACCCGCCAGGACCGCCGGTCCAGGTCATCGGCCCAGACCAACGGCCCAGATCACCGGCCAGGACCATCGGCCTAGACCATCAACCGGCCCAGACCTCCGGCCAGGACCAACGGCCCAGATGTTTTTTGTACCGTCATCCATGAGCAAACTACCGGCCCAGACCACCGGCCCAGACCCACGGCCGGACTTCTGGCGGCCAGGTACAGTCAGGTGGCGCAGTCCTCTCGTGTGATGTCTCCTCCGCTTGTCGCAATATAATTATAACGTTTTAGGGTCAAGTGCGGGGTCCTTTAAATCGTTTTTCTTTGTGTTTAGTGTTGTCGATAAGTCGAGTTTTCTGCGGCGTTACGTCGTGTACGCGATTCGATCGTCGTCGCGGTCTGTGGCGGCGCAGCGGCGGCTCAGGATCAGGGCGTCTTTCGCAGCCATTGCGGCAAATGTGTCGGAACTGTGGGCCCGTGGGACCATCGGACGGCAGATGACATCATAAGTCATGCCAACTGTGCGTCCTTGGTGAACCCGAGGCCACTGCTCCAGTGACTGCGCTTCGGAACAACCACTAAGGGACTTGTCACTGGGGTCGTCTGATCCAGCGGCGCGCGGCCGGTCACCGCGCCTCTCCCGGCCGGACATCTTCTCCTGCGGTCCAGTCAGAGTGCAGGCCGTTGGAGTGAGAGATTGAGACGAGGCGGCCGGATTGGTTGCAGGCGGTGCCCTCTGCCGCCCCGTAATGGACCATTTCGACGGTCCGGCATGGCCCACAGACACACCAACGACTGCCCCATGTGCGGAATCAGGTCTGGCCGGCGCGTCCCGCGCCCACTCTCAATATGCACAGAGCCGCGCACGAACCCCCCCCCCCTCCCGCCGCAGCCTGTTGGAATTGGGCAGCGGACCGTCCCATACTGTCGAACTTTCCACGGGAACTTCTCTGCATTTGTGGAAACGGCTGAGCGCGGTGCCATCAGAGCGCGCACCGGTGATGAGCCGAGTTCTGATGACGTGCGCGGCCGGCAGCCGACGTCAGGAGTTCAGGCCGTGTCTCGACGGCGGGCTGCCCGGACAATTCCGCGCCACGGCTGGCCGCAGTCCAGGCCACGTCCTGGCCAGCGTCGCGCCGCAATAAACATGCTCTCAGGACCTGCAAATGAGTAAATGCGCCTCTGCCATCCGGTCCAGCTCCGCGGGCAACACCTGATCAAAGTCCAGCGGTGGAGCTGCATGACTAAGTTCCCCCTAAACTCTGTGTCACGTAGAATACTACTTGCAAACAACGTGTGCAATAGGTTTGTAGGCATCCGCTATGGCATCTTTCTAATCCATGCACAATGTGTCTGGTACATCCCTAGCTGGTACATCTGAGGTGAAACCTATTCTGTTCGTTCACGTTTGCGTCAACCTGTTGCTAAAGGATTACAGTATGAACATTTTTTCCTCTACAAATCAAGGCAATACTGTTTGGCAATATATATATATATATTTATATTATATATATATATATATAACCCGCCATTGACGGGGGGCGCGGCATTTAACCTCCCCCTGGCGCATTCCCTAAATATCTCCCAAACAAATGGCCACAGCAGCTTCAAACCTTCAGTGCCTTTCATTACATCAGTCATGCACAAGCTGACAAAAACAAGGTCATCTAAGGTCATGTGTAAATGACGCCACCAAGACGACGATGTTTTTGTGCTTTGACGCTCATTTTCACTTCGCCACTTCATTCTCGATGCTGTTACACTGCATGATGACTTTGGTCTGTACTGCATACCAGCATGACCTGAGAGTTCAATATGGAACACACCTAACCTAATCCTAGACCATCTTAGATGGGATATTTATTTTCCACTTTCCGGGCCCGGTGGAAATTTGTTCCAGGAAATCAATTAAACAAAGATTTCCGATAAAACAAGATCATTGGACAGATTTTCTTGCAGCATATTGCACGCACAACTTATACAACAGGCTCCTGCAACAATGCAACATTTTTGTAGTTTGACGATTGGTGGTTTTATGCATATTTCTGCTTGCTGAGTAGACTGGTGGCGTCCGTTTGACGCTCCGATTAACCGGTGTAGAGATATCAGCCCTTACAACGTCATGAAACGTTTTGTGAGAATATGCCGCATGGACCAAATTGGCTCTTAGTCATTCAGAGGTGCCAGACGGAGGCCACCAGCGTGCTCTAAATATGACGCTCCAGAATGTTGGAATATTGCATTTACATGATAATCGGAGCACTTTCAAGGCTTTGTTTGCGCAATAACCTCTTTGGAAATGTATTTGTCAGAATTTGTAAAATGGTTTCGGAAACGTGCGTTGCATGACCCACTGGCACAAACTCCAAATCCGACCTATCCTGTGACCGTGGCCTTCATTGCCTTGATTTAAGTGGTACTCCGAATATGAGGCAAAGCTGTCCTTGAGCATATTAATGTTTAAGGCTGCAGTCCCGATGTGTTTTCCATTATGATGAGGTGACTCTGGAGAAAAGGGTCACTTCTGGAGGTTTGGCATGGCCTGTGGCGTCGTAGTTACCCAAAGTTTTTAAAGAAAATGCGTGTAACACAGGACCGAACGGTTCTGTGCTACCGATTGCCGAATCGAAACGACCAGATCGTCGGGCCATTGGTTGTCGAGATAGACAGGGGTCGGAGGGGGCGTCAACCCATCCCCTCCCAGGAAGTGGCAGAATGTCCCAATCAATGCCGGGATAAATGCGCACTAGATTATGTTTAAACAATATAGACCTGTTGCCGTGATTGTCGGCAACGTTTGTCAGGTGTTCGAGCGGTACTGGAGCTAAACACCAGCCGACCACGGGGTGCCGCTCCGCCCGCGCCTCCCGCCGCTCTCGGTCTCGCGTGTCCGCTCCGCTGTTGTCTCTGGACGACCGCCTGCCGCTCGCGGTGTCCGGTGTCCGGCGGAGGGGGCGACCGACCGACAGGCGCCGCCTGTCCTCCCGACGAACGATCGGCGGCCGAGGGGCACGAGCGTCCGGGTGCCCGCCTCCGGGCCGAAGGTGGTCGCTGTCGACGGGAAGAAGCGTCTGGGCTGAAGGTGGGCTCCGTCGTCTGTTGGGCTGAGCCGAGAGTTTTGGCAACGTTGGCGCGCATCAGATGGATGGACCGATGGAAGGCGAATGCTCAGAGATCATCGGCGTTCGATTCGGCTTTTTCCGGCATTCAGATGAAATGCCATTTTTTGGCAATTATTTGAAATTTTATGAGAATTATTTTCTCCCTCGTTTTGCGGCAACATTTACGGTAATGCAAATGAGGAACAGTAAGGATATACACGCATAAGCATATTTTGCAATTTCCCTAACACATAAGGCATTGAAAGGCATTGAAAAGCATAAGCATTGAATATGAGCTACGATGAATAAGATTTAGAAGTTAGTTTCAGTGACTGATGCATGACCCATGCAGGTAGATTAGCGTACGGTTCGGATCAACATGCATGGAAACCAAGTAAAAAGTCACAATTCAGGTCATTGAAAGCTGCGAGACCAGACAGTTTCGTCACAAGTAGTGTTAAAATAGTCACGGCTTGTCACATGGTAATGCCACTTTCCGAATTCGAAGCAGTCACGATGGCTTACTGAGCGTGTGACAAATTGTTCATCCATGCTGTCAAAAGTTGTCCTGACTTTTCATCCTTCCCCATATTATTTTTCTTGTAACCAATTTTCTTTGCCATCCAGTGGTTATTAATGGCTGCCGAACTGTTCAGTTAACTTTTTTCCCCGATGATTGTCGTCTAACCGTAACTGTAACTGGCGTCAGACGTTCAACACCCTCCATCAGTGGTGGGTGTTGGCCACAGTGATAGCACTACTCCGTGCGTGTTCAGACCGGTCGTATGTTTCCGAAGTCAGCTATTCAGGCAGGTGTGCTGTGACCGTTTTCAGCCCGCATCTGACTGGGGAGGGAGGTGGTTGACCTCCCCTTCCCTGGCACATTTCTTAGATACCTCTCAAACGAATAAACGCAGCGTCCTGGGACACTCAGTATTTTTTGACGTCAGTTGTGTGCGTATTAATAAAAAATTTTGAAACTAGGTCATCTTAAGTCACGTATTAATGCCGTCATGGAGACAACTGTGTTTTGCGATACATTGTCCAATTTTATTTCACATCTATATTGTCGGTGCTTTGACAATGTGTGAGGACTGTGGCCTCACCACAAATACGAATAACCTGAGGGTTTCAGATGGAGCATCCCTGACCTCATGCTCAGTCATCCTATGTAAAAAATTAAATCGTTTCTTCTATGGCCACATAAATAACATAAGCGAATTTTCTTGCAACGTACTGCACGGACAACTTACGCAACAGTTTTTTGCAGCAGTGCAGCACTTTTTTAGTTTGACCTTTGACGGTTTTATGCAGATTTCAGCTTCGTGAGTAAACTGGTGGCGTCCGTTTGACGTTCTGGTTGACCGGTGTGAAGATATCGCCATTTGCAACGTTGTGCATCATCCCGTGAAAATGCGGAACATGGGACATAGTGACTCGTATGGTCATGCAGAGAAGCCAGATGGAGGTCACTGGATGCCTTGTGCGACTCTGAATTTGTAACCACAAAATGTTGCATGTTGCGAAAATATTGCCTGCACACGATAATTAGGACGGTGCCAAGGCTTTCTGCGCACAAAGCTCCTTTACTTGTCCTTTTTGGAATCTTCGTGTCAAATGGGCCAGAAAAACTCATTGCATGAACCGTTATAACGGAAGTCAAATTTGAACTAGCTTGCTAACTTACCCTTTGATAATGTTGGGTCAGATATCACTCGGAATACGAGATCAAATTACCAGAAACATTGCCATCCAAACTTCACTCCAGGTCTGCTTTTCATTACAATTCGGAAACTCTTGACAAAAGGGTCACTTTTTGGCGTTTAACCTGACCTGTGACATCTTCATTGACTTCCAAAGGTAAAGAAAAGGATATGTCAAGGACGGCACGGTTCAGCGCTATCGATTGCCGTTTGAATCAGCCCAATCGGGCGACTGGTTCTCGAGATAGATGAGGGGAACGTTCAACGCCTCCCCCGCAGTCAATGGAAGACGTCAGTATACCCCAGTCAATGCTGGGTTAAGGCCAGGGCTTTCCGCACCGTAAGTACCACGAATATTGTAGAATGATTCAAACGCTTGTTATCCGATAATGACCGCCAACGTATCGTGATTTTCACATGGCAGTCCCTTTACAAAAACGGTCACAGGTCAGCGACCTGTCGCGATACTGACGTCAATTTTTTGTGAAAAGTTTAATACCCACGTTTCCGAACAATCGGATCTGTTTTCCCGGGCGACTTGAGACAATACATATACGTGTGTCAAAAGGGTATAGGATTATATAACTACATGTAGGGTAAAGCTAATGTGTCAAAAGGACCCAAGGAAGTCGCTAAATTTCAGCGCAATACCGCAATTGGTTTTGCTTTGGCGCCGGAAAAAACCCAAGGGGGTTGGGATAAAGCTCCTTTCGGCGTCAAAACTAGGCTAAGACCATGGAGTTGCCCTATGTGATGCTTTGTATACCAGGGATACGGTGTTTTGTTTACCAGTTGGATGCCGCCTGTTCTGTGTAAAGGCACGCACGGCAACGCGCTCCAGAAGTTCTACATGCTCGAGTGGGTTGTTTTTTTCCTTCACTTGTGCTCGTTTCAAGAGCGCAGAAGGGTCACTTACCTGGCCATAAAGAGCAGACAAACACGCCTCGGAACGATTCCCAGCCCTTCGTCCGGGTCGTCAACGCCACCGGACTGATGCATGCTGTGCTGAGATATTTTAGGGTCGCTGAGGGCCACATATAGTTAGCGGAACGATGAGAACATTGTTTTCCCTCCGTCACAGTCCGGGCCGAGTTCTGCACTGGGAGCCGCACTATTTTCACCGTGTCACAGTCTGGACAGAGTTCTGCCCTGGGAGCGGCATTTTTTTTCAGACGGCGAATCCACCGGAGTTGACGCTGTTGTTCATTTGTTGCAGGAGGTCGGCAGTATCATCGGCAAAAAGGGAGAGATCGTCAAACGGTTCCGGGAGGAGGTGAGGCGGCACAGGGCTATCACTTCCGCCGGGAGCGGCCGACTCCAGCGGTCCTATACTGAATAATCGCTGCCCGTGGCACCAGCCTGCCTCCTTTCTCTTCCGTCAGCTCAGGAAACAATGCCCTTTAGCGAATCGTGTTCAGAGGGTAGCATTTTCAGACTTCGCTCTGTTTCTCCATCAAAAACACAGGGGGTCTCACGCGCCATGATGTTAGGAATCCCGATATATCTCACGAGTTAACACTACTTCCAATATCCATGCTCCTCATTCTCGCGCCATCACTCTCCACCCGCTGGTGGCGGACTGGGTGACCTCTCTTGCGCCGGCGTGGACGAGGCGGCCGAGCAGCTCAGTCACGGACGGCCCTGGTCGGCCCGCCGCCGGCACCGGCCGCCTCAGTTGGCAGCCATTGCACGCAGCCGGGGCCTGGTGATAGGTACACGGCGTCGCGCCGGCCGGACCGGCCCGGACTGGCCCGCTGACGCGCGATGTACCGGTGGCCAGGGTCAGCCGACAGCCGAGACGGCCTTACGTGGTCCCGTAGCACCGACCCGTCGCCGCACCGGTCCGGGATGGACGCACCCTGCTCCACCGCGCCACCGACCGGGCCCGGGGCCTAGTGCGTCCACAGTGTCAGGAGCCGCGGGCTGATGGCGCAGCGATTTTGTTGGCCACCGCTCGCCGCAGGTGGTTCCGCCGTCATTTACCGAGCAGGTTTAGCCGGCCGCGGCGCTCGCCAACCTATCGCCTCCAATCGGAGCTCGTTACGGTCCTGATCGCTGGCCCGAGTGGACAGCAGCCTTCACGTCGGCCGACGCTTATGGCCTGGCCGGACCGTGAGCGGAGATGTCTCCCTCTCCTCTCAGGGGTGTTCAGCCGAACGGGCTATCGGCGGGCGGCGTTTTTTTGTCCTCTCGGTGACGGCAGCGTGCGGGCGACCTCCAGGGACTGCACAGTCGCGCCGTACCTTTTACTGGCCACCGCTCCCGGTCACATCACATTAGTTGAGCGCGCGCTGGAAGCCGGGCGCGGCTCAGATCAGCGGCAGCGGCTCCTCCTCAGGGGCGTCTGAACCGCCGCCGCCGCCGGACCACCTCCTCAGGGGCGTCTGTGCATTTGCCGCCGCCGCCGCCGCCGCCGCCGCCGTCGGTCGCGGAGCCGCGCTCGGCCCAGCTGGCCAGCCGACATGATATGAGCAAAGTTCGGTATAATATAACCGCTTTCGTTGTTCTAACTTTGCTAATTAAACTGGCGGGCAGGCTACCTGGCGTGATGGGATGGCTTTGGCACGGAGCCCGTCTCAGGGCAATCTGGTTTAGAGGGAATGTGCCACCTTGATAGATTCCCCCGTCCCCCCCAAAAAAAACATACAGCTGAATGGAAAATGACACTTATCATGTTTCGAACAATGAACGCGTAACAAAATTTAATGAATCAAAACTATATTCTGTTCCATCAAGTGATATAACGCTATATGAGTTGCTTGATTACACTATTGGCCTCTCTGCTCCTTTTTATCACGTAACATTTGGCAGAAGGACACTGATAAGCAGAACACAAGGAAATTGGCGGGAAGTCGGTTCAAATAAATAAAAAATTGGCTTTGAGCCATAATGTTGAGCAAAAATTTCTGTTGCTGATTAACTTACTCCAAAACACGTTTTTACACGCACAGTGGAAGGGATTTCGGGTCAACGCGCACTCGAAGGGAAACGTTTTTGTGCTCCCCCCCCCCATTTCGGAAATGGAAAGAGCTAGGGACATGCAATTTTAAGGATAAGGTAAGGTCGCAGAGTGTTACATTGTATACCTCCAAGGTCAAAGGAAGTCAAAAAGGTCAGCTTTGGACACTTTTCGACCCATACAGGCAGTTCCGTACGGCTTTTCTAAAGAAACTGGAAAAGGGCGCGTGTTAGAATATTAAAACGTGGAATACGATAATTTCCATTGTTAGGTTCGATAATTCCATTCATACGATAAATTTCATTCATCGTCAATACACTCAAATTATCGTAGAATACGATAATTTGACGTCTTGAGTGGAGATTTAGGGTCGAGATCATGTCGGGTCATTCGCCAATGACGTCATTTTTAATATTTGCAGATCGGGTTTTAAGCACACCGGATACTGGTGAAGCTTGAGTGTAAATAGGGATGCTAAACGCATCATTTAGCGCATCTTCAGTGAAAATGACCAACATCGGTACATTTGGTCACTTTCAGCGTTCACTGACCTCCGCAAAGTCAAAGGAAATGAAGAGAGATCAATCAATCAATCAATCAATCAAACCTCGGATGAAGTTTTTGGCCCAGAGTATGTTCTGAATTAACTGTTTGCACTAAAGGTATTTCGTTGTAATAGACCCAGTTACATGACTTGTTTGTTGTAAAACGTAAATATGATGTGTAAAGATATATACATGAAGCCCTCAGTTATCTCCGAATGATGTCGGTTGATAACGTTCAAACTGTAATCGTACGTAATCTTACTGTCCTCTCGCACAGTACCCATCTGTGTCAACAACTGTTATTTTCGTTGTGTTTATTCGACTTCAAATGCTTTAAACTTCAAAAATATCCGGCCTATCTTCGATTTCTTTGCGTCAACTGACGAGTTATTGAGTTTTCACAAATGTTACAATGCAGCAGCGCCCAGCTCTGATCTGTTCTCGAGATTTCCAAGAAAAACAGATGGTGGCACAAAAGTCCCCCTTCCAGTGCGTTTGTTAAATGTGGAACATTCACCTTCCGCCTATGTGCAAAGTAGAGACCATCATGCGTAGTAATTTTTGTCCATACACACCCGTTATCCGCCATCCAAAACTTTTACAGGTGCACTACCTACGGATTCCCGATTTTTTACCCTTACCCAGCCACACTTATCAGCGCTCAAAATCAGCAACATTTGCCCATATTTCACCCATTCTTTGGAAAACTTTTGTCAAAATCAGTCCACACATGTGCAGGAAATCATTCAAAATGCAAAAAAAGACGGTCAGCTAACTGCTAAACTCTTACAAGAACCACTCAGTTTCTTTTTTACGGCTGTCTTTTGCTGAAATTCTCGAAGTTTACGCTGCTATGCAAGGCCAGGCACGAAAGTACGCACCTGCCTTGCACAAATTTCCCAAACAGAAAGCTTGCGCTGGTCGGCAGCTCAAATTTACCCAGGACCTACATATTAGCATCAGGCATCCCACATTTCCTTGCTGGTGAACTGCTTTATAATTTCTAAAAAAGATGTACATACCGCATGAGAATAACAAGGTTGAGTTTTCTAAATATAGGCATACCTAATGGTTCATAAATCACCACGAAGCACTATAAATAACAGACAGCAAAATGATACATTCCCCTACGTGGTAATGTCGTATTTAATCATATCTTAATAAAACACATCGGGTTAGGAATATTTTTTCCGGAATTTTTTTTCCCAT
The DNA here is from genome assembly GCA_030062745.1 of Capitulum mitella. Lineage (NCBI taxonomy): Eukaryota > Metazoa > Arthropoda > Thecostraca > Pollicipedomorpha > Pollicipedidae > Capitulum > Capitulum mitella. Next base: position 20,915,794 of record CP099839.1, read on the forward strand.
TTCTTGACAGTTTTGCACCATTTTACTAGTCCTGGGGCATTTTCACAACTGACACACAAAACATGCTAAACTCATATACTCGTCGCTGTGCAAATGCTGTGTACTAGGAAAACAGCACAGAATAGACAAAATGCCCGTGCTTCTACATTTTCTCACGCTACAGTTATTTACAAAGTCATGAAAGCCCCGTAGCTTTTTGTCCTCTCCACCAACAGTGCGCGGTTTCATTATATGCCAAATTGGTAGGTGATAAATCATATTATGGCATGCTACTATTAACCCGCGTACAACCATCGGTCAGTTACGATCATGCCCGACTGGGGTGGGGGCAGTTGGCCGCCCCCTCTTACTCACGAACGGTTGGTCGCACGATAAAAAAGCACACCGTTGGAAGGCTTGTGACGAGTAGAGCTAGCAACTGGTCTCCTGTTTTTAGTTTTAGATAATATGTAAGCAATTTACGTTCTATGTATGTTTTTTCCATAGCCGACTACATGAGACCGAGAAATAGCCTGAACCTCAACGGCTGTGACTTATAACGCATAGGTAAAGGCACCAGCGCACAAGGAAAGGTTCCCAAATGCCGATACACATCTAATTTCTCGGATTTCGTTCAATACATACGCCGAAACGGTGAGTTAAAGACACAGCAATTTTCGCGCCCGCTGTCGGCGTGCGCCGCAGCCGTACGCAGTAAGAAATTAACGAGAATGAATTTTAGCGTTCCTTTATTTTCCCGACATAAGCCTATCCATGTAAATTTTATTGATTTTAGTGGTTCTTGTGATGTTTTTTTCATGCTTAAAATTTGAAAAAATTCTTTACGTACCAATCTACAAATCTGGCGGAACTTTATTCGCGAGAGCCTGTTTATATCCAAAATATGCTATTTTTAAACCTTTTTGAGGATCCTGGTATTACTTACAGCTGTGCAAGCTAGTTCTGCCAATTTCTACCCATCCTGAGTACTTCATCGTTGATTTTGACGGTGGTACATTTTGGCTCACTACAGTTATTCGTGACCTGACCTCAGGTTAATGGCTGGAAGTCATCGGTACTTCGCCCAGTGACGGTAACTAGATGTCTGCTTCACTCCACGCTAAAAATTTCAAAATAAAAATCAATTTCCGAAAAAACGACGACATGTCTTAAAAATTGGCTTGGCCTTAGGTCAATGACCCGGAAAATTCCGAAACATCTGAGATAGAGGATTTGTTGCATCGAGGAAGATAAGTAATCCCTGAAAATATTATTGAGATATCTTATTTTGCGAAAAAGCTACAGGGCGCTAAACTTTTTTGGACCTAGGTCTGTTTGACCTGACCTAGGTCAAGCACCTGAACTGACTTGAGGTCGAAACTTTGACACAAGGTGTAAAAATGAATAAGAGAAAGGTGCACAAAGTTTTGTGGCTCTGTGTTTGTTTGTTCTCTCGCAATCTCAGAAGAACATTCGGGGGTATGCTGACTGGAGGGGGCGGTCAACTGCCCTTCCAGTCGGGGGGCGGGTTAAAAATGCTACCCATTTTTGACTTACTGGGTTAATTGCTGAAGGGCGTCTCAATCGAAATGAATCAGAACTGAATCAATTTCTCTCCGAAAACTACCTAAGCTGTGAATATGAATGAAGGCACATTCCCAGTTCAGAGCATCAAGCAGGAATTGGTACAGTTTTTGAAAACCGTTTGTGTATGAGGATGAGAATCAACTCTCAGTTTATGAAACTTGGCCGTGACTCGCTTCACTCAAATGTTAATCAAGCGTAAGTCTGCTCACCACCAGTATCAGCAACACACTCACGAGCAGCCTCACCAGCAGACCAGCAGTTTTGCCATCAGCTCAACCCTTTACCTCGCCACCAACACACTACTAATCCCACCAATTACCTCACCACTAGCATACTGCCAACCACACCAGTTACCTTACCGCTAGCACACTACCAAGCCCGCTCATTACCTCATGACTAGCGCACTGCCAACCCCACCAGTTGCCTCACCACTAGCCTTCCCAGCCTCACCACCAGCGTTAACAGTAGCCTAACCATCAACCTCACCACGAAACTCAACATTCACCCCACCACCAGTGACACCACCAACCCGATTACTTGCCACCATCACCAGTCACACCACCAACCTCATCTCTTGCCTTCCCACCAGTCACACCACCGGCCTCATCACCAGCGGCGTTATCAACCGTCCAAACTGCCGCTGTCAGCCGGCGACCGGCAGCCGTATCAGCTACGGTGGCACCTGGAATGGAGTGATATTTTCTGGACGAGTGATCGCAGTCCCCCAGATGATATCAGCGGCTCGGCGCCGCTGGCCGAGCTCTCTGCCGTCAAGCTCTCATCCCGGCCCGAGCTCAAAGCACCGAATTGAAATGGAAACCCTCGCCGCGCTGCTGCGAAATTCTCGCCGCCTGTTGAGATGATTTCAGTTTCCATCGTCATAAGCGCGGCAGCGGCTGCGTTTCTCAGGCTGTTTGATACACAGCCACCTCCCGATAATTAAATGGGGGCTGGGTCGGGCCACAGCGGCGCGCGCAGCCAGCAGCCTGACGGATCCGAGCCAGAGTTGGTTCCTGCCACACCATATCTCTTGAGTGACATCTCGGGCGATGGAGATCTTCTTGTTTACGCGACTCCACGATCAGCGTCAGCGCCGACCGGCATATTGAGTTCCGACTGCAGTCTTTTTTCAGTCACATTGAAGTCTTGCCATCGGGCCCATCTTAAAAACTAATCATTCGATTTCCGCAATTTAAAAGGCAGTTGACTGTCCTGCACCTTAGGCTCCAGGCATGGCCCATGCGGCGCACTTCAGATCCATGATGACCCCACAGGACATATGAAAGGTTCAAGAAATAGAAATCAGAAATCTGTCGGCCACTTTGGAGGCACCCTCGCCGGGCCGGCCACCGGGTCCATCTTCACCGGTCCGGGGGTTCATGAGAACCTCCCTAAGATCTCTCGCCGGCCTGGGGGTCGTGAGAACCACCCTCTCCCCAGATCTCGAGATCTATAAGACCCGCAGAAAAAAAAACTAAAAACACCGCTGGAGTCCATTCAGGTCAAGGTTAAAGTCACCAGAGGTCATCTAGTCCAAGTTACCTGTTGACATTTCTGGGCATACCACTGTGATAATCAAGTCGTTTACGTGTCTCTAAAGAGGTTAGACGGAACAAGAAGGCCTGATTTATTGTTTGGTGCGGTAAAAAAGCGCTCGACGTGGAATGTGGCCATTTCACCCGAGACTGAAAGTGAAGGAAAAGTTGATATTTTTGTGAGGGCATCAGTCGCGTTTTTTCTCATTGCAAAAGATAGCGTTTTAGCCAAATGATGCCGAAAATGTGTTGAGGATGTATACTAAGTTTGCAGCTATCATGTTCAAGACAAACAAGCTCAACCTAGACCAAATTTTATGCGCACAGAAGTCGTTAGTTTCTGTCATCAGTTGTATCATCTGCCACATTTCCAATGATCAGACACGATATGACATAAAATCGTGCAACATCGGTTCATGCAATATCCGCTCTTCATCACAAAAGTCATCCCCCAAAGTATTTTCTTCACATAAGTCACACAGACAACGGACGGCGGGTGCGGCCGCGCTGTAAAAGCCGAATATCTGACGGTAGGTTATTTCAGCGATGCCAGGTTTTTATTTTCGCGAGCAAAAATAAAAACGTTAGGTTGTACAAATCGTGCAAAAGGAAGTCTTGGGGACAGTTCTTATCATTTGTGGTCATATACAGTGTGCTCGCATTGAAAATAAACTTACTTTTTCAAAAGGTGGAATCAGGCCAGGGCGGGTCAAATGGGATTGGGTCGGCCTTGACAAATAAGTGCATATCACATGTTCATGCTTCCAAAGCACTACCAATAAGCATTCGAAGCCTGTAAATCAAAGAACCGTATTCGGCTGCGGTTCTGAAAAATGGTATGAAACGTGGCCTGAAACCAGGGCGCTGGTCAGGGGGTACAGTTACGTGTGCAAATTAAGTGAAAAACGCCAGGGTAGATATCGAAGCCCGAAAACCGTCGAACCAATGCCACAGTCTTAATAGCAGGCGTAACAAAGACGGAAAGTTCAGCTGACCACAGGTCAATGACCTGCAAATTTCCGTGTAATTCAAGATAACATTTTTTTTTAATTTTCATGTTCTGTGAATATGCCAAGTTTCCTGGCAACACGCATATTCACAAAATTATATGTCGGTTTTATTTTTTGAGGGGAACATGGTCTCACTTCGCCTGTTCTAGACCAATGGCCTGAAGTGACCTTGAGTCTGAAAATTGATTCTAGGTGCAAAAATTATATCTGAATAACCTAAGTTTCGTATCCCTTCGCCTTTTCATTTTTGACCAGCGTCAGAAAATCGGAAGAGGTTCTCACGAACCTCGCTCTGGCCGGTAAAAGTTAACGGGCAAGAAACTGATGATATGACGGTGCGAACTTTATTTCTTTTGCCTGTTTTTAGAGATGCTTCAAACGTTGTTCATTTCTCGGCATTTGCAACACCTTGGTTGATAGCATCGCTTTCTTTCTCAGAAAAGAAACTAAACAGGGTCTGTGCGAAGGGAAGACCTTCCCGCTGTCGACCCTACTTAACGATACATAAGCGCCTTGTTACGACGATAATCTTGGCTTCTGTGCCATCTCTGCTCAACTCCTTTCAGCTAATGTCCAAGGAGAAACATTGGTGAGTTAGACTACGCATTGCCGAAAAACTGCGTCCATGATGCAGCCAATGACATCATATGACATCACCTACCACGACCGGATGTTTTTTTTACGGCAGCCGTGTTGTTCAGGTAAGGGTGCCGTAAACCAAAATCAAATGTCAAATGCACTGACCTCACATTTAACACACAGGAAAAACATATAATGTCTGCTTCTGCATGATAGGTATGATCTCTCCTCCGTTTTCCTGCGAAATCGCTAACTTTTTAATATAAGCCTCTTGGCTCGGGGGGCCATCGGGGGCCCTTGCCCCCTCCCCGTGGCTACGTGCGTGATTTAAGTTGCTGAACTTTAAAAACTCGGGGACGCCCAAAAAGGGCACTTTGAAAATGATAGTCGCCCAATCGGCTGCGTTTCTGGTAACCGGCTGGATTACCTATCGGTTGCTAGATCAACCAATACTGGCACTATCTTGAGCAGATCTTGAGCAGAGCAGATCAGATCTTGAACAGACACCAGTGGTCCATTAATGTTTTTCTTTTTTATGGTGCCTGTTTTTGGAAGCCAGCTAGCCTCTCATAAAAACTTAGATAATCGAATAATGCCAGCTAATACTGAAAATGTGTTAACTTGAACAAAATTGGTAGTCCGTAACCGCCACTGAACAGAATTTATCTCCACGATGAACACGAACAACAGCATTAGGGATATACCCCAAAACAAAGATTAGTTCAGGTGATTCTCTAGCTGCACCTCTTGCTACTTGAACACATGTTTAAACGCCAGTGAGTCCCAGAGAGAACAGCACACACATATCGAGGCAAACAATTTTAGGCTCATGTTTTCAGGTTCCCAGTTACAACGGTATGTTAGACAACAGCATCTATCGTTCTGGCTTCATAATTTGTTTTATTTTCCGAGTTGGCCTGATTTGTCCCGGGTTTGTAGGTCTAGTAATATATGTTGGGGAAGTGGAAGGAGAACGCAAATAATACCCGCAAAGTCATATTTTCAGAGTCAGTCCAAATGCACGGCGCGTGTATTTGGCTTCCAATGTAAACATGCAGACACCATTAACAACAGCCGGAGCGCCGCTCGTGTAATGAGAATGTCACAAGCTTTAAACCGGCATTGCAAGTCATCGCCACCAAACGAACTTTTCACACAGCATTAGGTGAGCTTTGCGGGAAGATTTTCAGCCTCTGACAGTTCGCTGAACTCACAGGAGAGCGTGCTGGATGCCTGTCAGCACGGGTGGCGTGCCTCCGATAATAATGTTCGGGGAGCTTCTTGCGCTGCTTTATAGCGAGACAAACGCCATCTTCAGTATTTGAAACCTGCAAGTGAAATGTTTTCGCCCCGATGAGGTTTGCCTTCCACGGGGACACGGCCGATGACATCCTCTGGTTCCGTTGTCTCACGAAGAGCAAAGTGGGTTGCGTACTCGGTGCGACGGACGCATGAAATCATTCGCGGCAGCACCTTGGCCGGTGCCATCCTCTGCGGTGGACGAGAACGTGATATAAATGGCCTGGTCGCGCGGGATGGAATTTATGATACGACCCGATGGCTATTTGGCCACGAAGAGTGTCGCTGGGTCGATACGCCAAAAACGACGGGGTGGCGGCGCTCGACGCAGAGCGGCGTGTCCGCGGTGGGTTCGTGTGCTCCCCCTCCCTGTCGTCTGCAGAGCCCGTGTGCTCCTCTCAGTCGTCTGTAGGGAGACCGTGGGCTCCTCCTCCCTGTCGTATGAAGAGGGCCCTTGTGCTCCTCCTCTCTGTTGTCTCTGTGGCTGCTCCTCCTGCCGTCTGTAGAGGGTTCGTGTGTTCCTCCTCTTTGCCGGCTGCAGAGGATCCGTGTGTTCCTCCACCCTGTCGTCCGCAGAGGGTCCGTGTGTTCCTCCACGCTATCGTCTGCAGAGGGCCCGTGTGTTTTTACCTGCTGAATGTGGAAGGTCCATGTGTTCTTCCTCCCTGTCGTTTGGGGTAGATCTGTGTGCTCCTCATTCTTATCGTCGGTAGACATAAGTGTCCTCTGGTATATGACGCTTATCTTGACTCTGATATTAACTTTTTGGCCTTTTTTTAATCTCAGGGTGTATTTGGAACCATCTTCGGAGCAGTGATAGATGCAGTGTCTCAACCATAATCTGATCATGCACTTTTGGTTTGCTTTTCACTCACTTTTGGCTGACTGACTAGTCCCTTTCCAATCACCTTACGTCAAACGATAATTACAATATATTACAAACATCAGCGATGGGTCCAGGAAACCAAAATAGGGTGATTGTGACTGTAGTTAGTTGGAGGTATCAGTGACGCTGTATTGTCTCCTATTCAAACGTAATACATGTCCCATTTACCTACGCTGAAAACATTCATTTATGTCATGTTTCATGCAGATCATGCAGGTGCCATCCTTGGCAGAAACCGTTTTCTGAAATCTCAGTCTGAGCACGATTTTGCAGAATGTTGCACGTGACGCTGGACATTGTCCAAAAAGAAATGATATCAAGAAGACTGTCTGAGGCACTAAACCAAGACTGTGGTGGCTTCGCTAGTCCAGAATGAATAAATCCAAACAGGCTGATGAAAGCTGCAATCGTTGCATACATTCGAAACGCATTGATGCATAGGGAATGACTTACGAGACCCCCATCCGATTTTTTTGCCCCCATTTCCAGGATTTTTGAAACAAATTCATAAAACCTTTCACTTTTCCGACCAGCTCTTTCTATGTTTTATTTCAACTTTTCATAAGTCTGTTTTGTCCAGGAGTGGAATTTGCCCAATTTTTTTATATGCATTCGGGCATTGTTGGCACTCTTGAGAATGGAAGAAGAATTGCTGCCATGAATAGAGTTTTCTCTGATGTTCTGTCTGACCTTCCATTTCGCGCAATGCTGGACTGCTCGGCAGCAGGGCGTCCGAGCACCACCTCGGCAGGGGCAGGGCGTGTCTTACGGGCAATGACTTCATACGGGGACGCTGCCACTGACTCACGGATGGTGCACGCTGCCACAGGCAGATGCCAATACTCGCTGTGAACCGAGACGTTGACTCACGGAGGACTCGCTTGCCCTGGTCTAACGCAGGACGGCGCCCGAACGTCGTGGAACGGGCTCGTCGCCGGCTTAGGCGAGCCGCCGAGGTGCTGACCTCGCCTGGAGGTGAGCGCTGCCGTCACCGACCGGTCCTGGTTGGAGATTTGGCCCGGCGGCGGCGCGGCTCGGCGCACTGCGCTGCAACTGGTCGGCCGGCCGCCGGCGGCCTATTTCACGGGTCTTCTCTGCCGGAAAGTCATTACGAAGCGTCCGGGAATAGCCAGCCGGATTCCCCGTACGCCTGGGTAGAAGACGCAAACAACACGCTAGGTCGGCGCTGCTGCTGCTGCGGCGCCACCCGCCGGTACAGGAGCCGCTCCTCTGTGCAGCAGCCCGCTCCTCTTTGCAGCAGGCCTCTCCTCTCTACAGGAGCCGGCTCTCTGTACAGGAGTCCGCTCCTCAGTACAGCAGGCCACCCCTCTGACGTCGGTACAGGCGGGTCGGCCTGTCAGGAGACGTGTAGAGCTCTGGCCGGATTGCCAATTTTCATCACTAGGTGCCATATTTCATGGCTCTGCTGAATACTTCAACTCTCGCCTGTCAAATTGTTCCACGTTACCGCAAAATTTAATTGCCTGCGAACAAAGGAGTGTATTGTCATTAAACCTCACCCTAAAAAAAAATCGGACTTCGTGGTAAATTTTTGAACCAGTTGCTCGACGTGAAGTTCGAGGTCAGTGCAGAAAGCCGTGGTGTCTCTGAACTGTTTGCAGTCTCCGGCCGTTGTGTTGGGAATTGTGGGAATGCATTATTCATGTTTGATTTTCTGGCTGACCCGCTGCCACCTGCCCAGAATATAGCCCTTCTGCGGCCGCCGCAGACGGCCGTTGGAAGATTTCCCCACAGGCAAAAGCACGGCCAGCTCGGACCGTGTTTGTGTCGTGCTGCCGGCTGATCAGGCCATATACCAAGTAATCTGGCCGACCCGGCGACCCATTGGGACATCAATAGCTAACGGTGACCGGCTCGCCCAGTCGGAGATATTTTCTTGCGGAACCAGGGCTAAAAACAAAGCTTGAGGGGTCGAAATACGACCGCATCCGGAGCAGACTAGAAAGTTTTTTCGGGGCTTGTCGACACTCATACTGTTCACCAGTATTGTTGTGCGCGTCGCAGGGAGAGTCTGTCTACCGTTTGCACTGGTCGCCGTTGTCCTTGTGGAAAGTTTGTCTACAATGATCACTGGACACGATGGCTTTTTTTCTTGAACCTTTATCTACAGCTACGATTGGCCACGGATTTCCTTGCCTGTTTGACGACAGTCAGCGCTAGTCACATCGTCAGACATTACTCAGCGTCAGTAGTTTATAAATATTTCTTTGCGCTGTTGCGCCCACAGTTATTACTTTTAACTGAGGCCTTTTTATCTGTTGATAATTCTACAGCCATATATAATTACTAGGGATCTGAGGATAAAGTAGTTCCCTTGGGCAGGTGTACCGAGAGGTCGCCTCACTGGGCTTTGCTACAGTTACTGATCCTGACGCTTTATGCCAGCCCACCTCTATAGTATGATATGAGCATGACGTTCCGGAAAATCCGCCAGTTCTTCCTTGCACTGCGACGATAACGCGAGCGATGTTCTTCCCGCCGTATCCACTCTGCGCGGTTTCCATTTGAGCTAACAAAGACGGCATTCGCGTGTTTCATAGCATTCCTTTTGCCGCCACTTTTCCTCTTCTTCAGTTAAAAGGCGGCGTGTCTCTGGCGCTGTCTTTGCTCCTCAGTCCCCGGCACTGCTCTGTTTGCCCTCCTCAGTCCCCAGCACTGATCTGTCTGCCCTCCTCAGTCCCCGGCACTGCTCTGTCTACCCTCCTCAGTCCCCGGCACTGCTCTGTCTGCCCTCCTCAGGCCAGTCCGGCGCCGCTCTGTCTACCCTCCTCAATCCCCGGCACTGCTCTGTCTGCCTTCCTCAGGCTGGTACGGCGCCACTCTGTCTACCCTCCTCAGGCAGGTCCGGCGCCGCTCTGTCCACCTTCCTCAGGTCCCGATGCCGCTCTGTCTGCCCTCCTCAGGCCCCGGTGCCGCTCTGTCTGGCGTCCTCAGGCAGGTCGACGCCGCTCTGTCTACCCTCCTCAGGCCAGTCCGGCGCCGCTCTGTCTACCCTCCTCAGACCCCGGCGTCGCTCTGTCTACCCTCCTCAGACCCCGGCGTCGCTCTGTCTACCCTCCTCAGGCCCCGGCGCCGCTCTGTCTGCCTTCCTCAGTCCGGCCCGGCGCCGCTCTGTCTGGGCTCCACAGACCGCGGCGCCGCTCTGTCTGGCCGCTCGGCCCGGCGCGCCAGACCGCCTGTCGCCGGCTGCCGCTCGCCCGGACGGCCCGGCGGTATTGACTGGCGGCTTATCCGCGCCGGCCGCGGCCTCCGACGGGCCAGACGGCCTGTCGGAGGGCCGCTGGCGCCGCCCTTCTCCCAGTCGACGCAGGAACGCCGCCAAAGCTGAAGCTCATTTCCACAACTGATGAGGTGGTCGTTATCACCACATCAGGGATATCCAGCATTCAGCCGAGGCTGCACAAGTATTTTTCTATTTCAATGATATCGAGCTGATCTCTGGCAGTAGTTCTCATTTCCTTTCGCTTAAGTTGATGGCTTTTCGGAGAAAATGCTGGCTGCTGAGGAACCCCATATGCTACACGTAAACAGCTGAAATCATAACTTTCTTGTCATTAAGTCGAAGCTCTGGTTACTGGACGCATGGACTAACCTGTTTAAAAAAAATGATAAAAATAATTGCACCTGTTCGGCTGCTGCAAGCGGGTAAGAGTGGACGAGTGCATATCCTGAAAGCATCTCAAGTGCGTCATTCGAGGCAGAGCCTACATCGCTTCGACGCTAGGGCTCGCAGCTGAAGACGTTGCCTGGTTGCCTTTAGTCGGTCGTTTGGCTTCGACACGGCGGTGGTTTTTATCGGGCGACGTATTCAAAAGGCGCCGCCCGGCCAGCTGGCCAGCTTAGCATGCCGACCGTCCCCCGGTGTCCGCCGCTTTGTCATTGGCCGAAATTTGGCGCGTCAGCTCGGCAGGGCCGGATGCAGATGCTGCGCTGTGCGGATCGAACGCGGGCCGCCGGCCCTCCGAGCTGCCGGCGGCGACCCACGCCGCGGCGGCGGCCCGACGCTGCCGGCTCCAGCCCGGCTCACAGCGGCCAGGCGCGGCTGGGTGGCGGCGCGCGCGTCAAATGTCCGCCTTCTGGCGGGCGTGCTGGACTGTGTAGATGTGCGTGGTGACGTAGTGCATTCTCCTGACTGCTTCACTCCTTTGGTTCCGCTTGACAGCCCCGACTCCCAGTGCCGTGCCACGGACTGACCGCGCGTCAGGTCATTCGCACCGGTCAGACGGCTTTCTGACGCCTGACGAGACAAACGCTTCAAGACTGAACGCCTGAGCCCAGGGGCCATGCGTTCTAACACACAAACAAATAAACATCTCTACCGTTGCTCCCGAATGGGAAGGGCAGGCGTTAGGACATGCGCAGGGCGCCATAGTACAGGAGCAGATGAAAATGAAGCCAGGCAATGAAGTGCTGTTAAGAGATAGCAGTGGCTGCGAAAATATGGCTAAGAATGTAGGACCGCGAACAATCAGAATGGCATGGAGGCAAATGCAGGTTTCCATGTACAGACGATGAGAAATCGGCATTCTGCAAGTCCATTTTATTAATGCCATGTTTTTTTTTATATTCAGTGCCAGGTGTCAGAAGCCCTTGGCAGTGGCGAATCATGGATATTCGGAAACAGGGGTGTAGTTATAAAAAGTGGAGCACATAGACTCCAGAAGTCAAAGTTTAAGCGCGATTTAAGGAAAAAACCGAAGAGTCAGGCACTACTAAACTCGTCCGAATCCGAGCTTACTAATATGTAGACTGCCAGCATCATCCGATGTAAAATATTTGATCCTAAGTTTTTTTAACATGTCCATTCAAACGCGACGAAACAAGGCACCCGAAAGCATTCAGAACAAGCGCACACCTGACCCGCTCTATCTCGCTTGTCCGATCGGGAAAGCGTCCTTACGCTATAGCTAGACGTTAAGAATAGGCCTGGTGAAAAAAACGCAGGTGTAGGGAGGGTGCAATGTCTCACCCTTCTAGGGTGCTCCATGTCTCTGGCAACCAATCGGGCCAGTCGCCTCGTGGCAGTCCGGCCGTTGGTGTGATGCATGGTATGACATGGCCGAAGGTCCGAAAGACTACTCAGACATCCCAGCAGCATGAATTTTCGAAGCATTGGCTACTATAGGAGGTTCCCTTGCTTTCCATGGAATGCCGATTAAATGTCTTCCAGAAATCGATGCTTAAACTGAAATGGCGATAGGCAAAACCTCATCAGTGTGAACCAGTAATTGTTGAATTATGTAGAAAAAAAACAGGACAGCAGGGTTCGACGCCGGATAACAACCCACACCAACTGCGAAACGAGGCGGAACACGTAAGCCTAGTATTGGTGGACGCCGAGGCCACCGTTGCATTGATGGGAGCGGGGACGGGGGGGATAAGGGCCTAAAATTTCCTTTTTTGGCGTGCTTATTAGAAGCAGGAAATACTGTTGTTGTCCTTAACCCCGCTGGTGTTGGCTGTTTGCCCATCTTTGACAGCATGAGCGAGGGGATGGGGTAGGGCCTTCGGCCATTTTCAAACCTGACGCAGTATAGGACGACGAAACAGAAACGAGCGTGTACCTTCGTCCTTTAACTACGTCATGGTACTCGTACCTTCTACACCTTTTGACCCTTCATCTGTCTGACGCTTTGACCATGCACCTGTTTGACCATTTTTTGCCCCTTTTAGGTTATACAGTGGCCTTAAATGCAATCTCAAATGAAACCATGTGAGTGGATTATGGTTTGTACTGAATCTTATGGAGCATGATCAGTAAGATGCTTGTAGGGACCCAAAACGAATGTTAACAATGATAAGGCTTCCAACTATTCTTTCTATACCAATAAGCGTTTTCCATTGCGCCATGACCCTTATGAGGTCGAAAAATGTGGAAAAAGATCAGCAACTCAGTTAACTCTTTTCAGCTAAGATGACCTTGAGCCAAGTAGGGACTAGTATGTGGAGTTCACAGGCATCGTAGGTGATACCCATGCCAGTTGTTATTAGTAAGACCGTAAAACATTTAAAACTTTTGCTGTCCGACAAAGACCGCTGCCGTAACGTTTTTTTTCCCCACCACATGACCTCGAGGAGGGCATAGGTCAGTGACCTATCAAGGTACGGACTTTTGGAAAGGTTCAGCTCTCAGCTCAGAGTGACTAAAGCAGTTCTGGGGAAAGCTGCGAAAAACCGCTGGGGGATCCCTCCCCCTCTGATGCACTGGCGAGGGTTGACAACAGATCGGCCTGAAAATAATAAAAAAAAAATATTTGGAATAGTATTTGAGTTGCTTGGGTCTTCATTTCCACCACTCGACAGCTGTGTATGAAATAGAGCCGGACGAGGCCACGTAGCTGGATCACGTGTCACATACCGTATTACCACGCGTCAGCTGCATATTGGGTCACACAAAACACGTCTTCCCCTCAACTGCTTTGATTTTGGTAATATTAGACGTTCTATGAGTCAAGGATTGCTAACCACAGACAACAATTATTGCTTCTTTAGTTGAGGTACAAGGATGTAAAAAATGCTGTAATTTACTGGCAATGACCAATATCGTGTGAACATTTGTGTAAATTCTTAAATTTTGACAGTTTACCAAGTGTGCAGATATCGTAAATTCAGAAGTGATAAACTGCATGAAGATCAGTTGTTGAACTGTATGCATGTGAGGAAACGCAGCCCAGCAAACCTGGGCTCTGCGGCCCGCTCTCCCGTTGCCAGCGACAGGTCCACACACGACGAACTGCGTCCCTGGGAGGCAGACTGTACCGCCGAACACCACGCCCCGCGAGGCGGGCTGTGCCGCTCTACTCCGTGTTGATGAGAATGGTGCTTGCCATTCCGTGGCTGCACGAAAAGGACGGCACCGTTTCACAGCAACTGGAACAGTAACTGTCGTGTGTGTCGGTAGCAGTGTCGGCAGAATAGACGGCAGGTACAGGATAGGAGAGTAACAGTGCCTTTACATCTACGGGAGTCCTTGAGAGCTAGGATACAAAAAAGACTGACGTATTCAGGTGCAACAAACATCGGAAGCAGCGATAAAAATTCTTGGGTTATTTTTCACACTTTCTGGCCGATTACATCGGCCAATTGAAATGGCTGCCTGTGAAGTGACGATTACAGTCTATTAGAAGCTTACTTGGCCAGTCCAGGAAAACAAAACAGAGGGTGACTGTTAGAACCGACGACTCACAAGCATTTTTGGGATAGAATCCTAAGGTGGGTGAATTCGGATTCGGATTCGGATTTGGATTCTGATTATAATGCGCGATCCGAGTAAATTCGAATAGATTCGAGGCTTTACAACGAAATCCCGAAATTTTTTCACGTCGTTTTCTTCCCACTTCTAAACCAATTCCACTTCTTTCTAGCTGACTGTTCTCAACGCTTCTGCTAATGGCAAATTTCTAACTCGGCCAAGAAGTAGAGGGAGTTATTGATACCAGTCGATGCAGGCGTCGAAGTTTTGGTTTTTGATGAGGTATAGTAAAAGGTATGACAAGTTGGGCATGCCACTGCGACCCTGGCATGTTACCGCACCAACCAAAAGATTTATGTTTTGGTCGCTTCAAAGGTTGTCTTCCTTTCGCTCCCATAGAAAACCAACGAAACATGGTGGTGGCGAGGAAAAACCAGTAACCAAGGCAGCTGGGTCTGGCAATAACTAATACCATGTAATAAAAAGCAGGACGGGTGAATCAGTCCTATGCAGTACCGACATATACGTGTTTAATTTAATTTATCTGAAGAAGATTCGAGCCTACCGCGTATTTCAATGCGTTTGGTTGAATATTTCAAGATTGGGTTCGACTCTTGTTTTTGGGACTCGAGTTTTGATTTTCAGGGTTTGAATCCTCATTTTCAGGATTCGAGGAGCCTCAAAATTCGAATCTATTCGAATCTTTTCGAGACCTGCAAATCCGAATCCTCAGATCTTGTGACTGTAATCCCCGGAAAAAGTCAGTGGGATATTTAAGAAAATCGTTCCGATTTTTTATCTGTTTCCGGCATTTTTGTACATCTGTTCCTGTCCATGCAAGTCCAAGGATTTGTCGTGTATGGATTTTCTATAAATAAATGTCATTATTTGGTTCAAACCATTGATACTTTTGGATCAAATTTTACACTGATCAGGTTTCCGTCTCGGTTCCACCCTAGATTATTGGTTATGTCTTGACCACAAAACATGCTCTTTTGTATAAAAGTTATGGCCTGTAGAAACGTTTTTTATATTGGGCCATGCAATGTTTTTAGTACGTCTGCGTCACCTGAACTGACATGACCCGATATAGCGTAACAATTTTTTGGATTTCCATTGTCACTCCAAATCATTTTTATGAATAGATGACACAGATTAAGTATGCTTTGGTCACCAATGACATGACGATGAAGATATAAGCTGTTACTGGACGTAACCTGATGCGTCTATAGAAGACCCTATTTGGCCGTTCTTACTAACGCTTTGGCTTTTTGAAGAAACATGGGTCATCGTAATTTAAAGTCCATCCTCCACATATCTTTATAGGTGTCACAATGTCGGCACAGCCTTTATTCTCGTTTGGCCGTTGACCTAACCTGATAAAGCCCGAAGTCTTTCAAATACCTTTTGAATAATCTGTATGGCGTCTGAATAGCAGTTGTGCCATGATAGATTATACCTGCACTTTTCAAGTTTTGGGGTTCACGAAACGTCCCTGGAATCGTATAATTCCCTTTAATTCCTTTGCTGGTCGGGGAGCCGTGACGTGGCACGCTACAGGAAGCCAGCCGGAGGTAGACAGCTCAAGGTGGGAACAGCACCGTGACGCCACAGGAAGAGACCAGATGTGGGCGGAGATGTCTGCGGGCTGGCAAGCGGGAGTGACCGCGGCAGCAGCGGGAGCGGCAATGGGAGCGACAGTCGCGGCGGCGGGGCGACAGTGGCAGCGGCGGGGCCACAGTCGCAGCGGCGGGAGCGACTGTCGCCGTGTCGTTCCGCCGGAGGCCGGCCGCCGACACCGCGATATATTGCGGCCGAGTCCGGGCGGCGGCAGTGCGCACTTGCCAAGAGCAACAGCGGGAGCCCTTGGTCGTTCTGAAGGCTGGCGGCAGACAGTGTGTGTCGGCGACAGCAAGCAGCGACACCGTCGCGACACCGGAGCCCCGACTTCTGACTCACCTCCTGCCCAGGCGCCCGATACCGGACCCCCGTCTTTCCTGACCGCCGGCAGTGACGTCATCGTAGCACCAGGCCCGTGATTTGTCGACCCCCATAAAAAAACGGTAAAAGCACATATAGTGTAGTAGGTTGGTTAGGACACTTTTCCTGTAGCCCAACTCAGTTTTGGCCAGCACTCAGGCAGTTGTCGTCAAAGGTCGACGTCACAAATAATTTCCCATTGCAACCATGAGTTCACTGTAAATACATGGAAATTAAAGTCGGAGCAAAATGAGGATCGACAAGGTATCGCTGACACGGTGTTTTATACCTTTTCCAGAGACCCTTCTTCGTTGGGGGGGGGGCTGTGCCAGAAGGATGGCAACCCCTAGATGAAACAGATCAATGAATAATGCTAAACATGATGCATAACGATTTGTGAGTCGCTGAAAGTTCGTGTCAACCATATCCGATATCCGATTCTTGGCAATTTGATGAAATTAAACTTATTAAAACTATTAAAATATTAAAAAAGAGAAAAGTAAACTTCGAACTGACTTGCCGCAAAACATCAGTGATATACCAAGCAGGGGAAGACGTAACATTGTTGTACTAACTTGAGCGCGCAACATTTTTGAGTATTTTGCACCTCTGCATACCAGACCCACCCGACAACAGGGAGACGGAGGACACGAGCACAACCCATCCCATCTTTGACATCTCTCTTTCTCTCTCTCTCTCTTTCTCTGTCTCTCTCAGTCGACTTCACGCAGACATTTCCACTATTTCCCTGGGAGACTGGAATGATGTTGGCGCGCAGGAGGCTGAGGGCCACGTGGCTCACAGGTAACGAACAACACTCCAGGTGTGGCGCGTTCACAGACGCCTGAATTTGGCGCCCTGCCCTCCGCATGGAGTCCGTGGCCAACAATCTAAACGTGGAGCGTGGGCCCGGCAGCAAGGCCGAGGTAGCCGGCGGTAGCTGCACTGCGCAATGCCGTGCTGTTTCCGCACCATGCTCCGCTGGTTTCCTCTTCAGACAGCTGGGGCCTGTCATACTGCAGTGAAACTGCTGTAGAGCTTCCGTCCGAGATTTGGCACGGGGACCGTGCAGTATCCTCTAGGTCAGCTGTAGTGTATTTGTTGGGCGTCTTTCAAGGTGCTCTGGCTGCTCCTCACGGTGGGGTGTTTGCGTTACAGCTCTCTTACCAATACCTCTGCTGTGTCTTTTCAGAGCGGCGCAAAGATCAACATTTCGGACGGGTCATGTCCGGAGCGTATTGTCACAGTCACAGGAGCCACGGATTCCATCTTCAAGGCCTTTACACTTGTCTGTCAGAAGTTCGAAGAGGTAAGGCTACTTCTGTCGGTATTTATCAATACATGCGGTGTGCACAGTGCTGTTTTGGTGTTCGAAAAGGTAAGAATACTTCTGTCGGCATTTATCAGTACGTCCGGCGAGCAGAAGACTGTTTTGGTCATCTGATAAAATAAAGCATGTATTTCCATGCCCATTTAACACAGTGAAGCTGGTTATTTGGCTTGAAGTTTACTCTGAATGCAGGTGTTTGCCGACTAATTCTCGCGTTTCGTCATCAGCTCGTGCTGAGCACGTTTACAAGTGCCTGCCCCTCGAGGCGCTGGAGTTGGAGTTTGGTCATTTAGGATTAAAGTAAATAGTCGATTCGTTACGAGCCAGATGTTGCTCAGCATGTGTCCAGCATAGTCTTGCGCCTTCATATCTGGGTATCCCTATCTCAGATGCATAATTTAACAAGCACAATACCCTTGCCAGTATCTGCTACGTGGCCATCTTCGATAGTACATGGGGAGGGTTGGTACACCTCCTCCTCCTCCTCCCAGCCATTTTCGAACTTGACGTCATACAGCAGCGAGCTGAAAACGAGCGAGTAGCATAATTTTTTAGCTACACGGTAACACCCCGTCTGACCCTTTTTCGGTGCGCTGTGAGTAACAGGTGACTTCACATGAAGTCACATTGATGGATTAAGATTTTCATTGGATCCTACGGAACGTAATCTACAGAAAGTTTTTAAGTGTTTAAAACAATTTTTAACGATGAATACAAACTCGACCTAATGTGTTAATGCAAATCAGCGTTTTTGATTGTCTGAGGATTTCTTTGAGACTGCTTAAAAGCCACAAAAGGTCAGTGACCTCAGCTGATGGTTTTGGCCCAAGATGGCCTTGACCCCAGTAAGTGCTACATTACATATGTTATTTACACCACGGATGACGCTCATGTATAAGATTTTTTCAGCCTAAGTATCGTAAAACGCCTAAAAAGTTTGATGAACAGGACTTTTTCGCCGCCGTGACGTGACTTTTCATGACACGCCATCGGAAAGAAGGTCATAGGTCATGATCTCCCATGGTACTGACCGCAGATTTACCCACAGTATGTCAAAAGACTCCATGGCTGGTTTTGCAACACTCCAGCACGATCCAAGCAGTCGTTCTTGAGCAACTTACAAAAAGTCTCAGGTTGTTACTCTCCCCTCTCCCCGTATCGGCGGGGGTTAATCCTATTCCCGGAGGGCTAGACGGTATGGCCGATTCCCGGCAGGCGGCGGATTCGGCCTCCCCCCGAGATCTCGAGAATTACACCTCCGATTTCATCTCAACAAACAGCAATCTATTTGCCATGACGTAAACTACACTTCAAAAAAACGAAATTTTGAAAATTTTGAAGGGGTGGATGCAGGAGGCAAAAATGTCAAAATTGGGGGCACTTTGGACTTCTTGTAATTCCGTTGTTTATGGACCGATTTCGATGAAACTGGCTTGAACCGAAAGATTATGGATGGGACTTTTGCCATTGGTACACAAATTTGAAATTTTGATGAAATTTATAGGCATTCACAGGGTTTCAAAAATAGAAGGATTAGTTTTATAAAAACTGAATGGGCAAAAAGGTTTAAGCCCTTTGTTAGCTTCTACTAGTCATGATATGTAAAAAAGTACGAATCGCATTACAATGTTTTTTTGATAATGTTAGCATAGGCGGTGCCAAGGACATGAAAAACGGGGAACTGTCAAGATCACCTGCTCTTCAGATCAACTTGTGATCTTTGACCTTAAATGGTCTCCAGTGACCTTGGAGTCACCTGGAATAATCTCGTGTGCATTTAATATTATCTGTAAACGTTTTCAATCATTTGAATACTCTTTCAAAAATTTCACTTTACGGCTAATGTGATATAGGGTACGCGCACTGACATTTTAAGTCATAGATCCGTGACCCGACCTGATATCGAGCTGAAACTTGATACACAAGTAGAGGGCATCCTCCTACATCATATGTATTCCGGGTTTGGCATTTCAGGAAATGGCGTCAAAATTATTATTATAAAACCAAATTTTGACTTTTGACCTTGACCTGACCTTGTAAAATGACCTGAGATGAACAAAATTGTATTTTCATGTTGTCTAGCTATTTAGCTATACATCCATATAAAGTTTTAAGTTCTCTCTTAAACACTGTACTTTTGGCAGTCATTTTCCTTTTACCCTCAACAGGGCCGAAAATGGCCTGAGCTGCCTCCCAAAAACGTTGCCTGGCTCCGTCCTTGAGCAAAACAGGATTTCGAAATTTTGCCACAGTACGTGGAAAGAATAGCTAGGAAGATTGACCAAGTTTCGTGAAGCTGCGTCAAAAGACCTGGAATTGGCAAGCAAAAAACCCGAGGGGGTGAACTAGCCCCCCTGCCGGGAACAGGGTTAAGCAGCATGAGCAATCCTGTGTAAAACTTCCAGCATTTCCGGATCACCAGTGGGCAGAGGTATGCAGAATCATTCAAAACTTCATAACGGTAGTTGGAAATTTTGTGGAAGCCATTGAATACTCATGCTCTTTCCTAACTTTCTGTTGCATGCATTGTGACAACATCTAATATCTGACTTTATTGGAGGTGGGTTCAGGAATATATTGGGACGGTTGTGATAAATTTAGGGATTATGCTCTTTACTGTATTCCAAGAGAAAGCCTCAGCATTTTTTTCCGCATCAAGTCAGATCAGGTCAAGTCAGGTCACGCAGGGATCGTGGACAAAGCACCGCGGTCTAGTTCCACAAATTAAAGTTGGATTGTTTACATTTAATATCAAATAAGACAGCTCTTCAAACGTGGCCAGAGCTTCATTACCGCGGCCATCCCGTGATTCCGGGGATGTCAGGACCGCGGCTATCCCCTGATTCCGGGGATGTCAGGACCGCGGCCATCCCCTGATGGCCAGGGTGTCAGATAAAACACATGACAGATATGCGGAACGTTACGGTGTTTCTTACGCTAGGTTTTAATCCTGTGGTTCCATTTAGGATATGGTCCGCATTCCGAGACGTCGTGAGAGGCAAGCTTGTTATTTATGGCTTTAGTAAATGCCCGAGATAACCTTATTAAGTTTCAGTGGTCATTAATTTCTTGAGTGTGTCTTCGGAAATAGAGCGACTAATCGGAATGCCTGATTGATGGGCCAACTTAATTTTTAGGCAGCCTATTATTGCCTTTTACCCAAATTAATTAATGCCAGCGAGATCAGCGTTGTTACAAAGTTACCAAATTCAAACGCTGCCGCGGGATCGCCCTGAGTCGCGGCAGACGTGCTGGAACATCACATTTCCAGCAGAGACCGGCTGAGGACATGAGACCGGCCAAGGGAACCCAGAAGGCTGGCTGAGGATGCCCAGGAAACCGGTCAAGGACACGCGGGAGACCGGCAGGGGACACCCAAGGGACCGACAGAGGGCACTCAGGGGACCGCCGAAACACATCCAGGAGACCGGCCGAGAACACTCAGGAGACCGGCCGAGGACACTCAGGAGACCGGCCGAGAATACGCAGGAGGCCGGCCGATAAGCTGCCGACGACTCTGTGACGTCATATGCAGGGGCTCAGCTGCACAAAGAGCGTCCAGCCCTCGGTGATGGCCACGTGGCAGCTAGCAGCTATTTCGCCCAGCCCCGAAGCCGGTCGGAGCACCACTCCAGTTGCCCGCCAGGGCACGAGTCCGAGCACGACTCCAGGCCACTGGTCAGTGTACCAGTTTGTCTGCTGGCAAGCAGTATGACTTTCTGTCCGAGTACGAGATGGACACCTGGTCAGCAGCGCGACCGCCAAACCAGCGATAAGCCAAACCAAGAAATCAGCCAGCACCTCAGCGGCAGCTAATATCCAGCAGGCACCTAGCCAGGATCTCCCTCAGGGCAGGGGGCCAAATGTCACATTTTGTCATATGCCACTGGCATATGGCGAAATTTCAAGGAAAAAGAAGCAATTCTATGTAACTTGCTTGACATTTAAAGCACAGGAAAACGTATAATGTTTGCTTTTGCAATATATATTTGGTCACTACTCCGTATTCCTGCAAAATCGCTACGTATCTAGTGTACACCGCTTGGCCCAGGGGAGGCCATGGCCCCCCATGGTCTCCCCCCCTTGGCTACGTCCCTGATATCAGCGACCGTTCGTGTGCGCGGGGGTCTGAGACGACGGCCCGATCCCAAGGCTGGGGGAGAGAGGGGCCCATGGGCCCGATCCCGGAGCGAGGAGAGGAGAGGGGCTCCGAGGGCCGATCCCAGGGCGGGGAGGGGAGGGGCCCAGAGGCCCAATCCCAGGGTGAGTGAGTGAGAGGGTCCAGAAGCCCGATCCCAGAGCGAGGAGAGGAGAGGGGCTCCGAGGTCCGGTCCCGGAGCGGGGAGGGGAGGGCCCGGTGGCCGGGCAGCCTGGAGGCGAGGCGCCCATGCCCGCTGGTCGATGGTCGCAGCCGTAAATGGCCGAGCGAATTATCGGCGGGCCGAGCCCGTGTCGCAGCAGAGGCGGCCGTCGGCCTGCGGTCTCAGGAGGAGGCCGGAGACGATGCGCTCCGCATAAGGCCTGATGGGGAACGCTGCTCTTCAAATCGACGCCGCCGGCGTCGCCGACGTGCAGGGAGCCCGGGATTTTCTGCAGCGCCCCGGTGAGCTGGCACGGACGTAAATAATAGATGGTCGGGTTTTGAGCGGACGGTGAGGACTATTTCCGTGGCGGGCGGTGCCGTTATCTTGGGGGGGGGGGCGCTTCTTTGTGCCAGACGCCGCCGAGCGTGACAGCGATAACGCTCAGCTGAGGGGGAGGCAGCCGGCTCCACTCCGTTCACAAACGGTCCGCGTAGGCGAGTCCACCTGGCTCCGGAGACGGCCTCCAGCCGGCCTGGTCCCTCCTCCGCACTTGTCTCGGTCCGACCTCGGCCCCGGCCGGTACTGCGCGCCGTCTCAGAGGCAGTTCGTCGTCGACGTCGCTGTTGTCCCGCCTCCACCGAACAAGTGGCGGCGGCGACCTGCAGCCAAACTTCCGCCGTGACTTTCCGCTACCCGTCAGCCGACTGGTGGGCGTCCCGCCACGTACCGGTGGCGACCAGTCGTCCCACCGACCACCAACGGCGTCGGAGCGCCCTTTTATCCACCAGGTAGCCAATGGACATTAACAGTGGCCAGTCGTCCCACCACCCACTAATCTCCCACTGGACGTCCCTCCACCCACTAGCCAACGTTTGGCCATACCATCAAGTATCAGCCGGCCACCGTCCGCCATTCGGCCAAGACACCAGATGTCGTACCATCTTTTTGTTAGGCTATTAAATGTCTGACTGGCCTCAGCCAGTCATTCGCCATCCCACCACCCAGCGACCTGCCACTGGGCAAACCCATGCCTCACCAGCCTTACACCACATGTCACCTCGCCGGACGTAAACGTCACTCCACCACAATCCATCAGCCACCACACGTTCTTCCACTCAATCACGAGACGTCCTACCACCAGCAAACCACCCAGGCCCGTGCATCCCACCACCTTCCAACAGGTCACTGACCCCACCACCAGTCATCGTGTCAAAGGGCGTCCCGCCACGTGCTAGCTGGCCACTAGCTCTGGCCTGCGGACTTGCCAGCACCCACCACCGAGGGATGCCGCTTTTTTTGTGACGCTTCACGAACCCTTCTTGTGACGTGTCGTGGCCAGCCCACCAGCCACCGAGACGCTCCGGTCCCAGGCGGGCCCGGTTTTTTTCCGCTGCAGCTGGCACGGCTGATGCTCCAGGGGGCGATATTCTGGCCTGGCCGCTACGACTGCTGATTAATAGGCATGTCTAGCGCCCAACAATCGGCCGAGTGCGGCGCCGGCCGGCCCGGCCAGCGGCGGAGATTTACGTAGCCGTCAGTTGCGGCCAGCGTGGCCGCACCTGTGTCGTCCCGTCGTCGCCGGCTGCCGGCCACTTGGCAGGCCGTCGCGAGATCCGAACCGCGTGCACAGACGCCGCCCTGTGTCACGGCCGGCTGAAAGGTCCCGCAGAAACGTGGCGCTGACAGTGCTGAGCAGAAGACGTGTGCTGCTGACTCTGTTCCGTCTGGTGGGCGCCGAGTGACCGCGTCATCAGTTTGCCCCATAACAGAAATAACTAGCCTGCTCCGTCTCATGTCTGCAGAAATGCAGCTGCGTCGAGACTGTTGGCTCTGTGCTCTGTGGTGTCCCTCAGGTCGGTTGTTTCCCGTCCGGTAACTTTACTAGCCCATCAACGGCAGCAATTCTCAGCAGGTGCGCAGTCGGAGCGGGTGCCCTCTTCTGCCTCTTCGGGATGGCAAAAGGGAGTCTGTCGTCCCGAAGTCATGAAGAGAATGAAGTCTGTTTTCATTTTCCTTGTGGTTGTTCCATGCACCGCGATGTTTCCGAATTTTTGTCGACAGTTCATCACTGAGACAAATTAAAGGTGCTTGTCCCAGGTCCCGGGCTTCCCAGGTGCCACCAATAATGTAATATCTCTTCGGCTAACAAACTTGGTTTCCCTGGGAGTTAATGTAAGGTGCTTTGTGTCGTGGTGGACTGGGGTGGGACGTGGTTGCCTGGTGAAAGGTGGCGGGTGCAAAACCAAAGCAGTGCTGGGGTGTGGTGTGCCTTCTTCCTCTGCGTTGCGAGATGTATCATTTAAGCTGCGTACCTGCATTTCTCTGCACATGGGTTACGTGGTCTGCTCACTAACCACATTGTGAGTATCCGAAATACTTAATAGTGGATACTGATACTGATACTTCTGAGAGACGCATAGGGATGAGGCTATAGCTCATGGACGCATATTGGAGGCTCCTGGCATAACAGAACGTTGATGAGCCTGAGGCAGGGCATTCTGTGGTTCATTGCTCATCGTTAGTTACGAGACCCTAGAGAAATCTGAGGTCCAATCTGAACAGACGAAAAGCTTCTTGAGCCAACTGCAAATTTCGTACAAGAGTTGCGAGGCCGGAAGGCTAACCTTGGATACTAGGCACTGGACTGACATCAATGGGATCTTTCGAGATGTCCTCTGTTGGCGATGAGGGCTTAAGAAGGCGCTTTAATGATCACCATTGTTCTGTGGAGTTTCGGATGGGCTGGGCTGGGTACTCAGCGCGCTGTCACCGCATTCAGCCGTGCCTGTTCTGGTTCACGGCTCCAGCCTGAAGTCTCACGGTGGACTCCTTCACTGGCTGTGGTGTACGGAAATCATCTGCACCCAATCTGGCATCCCGAGTTCTAGTATGACTCGGTTTCTTTGTTTTTTGATGATATAATGTGCAGCTCTGAACTGGGGTTTTGCAGGCATGTGACGCTTCAAGTCTTCCAGACTTGAATATTTCGCCTGATGTGGAAACTGATACATGTCGACTGTTCATGACACTTGACGAGTAGTATTTAACCAGCGAATATTCTGTGAACATTTAGACCATTCGCATTGTTATTAATATTATCGCTGTATTTTTCTATCATATTGTTTAATATTATTTGCATCATACCTTCTGTTTGCCATGGGCGTAAATAACCATGCACATCCGAGACATCGAGTCGGATGATTTCCCAGATGTGCCTTGACCTGCAGCCGCTGCCAAAGGGTCAACTTGCCTGGTGTCTTGAAACAGACCGACAACCGGCCTGGTCACGAACCCCACCGCCGCAGTCAGGAGGCAGACAGCCAACGAGACACATAGACAGACAGACGAACGGGCGGACAGCCGGTCAGGTCTCGGTGCCGGGCTGCACTGCTTGTGCCCGCAGGCAGACGGCCGGCCGGCCGGTGCGGTCACGGTAGCGGGCGGCGCCGTTCTGCGCGCTCCAGACCGGCCCCGGCTGGCAGCCGGCCGCCTCTCGGTGCCGTCCCGGCCGGGCGGTCGATGCGCCGTCGGGCGCGCACAAAGGGGCCGCGGCCAGTTCGCCTTCCACCGGCGCACGCTGCTCTGGTCGCTCGAAAATGCCGGTCTCGGACAAGATTCACGGCTGCCGGCTGAATTCCCTGCGGTGCCGCCGTGGCCAGAGCCTGTGGACGCAGACCGTGGACGCCACCTCCAGCTGTGCGCCGTGGCCGCGACCTGCGGCTGTCTCCCTCAATAATCGCTGTGTCTGTTGACAATCCCCCCCCCCCCTCCCGAGCATTACGTTTGGACGCGTAATAAGTCGGCGGCGGCGCAGGAGAGTGGCGTGCCCCGTGCAGCGCTGCCGCCGCCGGGCGTCGCGCGCCGAGCGTCAGCCGTCGGTGGCCGTTCGGCTCGGCTCGGCCCGGCCCGGCCCGGCCCGGCCCGGCCCGCAGCCGACGCGGCGCGTGTTCAATATTTCCAATCTCACCTGGAGCCCGGGCCGCCTGGCCGGATCCTGGGCCGCCGCCGGCAACCAGCTGCAGCGCTCGTGGGATTGGCCCAATTCGCGACTTCCAGTGGCCAGTCAAGTAAATTAAAAGTTATCTGAAAACTCGCTGTGGCCGCTGATTGATTAAGTAAAGTTAAAATTTCGTTCATTATTGGACGTAAACTTGACAACCAATGCACGGTGGGTGCAGCTGGGACGGCCCCACGTACCCGGCACGACGACCCCAGCAACAGACTGCCACATGCACCTGGTACGACAGCCCAACATCGGACAACAACGGACAGCCACATGCATTACTACAGCCTTAACAAGAGCCGATCGTTTAATTGAGCCACGTCACGTCGGAGGCACTCCGGCGGGGCGTTTGCCGCACTGGCGTCGTTACAGCCGGCCCTCGGTGTCGAGGGTGAGCGCCAAAACTGTCGGCCGACGCCGGAAGGAGGCCGGCGGGAGAGGGCAGAGCGGGTCGCGCCGTCCCGCTGCCGGCGCCAGCGGCCATCTTGGCTCGGCCGGAGACGTGCCGAGCGGCCGCGTCCGCCCGGCGGTGAGGCCCCTGGGCGCCAGACTCGCGGCTCCTTACCAATGGGACGGGCAGCGCTCGGGACGGAGCCGACCGGCAGGTCAGACCCGTCTGACCATAGGAAAGGCATGATCTGGGTCCGTAGGGGGCCTGGCTGGTATCCAGGGGCCTTAGGACAGGGATGGGCAGGGTCTGTAGTGGGCCTGGCTGGTATGTTATACCCAGGATCCGTAGGACGGTGTCTGCAGTGGACCTGGCTGGTATGTCATACCCAGGGGTCTGTAGTGGGTCTAACTGGTACGTCATATCCAGGATTCATAGGACAGGAACGGCAGACCCCCCGCCCCCTCCGCCGCCGCCCCCGCTGCCGCCACTGCCTGGCCGTGGCCGAGGTCCGCCGACATTGCTGGGCAGAACAGTCCACCTCGTAACCTATGAATTGGATATAGACGTGACGGTGGCCGAATGTGTTGCTCGGAGACGGCGCTGAATATTTGATTTGCGGCCGAAGTTGGGGCGCGGTTTACGAGTGGGTCCGGCCCGCGGAGAGCCGTTAGAGCGCGACGTGTGTCGGACGTTCGGCGGCGAGAGTCCGCCGACCGCCGCACCCTGTCCCACCTATAAAGCGATATTACGCCGACTAACTCATCTGGGCGGCCGGGGCAGGCCGTGCCGGGTCGCAGCTGCAGCCGCGAGCCGGGACTGTCGGGCCAGGCTCGGAACGGGACACAGCAGTCAGCCAGGGACCGTGACTATCAGGCCAGGCTCAGAACGGGACACAACAGTCAGCTAGGGGCCATGACTGTCAGGCCAGGCTCGGAGAGGGACACTAAGAGCCGGGACTGTCAGACCACGCTCGGAACGGGACACAACAAGTAGCTGTGCGCTGCGACAGACCGGCCTGCTATCCAACTATCAATCCCGGGCCTGCCGTCCAAGTTGCCTACCAACGCAATGCCGGAATGGTGCACATTGTGGTGACCTATGAAACATTTTTTTTCAAAATCATTCGTTAAACTTTTATTTCCATTATCTGAACCTTTTCAAAAAACATTTTGCAAACCGTTTTCAGAAATACAAAAGAGTGACTATCTCCAAGGTCATCAGCTTTGGGGGCGAATGACGAAAAATGATAAATATGCCCCGGCCGATTGTGGACAAAACAACATAGAGCGTCAAAGTAAAATCCGGAATGTTCCAGCTAACAGACGTGTTCCAACGATACCAACATTTTGTAGAGTGGGTCAGTCGTTGATCTTCCAAGTCAGGTTTAAGGTCACATTCCGGGTAGTTCGGTAATTTCTTATATTTTTTTGTTCCATTGGCCAGAAAGGGTTTCATGTCAATCCACGAGGTACTAAAATAGACTTCTCAGACAATCGCAAATCGACTGATAGGCCATACGATACACATCGATGACGAGGTCGCAGGTCAGGTCACGCCAAAGTGTTGGCCTCATTTTTAGTGCTCAAAGAAATCCCAAATTTAGAAATTTTGGATGATATGGAGCAAAAATGGAGCACTGACTTCGAACTCAGCGACATAAATAATCCCTGAACTACTCAGACATCCGAAAAGCATGATGCACCGGACAAGGGTCAGGCCAGGTCAACGTATTTGTTCTTACTTTCGTAAACCCCCAAATGGCCCCAAAATCTCCTAACCTTGGGTGCCCGGAGTAAAAATGAGCGATGAAATCGAAATCAGTGACCAAAAGTATCCTCAAGTGAGCCTACCGCTCGAAGAAAGTCACTCAAGGTCATCTGAGGTCACCCAGGGAAAATGACCTAGAAAAGGGCGACTTTACGTCAACATATATGTCTTTGCAGGCATCTCGGGTTTATCATTTCATGCGTTTTTGCTATAAAACCTCGGAGAAGTTGACAGGAAATCTTTATTGAGCATATAAGCACATACGAGACGTAGTACATATGAGACAGTGAGACCCGCACATGTCGTTGTTCCCGCTTTTCACGTCATTAGTGTCCCTTTCGACAGCTGGAACAAGAAGGCACCAGCGCCCGACGAGAGATCGGCAAAAGTGTGAAACCCTCATATCCCATGTCTGGAGCAGAATTGGTCTAAAGGGTTGTCTTATGCCCTGAATTCATCTGCACAAATTTTAGTTTGATGAGACCAACAGTTCAGGAGGCTTCTGACATTTTTGCTAGGTCATGCCGCAAGGATTTGTTCGGTGGCCAACAAGTGAGTGAAATATTATTCAAAATGTAAATATCCGGACGTTTAAGAACTCTCAAAGCTTCAAGGAAACCGATCTTGGTTAGACTTTTTATATACGATAAATAATAAAAGTGCCACGGCATGACCACGGGTCACGTGACCTCTGCTGACCTCGATGCCCGTGAAAATGTTATTTTCTAGCCGAAACTGAATGGCCATATTTTTGCTTCGTACATTAAAATTAGAAAATTGTGTTTTTTGTTACAAATACCCATTTTGAGGACGTAAAGTTTACTATATTTGAAGGTATAGCATAGTAGAATAGAAACCATCATAGCATAGAAAGCAAACATAGTAGACTTTGAAATTCCATGACCTTACACGACCTGACATGGCCTTATATCATGTTGAAGGCACTTGCCACGTGGGACGCCGTAGAATTTTATGAAACGTTTTAGGGCAACGTATGTAATTGCCTTTATCTCTTTATTTGTATTTATTTCATAAATACGAGCGATTACGCATTTGGTCTAGGTTGACCTCGCCTTACTGTAGTGACCGTAAGAGTTCTTGTTTTTGTGGCTTAACCCTATTCCCGGCATGGGAACTGAATCCGTCTCCTTTGGGTTTTTTGTTTGCCAATTCCAGGGTTTCTGACGCACCTTCACCAAATGTGGTCACTTTTCTTACCTATTTTTCTACGTAATTTACGGAAATTTCGTTATGCTACTTTGCTCAGAGGCGGAGTCAGGCAGCGTTTTTGGAAGGCACCTCAGGCCATTTTTGCCCCTGTTGAGGGTACAAGGAAAGTGGCTGCCACAAATAGTGTTTTCAAGATAGGACTTAAAACATTATATGGATGCATAGGGAAATAGTTGGGCAAGCATACAAATACGGCTTTCTTAACCTGAGACCACTTTAAGACGTCTGGTTAAGAGCGGAAGTCAAAATTTGGTCTCAGTGAAGTAATTTTGGTGCTGTTTTTCCAATTGCCAAAGCCAGAGTATACGTGACATTGTGCCCTCTACTTGTGTATCATATTCCAGGTTGATATCAAGTTGGGTCACGGAGCTATGACCTAAAATGTCAGTGCGCGTACCCTATATCACAAACAGCCTTAAAATGATTTTTTTGAAATAGAGTAAATTCAAATGATTGGAAATGTTTTCATACAATACAAAATGCACTCTAGATCATTCCAGGTGAATCTATGGTCATTGGAGGTCATTTAACGTCAAACATCGTAAGTTGGTCTGATGAACATGTGACCATGACAGTCCCCCCTTTCATGTCCCTGGCACCGCCTATGCTAACATTACGCAAACTTTGTAATACGATTTGTACTTCTTCACCATAACATGACTACTAGAACCTAAAAAAAAATGACTTTTTGCTATTTCATTTTTTGAAGAACAATCGTCCTATCTTTGAAACCCTTTGAATACCTGTGAATTTTCTGAAATGAATTCAAGTGTATAGACATATGGTAAAAGTTCCATCCATAGTCTCTCGATTCATGTCAATTTTATCAAAATCGTTCCATAAACAATAGAGTTATCACAAGTCCAAAAATATCCCATTTTAACTTTTTATTCTATGTATCATCCCTTTCAAAATTCTGAGAGCTTCTTTTATGAACATGTAGTTTACGTCATGGCAAGTTGATTGCCGTTTTTTGCGATGACCTCGGATGAGTAGTTCTAGAGATCTCAAGGGGGCCGAATTCGTCCCCCCCCCTGCCAGGAATCGTCTATACCCCCTAGCCCTCCGGGAATAGGGTTAAGGTTGTTTTATGATCTCAGACGCGATTCAATACTTCGCTTGCTTCTGTGGCACCGTGATTTATGGAATGTGACAGACACATTTTGTGTGTTATTGTCCTTAGCTTGACTTGACCTGATGCGTCCTTGTATTTATATCATTCAAGAACATATCAATATGATTTTAGCGATCAAAAGGCGTTTGTTTGATATTATTATCTTTATCCACTCACGAGATACGAATCTTGTAATATCACACCTTGGTTGACCTGATATGACTTTAGATGACCTATATTAAACTTTTCTGATGCACGTCGCCATATCTGACCAATGACGATTCCAAAACGTGTGCATGAAGTAGCTTTTTTGAGTTCCAGTTTCGACATAGATTAGTGTTGTGTCCTAATGGCTGTTGACCTGATTGACCTGACCTGACATGATCTGAGGAGTAGATCATTACTTTTTGAAACTGGAAAATACTTCTGTACCTTTTTAAACTGTCCAGTACTCAAGATCAGTTTAATGGACCGTAGTACTTGCTTTTATTGCCCACAGGTATTGGATAGCATGACATATCATTGCTTGATCTCTTGACCCTAAAATAATAATTCAGTGTCAGTTCATATGGGTCCATTCTTCATACACTTTGACGAGCTTTCGATTGGTGTCATTTTTATTTCCGTGGCTCTCTTAGTTCTCGAGATCTTGAGCATGGTCTCGAGAACCTTCAAATATGGTCAAGTTTGCGCACTTAAAATAATGCAGTCAAATTGCGCTCTCAAAACGCATTGTCAACAAAAAAAGCTGTTATTTTAATTGCAATGTATGAAGACAAAACATGGGCTTTCCGTTCTGAACAGAAAAACTTTATATTTTTACTGGCATCGAGATCGCCGGAGGTCACCTGACCTGAGAACACGACGTAACGCTTTTATTCCATATCATATGTAAAAAGTCTGATCAGGAACGGCTTCCGCGAATCCCAATGCCAGTTCGAAATTGTACGGATATTTATATGTCGAATAATATTTCACAATTATCGGCCATCCAACAAACCCTTGCATGGTAGCCACGCAAAATGCCGAAGGAGATAACTCCTGAGCCCTGGACCTGATTTAACTAAAATTTGCGCAGCTGGATTCACGGTATTAGGCAATTCTACGCCAGTTTGGCCCAGATCTGGGATATGAGGGTGCCAGGCTCTTGCCGATCCGTCGTGGAGCAATGATGCCTTCTTGTTCCAGCTGTCGATGAAGTAACAAGCGGGAAAATCGACTATGTAGGAGTCTCACTATACCTCATAAGTATTACATCTCGTTTGTGTTTATAAGCTCAACAGACAATTCTGGTCAACTTCTCCGGGACTGTATGATGAGAAAGCAAAATGATGAACTCGAAATGCCTGCAAAGGTACGCACATTGACGTAAAGTCCACCTTTTCTGGACGATTTGCTTTGGGCGACCTCAGATGAGCTCCAGTGACTTTTTCGAACGGCAAGGTCACCTCGAGGTAATTTTGGTCACTAAATCGGAATTAAGTGCCCATTTCTACCTCAGGGCACCGAGATTTGGAAATTTCGGTGCCCTTTTGGGAGTTTACAAAAATAGGAACATAATGCTGACCTGACCTGATCCGTGTCCGGTGCACCATCTGTTTCGGGTGTTAGAGTCATCCACGAGTAACTGATGTCGCTGAGTATAAAGCCAGCGCCCATTTTTACTCCATATCATCCCAGATTCTGGAATTTGGGGCTTTCCTGGGTGACTCTAAAAATAGGAGCAACATTTTGACGAGACCTGACTTGTGACCTTAGTATTAATATGTATTGTATGGCGTGTCAATCGATTTGTGAGTGGCTGAGGAATCTATTTTAGTACCATATGGATGGATGTAAAACCATTTCTGGCTAATGGAGCAAAAATATTTAAGAAACTATCGAGAACTGCAAAGAATCTGACCCTTGAACTGACCTGGAAGGCCGTTGACCCAGTCTGCGAAATGCTGGTACCGTGTAAAAGTGCTGGTCATCCGTAATATTCCGGATGTTATTACGTTTTTATACGTTATTTTGTTCACAATCAGTAGGATAACTTACATTATTTTTTCATTAAAAAATGAAAATTTCGATGACCCTGAAGATGGTTGTTTTAGATTTTTGAAAACGACGTAGAAAATGACTTTAAAATGCTCAAATAACGGGAAAACATCCTTGCTCAATGTTTTTGAGATAAAAGCGTTTTTTGTGGGGTCACCTCGGTGCATATGATGTATATATGTATATCGTGCATTGCTATGCATATGGTGCATACCAATAACGTAAGCTGTTCAAACTAAGGCAAAAATTTCAAACTGCACAGTGAGTTAGGGAAAATGTTTGATAAAATTAAAGTCGTATAAACGGAAACATTGATGACACGGACTCGGCAAAAGACAACGCATACAAGTAACCGGAATTTCGAAAGCTTAAACTGCTTTGGTAACGGGTAACGGGTTTCGGTAAATAAACCAAAAATATCGCATCATGCATGAATGCATACATGGGAAAGAAAATAAAGACAGAACTGTGCTCATTTCACACAAACAGCAGTACTTCTTTAAAATGTTTTTTGTGGTCTGCCTCTAGTGCCCGAATAACTCCCGTGTTTGAACTACGTTACCACATAAAGCGATATTTCTTCACACCAGGGCATGCAAACACGACTCCAGCTAGCATCACATCACAAATCCAAGTCCACAAGCAAACATCACGCTGCTGTTTCCAAAAGGCCGAGTCGATACATCGGTGTCTCTGAGCCGATGGTACGGCTCGGTATCGCTCAGTGTGATCGCTCCATCAGCTGGCCGGATTTGAAGTGTTGACGACCGTGAGATGCAGAAGCTGAGTCGCCTCCTTCGCCGCTCGTGGCTTACCGTGCGGGTCCAGGCCTGCGTAGGGCCGCTCTCGCGTGGTCCGGACGAAGGTTTAGGTGGTCTGACGCGGTCCGGGCGGGGGAAGAGGTGGTCTGACGTGGCCCGAAAGCGGCGGTTGACCCGGCTGGATGTGGTTCCGGGGACGGCGGTTGTCCCGGTTGGATGTAGTTCCGGAAGTGCTGGTTGTCCCGGTGGAGCGTGGTCTGCAGGACGGCGGCCGTCCCGGCAGAGCGTGCTGGCGTGACGCTGCCGTCTCGGCACTGTTTCAGGCGAGCTGTTTGCAGGGAGGCGGAGGCGGCCTGCCGAGACCGCCCATCACGCTCCGGCTGATCGTGCCCGCCTCCCAGTGCGGCTCCCTCATCGGCAAGGCCGGCGCCAAGATCAAGGAGATACGGGAAGTAACGGGCGCCAGTATCCAGGTGAGCTGCTGACCTGGTTCCGCCTGGCCAACGGCGGTGGGCCACCACGGTCACTCTCCACTCTCCCGGCTCAGAGAATTTCGGATCTATGTAAGAGGCCTGTATCAAGTATTAGTTGACTGTTACTGACCAGTGTATGCGGACGTCACATGAACCGGTAGCCGGTGCGCCCTAAAGCTCTCATCACACACGCACGGACCAGTGATGTTCCTCAAGAGCGTGTGAGTGGCGTAGGTTGCATCAGCTGACCAGTTTCTCGGTCAGCTGCCTTAGAGCGTCGCTCGCCCGACGGCTGTCGTGGTCCGTGTTGACCTTGTCTCAGACGGCCACCAGCCAGGAGTTCTCACCCGGTCGGAACTGTGATCCTGGGTCTCTGTCAGCCACCCAACGGCATAGCCCTCACGGTTTTGTTCGGCTCGCTCTGGTTGCCGCTCGAAGTGTCTGATGCGGTCGTTAAAACTCCATGTGCTACGGACCGAGCGGCCCCCAGCCAGACACACGGCACCGTCACGCCGTCCCTGGCCAGAGGGATGGCGCCGTGACGCCGCCCAGGCCAGAAGGGTGGCTCCGTAACCCCGGCCCGGCCGGAGGATGGCTCCGTGACGCCTTCCCGGCCAGAGAATGGTTCCGTGACGCCGTCCCGGCGAGAGTTAGGTAGCATTAGGCGAGAGGACGACGCCGTGACGCCGTCACCGGCCAGAGAGGTGGCACAGCGATGCCGTCCCCGGCCAGAGGGATGGCGGCGCGCGCACCGGAGGCAGGGCTGGTCTGGCCGAAGGTGGCGACGCTCCACCCGTGCCCTGGCTGCAGCCGTCTGGCGGCTCAGTCGGTATTCAGAGCTAGCGCGGCCGACCGTGCGTCGAGTCTGTCCTCTGGCGCTGGCGCCGATCCGAAGGCGCTCGTTAGACGTTGCCCATCCGGAAACGGCCCGGCTGGCCACGACGTGGCCGCTCCGGGCCAGGAGAGGACGGTGTCCTGACCCTGACACATGTATCCCGGCGGCTGGCTCGACGTTGTGTTCGTGACCTGTGTCGCTGAACGCGTAATTTCTGGCCTATGATGTCTTATGTCTGCTCCATTGTCCAAAAGTTTGACCTAGCGGGCTAGCGAATCCCGTGCACGTATGAATCTGACCGTATGCGTCTCTTTGCAGGTGGCCAGCGAAATGCTACCTAACTCCACAGAGCGGGCTGTCACTATATCGGGCAGCAGTGATGCCATTACACAGTGCATTTACCACATCTGCTGCGTGATGCTCGAGGTACGTAGCGTAGGCCGGAACAGGCCTCTGTCGTTTGCCGCGAGCTCCAATTTAATCAGCTCCGGCAAGCCTCTGTGTCGTAATTGTCTGCCAGTGTGGACCTGTTATTGTCATCTGGAGGCCTCCCGACTCCACGAGAAGTGATCGCGACTCGCTTAATGAGCTCTGCTCCGCCGCTGCTCTTGGTCTGTTACCGGTCCGTTACCGGTCCGTTACCGGTCCGTTACCAGTCTGATTTCGCTCACTTCACTTGATGACTTGTGGCCGCTGTGAGAATGACCCGTTGCCGGTTCCCAATCGATCCGTTACTTGGACTTCTCCTGGTCCCTTGCCGGTTTTGGCTTAAGCCGTCATTGACGGGGTGGGGCAGGGGAGGGCATTTACCCCCCCCCCCCTTCCCCCTAGTGCACTTTGTAATATCACCCGAAGGAACAAGCGCAGCGTCTTGAAACTTTCATTATCTTTTACAATAATTGTGCACATCCTGGTCAAGGCTGGGACACTGGGACATCGAGGTCATCATCGATCATGTCCGAATGACTCCATAAAGACGACCATGTTTTGCGAATCGACGTTTAATTTTACTCTGCTGCTTCATTACTGACCATTTTCCACTGCGTGAAGACTAGATACCAATGCTAGATCATCCCTGGTCAAATGTGCTTTTTTAGTTTCTAGGCCCAAATGAAAACATGTCCTAGGAAGTGGACTGAATGAACTTCTTTTTTGATGTTTCTGGATGCACAGACTAAGTTTCTTGCGATGTACTGAACGTGCAAATTATGATGTACTGAACGTGCAATCGCAGGTTCTTGCGACATTGCAACTATGTTTGCAGTTGTGGCCTTTGGCGGCTTCATGCAAATTTCATCCTTGCGAATAAACTAGTGAGGTCCGTTGGACCCTCTGAATAACAGATGTGGAGAATAAGAGTATTGCAGCGCTCTGCATCATCATGTTAAAATGTGCAACATGGGCCAAATTGACTTGCATGACCGCCCAGAGGTGCCAGACCGCGGCCACCAACGTGCTCGCGATACTCCGAGTTTGAAACTAAAAAGTGACGCAATATTGCATGTGCATGTAAATTGTGTCCATTTTGAGGCACCCTTTGTGCACAAAGCTCTTTTATTTTCCGGAACCACGCAATGTAAGGGTCGTTACTACAAATTTGGCCTGGCCTGTGACCCTGATCTTTGATGACCTAGGCTCAGGTGGCCCCCAGAATATGAAATCAAGATACCTGAGACACATTACCATGTAAACACCAGTTTCAGTCTGCTTTCCGTCGTGATTAAGCGGCCCTTGAGAAAAGGACCGCCGCTGGGGATTTGACCTGACCTGTAAGCTAGCAGTAGCGTAGCCAAAAGACAATGCCTTTACCATGGATAAACTGTCCAATCGGCTGTCAAAGGACACGCATGGAACTTCTGAAAGTACAGTGCAATGCCTTTTAATTTTTGATATTTTTGCCTTTTAGACAAATACATGTGATAGTCGCCAACGTTTTGGAACTCTCTCACCATAAAAAGTTCGACTGACCCTTCCGACCCCTCTTTAGCTCCGCTGCTGGTTATCAAAGACCCAGAAGCACAGACATGCAATGTCCCTAGACCGGACGGTTTGACGATATCGGTTTTCGTTTCATTCAGCCAAATCGAGCGGTTCGCTCCCTAAACAGACAGGGGATGCTCACCGCCCAATGAGATTTTTCGTAGACTAATGGACAACGACCCGCGTCATGAGCTTGAGATCTGCCATAGCTGACTTTGACTTTGGCTTTGATTTTCCTTTCCGCATAGTATGTAATAAAAAATTATTTCCAGGCTGGGATGGCTGATCTCGTTATGCGCCATTTTCGAACTATTCCAAGCCGTTTTTCTAAATCTTAGGTGCGTTTGGTCTTCTTTCTTAGCAGTTTGACGAGATATCGGGTCAGTGTTCTTCCATAGAACTGTTTTCGCATATGCTTGACAATATATGGGGCACGGAAAGATCATTGACCCTCCTTCCAAAGTCAAGCAATGTCGCCGACCTCACATGGCCTCAAAATTACTTTAAAACGATCGCAGGATAATTGTTTTTTGCGCTGCTCTCAGCAATCGTAATTTAATGGCAACTATTTGTATTCTACTTAGTAAAAAGAACATTTCTGTCAATGCTGCTATAATGCACGTAGTTTTTGGCACCAGCAGCGCCAGAAGAGATTACAATGATGTTCTACCCTAGGCAGACCAGACCTTGGCCGAGAAGAAAAACAGCAACGACTGACTGCTACGACTGACCAATTTTAAAACCAAGTCGCCACAAAAGCATGATTTGCGTAAAACTGTTACGATTACACCAGAGACGGCAATCAACGCCTTTCGCTGTCACCTGAAAGGCCGTCAGGTGATCTGAAGGGGTGGAATGGGGTATCTTTGGAATTATAAACGTATTACACGCTCGTTTTCCTTCGTCGTTCTATCTCACTTCGGGGCAAAATGGTCAGGGAGTGACAGCCACCCCTCTTTATCTGGCGAGTAAGTGAAAATCAGTACGTCCGGCGGGGATTAACTCTTACATCTAACATGTGAGTTACTTTTTACCTTTACAGACCGATAGCAGCCTGCCAGCGGTTCGTATTCGGTTCGTTGCCGGTCCCTCGTCGGTCCGCTTCTGGTATGTCTCTGGCCGTTTCCCATTTTATTACGAGCGTGTTACTGTTCCATTAGGGCTGGCAGTGTGGACGCTGCTACGGTCGCGTCGACCTGCAGTGGCCGGGCGTGGTGCGCTGCAGTGTCGGCCGCGTGTGTTGCAGTCGCCGCCGAAAGGGGCCACCATTCCGTACCGGCCGAAGGCGCCGGCCGGCAGCGCAGCCAGCCCGATCCTGTTCGCCGGCGGTCAGAGCTTCGGCCTGCAGGGCGGCTTCGGCCTGCCGTCCGGGCCGGATGTAAGTACGGCCCCGCTGCCGTTCCTGGGCGGCCCGGCGGCTCCGGGCCACTCGTCGCCGCCGGTCATCGCTCCGCACACGCCGCTGACGGCCCACTTGTCCCCTCACTTCCTGGACGCCAAGGCCGGCCACGTGCTGTTGCCGAGCCTACCGCCCAGCTTTCCAGACGTAAGTGGTCTCAGCACGACCGGCCTGTGTGCAGCGTAGCGTCGGCGCCGGCCGCCGCGCGTCGTGTGCCCTCCCCGTCCCCGGCGGCCGGCCGGCACGTCTGTCGTGTGCGGAGCGATGAGCGAACGCCGCGCCCTCTCCCGCGCCGTGCGCCCCGGCCTCGCGCCCCGCTGTCGCCGGCCTCTGCTCTGGGACGCGGCGACTGGGGGCTCTCGCGAGGCTGCGGCCTGGCGACACCGCACGCACCGCTGCTGGCACCACGGTGCCATCTCTCTGACCCCGCATGGTGAAGTGTGGCGTTTCCAGCCGGTGGCCTGCGAGCCTGGTCTCAGGCGGAGCCTGGTTCCAGACAGCGCGTACGAAACGGCTAGACCACGTTTGCACGC
This sequence comes from Capitulum mitella, assembly GCA_030062745.1. Taxonomy (NCBI): domain Eukaryota; kingdom Metazoa; phylum Arthropoda; class Thecostraca; order Pollicipedomorpha; family Pollicipedidae; genus Capitulum; species Capitulum mitella. The sequence continues at coordinate 20,954,022 of CP099839.1, forward strand.
CTGCTGCACTGCGCTGGCGGGTCCCAAAATCCGGCTGGACGTGTCACACTGGCGATGAGTGCTCGTGCAGGTAGCCTTTCTTACAGCCGACTGCGCCTCTGGCATGACGAACCACGACATCGGCTGTAATCTAGATTGGACTCCTCCTAGCTTGCTGGTGCAGCCCGCTCTGACATTCGGCTTCTCTTAAATGTAGCGTGGACTTGGAACGCCTGCTTTTCGTTGTGCATGGCACTGACCAATATCATAATATATCATCGCATGTACCTGAACACCTCAGCCGACGCATGTTCCGGTGTCTTTCGAGTGTCATATGCCAGCGTTGTAAGATGTGATATCTGTATTTCAACCCAGCTACGAACGAGGAAAAGTATTCCAGATACTACCAATCACTGCCATGTAAAAGAAGTATTCTGTGGACGTTGTTACGAATACTTTACCCTGAAAATATTTCTTGGTAATTTAAGTGCAGTTTGAAAACGCTGTTGGAGTGTTGGCGTCCTCAGATTACTTAATTTGTCACCGGCTGACCAGCCTGTTCCCGTCTTACAGCCAAATAAGTCGAACCCGCTGGCCAGTCTCCTCGGCGGCTTAGGGGGTGCCCACAACACACTGCAAGCCAGCACCTCAGGTTAGTGGCCACGCCTAGTTGTGACAGCTGTGCATCATTCCATGATTAGTCTCCGCTCATTGAGCACCCGGCTAAGGAGCGTTTGTTGTGGTCGTGGGACAGGCCGGACAGCCCGCTGTCCATGGCGTGCCGTATGGCGCTCGGTCTCCCAGTCCCACCGGCACTGCCAGGACTGTCTCATCCAGTCTGGGGAAGCTCACTGTTTGGTCCATCAAGTCTGAGTGGTTGGCTTCTGGGACACACTTTTCCCTGCCAGAGCGGTAGAAGCTTGCCAGCCAGCTGGCTGCACGCCTTGGAATGTACATTCAGACCTCTTATTCTTGCTTTATTTGCATTCCTAATTTAAATTTCTTGGTATATGCACCACGACTTCTTTTCTTTCTATGAAACTACGTCTATAACGCCAACCGTCTTTTCTCAGTTTACGTCCGTTTGCGTCAGTTTACGTCAAGGTGCTGGCTTAACCCTGGTTGGCTTAACCCTGCCAGCCAGGCTGGCGCCTGGCTGGCGGTCAGTGCCATGCATCCTTTGTGGGGGTTTTTGTTGACCCCCTACCCTCCAACTCACGAACGGTTAGTCGCACAATAAAAATAAGCATACTCTGGGAAAGCCCCTGACAAGTAGAGCTCGAATCGGGCTCCATTTGTGCATTTTGATGAATACTTTAGCTTTAATGCTTTATATCTGCTTTTGGCGGCTTTCGTAGTAGGCAGGGAAGCTTTGTTTCCCAACAGCCATGGACCAAAGGGAGAAAATAAGGACATCATTCAAAAGAAAAATGGTCCATACATTCACATCAGTATGTTGTTAATCCGATGCTTTCCCATATTTATGCCATACTGACAAATAAAACACAAGTTAATTTCCGCTGCTTAGCGCAGGCGTCAGTGTCGCCTTATCGCAATACGCGGGAATTAATTTTGGCGTCTTCAGGTCACAAGAACCATCAGAGCCAACAGGCACATGTTGATGACAGCTGTAATTGTGCCTTCGACTTTAGTATACATCGCCACATTGGTAAAACACCAATGACCCGTACTGACTTCAGGTCACTTTTGTCCGCAATACCTGCCACAGAAGGTCATTTTTTTCTTCCAATATTTATTTAGGAAAGTACTGTTTCCATGGAAAGTATCTCCTTGTTCACCAAATACATTTAATCGCTGGTCCCCCTGAGCATGTGTCCTGATAAACGTGTATATGAGCATATATACTGATGCATAAACGTTTTTCGTAATCGGGCCTATTTGTAGTTTTTGTCTTTTGGCACCCAGGTAGCCCTAGAAGTCCCCAATGCTTCTTCAAAAAGGGAAAATCTACCAAAAATTGTCTCGACTTAAGGTCATTGGCCCGGTTATTTTGAAAGAATCGGAGAAAGCAGATATGTGGCACTTGAAAAGGCGTCTGTGTCCAGAAGTTTCTGTTCTGAAATTTTGTTTTCCAAAATCGAGTTGAGATTTTTGAGCGAGATTAAACTTCTCGAGCAAGATATCATTTGACATATCGTAGGTCAGAGCCCCGACCAGAAATGAGTCCAAACACTGCGCACAAGATTTAGAAAGGACCAAGGAAAAATCGAGAAATCCACTGGGGCTGCTCTTGTTCGTTCTCTAGCATTCTTGAAAACCCTCAAGGGGGTTGTCAACAAACCCCCTGCAGCCAAGTCCCGGATTAATCTGGCATCAGAGTCGCACTTATCTCTACTCGTATCTCTTAGCATGAGTTGTCGCCAGTATCCGACACGTTACCAGATTGGCTCCCTGTCACCTGTCAAGCGTCTGCGGGTGGGTGATGCTAAACTTGACATATTTTCGAAATACCTTGGCATATAATACCATTCGACAACAATCAGACAAGGAAAAATCCTGAACAGATATGCATCGAAATAAAGGCGGAGAGAGAGAGGGGGAGTCGGAAACGTACTTACATCCACTGAGAACGTCTATAATTATATTCTTCTCCTTTTTTTACTCAACAAGGAGTGCTGTACGTGATCTGTGCCTCCAGCTTCGCTGCCTCGCTGCTGACTTTTTTTCTGCTCTGTTACGTACAGTGGATTATCGACAGTAGACGTGCGAGCTGCTTGACCACATCATCAGCAGCGTTTTCAGATGGACTGTTTTTAGAGCGCGAAATGTAAAATTTAAACAATAAGTAGCCATAATGCGTCATTACTCTCAAACAGCACTAAAGACAGGAACACCTGCTGTCCGTCGGCAAGGTGGCCGCACGCTGCTGAAGAATGCAAGATTTCTAGTTTTCTGGTCCGGACCACTGCTTTAGAGATGACCGGCACCAGCCTTGGCCACAGCGGATGTGGTGCGGGTCAGCGGCAGTGAGCCGGTGCATAATTGACGGCGCAGGCCGCGGCCGGCCAGCTCACCTATGCTGGCCGGCCGGGCGTAAATTCACGATAACTCAATCAGGGGTGGCCAGCGGCGGGGGCCGTCACTCACGGCGCCGGGCGGACAGAGCTGTCGCTGCATTATACAGCCGACCGGCGGCCGGACGTGCCGACCACGGCGGCGGCACGACACAGCACCGGCGTCCCGAGCTGACATCTCCGACCCGACAGTTCCACTCACCTCACAGAGTCCCGACAGTGTCCCTCACCTCACAGGGCCCCGACAGTGTCCCTCACCTCACAGAGTCCCGACAGTGTCCCTCACCTCACAGGACCGCGACAGTGTTCCTCGCCTCACAGGACCGCGACAGTGTTCCTCACCTCACAGGGCCACGACAGTGTCCCTCACCTCACAGAGTCCCGACAGTGTCCCTCACCTCACAGGACCGCGACAGTGTTCCTCGCCTCACAGGACCGCGACAGTGTTCCTCACCTCACAGGGCCACGACAGTGTCCCTCGCCTCACAGGGCCACGACAGTGTGCCTCACCTCACAGGACCGCGACAGTGTCCCTCGCCTCACAGGGCCACGACAGTGTTCCTCACCTCACAGGGCCACGACAGTGTCCCTCACCTCACAGGGCCACGACAGTGTCCCTCGCCTCACAGGGCCACGACAGTGTTCCTCACCTCACAGGGCCCCGACAGTGTCCCTCACCTCACAGAGTCCCGACAGTGTCCCTTCACCTCACAGGACCGCGACAGTGTTCCTCACCTCACAGGACCGCGACAGTGTTCCTCACCTCACAGGGCCCCGGCAGTGTGCCTCACCTCACAGAGTCCCGACAGTGTCCCTCACCTCACAGGACCGCGACAGTGTTCCTCACCTCACAGGACCGCGACAGTGTTCCTCGCCTCACGGAGCCCCGACAACCCCTTAGCTCATAGATCTCTGACAGTCTCTCTCACCTCACGGAGCCCCGACAGTCTTCCTCACCTCACGGGACCCCGGCAGTCTCACTCACTTCGCGGAACCCCGACAGCCTCCTCATACCATTGTTGCTAGGTGTTCCTCCTCAGTCCTTTCCCCTGTTGAGGTGCCACTTCCGCCCCCTGTTGGTCTCTAGGACAGTCACGGACGTGTCTGGAGATTCGTTCCTGGCTGTTCGGCCACAATAACGAGGCGCCATCGCACAGACCAAAGCGAGGGACGAATACCAAAGTCAGGCAGCCAGCTCCCCAACGGTACAACAGGGACTAACCCTAGGGCGGTGCTCGAACGACCGAGTCGCTGGCGGTTGGCCGGGGCAACACCGCTCGGGCGATCTGCGCCCGAAAAACACTGGCCGGTCGACGCCGGTGGTGTTCGGCAGCCTGTCACCCGCCACCAGAAGTCCAGCCCCCGCTCCCATCTGCCTGGTGATGGGAGATGTGTCGCTTTTGTGTGGTGCTCGTCGACGCCGACGGCAGTTTCTGTGTTGTGGACCCTGCTCGCCGCGACGGACCCGCACCAACTCGTACACGAGAACCACGCTGACCTACCAAAAACCCACGCTGACTCACCAGGACACACACGGAACGACAACGTCGCCCACGTAAATGTTTGGAGCCTACTGGAGTGCATTGACACGCACACAGCTTCGGAGCAATTTACAATGGCCACATTACCTGAACTCCTGTCTGCGGATCCACCATCACGCAACTGGCACAACGAGCCTCACAGACGTACGCCAAGTTGCACTGGACCAGATGGACGTAAAGCGCCGAGTTAGCCCTCTGCGGCCGCGATCACCGTACACACGCTGGCCCCAGCTGACCGGGAGGCGGCCTGTGTTGCAGCGATGACGGCTCTGGCGGCTCTGGCTGGCTCTCAGCTGCGCGCGCCTCCCACCACCGGCCCGTGCACCCAGTCGCACGAGATCACCGTGCCCAACGAGCTAATCGGCTGCATCATCGGAAAGGGCGGCACGAAAATCGCCGAAATCAGGTACGTCCTACCGCGAGTCTCCTGCAGAAGGTCGCGGCGGGATGGTGTGCTGTTTCCTCCCCCCCCCCCCCACCTCGTGTCCGGTGGTTGAATTGAATTGAGCGCTAGAGAGAACTAACGCATTTGCCCAGCGTAGAATACTGAACAGCCGGTGCAGCCTAGGCGGGACCTCCTGGAGACTTCTGATGGCCTTTGATCGTAGAGTAAACGGACTCCTGCCGACTGCAGGGAAGGCGCCAGATAAACGACTCTGACCGACTGTGGGAAGCGGACAGACTTCGATCGATTGCAGGGAGGACATCAGACCCACAGACTCTGACCGACTGCAGGAAGTCCCAGACTAACAGACTCCGATCGACGGCAGAGAAGATGCCAGACGAACGACAAGGACAGACTGTAGCAAGGGCCCAGGTAAACAGACTTTGGCCGAGTGCCGCGAGGACGTCGAATAACCGCGTTGTGGCCGACTGCAGGAAACGCCAGACGAATGTGTCTGCAGGGGAAACGCCAGACGGGTTCCGATCTACTGCATGGAGGACCTCAGACTTTTGCCCGCAGAAGGCCAACCAAAGAAACGCAGTGTTTTGAACTGCGTTTCACGAAATGGTGATGCCTGAGTGAAGCGGGGCAATTTCGTTTGATCTTTGAACGCTTTTGCTTTGCGTGCAGTACATCTCCGTATTTTTTGACGCTTTCATAACGCTTTCATATTTTTGTCCATGAAACTGACCGTGTGCTTGCGAAACTCTTGCGTGTTTTCTTTCGCGTATTTTCTCCTGCGCTTACACTAACCGGAATACGCTTTGCTAAATGACGTGCGTGTTTCCTGTTCCCTGGCTGGCAGGTACGCCGTACTAGGCACACTGCCTTCTTAAGAGCGTGCGCACCCGCCCACTAACAGCCTGACAGCGCCATGTCTTTTGTCGCACCCCGCAGGCAGATCACCGGAGCCATGATTACAATTTCAAAGTTCGACGATACCACGGAGGACTCTACCCACCAGGATCGCGTCATAACTATCAAGGGCACGGGTGACCAAGTGGCGCTCGCCCAGTACCTGATCAACACCAGGTGAGTCCGCTGCGCGCGCCATCTGTCCGCAGTCCGTATCACTGTCGTCTCTGGGCTAATCCGCAGGCAGATCAGCGGCGCCACCATTCGCATCAGCAATTGCGAGGAGAAGGATCGAGAGTGTGGCAACACGGACCGTACCATCAGCATCACGGGCGCGCCGGACAACGTCGCCCTGGCCGTGTACCTCATCAATCTGAGGTGGAGACGACCGCCAAACGGGCTTTGCATGGCCACGCTGGAGTTCTAACTGCACACCAACAGTTACCACGCCACTGCAAAGTTTCGCTGTTCCAAAGCATTCCTGCTCGCAAGAGTGATTATGTTTTATGAAAAAAACTTGCTGTGATACCTGCTGTTAAGTGAGATGGATTAGAGAAATGAGACGTAGTTACCACGCGCTGGCCGTTGCCAGGGGCTTTATCTGCCAATTGAGCATTGCGTCCTGGTGACCGTATTTGGTGGGTGGCGCTCCCTGCTTCCTTCCTCTTGACATTAATCTACCCCGCCTGTTTGCCATTCCAGACTAACAAATAACTACTGGCTGAAAAATTAATGGTGTGTGACTCTGCCTTACGCTTTATAATTTGGCGCTGTGTTGCGTGCCTTAGCCCGAAAGGGGAAAGGAAAGGAATAGAGAGAGGGGAAAAGAGAGAAAGAGGAAGAGGGGAAAGGGTTAAGAGAGAGAGATGGAGCTAGAGAGATGGGAAGGGAACTGAGAGGTAGAGGGAGTGGGAGAGAAAAAATGGTCGCAGAAATCAAAAGCTATAGGATATAAAGAAAAGTATATTTGGGATCAGGACAACGTCATATTTATAAGATAATCTTGACTCAGTTCAAGCCATAAGTCCATTTTTAAATACATTGTAGATAATGCAAATTAAAGTAGTATCCCGAAATACGCCTTTGTAAGGTTTTCACCATATTTTACTGGGGAAGCATTCAGAACGAAACACCTCTGAAAGCATGAAGCACGAAATGTCAAAATGCACACATTTTGACAACATGACCTTAGTTGATCTGCCAAAAGTCACATAAATCAAGCGGTACTTGACGTGGCAATGATCTCCTACATCAGGGCTGTTTAAGGCATTGTCCAGTTTTTTTTACCATTTCCCTTGCTTAAAAAAAAACAGAGGGCCGTTAAGCTCTCTCGCCCAGCGATGGACGCAAATGCATCTCGCCGTGCAAGGCTTAACCCTCGCTGGACGTAAGGATTTTCACCTGCGTCCCTCACAAGGGAGATGGTAACCATCCCTCCCTTCCACCATCCCATTTCGCTCAAAATAAAGTCAGAGTGATGGAATGAAAGCGAACGTTTAGTACTTTTCCTTCTCATTCGAATGGTATCTTACTTGATTCTTTTAGACCACTTAGTGACATTGCAGGTTGCAGGAAATGAGATTACCTCATCGTTTTTCATCTTAGTTATCGTCACACAGGTATGAAAGCATTCCGGCTGTCACGCCATGATTTTGTAGCTAGCTAGTTTTATGAATGGTTAGTCGTTGCAGTCAGTGACTGTTTGTCATTTGAGGACATGGTTAGGTCAATGAAAGGCCGAATGTCATTATCAGCCGGCAAATGATGTTATCGCCATGGACTCGAGTTCTGACCCCTGAGAAGGGCACAAAGTTTTACTTCATTACTGAAACTGTTGACACATTTTGCCCTACAATCGACTTTTGGATATGTTGATGTAACGTAAGGCCAGTGAACTCACACGGCCTTGGAAAGACTGCGACCTTTGAAACTCCAGTGAGTTGCCAGCATGTGTCCAAACAGCTCTGTATGGGAAATTGGTTTAGCATGTTGTCAGACTCGACGACAAAAAGTCCAAAGTGTAACGCAAATATAGAAAACGGCTTGCAGGCCCTTGTGAATGACGTCATAACTGGGTGGCCTGGCGCGACCTGTTTATTTTTGTTTGTAAATGTGGAAAGGATATAAGGCCAGCCTGAGCAAACTGCAGGCTTCTTGATCCAGGCCGGTCGCAGACAGTAGCAGAAACTCTCATGTGGGAGGGGGAGGGGGTGGGAAGCACTCCGTTGTCCGCCGGGGATAAAACTGTCCTGCAGTGTATACTACGAGGTCAGTTATGTCCCAGTTTTAAGTCCACTATGTCGCAAACTCGAGCCGCAAAGTGTCAAGACCTCGGAGATGCAACTAACTGACAAACATATCGCGGAATTTTTTTTATCGCGCACTTGTGACCTTAGATTTTCAATGGCATGGAGGCATACTGTGTGCTCTGAGACTAGCGTGGGTGACAGGACATACACGGAGTTTCAGTTTCATGTGTATTGCATTGTTTCCTGTACTGGATCAGTATGTGATGAGAAACACGCACATGGCCATTCTTCTCTTACTAGAATAAATCGCCACGTTCTGCTTGTTTTATCTTCTTCTGTTGGCTAACCTTTGGCTTCTCCTTTGGCAGAATATCTCTGGAAACAGCCAGCATGGGCGTGGCCGGAATGGGATTTCAGTACATCTCTCCTAACCACATCATCAAAGTTCCGATCCATTGATATATGGCAGCGCCGCCGGGCCCTGGCTATGCAGTCATCCTGTGAGCACGACGTGCACGCAAGTCTATGCGGACACCATGGCCGGCCGACGCCAACCCAGACGCACCGGCGCAGCCTGTCCTTCTCCCCAATCGGACGCACCACCACGCAGCAACGCTAAACAGCCGACTATCAGACGCCGAAACGACAACCCGACTCCGGATTGCTGACTTCCCAACCTTTGACAATGACAGACAATAACAGACACACACAACTCCCAGCAGACATCGACGGACACACACAACTGCCAACAGTGGACATCGACGGACACACACAACTCCCAACAGACATCGACGGACACACCAAACTTCCAACAGTGGACAAAGACGGACACACGCAACTCCCAACAGACATCGATGGACACACCAAATTCCCAACAATGGACATCGATGGACGCACCAAACTCCCAGCAGTGAACAACGACGGACACAAACTCCCAACAACGGACATCATTAGACATATTGAATTATCTGCAGTTAACATTAACGGACATTCTGAAGTCCCGACCGTCGACATCAAAGGACGCTCTAAACTCCGGACGTGCGACATTAACAGACACTCCGAACTCCCGACAGTTGACATCGACAGACACTCCGAACCTCCCACAGTGAACTCCGACCGACACACCAGACTCCCGACAGTGGACCTCAACGGATGCAGTAAATTACGGATCCCAGTCCGCATGCGCCAACGCAACGTTTCATCTCATCTCGAATCCTGGTCCAGCGCACAAGCTGGTCTGCCGCGGACTCAGCAGTCGCAGCGGACACGGCGGACTCAGCGGACGGCGCGGACACAGCGGACAGGCCAGAGAGGCCAGCCCGCTGAGCCCGACTGAGGTCGACAGGAGGCGGCGCCGCTGCGGCCCGGCTCTGCGCAGGCCGGCCTCTCTCGGCAGTCTCTGGTCGGCCGCCCTGGAGTCCGCTGTGGCCGCTCTCTCGGCACTCTGGCGATCGGCCGCCCTGCTGGTGCCGGCTGTCGCCGGGCGCCGACCGCCCGCCCGTGCTAGGCCCGGCGAAAAGACGTCATATTTTTGTAATCAGGCTTGGTGTTTTGTGTTGGCTATCGTGCTGCGTCTTTTTTCTTATGGTAAACAACCACTACGCCGAAAGGCGCTGTACATACGTAAAACGGGAGGTATTTTACATGTTGAACGGATAGATGTCAATATCTTTTATAGTGCTCTGTATTTCTGCCGCTGTTCCTGCTCTGCTAGCATTGCCACTTGATGGCCTTATCTCCTGCGCCTCCGAACCTACCACGACGTCGGGCCGCCCCACGCTGGCCCGAATCTGCCCTCGCCGGCTCTCACCTGACTTGGAGCCCACTGCATCCTGCGGGCGCTGATGGATGAGCCGTCACCTCGGCCATTTGTTCCACGGCCTCCGTGGTGAGACAGGATATGACAGCTGGCGCTCGTGGTGCCAGGCCCTCCCCACGTTCTCAGCACGTCGCAAGCCGTCTGGTGCCGTCGGTTGGCCCCATCCGAGGTCTGTTGATATCCCCGGCGTCCCGCTGTTAGCCCGTTGCGCTCCATTTGGCGGAGTTGGCCGTGCCAATACGACGTCTGGTCATACCCCTTCCTTCCCCCCCCCACCCCGCGCCTGCGTACTCAGCACATCGCACGCCCGCCAGTCGGTGGCGCCATGGCGTGGCTGATCCGAGGTCTGGTGATATGTGGTGCGACATTCTGTGGCCAGACTGCTGCGATACTGAACGCCGTCAGCCGTCACGTTCGGACCCGGCAGACAATGTGCTCTGGCTTCTGCTTGCCTTTGGTGCCTGTGCTAAGTGTACACACATCTTAGGCAAGCTCTCCATTGCAGCTGGCAAAGGTACAATCTGGGCGTTTGATGCGCGAAATTCTGAGGTTTTCTCTTTTTAAATATCCTGTTCATTCGGGGCGCTTCACGTGGCGCGGTGTGAGAAGGCGTTTTGGGGTCCGAGTTTGTGGCTAGGGTGGCTGATGACAGGATCCGAGTATTTGGTCCATCTAGCCACGACATGTGATCTGCATCTGACAACCTCGCTGATGACCCGCAGCGATATCATCCTGCACCTTCGGCTGCAGTTCGGGCCGTCGCCTCCCGAACAGGTCCCCGCCGGCGGCCGGCTGAACCGCCGCGACTGTTGCGCTACTCTCGGACGTGACTTGGTCCGAGAGGTGGCCTGATTTTAGCCCGGATGTGGCGCTGCTCTGGTTCAACCTGCGCCAGACCTGACAGCCGGCTCTGTGAGCTGCGGCCGACCTGCCCCGGGTCCGTCTGCGCGGACCGGGCGCCTCGTCTCGGCGTCGGTCCGACTGCGCCGCGGAAGTGGCCCAGCCGGCTGCCGGCGCTGGCGCCTGCCGGCACAGCGGCCAGCTGACGTTGGCACCGCCGGCCGGCTGGCAGTCGTGACCCCTCTGGCCGCACGCCGCCTCCGGCCACCCTGACCAGTCAGCTTAATCTAGTCTTTCTTAAACAAACAAGGTGGTTCTGTCTTCCTGATTGCTGCTCAATGGGGCATCTCGGTGAGTGTGGTGAAAACGCGGTCCCAGCTTCCCGGCGCCTGCATTCGTGACTCGAGTGAAAATTACGCCGCGAAAAAGGACAAGGCGTTAATAAGACGCATTTACAACGGCGTTTGGGACTCGAAGGTCATGGATTCTGAAGTCTGAGGTGGACGGCTGCACGTCAGGCACGCGCAAAATTGATGACGCGAATTCAATACGGCAATATAACCCGAGATGTTTGGCGATTAACGGGTGTCTATATAAATGTATGCAGAGAAAGTGGTAGGTTGATGGTCATTGCTGACCTCTGGTAGTCGTTCTTGCTGTGTGCAATCTCTGTGCAATAGCAGTATTTATCGATTACATATACATTCGCTAGGTAGGTCAGTAGCAGTAGGAGGCACGTGCTCAGATTGTCGCTCAATCTCGGCCTCCATCACCGGGCCGGCGGAGCTCGCACGAGAGGCCGCTCCCAGCCGGACCCACCGCACAGCCATGCCCACCCCGGCCCCTGGCCTGGCCTGCCCCGCCCTGCCCTGCCCTGCCCTGGCCTGCCCCGCCCTGCCCAGCACGCGGCGCCGGCCGGTCCTGGGCCGCCCAGTCGCGGCAGAGCGGCAGATGGCTGTCCCGTCCGACAGTCTGCGTTCACCCGCGCCCTGTCCCACCTAGGGCCACGCCATGCTACCAGAGCAGGGAAGGGGGGCAGCGAACGGCCAGCCTCGTGTACATAGCCGGCAGGACCGGCGCACAGCCGGCACGGACCGGACTGTTCTCTGCGTGCTGGCGGCCGTTTGTTCTAGGCCACAGAGCGTTCTGTGGAGACTTGTCGCCGCAGCGACGGCCGTCGTCGATATGCCATGCTTTTCAATCAGTTCTTGATCAGCGGACAATCACATCAGGTAACATATCTGGCCCAGCGTGATTCGACTAACCCTCACATATCTTCACTTTCATATCACATGTTGGCGATGGTACAAAAGGAATGATATTCGCTCGCTGTCCCAGCTGCTGCCCTCTCTCTCCCTTTCTCTCTCTCTGTCTCGCCGCCACCTGTGATTCGTTGGTGGAGGCTGTTGTGAGAGAGCCGGGCCGGTGTATGAGGTAACGCAGATGTGCCAGTGCCGGTTGAAATATATTGTTGTCTTCGGTGTATGTGCCAACGTTGTTCGATATGATGAGTGCACCAGTGCTTTGTTTAGTATAATCTTACATAGGATAAGGTACGGATGAGGAGCAAATTCAAAATTTGGGGTGTGTGTGTGCGTAGTTTTTATGGAGTTTTCCATCGTAAGATATTTGTATATAATGATACTTGTGTAGCTTTACAGCTTTACGATATGCATACTCTGTTGGGTTTTGTGTTTTGGCGGATGAGTGCCCGTGTGATCTGCGCGCCGCAAAATTGACATTTTCATCAGAATAAGAGCGTTACTTGTCTACCAGGCGAGCTGATCGAGCTCGAAATCATTGAACGAGCCTGTTAAGCTCAATGGGAACTCCTAAACCAGCCTGATACTCTTTTATTTGTTGTTGGCGCTATTGCCTAGAAATATAGACCCCAAGAATAGATATTGTTGTCATATTCATTAAGGCAATAAGTGCATTTTGTATCAGATGCAAACATAACAGATATGGTGGTAAATATACACATTGTAATGGTGTTTTTCCCTGTTTTGCGTCTCGAAACCGGGAGCACTCGGTCCCTGGCAAGACAGCTGACGGTTGAGAATCTCCGCCAACATGGAGCACTAGCAACATCCAGCTCTGACACTAGCGGTATCTTCGGGCCACCAGTCACTGTGGGACTGTCGACAGGCAGCGACACAGCACTGGTCAGCAGCAGACGGTGCACGAGAGACATTGCGTCGCCTTTTTTTAGCCCAATTTGGGTTGGCTGTGTACGCAGAAGATCCTAAAAGTAATTCGAAGTTATGAGCTCTTGTTTTGAAGCATGTTTTAATATCGAATAATCTTTGTCGTTTTGGTTGACATTGAGTAACTTATGGATATTTTTACGATTCACGGATAAAGAAAAATAGGATTACAAACAGTCTGTATTTACCTTTGGTATGTTCCAAAACACATAGTACTATAACGACATCCCTTAGGATTTACTGTTCATAGCAAAAAGGGAAGCACGTCGACCGAGATGATAAACAGCCTTGTTACACTCAGCAGTTTACACGCCCGTATAAACACCCTTATTAATCAGAAGTGTTCACGCCGGCGTGAACAGCCTCATTACACTCAGCAGCCTGCACGCCCGTATAAACACCCTTATTACACCGCAGTATGCACGTCCGTCTACTCCAGGAGGCGTTGCGCACTTTTGATAGTTCTTCTCGCCTTTAGGCTCTGCGGCACCATCCTGAAAACAGAAAAGGGTTATTACGTGTGCCGTGCCTTCGCAGTCAGGCATGGGCTCTGAATTTGCCGTTCCTGCTTTCTTCGTTTTAAATCAGTCAGAACGTGAAAGTACACGACAAGGCAACCCGATTCCATGTTATGCTGAGTCGGCCGCGCGACCTTTCACTACGCCACCGATCCTTTCCGGGTATGAAGAGATAAATTCCAGTTACTGAATCAAATACAGCTGAAGAGACTTGCCGAGCTGCACAAACTCGTGTTACGGTCCCCCCGCGACCAGCATAACGTATTGGTCCCGCGCTCAACAATGGCCATACCACAGCAAGAGAACAGTCGAAATGTTCGACGAATATCTGTTTCGTGCTAGGCGAAATAGGAGGCTCGGGGAGATGAAAGCGCTGGGCTGCGTTCAGGTCCTCAGGCTCTGTAGTGAAACTTAGTTTGTCATTTGTTTCCTAAACACACCACAGCCAGCAGCTGTAAACATTCCGACTCATCACATCGGATGTTTGAAACGTCACAATCACGTCACAGCTTGCCGTCGGACTTTGTGTGTCCTAATTTTTCCCGATAATGTCAAAATTATGGCCTCATGTTGATGAAACATTGCATATCGCCTTTTCAGCTTAACACCGGGCTGGTGGCCCTGTGAGAATGGCGCACACTGATGGAAAGGGCACATATTTCTTTTTTCTCCGCCCTCACACTCTGACTCATTCTACTGATTCCAACTTAAGTTTGTAGAAGGACTTCTGCGTAGTGATCTTACTGCCTTTGAACAAGTAACACCCCTTCATTTCTCCAGGTCAACTGAACCAATCACAACTAAATTTTGTGGAACCTTGCATGAACTTGCATACCACAAAGCAGGGTCAGATTAATCGAGGTCAACGAGGATCAGTGGTCGATAATGCTGCATTTTGTACAAATGCAGCATAATGCAATCTGGTTTATTGTTAATAGGTAGGAACCTCTTCCACATTCGTAAATCAAATGACGTAATGAGGCCATTCGAGGTCAACCAGGGCCAAAGAAATACATCATCATAGAATCCTGCACAGGTCATTTGGGTAAATCTAGAGGGAAGGAAAGACTGTTTGTGTCACAGAAAGAAAGTATTCGCTAATTAATCTTCGACAACAGAAACTGACATTACCTAGCCTGTGTATTGTTTGAGACACCCGCATTCGTCATGCAGTTAAAGTCTCCCTAAGATTCCTGTGCGACCCCTTCATAAAATGAGGCATTTTCAATACCTGATCCCAGTTAACCCGCGCATGACCGTCGGTCGGTTTCGAACATGCGCGACTGGGGGGGGGGGGGCAATTGGCCACCCCCTCTCTGTCTCACGAAAGGTTGGTCGCACGATAAAAAATAAGCATACCGTTTGGAAGCTTGTGACGAGTAGAGCTCGAAATTGATCTCATTTTTAGTTTTAGATAATATGTAAGCAATTTACGCTCTATATCTGTTTTCTCATAGCCGACTGCATGAGACCGAGAATTGGCCTGAATCTCAAGGGTTGTGACTAATAACGCATAGGTAAAGGCAACAGCGCACAAGTAAAGGTCCACGGATGCCGATACAGTCTACTTTCCCAGACTTGTTCAATATATACGCCGAAACGTTGAATTAAAGACACAGCAATTCTCGCGCCAGCTGTCGGCGTGCGCCGGTGTCGTATGCAGTAATAAATTGACGAAAACTAATTTTAGCGTTCCTTTATTTTCGCCAAAAAAGCCTATTTATGTAAATTTGATTGATCTTAGTGGTTCTTGTGATGGTTTTTCATGCTTAAATTTTGGGAAAATTCATTAGTTACCAATCTAAACAACTGGCGGAGCTTTATTCGCGAGAGTCTGTTTATTTCCAAAATATGCTATTTTTCGAACTTTTTGAGGTTCCTGGTATTACTTACTTCTGTGCAAGCTAGTTCTGCCATTTTCTACCCATTCTGAGTAATTCATCGATGATTTTGACGGTGGTACATTTTGGCTCACTACAGCTATTCGTGACCTGACCTCAGGTCAATGGCTGGAAGTCACTGATACTTTGCTCAATGACGGTAACTAGATGTCTGCTTCACTCCACACTAAAAATGTTATGAAATATTCCGTCAGTTTCCGAAAAAACGACGACATGTCTTAAAAATGGGCTTGAGCTTAGGTCAATGACCTGGCCGAAAAATCTGAGATAGCGGATTTGTTGCATCTATCACGATCACTAATCCCTGAAAGTATTATTGAGATATCTTGTTTTGCAAAAAAGTTACAGGGCGCTAAACTTTTTTGGACATGAGTCTGTTTCACCTGACCTGGGTCAGGCACCTAACCTGACCTGAGGTCAAAATTTTGACAAGAGATGTAAAATTAATGAAGCAAAAGGTACGCAAAGTTTCGTGACTCTCTGTTCATTCGTTGTCTCGCAATCCCAGAAAAACCTCAGGGGTGGTCAACGGCCCTCCCCAGTCGGGGACGGATTTACCTCGACTGACCTGACCCAGGTCATCCTTGTCAGGTTTCGTTGAGGTCGGGTGATTAGATTTGTGGCAAGAAGTGTGATTCAGAAATGACGTTCATCATTTGATTTCAATTGACACTGACTGACCTGCCCCAGGCTGCCTGCGACCTTGTACTCGTATTGCAAATTTATCCCGATGAATTATCTGGGATTGTTTGGGTTTTGGGGCTGTATATGTTGTAAGCAGTCCAAATGATGGCTGAGTTCCGGCAGTTTATAAAAGTATCATGTCTTTTTACAGCAGGAGAAATGGTCTTTCCTCTCTCCTAACCTTCATGTACAGTATTACTTTAGCTTTAATAAGAAGTGGAGAATCCAACCCGAAGTAGCGTTGTTTCACCAGTGCAACAAGTCACAGTAACCATGCATTTCCACGGTAACCGGCAGCACCAGATTTTTCTGATGAACGACAAGCATGAAACTGTGACCATTCAGACCAAAAAAGATCGGGTTATTACGTCAAGGTCCAGCACAAGAGGCCTTTGACTACGTGCCCCTGCACAAAGAAAGTGGTTCGCGAAATCCCTCCCGAAAGGGAAAAAACCGGCTGTCCAGCACAGAGTTAACACCGCCCGAATAGGCGCTACCGTCACTCGCCTATTGCGGAAAGTAGCGCTGCAAGTCGAAGTGGCTCTGGTCCACCACAGGCGCGAACGGTCGTGGCCCGGCGGGCTTATTGGTGACCACTCCCTGTCGGGCTCCTGCTGGTGCCGGGGCCGGCTGTGACTGGCGCGAACCGCCCTCCTCCAGAGCCTCCACATCAGCCCAGAACTGGCTGTACGACTGCAGTACAGTCACGCTGCGGACAGAGGGTGGGATTAGAGGCCACCACAGTACGGTCACGCTGCCAGCAAGAGGAGGGGCCACAGCAGCACTGTTATGCTGCCAACAGGAGGAGGAGCCACAGCAGCACAGACACATTGCCGACAGAGAGTCGGGTTAGAGGCCACAGCAGCACAGTCACGCTTCCAACAGGAGGAGGGGCCACAACTGCCCAGTAACGCTGCCAACAGGAGGAGGAGCCACAGCAGCACAGACACACTGCCGACAGAGAGTCGGGTTAGAGGCCACCGCAGCGTAGTCACGTTGCCAACAGGAGAAGGGGCCACAGCAGCAATCACACTGCCAACAGAAGAAGGGGTCCTTGCAGCACAGACACGTTGCCGACAGAGGTTCAGCTCAGACGCAGTCACACTCACCTGGCATGACATGTCAGGTCAGAGCAAGGGTAACGTGGGGTGAAACGCACCAAAAACTTTCAACTGTTACTGTGTTATAATCCGTCACTGTACGAGCTTCATGTAACTTTTATATGAAAGGTGGTTCATTTATCTCATTACAACCAATCTGTTAATACACTGTCTTGACTTCAAACATATGAAAATCGAGTCTTTGCAAGACATTGCAGAAATGCTTCGTATCTCTTTCAAGGGTAAGACGCCTTCTAATCAGGGATAAGAAGCCTTCTGCCTACGGCCTTACCCCAACGACATCACTGAATAAAAACCAGGACTTCCAGGTGGAGGACAGCGTGCAACACCTGTCGGCTGCAAGCCTAGGGTTGTCCATGAATTAGGTGTCGCTGATACGGCCAATGCGTGATCAAGCGTTACAGCGGGAAGGGTGGGAGGCTGAATCAGCGCTAAGTTATGATGTCACGCCAAAGATGAAAGGAGGTCAATAGATACCCAAAATACTAAAAAGAAAAATCGTTAACGAGTCGTGTAATTCTGGCTTCTGGTTAACGACGCTGGTAACTGAAATAAGCGACTGGCAGGGAGAGGGCTGTTGGTTGGGCGTTACGAGATTTGAAGGGCGAGGTTTGACTGACTGTTACGTAATTTTGGGGTGGGGTCTGACTGACCGTTACGTAATTTTGGGATGGGGTCTGACTGACCGTTACGTAATTTTGGGGTGGGGTCTGACTGACCGTTACGTAATTTTGGGCTGGGGTCTGACTGACCATTCCGAATCGTAGCAAGAGGAAGTTAGAAAAAAACCCTAAAATGTATTCAGTAATTTATGAGAACAACAGATCTCAGAGCCGGACTGGCCTCCTGATAAGGACCGGGCAGTGTTTGAGTTACCCTGGGACCGGACCGGTCTCCTCGTAAGGACCGGGCGGTGTTTGAGTTACCCTGGGACCGCGCCGGCCTGGCTGCTCAGTCTCATGTTCCGTGCTAGCTGAAGTGATTTGCTCGGCCCGCGGCATGACTCGCAGTGAGTCCTCGCCAGCATTCGTTATTTGGGGACCTTCGACAGAACAAGGGGTTGGTGCGACCTCCCCAGGCATATCCGAACCTGACGTAATAGAGCAGCGAGCTGAAAACGAGCAAGTGGCATGGCCTTTGGCCACACCGTGATACCCCGTTTGACCCTTTTACGTTACACGGTAACCTTACAGGCAGCCTCAAATTACGTCGTGTTAGCAGATTCTGGTTTTCATTGGATAGTATGGAACGTAACGTGTAGGGAGCTTTTAAGGGAACACAATAATTTTTAACCTTGAATAAGAGTTCAAATCACTGTTTTAATGGAAATCACTGCCTTCGACTACATTAGATCCCTCTGAGATGATAGAAGACCACAAAAAAACAGTGATCTCAACTGATGATTTTTGCCCAAGATGGTCTGACCCAACTAAGTGCTACGGAGTAGAGATCATTGACACCGTGATTGACATCCAGGTATAGGATCTAATAAGACTGCCGTAAAGCACTTAAAACGTCCGCTCTCCGATAAAGACCCTCGCCGAAACGTTATTTCTCCATGATATCTCCTCGAGAACGAGGTCTTAGGTCGATGACCTGTCAAAGCAATGGGCCCAGATTTTTAGACGTGTAAAAAAGTTTCAGACTCAGCTCTGCAAAAATTCGCAGTGACCCAAGCAGTGGTTTTGTGCCAGCCTACAAAAAAAAATCTCAGGGGGATTGCACCAAGCCCCGGACTGGCAAGCGATCGGCACCGTTACACCCGCCCGAGCCACCTGTTCCGGCTGGTGGTCGCTTGACATATGTAGGTCTGCCTGGACGGGCCTGACGCCAAAGCCTAAAGCGGCACATTTAACAAGATTTCGAATGAAACGTAAAAAACGTAAATCTTCTGCATTTTAACTCGCCACGGTCAAATGCCTGTCCTGCGGCGTAGGCGGATACACAGATGTGACTTCGACAAGCAAAAACCAATATGTCAAACTAACTCTGCAATGCTGACAGTCAAATGCTGCGCCGCAGTTTGCTTCTCCTGTGATTGAATTTTCTATTTTAGTCGTATCTATCCAGCCCACTGCAGGGCCTCGGCGCTGGGCGGCCCTGGGCCGGGGTGGAAGCGGCGTCGATCGATGCGAATCTTCTGTGTACACCACTGACATGGTGACGCCGGCTGGGAGTCAGGGTGACTGTGGCATGACATGGCGTGGCTATGTGGCGAGAGGGCGACCTGGTGAGACGCCGCCACGTCGTCTGCACGCAGCGCGAGCGAGACTCAGAACGCGGACGGGATAGAAGTAGACCTGGATGGCCGGTCTAGCCGAGACAATGTCAAACAGATACGAAGCCCTGGGCACTAGATTCTGTGCACGTGACGCTGGATCATCTGGTGCTTTAGACATCAGGGCCAAGGGTTTCACGTCACGCAGGCAGGGGCCCAGAGAGTTGCGTGCCGGGCAAATGAGACAACAGGCACGACACCGCGGTCCTCACAGCATGAAGGCAGAATATTTTACCATTGAGTTCCTGGACAAATGTTGACATTATGTTGCATTAAACGCAGTCACCCCTGCAGTTTTGGGCCCCTCGCGCTGACAAAAGGAGCACGAAAGTGCCTGATTTACTTTCTGATGCGACAGAAACGCCAGACTTCCATTAAGGTAGTCTCCAGTGGAACAGGGTTGCGAAAGAGTGACTGAGCGAACCGTGCCGACCGGGCGGAGTGAGACTGTGCGTGCCGACCGGCCGAGTCTGAGCCACTCACTGCATCGAGACGTCCTGGCGGCCGGACCAGGTGACCGCCACACTGGCCTTCTCGCTGCGGTCGGCGTGGGTGAGCGCGGCGCACTCGTTCATCAGGTTGACGTTGTCCACTGGCTGCCAGTTGCCCTGACCAGTGGCCGCCTTGCCCGTGCTGGGGTCACGAGCCTGCACCATGAAGCCCTTGAAGTAGTTGTTTCCTGACGACCTGATCACCACTGAAATGAGTCCGACCGCCATCAGCTGAGACGGGTCACAACTGGGGCCAGCGACGATCGCCATCCACCGAGACGCGTCACGACTGGGGAACGCCGACTCCTCGTCATCAGCACATTACGAAGCAGGGCGGCTGTTCCCCGGACAAACAAGCGAGCCGAGAGCGGTCAACATACACGGCATTGTTGGTGGCAAGGAATGTAAATGACAGAAGGTGAGTGACAAGGCATTATAAAAGATATTGCCAGTTGCGCGTAAACATGGATAATATCCAGGATTGACAT
This sequence comes from Capitulum mitella, assembly GCA_030062745.1. Lineage (NCBI taxonomy): Eukaryota > Metazoa > Arthropoda > Thecostraca > Pollicipedomorpha > Pollicipedidae > Capitulum > Capitulum mitella. Next base: position 20,974,473 of record CP099839.1, read on the forward strand.
GCGCTTGCCCTTTCAAACCAGAATGGTGGCGCAAAAGACGTTTTTAGCTCGTTTCAGAAAAAAATGGTTTCATTAGTTCACTTGAAAAATATCAAGCTTGTTATTATTTGCGCAAAGTTTTATGATCCCAAAATAATCCTCAATATAGCATGTCAAGCTTCTTTTCCATCTTTTTTTCATTGGACACATTGATTGACGACTTCCAAATCCCTAGGATATCAGTAACAGGATATTGCCGGAAGGATGGTCTGCTGCACTGGACGAGGGCACCAAATGGGACATACCGTGTTTAGGTGAGTATGATGAGTATGATCAGTACCCAAGTAAGTACCGGGTATTCTGTTCGGGGACGTGGGAGGACTAACCGGGCTTCGTTTGCAGCAAGTGGCCCACGACAGTGCGAAGGATGCTTTGCAAAGCGAGGAAAGCCACGTTGCCAAGCTGGCGAGGATTTCGTTCAAGTGACTGCGTTTAGCTGCGGATCGAGAAAGCTACCCAGGCTACTGCTTTGTTCTCCAAGCAAGGACGCCGCAGCTTCCGATTGCCCATGGGGCATTTCGACACATTAATGTCCATTTTCAAAGCCCCGGGTGTTTGGTTAGGTTATGAACATTTCAGTTAGTTTTTTAAACATAACATTTAGTTACGTTCAGAATGCCGGTTTTGATACGTTAAGGTGCATTGGGATACATCAGGAGCCTTTGGATTGCTCAGAGGCTATTTTGAACGTCGTAAAGTTGTTTTGATAGCCCATGGCCCATTCCACACCTCGGGAACCCTTGTTTAGACCGCAGGAGATGCCTTTGGGCAGAAGAGTAAGAGTAGATAAGACTCTTCAGTAGATAAGAATCCCACTCATAACTGTCTTTTTGACTTCCTACACATCGGGGCCGCTTTGGTAATGCTGGGAACCTTTTGATGTTCTCAAACTCTTTAGAACCACCTTAAGTGAGGGCGAAGAGGGTGTTTTTGGGCACGCTTTGTCGTTCGAAAAGGACCCTCCATGGCGTCAGGGAGGGCAGATGTCCTAGTACAGTCTGAATGATCTCTCTTTCGCAGCTTATTTGGTAGCCTGAGATGTGCCTCAGCGATTTTAAGTAACACAGCACCACGCAGGTAGCGTTCTTGATATTCCAAGGATCCAATGCGATCAACAGCTGTTGGGGGTTCACTGGACCTAGGAGGTCAATGATTTACCGCATGGGTTCTTTGGTGTTGAAACCTGCGCTTTAATTGACGTCAACGTCATGAAAATGACGTAAAGTTGAGGAACTACACAGGGAAGGAAAGAAAATGGGGAAATATTAGGTCGTTTGTGATAAAAGACGCATTGCACGAAAAGGCCACCGATTAGCTCCACTTCTAAATATTACTCTCTGGTTGTACCAAACGCTTGCATGAAAGCAACTTCCCTCCATGGATACAGGATCAGATAACTGATGCTGCACGAGGAAATCGTCGCGGTACTACAGTTAAACCGACTAGATTCACGTGCACCTGGTCTGCCTGGCTACTCTGTGGTGCCGTATGGAATGGCACTGGGGGTCGCCAGCGGAGCCGGCTGGCCGCGGTCTCCCGAGGGCGGCTCTGCGGCCCATTGCACAGGAGTTTCGTCAGGTTGGCGACGGCGGCGCGGCGCCGCCAGAGCCGCCCCCGGCGGGGTCGGTGAAAGTGTGCCGCCGCCATGGAAAGGCGGCTGTCGGCCGGCCGTCGGCCTGTCCGACCCCTGGCTGGTTCGGCCGAGCGGAGCGTGGCCCAGAGGAGGCCCGGGCTCCGGCGAGATATGCCCGGCCCGCCGACGCGGCGGCCAGCTGGAGTTTCACACGGCGGACGCGGAGCGCACTGCTGGTCCCGACTGCAAATCGCCGAGCCCGCCGCTGACTGGAAGTGTATGCGAACATGGCACGGCGAAACCGTGCTCGTCGTGCACTGGTTACGCGCGGAATAAACGAACGTCGCTCTTTTTATGTCGTCAGACGGTCGGGTGGTGAAGGACGTGAAGATCTCCCTTGTCCGGTGCGAATCTCTCCGGTGACTGCGTCGGTGGCGCATCAGCGCACCACTGCTTTGCACGTCCTTCGTGAAAGAGATCACAACTCAAGGAGCACCGTCACAAGCCGAAACGAATCGCTGCCGGAGCAGGAATTCTCTGTGATTCACCTGCCATTGACTATCGTCTCTAACGTAAGGCCATTGACTAAGGAGAAGGAAAAGTCGTCCCGCACCTTCCCGAATTATCTGTTGAACTAATGAGCGTTTCTGAAAACTTAAGCGGCAATCGACAGCCCTGTATCTTGCAACCTCGAAACATCAAAAGAAGTATGTCCAGGGCAATAATGAGGTCACAGGTCGTGTTTAGGTCCAGTGTTGCTATGTTTTTATAATCATCGCCGGTGAAATGCAAGATGCCGTCACATTTTACTCGTGTCTCATGGCATATAACTTACATACGTCAAGCACGTCGTGTACATTGACTTCCTCGATATTTGCTCGGGTTCAGCTGGCGGGTTATAGAAAAAGAATACAGCAGACATGTTTGAGACCCTTCCCTGGACTACTGACGTTCTTGATTCGAGCAGATCGCACATCAGAATGCGTCTTGATGAATGTTTCGTTGCAACCACACCATGGTCTTTAACACACCAAGAGTATTCAGGCGGCGCCACCATGGTAGAAATAAATGCTTATTTCTCACCCAACGATCGCGGGTTCAAGCCTCGGTAGCGGCGGTTCTTTCGCATGCCGTTTATGACATTTTCCGATGTTTCGGCCTATCAGAGCAAAAATAGGTTAAACACAAATCGAAATTTTTATTACATGGTACAGGAACAAAATGTTTGAAAGCTCTGAGAAGACGGTGGCCTCCGACATCCTACAATTACCAAACCAATCCGGGTGGTCAACTCCGACAGCCTAAAATTACCGAACTAACCCCGGTGCCCACCTCAGGCAGCCTATTGTTGCCGAACTAACCGTGGTGGCCAACTCCGACAGCCTTCAACTACCGAACTAACCCTGGCCGTCACCCCGGGCAACCCATAATTACCGAACGAACCATGGCCATCATATCTAACGTCCTATAATTACCGAGCTAACCCCAGTGGTTACTTCCGACAGTTCGTAAGAATCGAGCTAACCCTGGCTGATATATTCAATGCCCATGACTTTTTGAGCTGGCGGAGAGGCGCAAATGCATTTTCCCTACACGTCAGCCTGGAATAAATATGATACACAGCCTCCTCTTTCGCGTATGGCGAGCATGGCTGAGGCAGCTCACCTTTGACCCCACCCTGGTACGTCTGCCGGGTGACGCTGAAGGGCATGGTGCGCGGGTCCTGGCTGCGGGCTCCGCTGTGGTTCGGCACCATGCCGCGCAGGCATGCTTCGATCGGCGCGCCGCTAGGGAAGGCCCACAGCGGCGCCGCACAGCCGGACACCAGCAGCAGCAGCGGCAACACCTGGCCGGACATGGCGGCAATGAGCGCGAACCGGCGACGACTGAGGTGGCCGCCGTCTGCGCCGGCCGCCCGGCGGCGGGGCGGCGCCTGCCGCCGGTCGCCTGAGGCTCCCCCGGCGCCGAACAGCACGCTTCGCGCCGCCGGAGAACAGGGCTGCCCGCGCTGCCCACGGCCGGCCACACGGCCAGCGGCACGCCAGCGAAACCACGCCCCGACTCTGGGCTTCGGCGCCGGGTTCGGGGAAAACAGAACGGGAGAAGTCTCGCAATGCCCTAGCGGCAGTTCCAAGAACAGACATAGCTAGGCTTTGAGTTGTGATAGACAGGTTGCCTTCAATCTCGTACAGCTCCACCCAACAATTTCAGACCCCCGAATTGCCGATTCCGATCCACGTGCTTTCAACTCACCAGATTATTATTTTGTGTTTCCCTGATACGCTATTTGCTTCACATAAGGATACCTTAATCAGTATCTCAGCTGGTGAAAGCGCTGGTCTCCCCGTCCTGGCAAAATGGGCTTAAGTCGCTTTGGCGTTCGATATTTGGTCCGCGCATAGGCTGGCAACTGAGCAACATAGCTGGTCATACCGCGACCTTGCGATACGTCAGACTTTTACCGCAAACTCAGTCTTTACCAGGAATTGTTCGGTCTGGTGCAGGGGTCGAAGGGTATGTTGCAGGCTATGCTTAGCACTGACTCCGATTACTAACATGACCCTAGCAACCATTCGGATTCCATTTTCAGGAAACATAATTAATTCAGTTAAAACAGTACATTTATGAGACATATATACATATATATATATATATATATATATATATATATATGTGTGTGTGTGTGTGTGTGTGTGTGTGTGTTTTTTTGCATTTGCTACTTTCTTGATGTGTCAATCAAGTTCTCGGCCTTTCTTTTAGCAAATTCGTCAAGATTTTATATCAGATGTACAGAATTATGCATTCATTTATTTACTATCGTTTCCAGACACGTATCACTTATCTTATCAGAGTATCACACTTTTCAGAGTAGCGAAAAGCTGGCACAAGGAACTGTTTGAAAATTATTTGCGGTGCACCAGGTTTACATGTCACACATACCGTCAGCAGGGAAATAAGTAGATGGTTAAGAAGATTAATCGAAGCGTTGGATTCAAAAGCTAATGCCCTGCTCCCAGCGGCAGGGCGTTAGCCTGCTCCTAGGTAATGGAAAGAATTAGTTGTTTGTTAAGGGTTGGCGAATTTTCATGAACATGTACGTATTCATGAAAATTTATACATATATTTAATTTGTTTACAACCCGTATTTAAAGCCGTTTCACGTCATAACATGGTCGTAACATGGTCGCATCGTCCGTCAGCTGTTGTCGCGTTATAGTCTCGTCGTGTTTTTCTGTCAGGTGTTGAAGTTGCGCACCGTCACGCCTTGAGGGAGTTGTCATATCGGCGTAGTCTGAGTCGTTATGAAGCATCATCACCAGGCAGCAGCTCACAGATAACACGGAAATCATCGCATCTACAACTGGCCGACGAAGACTCCACATCCTCGAAGCTTTATACGTCAAGCAATTCAGCCCAGCACTTAACAAACAAATAAACGTGGGAGTATTACTGAAGCTCTTCGGATAATTTTACAGAAAGCTTGGGTAAAAGCAGGTATGGAAGTTTTTGGCCTTTCAGGACTATGTGGACAATCCTGTGTTGATGCGACATGTATAGTGGAAGCGTGGCAACCGAGAAATGAACGTGTTTTTTTAAACCTAACCTAAGTGTGGTCGAAATGTAATGTCGCTGTGTTATTTTGAAAATGGATAGTGCCATATCCGAAACGTTAAATAAAACCCACTAGGAGTAATGTCCTACTAAATGTGTACATCTGTCTCAACTTCACACGAACTAAATGGTGAACTGAAGCATATAGTTCGAGACATCGAAAAAAACAAAAAACAAAAGGTTAATTAAAACAAAGTATGCCAAAGTATGTTCAATAAAACTTGTGTCAAAGAAAACATTCTACCCAAGTTTACCAATATATATTAAATATTAAGGTGTATCGTTTTGTTCAAGACCAAAGGAGAAAGCAGCGCTGAAACTTGTTACATATAAAAGTGCATATATGAGTAGCATAGGTAATTTGATCGGTGATCTTCTTCTGCATATAGAAATGAACAAAAGACGGATCGGAAAATGAACAACGCGTTGGTCTTTAATGAAACATATATATATATATATATATATATATATATATATATATATATATATAAGGGTATCTCGTCAATCACAGATCGCTAGGTGATAGCAAAATAACTAAAGAGTATCCTTCAGAATCCCCGAAACCAATCATCATTTATCATCAAATCATAAAAAAACACACATCAAACACATCAATCATCGAACAAAAACAAAAGGCAAAAATGCGTTCTGGCTACTTTATGATATTTACGTACCTCAGACTGCCAGCTATCGCCGAAGAAGTCCAACTTTGAATCATCAGATGCATGTAGAACAAATATTTCTTTTTAATTTTGGCAACGAAATAAGGAGAATGGGGGCTGTTTCTCTGCAAAAACAAATTTACTTAAAAGTTATTGCTCAACAACCGTAGTACCTAACCAATAAACATAATGCAGTGGATGCATGCGCACAGACGGCATGGACAATGTGTCCTTGTAATAGCTATTTCACTGCCACCAGCCACGGATTCCTTCATCAAAAAGCGTCATGCTGTCTGTCCTATGGGGTCACTTCGTTGGAACTGTTATCCGGCTGGGATCGCAGTTCAAGTAAAGCGGATAAGGCTTGCACACGAGAGGGCGTGGATCTATGGCCAAACACAGACAGGAACATTTCAGATTCTCTCTGAACTTGGCGGTGATTAATTGGCGCATTATGTGGCAGTATGTGAGCGCAGAGGATGTGTATTTCGTGCTGCCATTCGCCTGTTTGCTCCGACATCCTTGTTGTTGGCTCTGAGAGCACCAGTGGGACTGTCAAAGCCAACCACTATGTGGCTGGCCAAATTGCGCTGCTGTTTGGTGACACTGGGGCGTCGTATGTGCTTGTCGATTGTTTGGACTGTTATAATGACGCTGATTTCATTAATTTATCCGCCAGTTACATGAAAATAAATTGAACATGAGAGGTGTTCTGTCAGCTGGGTGGTATAATGTCGGGACCCAAATCATTCGGGCCAGTGGGAAACTCTCGGCTGGTTCATTTGAAAAGAAACTTCATCAGCCTCATGCCAGTGGCAGACACAAAGCTGGAAATAGACGAGGACCTAAAGGAACAACTGCGTCACAACCAGGAGCTTGTATGGCAGTTGGTGAATGGTATCAACTGCGGGTAAACTCCTTCACACGTGCCGGGCAAAATAAAATCAGGCCCTTCTGTCATATTTACTCGATAGCTGACGTGAACGACCAGAATTACTTGTATGTATCGGACCCAGAGTGATGAGAAAAGCTTGTGCAACTAATCCAATTTAGTGCTGGACATTGCGCCACTATATGGTTCAAGAGAGAACAACACTGGGAATGTGAATATAATTGTAAAAACCTCTCTGATGGCGTGCTCCTCCTGAGTCCGAGGCGGCCGAGAATAAGACAAATTTTCAAGCCAGCGCTGTGAGGAGACTGTTACTGGTCCTATCCGAAACGCTGCCATTCGTCGTGCTCACTGCTGCTGACAGCAAAGCTGTGCGAGAGGGAGTAGGGAAAGATGTGCTCAAGTGCTGGACGGCCACAGCCCCACAACAGCGCGGCATCCACCCGTTCAAGCTGCCCGTTATTAATACGCAACCTGCGAGTTTCGTGCAGCTCTCTTTCTGACTAGGCCACGGGCACAGAGCCAGTTTTCGAGCCTCCGCTCATTCGGTGGCGGACGAAGACACAGGCAACTGTTCATTACACCGTTAGACATCCCATGACACGGATGCAGCTTTGACCTAGTCTGCGACCTTGGCGTTTGATGACCTTGGGTCAGGTAACACTCAGAATATGAGATGAAACTGCCAGAAATATATTTTCATGCAAATTTCATTCTCGGTCTGCTTTTCATTGCGATAAAGTAACTGAAGGAAAGGGTTACTTTGAGTATGGACCTGTGACGTCACGTATGACTACAAAGTAGAAAAATGTATATATCACAAGACCGAACGGCCCGGCACTTACGCATGGTGTCACTGGTCGTGGCTGTCAGCACAAAATTGAGAGCAGGCAGAAAAAGCGGGCACTACTCCGGGATACCCCTGTTCTTTTAACCCTATTCCCGGAGAGCTAGACGGTATGGTCGATTCCCGGCAGGGGGGCGGATTCGCCCCCCCCCTGAGATCTCGAGAACTGCTTGTCCGATTTCAGCGCAACAAACGGCAATCGATTTGCTGTGACGTGAACTACATTTTTATAAAACGAAATTTTCAAAATTTCGAAATTTGTGGATGCAGGGGGCAAAAATGTCAAAATAGGGGGTACTTTTGGACTTCTTATAAGTCCCTTGTTTATCAACCGATTTCAATGAAACTGGCATGAATCGAGAGATTATGGATAGAGCTTTTACAATAGGTCCACAAATCTGAAATTTTGAGAAAATCCATGGGCGTTCACAGGGTTTCAAAAATAGGAGGATTAGTTTTATAACAACTGAATGAAGAAAAAAGGTAAAAACACTTTTTTGGCTTCTGCTAGTCATGCTATGCTAAAGAAGTAAAAATTGCATTACAATGTTTATATAATGTTAGCATAGGCGGTGCCAGGGACATGAAAAAGGGGGAACTGTCAAGGTCACACGTTCTTCAGATCAACTTGTGACCTTTGACCTTAAATGACCTCCAGTGACCTTGGGGTCACTTGGAATGATCTCGTGTGCATTTGGTATTATCTGTAAACGTTTTAAATCATTTGAATTCACTCTATTCAGAAAATTTCATTTTATGACTATTGCGATATAGGGTACGCGCACTGACATTTTAGGTCATAGCTCCGTGACCCGACCTGATATCAAGCTGAACCTGGTACAAAAGTAGAGGGCAACCTTCTACGTCATATATGTTCCGGGTTTGGCACTTGAAAAAACGGTGCCGAAATTATTGCAAAAAGAAATATTGACTTTTGACCTTGATCTGACCTTGTAAAGTGATCTCAGATAAACAAAATGTTATGTGAACATTGCCAAACTATTTAGCTATACATCCATATAAAGTTTCAAGTTCTATCTTAAAAACTCTGTTTTTGGCAGACATTTTCCTTTTGCCCTGAACATGGCCAAAAATGGCCTGAGGTGCCTCCCAAAAACGTTGCCTGGCTCCGCTCCTGAGCAAAGCAGAATTGTAAAATTTTGTCACAGCGCGTATAAAGAATAGCTAGGAAGAGTGACCAAGTTTCGTGAAGCTGTGTTAAAAAGCCTGGAATTGGGAAGCAAAAAACCCGAGGGGGCGGATTCAGCCCCCCCTGCCGGGAATAGGGTTAATACGCTGAACGTAAAAGTAATTTGCCGAGTGAAAAATCCAGCCCGCAATCCGAAACGAGCAAGCGCTATGAAGGTTTGAAATACAATGAACGCGACCCTTTTTCGTGTCCCTGACGGATTTTACTTCATATAGTTTAAAACGGTTTAAGTTTTCAAAAAACTGGCTGCAGTTTACATATCGTGTCAAAGTTTTGACCTCCGATCACGTCAGGTGTCGGACCTAGGTCAGGAAAAGTGAACCTATGTCCAAAAAAGTTTGACATTCCGGGACTTTTTTTAACCAGATATCAAAACCATTTTTTTTTTGGGGGGGGAACTTGATGTCATTACAGGTGCAATAAATCTGCTATTTCAGATTTGTCGTTAACTTCCAGGTCATTGACCTAAGGCCAAGCGTGTTTTCAAAACAAATCGTCTTTTTTCGAAATTGAAATTTTTCCGACGCTTTGAGTATGCGGTGTTAGAGACTTCCAATCGTCGTCATTTAGAAAAGTAGCACTGGCATCCAGCCATTAACCTGAGGTGAGGTAGCATAACTGGTATGAGCAAAAATGCACCCCCTCAAAATATGCCATGAATGACTAGGGACGGATGGAGAGCGGCAGAACTGAGTCTCAGTGTTGCTAATGACACCAAGAACTTCAAAATTTGGATAGTTTGCAAATCAACGGGCTGTTGCGAATAAAGCTCCACTTACTGTGTACACTGGTAGCTGCTATTTAAAAAAATGGTCATGGAAAATCATAGAGAGAACTCCAGCATGAAGAAACACAAACTAACTGGTACAAACAAACACAAACTGGTAAGCCACATTAGACCAAAATACAGGGGCGCCAAAATTAGTGTCCGTCAATTTCATACCACCTTCACGTGTGTCGCAGATATCGCCGCATCTGTAACTCGACGATCCCGCGTAAAGATTCAACAAAGCAGAGAAAATAGGTATGCATTGGCATCTACGGACATTGATCTCGTTGGTGCATTTACTTAGTCTTTATAAATCGCAGCCCTTGAACTCCAGGGCGTGTCTCGGGTCCATGTAATGAAATATGATAATGCATATGTAAGGCGTAATTGGCTTTGATATTGTCCTAAAACTGGCATGAGTTTCGAGCTCTGCTTGTTACGAGCTCACCATTGCCATGCTTATTTTTATCGTGAAACTAATCGTTCGCGAATTAGAGAGGGTGTCAATACACAATCCCTCACCTAATCAAGCGTGCATGGCGCCGACCGCCTGTCGTGCGCGGGTTACACTGAGCCCGCCAATTGCAGTGAAACGTAGATTGCACTTGCCTGCTCTGACTCTGTCGAGCATTTTATTTTAGCTCCGGTGGAAATCGTACTGTGAAATGGTTCCCAAGGGCATTTTTCGGGAAGGACTGTGATTTTTAAGTCTTGTTCAATATAGCTGGACCAAATGCATGACCATTTTCGCGATATTTTAAATGGGTTTTATTTTCTCGAAGTCATACTTCTACCCGTCTTGTGCGATCATTCAATGAAATAATGCGTTGTCAGACATCAGGAATAGAAATTCTAACTGAACTACAACACAGCAAATGGTAATTGACCTCTCCAGTTCACCCAAGGTCATCCAAGGCCAAAGTCAGAACTTTGGGTACTTTTCAAGGCTTCAGTCCTAACCCTATTCCCATACTCATAACGCTAGAGTGCATTCTGTATGGAGAGATAATTCGGCCCCTCTAAGACTTCGAGAACTACCCGTCCGATTTCATCGCGACAAACGACAATCGATTCGTCATGACATAAACTAGATTTAGAGAAGAACTGTTGAAAATCTTGAAAGCGGAGGATGCAGAGGGGGGCAAAAAATCAGAAAGGGATAGTGTTTTACTAGTTATAACCACCGGCGCGGCCAAAGAAAAGGGCGGGTGGTTAACCAAACCACTCGTCCCCTTCCACCCCACCTCTGAGGGCCGCATTTTTGTGAAGAACCATTGCACATCGTCTTCCCAGCAGGCGGTTTTCATATGATTTCAGTTCACACTGAGCTCCACGCTCCCCATCCCCCTAGGTAAATCCCGGCTGCGCCCCTGGTTCCGCTGTCTATTGGCTGATTTTGATGCAACTGGCATGAATCATGAACTAATTGCTGGAATGTTTCCAATTTACCCATACTTTTGGGATTATCAGACAATTCATCCGCGTTCACAGGGTTCACAAAGTGGAAGGAATATTCTTTTGAAAACTAAATGGAAACAAAAGTTTAAAACATTTTTCACTAGTCATGTTATACTTATGAAGTGCAAATCGTATTCCATTGAGGAATGTTGGCATAAGCGGTGCCAGGGACATGGAAAAGAGGGAACTGTCATGGTCGCATGTTCATCAGGTCAGCACACAATCTGCGACGTTAAATGACCTCAGATGGCCTCAGAGTCACATGGAATGCCCTTAAGCTTCCTCCATAGTGTTTGGAAATGTTCCCAATCATCTAGATTGACTAAAAAACATATTAATGGCCATCGTGGTCACCAGCGCCCCCTTAGGTCCGTATTTTTTGTGAAAACTGTTGCACATCTTCTTCCCAGCAGACGGTTTTTGTATGATTTCAGTTCACACTGAGCTCCGGGTCTCTCCGTTAAGAAAACCTTGGCTGCGCCCCCGGTCGTAATATAGGGTATGCACGTTGACACCGGGTCACCTCCATGACCCGACCTGATGAAAACCTGAAATTTATAACACAAGTAGTGGGCGCTGTGCTGAGTCATACGTCTTCTCGATTTCGTTTTTTGAACATAAGAGTTAGCAATATTTACATGAAACCAAATTTTGACGTTAGGCCCTGAATACACCAGTCCGAGATCTTAGGTTCTATCTTAAAAACAAATTATGGCACTCATTTTTCTGTTGCCTTTTACAATGCCAAAAATTGTCAGAGATGCTTCTAAAAACACGTGGCCTGGCTCTGCCTCTGGGCATCATAAAACTATGAAGATTTCGCATAATGCGTGGAAGGAATAGCTGGGAAAAAGGGAAAACTCACTGCGGTTAATGAAGCTGCGTCAAAGACCCTGGAAATGACGGGCAAAAAGAAAAATGGATGGAAGCTTTTAAACCTATCTTCCTCCCACACTATAGGAACAGATTTAAGGCATTCTGTTATTGAAATTTTTGGACTGGATGGAATTAGTTCCTTTATTCTCAGCAAACAAAAAACGAAATGGTATGCGAAAACTGCAGCAGATCGTCGCCCACTCTCTCTCGGCGGGTTTTGGCCAGAGCTGGATGCCCCCCTTGGTTCCGGACGCTGCCGCTCAGCGTCGCTACTGTCGTCACCTGATGTTTTGATTCCTGTCTGGGAAGACGTCCGTTCTTGAAACGGTTTTCCACAGCGGAATCCCGGCGAGCTTCCAGAGGACCGAACGCTCTGTCCCGCCATCTGCCGGGTGCAGGGATACTGGTAGCGTGGAGGGGCATCGACCGGCTGATCAGTTGCCATTTTCCTCTGCCGCCGAAGGTGGCCAGATGGCGAATGCTGACAGTGATTGAGAATGCAAAAGAGACTCCTCATTTCGATTTGTGAGACAGTTAATGAGAGCTGAGTGAAGAGAGGCAGAATGGCCCGCTTGAGGGCCAGTCGAAATGCGAAACGGCCTGCCTAGCCGGGACAAGCTAGCGAAAGGCCATCGGTGCCGACCAGTTCAATATAGCACATGCCTACAGATCTGACGACGTGTACACACATCGCACATTGGAGACACGCACAGACATGTACAGATTTCCAGTGTTTCAGCGTCCATTTTCCGAATCAGTGGCGTATCCAGAGGGTCGCTTTGGGGCTGGCAAACATTCGAGACCCATAGCGCCGGTTCCACGACGACTCTCGTTCCTGCTGACAGCGTCGTCATCCACAGAGCGTGACCGTTCTCGGCGGGGTTCCGCATACCGTGTTGGTCGTTGCCCGTGGCGTGCCGCCCTGGCGAGACGGACAGCGTCACGTGGCGGCAGCACGACGGTGGTCGGCCGCGCCGGGCCACGTGTCGGGCGTCGGCTCCGGGCGGCAGACGGCCGCGCTAAGCTGTATCGACCACGCCAGTTACGACAGCGCGGCGTCCCGAGTCGCCGCGCCGCCGTTTGTCGACTGATTTCGGGAAAGATCGAGCAGGGTGTGGCGCCCTGCGACGCGGCGCTCGCCATTGCCGGGCGTTAAGGTTGCGGAGCGGCATTGACACTCCTCATTCCATGTGACGTGACGCGTATATGTCGGCGCTGCATCGGACTGAGTCGCCCGTCCTGCGCTTCATTACATTGTTCTGGTTATTGCCGGACCCAGCTGCTGTGGTTCCTGGTTTTGAGAAAACCTGGTTTTGAGCGAAACCTGGTTCCCGGCAGCACCATGTTTCGCTGCCTTTTTGGTTCGCGCAGCACCATGTTAAGGTCGCATTGTCACAGGGACGTACTCAAGGGGGACCAAGGGGGCCATGGCCTCCCCTGAGCCAAATCGTCCTCACTAGATACACGGCGATTACGCATGAATGCGGAAGAGCGATCATATATATGTTGCAGAAGCAAACGTTAGATGTTTCCTGTGCGTTAAACATGAGGCAAATTGCATAAAATTGCTGTTTTTCCTATAACTTTCGTCATATGTCAGTGGTATATGATGGCCTTTGACATTCGCCTCCCACCTTCCCCCGAGGAAAATTCTGGCAGCATTGCCATGCCCACTTTGTCATACTTTACATCAAATAACCAAAAACCAAAACTTTGGCACCTACACAGACTGGTACTGATAACCCCCTCCATTTTTTTCGGCCAAGTTAGAAATGCGTCACGTACAGAAACGTTGAAAACAGTCGACCAATGAAATCAGTTTAAAAGTGGGAAGTAAACGACTTTAAAATTTCAAGAATCCGATGCAAAGATTCGAATCTATTCGAATCTATTCGAGTCTCGAATTCAAATCCGAATCGGAATCCACCTCCCACAGGATTCAAATCCCAAAATGCATGCCAATCCCCAGCTCCACAGGGACCCATCCGCGTCCCGTGCGCAGCACCGCCGCTGGGCGAGCCTTACCGGTGACGTCACCTGCCGTCGGCCGGGCGGCATCCAGGGAGTTCAGATACGCCGGCCAGTCAGCGACAAGTAAAACGTCAAGCGGCCGGGTTCATCGCACGTGACCGAGAGCCGCCCCCAACCTGTCCGAGGGCTTGAGAAACCGTGTGGCAAGGGCCGTCAAGGCGGAGAGGTCAGTTAACTAGGGTCTTGAGTCGGACTCAGTCGCAGTATGGATTTCGGACCGCACGAGGCGAGGGGACGGCGGCTCGTATGAACCCATCGCAAGGCAGACGGGACAAGACAGCAAAGCATAGGCAGCGTAGCAATTGGACGGCGGCTCTTATCGCTGACAAGTGTTATGACGCCGCGGACGTATTCCTGCGATGTATAGCAGACCTACCTTGAGTTGTATTCAAACGCAGTTTGCAGTTTGATGAAATGCTTGCAATTAAGATAAAACAGCCTGGATAAAACAAGCTTTGTAAGCATGCTGATTAATGGTAGCTGATCAATATACTATTTGAGTAACGTGGTGCTGTCCATGGCCGTATATGCTAATCGGCCTGGGATCTGGCACATTGACGATGCTTTGATGACATGCTTTGGGTCTGTCTCTCAGTCGTCCCGCCCTTCTGTCTGTATGCCAGCAAATTATTGCTCCGGTCCCGGGCCAAATGGACTGACGGATCGCCACGAGCTGTGCACCGTTCGACAGTTCTCACACGCCACCACAAAATCCGCTTATTTCCGCCGCGGTGCGACCTGTCGTTGGCGCGTTCCGCACGATTCAAGGGTATTTTTTGTTTTGTCCGTAGGGATAACACGTAAAACGGGAAAGGCTAACAGCGTCAAACATCATTTCGACGTCGGCGGCTTTTCTCTCTATAGGTCGGATCGCCTCGGGACGCACCAACTTCAAACGAGAATTGATCGGGCGATCGCGTGGCACGCCGCGCGTTTCAGTGTGCGCGGCACGTGCCACTCGCAAGCGGCAGGAATGTACAAAAGCTGTTTCTGGGCGGTTTTTTGAGGACTGGGTGTGGTGCAGGCGATCTAATCGTCGCAGCGACTCGGAAAAAGGATCGCGGCGTAACTCCGTGTACCGTATTTCGTTCGCATCAGCAGCCCAACGGTTTCAACATCTGGTCCGGGTGCCTCGCCGCCTGGAAGCAGACAATACACCCATTCTCGAAGCCCTTATCAATGTCGCTTCACTAGCGCATGAAGGCCGTCGACTTTTTGCGATGAGAATTATATCGACATATAGCGCGTTCTTTTCAGCCCATATCAACCAGAAAATCATCGGATTTTATTGTAGTAGGTCTGCAATAGCTCATTTGGTGAAATGACATGCATTAACTGGTTGTCTTGCGTGTTCAGACGTGAATTTATCGGGAAAAAGAATAACATGCCGGCTGCAGTCACTAACTCAATGCACAGCGCAATGAAACTAATAACGCAAGCTCGGCTCAGACCTTACAATCCGCGTAGCCGAAAACTTTGGCAATTTTCTTTGTCAAAGAAGTTTTGGTTTCAGAGAGCTGAAACGGAGTATGTCAAGCACAGGAGCGTCCAGCAGGAAGCACTTCACCGCCATTTCTGATATCCGCACCCCATAGCCCAAAACCAACCAAAGATTCCAAAGGCCAGACTGCTTCGAAAACGATACCATTGGAAACCGGGCTGTTCAGTGGTGTCCATGAACCTTGCTTAATGAAGTACTCCGCGAGCCATAATACATTACTAGTACGAATGCTTTCGGCTTCATAGTAGCATGCTGGATACGTACAAAAGAACAAGAACGCAAATTAACCAACCTTCAGAACGTTTGGTGCACCAGGACCACGTTACCAAACACAAAAAAAGACAGTAATTAGTATATCGACATAGGGGCATTGGGGGGTAATTAGTAATGTATCCCCATTACTAATGTTCGACATTTTCTTACCTTCGACAGTAGTGGTGGTATGACTCCCGCTATTTCTAAACGTCACGTGACTGAGCAATGGAACAAAAATGAGCCATATTTTCATGTTTTAAGCCTTAATTTCTGGGACATCTCTTGACCCTTTGGTTTTTCCGGCATAAAGTTCCGTTGACAAAACCCAGTTGTTCCAGATTTTCATTAGCCCTAGTTGCATGGCACAGCCACGATTTGGCAGTGATGGTTGACCATTTTAAAACAGGCCAGGTCATACGATG
The DNA here is from genome assembly GCA_030062745.1 of Capitulum mitella. NCBI lineage: Eukaryota > Metazoa > Arthropoda > Thecostraca > Pollicipedomorpha > Pollicipedidae > Capitulum > Capitulum mitella. The sequence continues at coordinate 20,990,620 of CP099839.1, forward strand.
TCATCAGCTGAAAGATAGACGCGTTTTTTCAAGTGCTGTTATGACTCCGGCACATGATTATTTCCTTTTGACGTGGCTTGCAAGAAGCTTATCAGGGATGGCAAAGAGAGTAAGTATCAGGCCGCTCAAGTTACAAGGGACGGGAAACTCGGTTGCAGCAGGTCGTTTGCCAGCTTTCCACAGGGTCAATTAATCCTCTTTTCTATGGTAATTAGGAGAAAGTGTCCAATGAACGCCATCTTGCCTAACTGCGTCGCCCAATTACTCCTAATTGAGACAGCTGATTGCCAGATGTAGGATATTTTCTGAGAGGCGGCATTGCTGCGGATTTGATTATTTTTTCTGCCTCTCTGGCAGCGGAAGTACCGCTGCGGTACGGGCATAAGGCGAGTCCGTTAAATGTCGGTGCAAGTTTGAAATAATTTTCTGGCTTGTGTTGCTCTTGTATAACTGTGCTATTCAATGCTGTGAAGCAAAATGGAACTCCTGCATTGCTTCCGTTGTGGAATTACGCTCCCTATTTGACCAGAATAGAGGTGATAAGTGTGTACAGCTTTCGCGACTAAAATGTTCCATTTACATAGAAACAATAGGCATCTTTTAACTTCTCGTAAAATCCTTTACCACTTATAAGTAAAATGCCAATAGCCAGTCCACGACGTATTTTCAGCGTGATCTAACTAGGCTTCGGTTCATTGTTCGCGAAAATATAGTGTGCGGTGGCGAGAGGAGCTCGCTTGGTGTGAGGACCGGCCGGCAGCAGGTGTCAGTGGTGACGCAAAGATGAAGGATTTCAAGTGAGGTATGAAAACAGGCATGGACACTGGCTCAGAAATAACTTAAGGCATGTCTGTTTTTAAGGCCGATAGTTTCACTGTACTCTGCACCAGCCTGAATCGTGGTACTGGTGTGGATGGTGGACGCTGTAGACCCCAGTTTTCACCCATCGCATATTTTAAAACCAAAGCGGCTACGGCGATTCTTCCGATGGTACATACCTCGCGGCCCGTGCATTTGAGGGCACGGAAGATAACACAATGATATAGATAGGATTTGTGTAGAACTGAGCGGAAATTCTACCCCAAATTGCATGTAGTGTATGGCCTCAACAGTGACAATTAATGCTATTGGAGTATTTGGACATGATGAAATAGTTCAGTTTGGTCTAAATAATGTTGCCCGATGTTTGCCTATGTATCTAACGTTAGACACTGCACTCCTCTCTTCAGTGGGCGAAACAGAGCATAGAAATGCGGTACTAGTCTGAACAGATGTCATTATATCAAAGGCGTCTGGCGTGAAAGCAGAACACTCGCGCAAAACTTACGCACACATCCTCATCACTATCTATCGCGATCTGTTCCGTGAAAACGGCTAGCAATACGCTGCGCTGGCGGTGTTTGCGGAGCCGACAGGACCGCGTCGGCCGGCCGGCGCGACGGCGGCGGTGGCGGCGGCGACGGCGCCGTCTGCGCGCACAGGCCGGGCGCCGCGGCTGCCGTCGGCCCGGCTGGCCGGCCGGCAGTCGGTGAGGCCGGGCCGACGCGCCGGGCTCGGGCATGCGTCAGTGAACGACGTCAGGAGATGGCCGGCTGGCCGCCGCTGGTGGCCGTGCTCGGCCTGGCACTCGTCTGCCGGGGCCGCGCCACGCCCCTGACGCAGGAGGTGCCCGGAGGTCAGTGGCCGGCGACCGGCACACAGATGGGCACAGTGTCCTTTGTCGACTGTCGCCTTTGTCGTGCTCTGCTGTAACCTGACAGTTTTTAGATTACGGCGGTGGTCGATTGTTATTAATTTCAGCCAACGAAATCATACTGTTGTTCAATATTGGCTCACAGCACCGATAGCTAAGCGAGCGATCACTTGTCCGAAAACGACGTCCGCAAACGACCACAAAATAGCTTGATACGCCTCGCAGAAACATTTCCCGGACCTGCTCCTGTTCCAAGGAGGACGTTCCAATTCTGACATTATATTTAAAAGCCATGCGTAGGGAACTGTCTTCTCGTCCACTAAATTTCAGTGTGATATCCCAAAAGATTTAGCTTTGGTGCTGGAAAACCAGGGGCCGCATTAACCCTGCATGAAAAGAGGATTGACCAGCGATGTTCTGCTCCCGCCCCTGGCATTACTGACACTACTTCCAAAGCGCAGAAAGCAGCAAACTCAAATCTACAATAACTCGATTCAAAGGTCACACCCACTACTAAGAAACGTAGGTCACCGTAGGTCATGTCATACGACGCCATAACCTAAATCAGACTTGGCGGTTTCAGCAATTGTTTTAACCATATTCCGGGCGGGTAAGCTTAATAAGCGACCCCGTGAGGATTTCCACCTGCCATTTTAAATGTTTTAACCCCCATTGGACGAGGGAGCTGGTTTCCCCATGAGGTTTTTTTTGGATTACCGGCGGACGACCCGCGTTAAGAAGGTATAATTTGCGAAGAAGGTATAGATTTACATCTTTTTAATAAAAGAAGAAATAAATTTACATTTAGTACAGAAGAAATTACATTACAAATTACAAATACAGAAGAAATAAAATTACATAAAGGAAGGTATAAATTTACAACTTTTTCGCGTCTTTTCCCAAGAAACTGCCAAGTCATGGTAGGTCACTGGGTTATGACGTCTTTCTCAAGGCCTTGTAAGTCCATTTTTTATCTGAGCTACGTTTTGTCTTTTTTCGGGTGTTTGCCTATTAGAAGGTCATTTTCTGGAGCAGGGCTTTTTTAACACATGCTTCTTACCATATTAGGCTCTGGAAGGTGAGTGACCTTTACAAGAGCAAATGAGGCTACTGACGTGACTTGACTTCAAAATGCATTTGAACCGGTCTTAGAGTAATTATTTGTCTTCTATTACTGGAACCGATTTTAATATCGACAACTGTTTTTGTCAAAATGGACATCAGTAGAATCAAACGATGACGAGCTACACGCTGTTTGTTTCGTCGCTCTAAAAGTAGGGCAAAATAGGCAGGAGGGGGCGGCACCCCCATTCCCCTCCGCTCGTCAGGAGCCTAGGTGAAAATTTTAAAGTCCACCGAGGGTTAACAACGATTCATTACATTTGATGACTTTTCCTGCCATTTTACTGCAACAAATTGGAGTTTGGAACTTAACCAGTAGCGTGGTTACGATGATTTCTGGGAAGCACATTCGCCCGTTTATCGTCACTTTTGAGGCAACATTGTTGATATGTTTCATTCGATGTCATAAAAATCCATGCCAACTTAACCCTCGCCCGTATAAGGTCTTCTTCATAACGCGGAGGTATAGGGTTGTGGGTTGATGCGACCCTCCCGGCTATTTCCACACCGTGCGTCCTAGAGCGTGGTAGAAAAAAAAACAATGTTTTGTGCGTGACGAGGTCTCGCCACTGATATTTCTTTATAGGGCCTCGTATTAACGGATGATTCCAGGTCGGGTCAAAGGTCAGAAATTCTCAGAAAGTGGTACTTTTTCAAGTTTAATCACAAGTGAACGCCAAAGAATAAATGATTATGAAACGAAACGGATATCATATGGCGCGTCAATCAATTATAAGTCTATCTGTACACCACATGATTGTATTTTAACCATGAAGTCCGATCCAGGTCATGCTAGGTTAATCCTTGTGAAACGGGGTCATCGGCTTAAATGCGTTCTCGGAGTTGCGGAGGCATTTCTGTAGATAATTACAGATGTTCAAGTCAAATGTAGCATCTCATGTAGCAAGCACTATTGTCCAATAACATATATAGACCATCAACATGTCATCCAAGGTTATCTGAAGCCAGTAACCTAGAATGATCTTGGATTGGCTAAAAATTGTAACTTAGACGCCTTAAAAAGCGTTTTCCGAGTTGATATCAAACAAAAAATTTAATTTTAGGCATGCCGTGGTATTGTAGACTCATCATTCCGCGGCCGACGCCGCTTCGCCCATCGGAGCAAAGGTCGGGCGTCCACTGCATTGCGCCCTCTCTTGGTGAAATAAAAGGTAATTTGCACCAAATGGGGGGGGGGAGTGGTGTTCATACCAGGACCCGGCAGACCCAGCCAAAAGCTCGATTGTGCTCGGCCGACCCCAAATCGGACCGGTTATGAGAAATTTGCCCACAACGCTCCATTTTCTCATTGACGCTACTCAAAAAGTCGGGCTGGACCGGGCCTTGCCCCCTGGAAAGGCCAGTCCCCAGTCCGCAGCGGTCCTGGGAATTCTCCAAAACTGACACCTCTGTGGGAGGTTCCCACAATTCAGTTGGCTTCCACCGATCGAGCACTGAGCGAAGACCAGGGAGACTGTACGGCAGCAGTTTAAACCTAAACATAAGGGATTAATTCGGTCACATGCTCTGGGCATGCTCCGAGCCGGCGCTGACCTCTGCAGTGGCCAACTGGGAGGCCATCATTCGAGACGTCCTGGACGAGATCGCGAACGATCCTGCCGCTCAGCCGGAGCTGGATTCCGACGTCTGGTGCTCGTTAAACCTGACTCTGCCGGTATTCCGAACGACCAAACCGGTGTTTACGGCCATCTAGGCCGAACGGCAGACAGTGGCGGCCAGCCTGCGCCAGGCGAGGGTTCTGCGGCAAGTAATGAGCGGCTGTCGCTATCGCCTCGAGAAGTTTTGATCTGAGACACCGAAGAAGGCCGAAAAACCGCAAATCGACGAACCCCGGGTGGCAAGGAGGGTGATCCACGACGACTGGATATCTGAAGATAGCCTGGAAAGTGCTCCGGATGAAAGGCATTTTGTCGGTGACGACAGAGTCATGGTTGAGTCCGAGCTGGTACTGACCACCGGCAACCTTACTGCAACCGAGCGCATCACTGCCCACTTCACCCTGGACTCGGACCAGCTGGAGCTCCGCGTGCAGATGAAACTTATTCGTCCCCTGCTCACCATTCCGGCTGCAACATGCACCGCTAAGAGAAGTTTCAGCACACTGCGTCGCCTAAGATCGTACCTCAGATCAACCATGACCCAGCTGCGTCGCAATTCCAGTGCCATCTGCGTGGCCTACGGTGAAGACGTCCGGGCTCTCGATAGATCGACAAAGTGGCACCTCTTTGGGAGTTTGCTGGAGCGAGTGAAAGGATTCGGTGTTTTTGCGTGCGTTTTAGAGGATGGGAACAAAGCCGTGTGGGCCCTAGGCCTGCTCGTGGCATGTGCCGTTGTTGTGGTTGCCGCTGCCTCATCTAAGCAGCTGTGCTATTCCCTTGGCTTCCTCCTGACCCAAACCTCGGCACAACACCCGTGGCTGCCTCCCGATCCAAACCTGGGCACAACACCCGTGGCTGCCTCCCGATCCAGACCTCGGCACAGCACCTCTGGCTGCCTCCTGATCCAGACCCCGGCACCGCCCTGTGACTGCCGCCCGATCCAGACCTCTCATCGCTCCTCTGGCACCAATGCCGCCCGATCCAGATCTCTGCGCCGCTCCCGTGATGTCGTCCCTGATACCGCAGTGGCCCGGTCGTGGAGTCCACCCCGGCTTCGTGATTAATGGCCCGATGGAACAGTATCAGGTAGGAATCTTATACCGAGCCCCATTAGTCTTATACTGCGGGCCATTAGCGCCTGCGACCTGGAATGTTGTGTATTGAACTGTGCGAGTAGTCTGCCGAAACAATGCGTCTAAGACCACGGGCAAAGTGTGGTCCAAAACCACTGTCATGGCACAGACAGAATTTGAGTCGATTTTAGCGGTCAACAGTCCAATTGAGCTAGTAGCCTCCATCACAGACCTCATGTTAAATCTGAAAGTGAATGGGAGGCTGCGGCCCTCGGAAGCATATACGAAGACGCGCCTGCGTAAAAGTTGAACACTGAAATGTGAATACTTCATTGTATCCAATTTGTTAGTCAATATTCTTCTTTAGCACTACATAATGTCTTTCATTGGTCCTAAACCTTGGGACTGAGCACTGTGCCCGACATTGGGCCTTGCGCAAAATGCAACCGAAATGCCCATTTTTCCCATGCTATTTGTTGCCTGTAGTGAGTCCAGCTTAGCGCACCCAACACCGGCCTGCGAACCGGGCTCCACGTGTACCAGCATTGATGACTCTGATGACTCTCTCGTATCCAATAATGCAAGTTCTTCGTGTCTGCATAGATCATTGGATCCAGAACATAAGCTTCGAAGCCAGTTTAAAGTTGATTGTCCAGTTTCGTAACTGACAGGGTGTAATGGCTAACGAGGGTTATGATTATATAAGCCGTTGAGGAGAACTAGGAGATATAATAAGCAGACCACACGGCGTCACTGCAACGTTTAGTGTAATCCATAAATATCAAACTCTCTGTTATCGGGAACTAAAGTGACCTAAACGTGACGATTTCGTTTTGGGGGAGGGTAAATCTGAAAGAGCACCAGCTGACATTTTTCAGAAACTCCACCCATGGCACGTGGTGTTATGTGGAGCTTTTCTACCAAAGTGCCCTGCACCGGCGCGGCCAAAGCGGGTGGCCGGGGGTCTGGGCTCCCATCTTAGGCCCTCATTTTTGCAAAAAGCATTGCATATCGTCTTTTCAGAGGCGGTTTTCGTATGATTTCAAGTAACACTGAGCTCCCCCGCTTAAGAAAATCCTGACTGCGTCCCTGGTGCCATGTAGCTCTAACACACACTTCAATCATATCAGGGAAAATGTGCATACATAAATGGTGCATACATACACGCATATATCAGGCACAAACTGGTTCAGTTCGCATTGTACATAGTTGGGTCGCGGCATCTGACATGCGTAGGATGTCGATAAATCCGTTCTGTACTCTTAATTAGCTGCTTATATAGATCTTTTTCATTTTTTTCGAATTTCACAGGCTATATTACTTTGCGTAGGTTACATGTTCCCGTCCGTGCCAAGCGTTCCATTTATAAGAAGTCCTGTAGGATAAATTCTACAGCTCAACATTTCATTTGCTTTAATTGAAACACACGCGATGGGTCCACTGCCACTGTATTGCTGAAAGACAAGACTTTCTCACTACGTCTATGTTTAATCATTTATGTGTTAAATAGGCTCAGTTGGCTGAATTGTTACATTGGCCGTAATCATTGACTTCAAAGCGCCTCGTGTCGGGCGGCCGTCGGTCGGTGGGCTTTCCACATGACGTGATATGCCACCGACCAATCAGCGGCTGGTGACGTTAGCTAAGGCAGGCCAGTCAGTGTCAAGTAAATGTTAAGCGGCCGGGTCAGTCGCGCGGGAGCAGGAAAGGTTCAGAGCCAGTCGGAAGGCTCTAGCAGTCGTGTTTTTCCCAAAAGGCGGGGGTGGCTAGGGCGGTCAGCCCAGTTCAGCTACTTTCGCTGAGTTTCGCACGGTAAAGGACGAATATTCAGTCACACTCTTGATTCCTGACCACACGAGGCGAGTGGACGACGGCGCATGTACGCGTCGCAGAAGACTAGACTCGGGAAGATATAACAGCGTTGGCTGCGTAACGAGCAGATGGCGGCGCGAGCTGCTAGCGAGTTAGTCGCAGCGAATGAAAACTTTGTTACGTAGAAGACCAGATTTATATTTAATTGCAGTATGCAGTCTGAGGAAATCTTTGCAACAAGGATTAAAGAACCTCGATAAACCAACAGATTTATCGTCATTATTCTGACGCCAGAAGTGGCATCCTTTTATTCCCAAAGAAGGCTTTAAGTTTACAAAAAATATATATCGATCTCTTACTTTGAACTGACTTTACGATTTGATCAGAGCAACCGAATTATTTGCCATTTCTTCAGTTAATTATCTGTGCACATCTCACTGCACTCATACAAAGTTTGAAAGTCTCTTCCGAACACGTACTTGTGGCACCATTTTTACATTTCTTGTTTGAAACATTCATTATGCATCATTCCCGTATTTTTCAGTTAATTGTCTTTGCACATTGCACTCATACAAAGCTCGAAAGTTTGTTCCTAAAACTCCACTCGTGACAACGGTTTGAAGTACAACCTAGAAATGGTGGTTTTTGAAAACCATGACCTGAATTTCACCGCTCCAGCTTGGTGCTTCGAATTGTCTTGACAATGTTTTAACCAAAAGATCCGTTGCTCAGCTCTGTATAAGTGTACCAGATTTGATACGGCTGCCCCTTACCGTTTGGGGCTTATGTTGGGAAAAACCTACGGTAAGTCGAATTTACCCCCCACCCGAGAGCACGTTAAATCGTTTCGTAAGGCCCACACAGACACGATGTCTCTCTCACGAACTCCTACCGATAGCAACTACGAGTAGTCGTTAACGTTTAATTAACTTTGATTTACGTAATTAAGTTCGTCAAGCTTTGTTTCTTCACTGAAACGCATCCGTTGAATATCACATTACCGCCACAGATCACAAAAGAACATAAGTGACTGGCCCAGAATGGCCGAGAACAGGCCGGTTCTTGCTCATGATAATTTTCGCTGCCGACCCGTTAGGTCGTTCGTGTCAGCAGCTGGTGCCTTTCGGCCGACCGAGGTGATAGGCCATGGCGCGTGACTTATCGATGACGCCAGAGCATCTCCAATGGCATCGCCAATGGCATCTCACCGCCAGACCATGACGCTTCGCTGTTATTACCAGAGCCTGGTGTCTGCAGCGGTAACTCAGGACCCATGTTTTTTTCATTACCGTTTCAACGTGCTTTGGAAATGACAAAGTTGTGGCATCAAAACCAAAATGCGCAGATTACCACAAAGCATTCTTTCGGATACTGCTTTGTTGAAAATGGCGAACAGATAGTCTCCTTTTTATGATAATGCGGTTATGAAACTGAGATGAATTTCAAATCTCAAATTGTTTTGAACGGATGCTGAGACACCCGGCATGTTCCAGGAAAATAATCGTGACAGACTTTTGTCTTCGTTTGGTTTCACTGACAGCGTTGTAGCCAAAGGTCATAAGTAACACAGAAGTAAGGACGCTGTCGGCAAAATAAATAACTCAGAAAACGTATCGTTTTGTAACAAAGCATTTGCGATTAGAGGAAAACAATATTTGGTCGGCAATGTTCGAGGAACTTCCGTTCGAGTCCTCGGTCATACATTTCTCCCGGCTTGATGGTTTCAGTTATTTACGGTAGCTCAAGATGTCATAACTTAGCACTCGCTTCTCCTGGAAAGGAATTCGTTTTTGTACACGTCACTGAAGAATTCAGCTTTAATGCAGAAAGCACAAGTTTTGGCATGATTTTTGCCTGCTGTCACCACCGACTTCTAGGCGATCCGCAGCTGTTCGTTGACAATTCGCGGTGACACATGTATTTCAAACTGCGAAGCCGAGCCTGCAGGTCCGTGCATTGGGACGATTTTACTAACCCCAAACCCTAGTCAAGTCCATAAATATTGTTGGAGACTTTTTGCAGGCCAGAACTCTCGCTGATGTCGGACTGAAACACTGCAAACTGCAAAGCCAAGCCTGCAGGTCCGTGCATTGGGACGATTTTACTAACCCCAAACCCAACTCAAGTCTAGAAATATTGTTGGAGCCTTTTTGCAGGCCAGAACTCTCATTGATATTGTCGGACTGAAACACTCCTTGTCATTGTCTCGCCATGGCCACATTGATTGCATGCCTTGGCAACGTGCAGGGACAGCACAAGTGAATCTGGGCGAATGCAAAGGAACATTGTTTTGGGTGTCTGAGAGGAGCAGTTGCTGTGTTTTTAGCCGACTGAAAACATTCTTGTTACTTTATTACGCAGTTCAAAAATGTTTTGGCTCCCTGGTATCGGCAGTTTAAGTAAAGCCATCTTGTATCAGTTTAATACCGGGGCCTTAATTTATTCCAGCTTTTTGCAAACAGTCGGCGGCATCCCTCAGCCGAAGTGCTCTCGTGGTATGATGCTGCATTGCCGCTCCGGAGATCGCTGGTTCAAATCCAGGCGGGGGTCAGAAATCCGCTGTGCTTTTCTCATGATTACCGCGATCGTCACGCGTGTAGCCACGGTGCAGAAGCTGTGGGGGACAAACTGACTGCATTCCACCAAGCATAGGTGGGACGGAGGTAAAAATAACTTTTTCGGGCGTTGCACGACAAATTGCGGTTAAATACTTTATGCCAGATTTCAGAGTTCGACAAAACTTATCGCCAATGAGAAATAACTATCTGATACATTAAAAATTAGAGGACACAAATTATTGCTCCTGGAAAACCATGGGGGACATGCCCCGCAGTCCCTCCCCTCCAGAGTGACACCCATGGATGTTTACATGTATGGCATCCATGATGCAAGTTCATCCTTCACACACTTGCATCGTGGAAAGTATTGGGGCCATGCATGAATCTTTCATGCATTCGCCCAGATTGCAATCGGCGACCGGCGTCTTGCCCATCAATGCAAGACTCAGCTAAGCCGGTGGCGAAATGGGATCCGCCGTATCAGGTCGGTGACACAAAGTCGTCTTTGATGACCTCTGGTTGTAACACCCAGCGACGATGTCCCCAAGCATTCAGGGATGTCGATTTGTATTCTTTTGAGAGGGCTGTGGTCTACCCAATGTCACTTTGGGCCCCTCCAACGTTGATTTGGGCCCACCCAATATTTTCTGCTGGTTTTAAAGGGAAACAAGCAGATATAACGAAAGAAGAACGGCCGCAAAAGATAAGAGATAGGCAGAAAGCAAAGAATAAAAACTAAAGTAATGTGCGTATCTATCTTTCTATCCTATATATATATATATATATATATATATATATATATATATATATATATATATATATATATAACCAAATACATGGTGGTAAATGCAATTTTTGGCTTAATAAATAGCAGCAAAAAAACTTGAAAATTCTCGTTGACCAAAATAAAGTGGGCTAAATCCGTTGAGAAAACCACATTTGAGGGGAGGTTAGGTTGTCTGGCCCTCGGCTCGGCCCACTCAATCATTTACAGAAATCGACACCTTTGCAAGCATTCATTGCTCATCCCCATAATGTACAGTTGCAATGCGGCAAAACGCAAGAAAGACGGCGCGAAACATTTTTATAGTTTCCGTGTGCAACAAAGTTCTTTGCATGTGCAGAACCTCGGCGCCGTTTCTGAACCAGTGAACTTTGGCTGGTGAAAGTTCTCCGAGTCATTGTTCATTGACCGGCAGACAGTGCAGGGTCGGCCGGCCGCTTGCCCCTGCCGCGCTCAGCGCCATCGGTGCCAGCCGACAGCAGCGGCTCGTGACGGCCTGGCGGCATGCAAGGCGCCGCACCACTTTCTCGGCCCCGCCCCGCCCCGGCTCGGCCCGGTCCGGTCACGTGACAGTGGCGCGGCGCCGCGGCGCGAACCACGTGACCGGACGGTCGGACATGACTCGGCGGGCCGATCGATCGGAGGTCTGGCGGCGGGCAGCCCCCCGCCCGCGCCACGCCTCGGCCGCCGGCGCCGACTGAGCCCGGCCGGCGGCACCAATTGAACGTGGTCTGCCGACCCCTCGGCCCGCGGCATCAACTGAACCCGTACGATTGTCTCCTGGGCCCGGCAAAACGTATTCAGTACGCAACATTACAACACGCACTTATTAACCCTCGCCAGAATTTACCATTCGGACACTTCCGACAGCAGAGGAAGAACGAGATACAGGTGCAGGGTGGCAGGCCCCCCAGCCATTTCCGAACCTGACGGGATAAAACAACGAAACAAAAAACGAGCGGCCAGCGTGGCCTTTTAGCCGCACGATGATACCCTGTTTGACGATTTCATATCACACAAAGCCCTTACAGGCGACAAAGTTTCCATTGGAAACTATGGAAAATAATCCAGGGAGCTCTCAAGGGACCCAAAACGACTCTTAACGATGACAACAGGCCTCACTGTCCAGAAATGTCGTTTTCTACAGGCCTTGTAATGTCTATACCTTGCCAAAATTAATCTGAGCCCTTCTAATGATTTTTGTCCTAAATTACGAATGCATGTAAAAAGGCAAGTGGTATATAAATGGAACCATGAATGAGTATTGAGAGTGGTGGTTGCCACCCCTAGCCAATTTTTATGTCGAAACAAAAAAGTATTGGGGTTAGGGTGCTAAAATTTGGGGCATCTTAGTTTTCATTCATTTCGCATTTTCTGAAAAGAGTTGAGGTCGGGCCAGGTCAATAAGATATGGCGTCATTGGCGAGGGTTTGCAGGCCAGTTTTATGGAAAAACGGTACAATTTTCATTGCAATTTGCTGTTTACAGCATATCTGATGTTTCCTTGGGTTGAACACTAACACCACAATCACACAATGTAGGATGATCTAAAATAGTTACATTTAGAGACCAGGCCAGGTCAGTGACCTTTAACTGACCCCAGTTAAACTCGATTTTGTTCCGTCTTTTTTCTGGACTTATTCCAATGTTTGTGGAAGCAAATCACACTAAAGGGGCAACTTGGGGTCAACCTAGTTGTAAATGGACTACGTCTATGGGCTCCACTAAGTTCAAGACCCTCTTGATATCAAATGACGTCACTGAACTTGGATGGCCAGATGACGCTGACCTTTGGATGAAATAAAGTGAGTAAGCCGGAATGGTACAAAGTAGATCCCAAGTTCGAAATCAGCACTCCAAAATACTTTGTATAACACCCACGGTCAATAAAGATCATCCGAGGTACAAAGTTCGGATAATTTCGGGTGACCTTTTTGGCCTTGGGTTGACAATGGGGCATTTTGAGTGCTGATTTCGAATTTGGCAAACATTTTGCACCGTTCTGACTGTTCCAAATTGATTTCATGGCAGCCACAGGGCTCTAGATTCCATGCCGTTCCAGCTGGTAACGGGATTTGACCTGATCTGACCTACTGGGTTGGCCTGAAGAATAAATGAAGAGTACTATTTTATTTGCAACGTCTTAGGGGGTCCTATGATTTTGATACGGTGACTCTAACTGAGAAACCTTATGCTCTGTGGCCTTATCAACAACAAGTTTTGCCATTCCGCCTATTTCGAGATAATGACCTGACCTGGGACGCACCAGCTGACCCAAAATCTTAAAACCGGATATCATTGGCTTACTCTTGTGGCGAGCAACAACAACAACGACAAAAACACGGCCGTTTTTGTTTCGCGGCTGTAACTTAATTAGGAGCGAAACGGCGGGAGGTCCCACGGCGCCCTCTCGCCTGAGACGTTAGTTAAAAAAGAAACCTACGCCTGGCAAGGGATGAGACCAATAGGCGGATAGGCAGCGTCGTAGTCAAGCGCTTTAGGCAGCGTCGTAGTCATGGACGAAAGGGCCATGACCCCATGGAGCTGAAAACTTAATATTTCTTCAATGCCAAAAATGAAAATAAATGAAAATTGCTGGAACTCGGAAATAAAGTGGCCAAAATCCGAGGATTTCTTTTTTTAAGGCGATGAGATTTGTCCCGATTCCCTCCTTGGCAAAATTCTAGCTACGCCGCTGGCTTCAGGGGATTGGTTCAACTGACTACGGTTGTAACTAACGGTTGAAATCCGGTCACTAGTTCTCGAGGTAGGCAGTGGACAAAGGTAATTACTGAAAGGTGACTAATACGCAGTCCGTGTCTGGTTTTGAGCACCCGATATCGGGCGGCTGGAACTGGGTTCGCTTGTGTTGCTGCACTATAGTGCATGTACTCAACGCGACTTTGTTGGATTTGATTTGATTTGGTTTGATTTATTTCAAACCTATCCGCATAAAATGATTTTCGTGGCTTCACGTCGATGAACATGCAACCCTCAAAAAAGCAAAATTAGGAAGGTATAGCACATTCACGCATTGAAGCATGTACAAAGCCACGTCACCTGTCAGCCATTCATGTCGTTGTCCGGGTTTAAAAGTCTGCGATTGCTTTCACGGAAGAGCACTGCAGTACCGTGCGACCCGGTAGACAAAGCTCCGCCTGCCGCACTCAGTGCACTCAGTGGGCCGCGCTGACCGTTACGGCAGCTGTTGCAGGCTGACGTGCTGGCCCCCGCTGCACATGTGACCGATGCCCGTTCGGTCCATCTGCCAAGCTGTGCCCGGGTCACGTCGTCCGGGTACCGACGCAATCTCCCCTCCCCCTCAGTGGCCTCAGCAGTGGCGCAATGCGGGCCTCCCGGGAGAGGCCCACAGTGTAAACCGACGGGGTGACCCTGCCCGCGGCCGAATTGCCTCACACGGCGTCTGTCGTTGACCCGACCCGATTTCGAGTCCGGCACACATCTCACAGGGCGTGCCGACGTCTCGAGTCAGGTCCACTAGAGGTAGACCCGTTTCGCTGTTGGTCCTTAGGAATGCCACTAGAGATAAACCGCATCATTAGGACGAGTTATCTATATGCATTTATATATGTATATATATATATTTATTTATTTATTTATTTATTTATATATGTGTGTGCAATTAATATAACATGCGATTTCTCCGAAAAGAAAAGTGATAACAACCATCAACCGTTTTGAGCAGTTCCAAAGGTCTCGTGGAAGTGTTGATGAGCCAAAGATTACTGTTAAGGTCGGTGAAGCCTGTGCAGCTAGAAGTGCTCTCTAAACTGTACACAAGCAATGCTGAATAACCTGAATTCTCCCGCTCCTCTGATTTGTGGCTTAGTTAAACCCTGTTTTCACGCGGGGGGCCATTCACCCCTCCCCCCGACTTTGTTTCCGGCGCCAAAGCCAAATGTCTGTGCCATCGCGCTGAAATCTGGTGAATCTTGCTGTTCATTCCTTTTACACGTTACTGTAGAATTACGGTAGAATTACATGTCCTACAGGGAACAGGAGCGGCTCCAGGAGGCGTTTCTGGGAGGCATGTAAGGCCATTCAGCGGGCATTTCAGATGCATGCCCGCTGGTTGAGATAATGACACTGTAAGGTTATAGGTAGCAATAATAGAATGCCAGTCAGTGATGATTTGATAATTAGCCAACCACATGGTCTAAAAAATGTTTGGAGACTGCAAAGGGCGGATGCAAGGAACATCATGGGGTGTAATGCACGGTCATGTATAAGTGGGTTCTGCGTGCTGAAAACAAGGTACATATAGTTACATAAGGAAACGTTTTTAGACGTGATAACATTGGTCTATAGTGTATGGACTGTACTGGGAGCATAGCTAAGAATTAGAGGCGGAGACAGGCGAAGAAATTTGGGTGGTCCAGATTTCGATCCACACTTTCCAATAATTTCCATAATTGATTTCAATGCATTAAAAGCATTTACGAAAAATAAACATATGACATATAATTTGCATATGTACATCGACGGGGGCGGATTCAGGAAAAATAAAAGGGAGAAACAAGGAAATTAATATGGTTTCGGAATGCGATCACACTGCTGGCACTTTCAGTAAGGTACATTAACACCCTATCGTAATTCCCTGGATCTGCCAGCGATGTCTCTTTTATAGAATGCGGTCATCATCTCACGCAAACATATCGAAATTGACCTAATCACTCAGACGAAAACGATATATATGCATCATATATATATATATATATATATATATATATATATATATATATATTATACATACGTATATATATGTATATTGTAGACAGTTGTCTACAAAATTTGGATCATTTTATGTCACTTGTTATATATATATATATATATAATATATATATATATATATACATAAGAAGTGACATAAAGTGGTCCAAATTTTGTAGACAGCTGTCTTTTTTTTGCATCAGACACTGACAATAAATCCACCTATGCTCCTAAAATTGTTTCTAAGCATGTCTTGAGGGCTAAAGATTGTGAAGCTGATACGAGAGTACAAGAAGGCGCCTGCAGCCAGGTAAGCCAGAGGACGAAAACCGGTCCCTTACCACTTTTACTCTCCTGCAGGCACCACTGAAGTTTTTGCTACTTTTGCATTTGCCAAAGGGTAGTTCAGGTCACAAGCTTTCGTTTCAGCCGCTTTTCGTTGAAGTCGGTCCAGCAGACCGGTGGATCTGAGGAGACTGAGTCGCCCCGTCCGCGCACTGATTTCAAGTGAAATTCACCCCATGAAAGTTGGATGTACTTGGCACTGGCGGGATATTTCGCCATCTTCCAATTAACCCTATTCCCGGAGGGCTAGACGGTATGGTCGATTCCCGACAGGGGGGGCAGATTCGGCCCCCCTGAGATCTCACGAAGTACTCGTCCGATTTCATCGCAACAAACAGCAGTCGATTTGCCGTGACGTGAACTACATTTTCATAAAAAGAAATTTTCGGAATTTTGAAATTTGTGGATGCAGGAGGGCAAAAACGTCAAAATGGGGGGTACTTTTGGGCTTCTTATAACTCCGTTGTTTATTGACCGATTTCAATGAAACTGGCATGAATCGAGAGATTATGAATAGAGCTTTTACCATGGGTCCGCAAATCTCAAATTTTGAGAAAATTCATGGGCGTTCACAGGGTTTCAAAAATTGGAGGATCAGTTTTCGTACAACTGAATGAACAAAAAAGGTAAAAACACTTTTTTGGCTTCTGCTAGTCATGCTATGCTAAAGAAGTGCAAATCGCATTACAATGTTTGTATAATGTTAGCATAGGCGGTGCCAGGGACATGAAAAAAGGGGAACTGTTAAGGTCACACGTTCTTTAGATCAACTTGTGACCTTTGACCTTAAATGACCTCCAGTGACCTTGGGGTCATCTGGAATGATCTCGTGTGCATTTAATATTATCTGTAAACGTTTTCAATCATTTGAATTCACTCCATTTCAAAAATTTCATTTCATGGCTATTGCGATATAGGGTACGCGCACGGACATTTTAGGTCATAGCTCCGTGACCCGACCTGATATCAAGCTGAACCCTGGTACACAAGTAGAGGGCACTTTTCTACGTCATATATATTCCGAGTTTGGCATTCGAAAAAACGGCGCCAAAATTATTGCAAAAAAACAAAATTTTGACTCTTGAGCTTAACCTGACCTTGTAAAGTGACTACAGATAAACAAAATTTTGTGTGCACATTGCCCAACTATTTAGCTATACATCCATATAAGGTTTTAAGTTCTAGCTTTAAAACTCTGTTTTTGGCAGACATTTTTCTTTTACCCTCAACATGGCCAAAAATGACCTGAGGTGCCTCCCAAAAACGTTACCTGGCTCCGCTCCTGACCAACGTAGAATTCTGAAATTTTGTCACAGCGCGTAGAAAAAATAGCTAGGAAAATTCACCAAGTTTCGTGAAGCTGCGTTAACCCGCGCACGACCGTCGGTCCGTCCCGAACATCGGCGACTGGGGGGGCAGTTGACTGCCCCCCCTCTAACTCACGAACGGTTGGTCGCACGATAAAAATAAGCATACCGTTGGAAAGCTTGTGACGAGAAGAGCTCGAAACTGGTCTCATTTTTAAGTTTTAGATAATATGTAAGCCAATTTACGCCCTATATATGTTTTCTCATAGCCGACTGCATGAGACCGAGAAATGGCCTGAATCTCAAGGGCTGTGTCTAATAACGCATAGGTAAAGGCACCAGCGCACAAGTAAATGTCCGCG
Organism: Capitulum mitella; assembly: GCA_030062745.1. Classification (NCBI taxonomy): domain Eukaryota; kingdom Metazoa; phylum Arthropoda; class Thecostraca; order Pollicipedomorpha; family Pollicipedidae; genus Capitulum; species Capitulum mitella. Next base: position 21,008,026 of record CP099839.1, read on the forward strand.
GATGCCGATACACGTCTAATTTCCTCAGATTTGTTCAATATGTACGCCGAAACGTTGAGTTAAAGACACCGTAATTCTCCCGGTCGGCCGTCAGTGTGCGCCGCTGCCGTATGCGGTACCAAATTGTCGAGAACTAATTTTGGCGTTCCTTTATTTTCGCGATAAGGACAATCTATGTAAATTTTATTGATCTTTGTGGTTCTTGCGATGGTTTCTCATGCTTAAATTTTGGGAAAATTGATTAGTTGCCAGTCTACAAAGATGGCGGAGCTTTATTCGCGAGAGCCTATTTATTTCCAAAATATGCTACTTTTTCAAACTTTTTGAGGTTCCTGGTATTAATTTCGTCTGTGCAAGTTAGTTCTGCCATTTTCTACGCATTCATGTAGTTCATCGCCGATTTTGACGGTGGTACATTTTGGCCCACTACAGTTATTCGTGACCTGACCTCAGGTCAATGGCTGGAGGTCACTGATACTTTGCCCAATGACGGTAACTAGATGTCTGCTTCACTCCACACTAAAAGTGTTATGGAATATTCCGTCAATTTCCGAAAAAAAAACGACGATATGTCTTAAAAATGGGCTTGACCTTAGGTCAATGACCCAGAAAATTCCGAAAAACCTGAGATAGCAGATTTGTTGCATCTATCACGGTCACTACTCCCTGAAAGTATTATTGAGATATCTTGTTTTACGAAAAAGTTAGAGGTCGCTAAACTTTTTTCGACATAGGTCTGTTTGACCTGACCTAGGTCAGGCACTTGACCTGACCTGAGGTCAAAATTTTGACACGAGACGTAAAACTAATGGAGCAAAAGGTACACAAAGTTTGGTGACTCTGTGTTTGTTGGTTCTCTCGCAATGCCAGAAAAACCTCAGGGGGGGCAGTCAACTGCCCCCCCCAGTCGGGGACGGGTTAAAAAGCCTGGAATTGGCAAGCAAAAAACCCGAGGGGGGGCCGATTCCGCCCCCCTGCTGAGAATAGGGTTAATGAAGGGGAAATTTTTTGCCGACTGCCATCTCAGGCACCACCCGTCGGACTGCGACGATTCCGGCGGCAATTGCTAGTCAACCGTCACCTCAAGGCGCCAGGCAGTTCCCATTTGTTGAACGAATGTTAGCGATGAAGCTACAGGTCAAGTCATAGCCATGCAGTTGGCGATTATATGTGAAACGCTGGAGAAGCAGATTAAGTAGGAAATAATGGTCGACGTTGACTTCCCGGTATGCATAATAAAATTTACTTATTATAAGCAAAAACAATACCTTTCTGAATATGACTTAATGTCAACAGAGGAAACTTTGTGCACTTTGTTGATGACCCGAGCTTTTTTCTATATACTTCTGGTGTAGCCTTTCTCAAGAAGCTTCTGAAATGGTCAAGTTGTCCATTTTCGTCGTCATTCCCGAAATCTGGGACTTTGTAACGATCATTTTTGACTTTCTCGAGTTTCATATCTTCTGTATTTGTAGTACTTTGGTCGTCAGTGCTAGCTTTGTCTCCGATCAAAGGCTAAAATGGCATTGCCCAAAGCTAGCCGCTGACCGCTGTTGACCTCGCTTCAGGTTGCTTATGACATACGCGGCCTGGTTCTTGGTTTCCTATTATCGTTGAGGAGCTCCTTGCAAGCCAGGTGAAATGAAAGCAGATGATGAAGTACCTGTGCCAACTGCATCTGAAAACCACGACTATGCATCAGTTTTGTGGCGTTTTATGGCCTGACCTATGACCTATGGTCAGTCGCGATTCGTCTAGAGATGACTGTGTTCCTAGGGCATCAGTATTCAGCCCTCGTGGGGCCGGCCTCCGGCTCCATCTTCGCCGGGTCCGGGGTTGTGAAAAACCCCAAGATCTCGAGTACCACGAGTCGCACGGAAAAGCGAAAACGCTTTTGGAAGGGTTTTGCCACATCTAGAACAATGCAGCTTATTTATCACAATTAATTCAATATGAAAGTCGCCATAGGTCATCTTAGGCCAAACTACCAGTAGCCATTTTTGGCAGAATAAATTGGTTTGTAGGTCTTTTACTTACCTCCAAAGAAGTCAGCAGTAAAAAGAATGCCTGATTGACTTGTTTGGTGCAGAAAAGGAGTATCTGAAGTAAAATTTGGGCGACCCAGAGGAAATGTTGAAAGAGGAAACATTTCGTCTTTTTTATAAGGGCAGGAGGGGTATTTTTCTAAACGCATAAGAATGCGTCTAGACCGGAGCACGCCAAAAATTTGATATGTGTCTGGGACACATGTCAAATGTTCAACCACTATGTTGAGGTTAAGCAAGGTCAACTTAGGTCAAATTCAAAGACAGACGTTATCACTCGGCTGTTTCAGGCGTCCGTCGTATCACGTGCCGCAAAACCATTGATCAGACACGGCACAGCGTGAAGTCCTCTAGCTTTCTTCGTAAATGTCCCTTAAACATCGCAAAACTCACGCCCCAAGCATTTTTTCACGTACGACACTTGTACTCTGCGTGGCAGGTACGGAGCTATATAAAAGCCTGATGTTTGGTGGAAAGCTATTTTCGCGATGAAGAGGGTTTTACTTTAGCGACCAACAATAAGAGGGTTAAAGCAGTACAAGCTGTATGTAAAGCGTACCTGGGTGCATTTCTTATCATCTGTGATCATGCACTCTGTTGACATAGAAACGACCAGCATATTTCCGATGATCGGCAATCTAATTTTTAACATGCCTACTGAAGCAAAAAAAAAGATAATCTGAGCCGTGGAGCCAAATTAAAATAGACTTGTAAATTCAAAATCTACTTCACTTTATGGCGAGCAATATTTGCCAATCATATCTTCTTAAATGTCAGGGCACATCAGCACTTTGTGATGTTCTTTGTCGTTTGTTCGATATTTCTTGTCAAGGTTTTCGTATTTATTGGAAATTCGTAAACTGAAATACTAATATCCATGCAAATCCCACTGAAGTTTTGGTGATATCTATGCATTCACCATCTTCAGAGGTAAACAGGCTGATTGCTGAAATGGAACATTTAACTTTTTATGGGATACGAGTTCGAGCGACGAAGCAAATGGCACTTTCAAATAACCAGGCTTCAATGGAAAGCGGGAGAATACGGAGGCAATGGCATGACGAAATTACAAAATAGTACGTTGGTACAAAAATGGATAAATGAGCAATGCACAACAGTCTTGAATGTAAGTTTTCAATTAAAATTTTAAAAAAATCAGTTCAGTTAAATTCAACAGTCGTGCTGAATATAAACGAACACAATTCACCGCTTATCTCGTAGATATACGGACCAATAGTTCCAAGGTCATGCAAGAGCTGAGCCGTCGGTTTAGTTCCGGTCTGTCGCGTTGAGTGAAGAGAACTTTGTATATATGAGCCTCAACTGGCGATCTACTGGCGATTTTAACCCTCGCCGGACCGGCCTGTGGATCCACTTTTGCCAGTCTGGGGGTTCATGGGAACCCCTCCTCAAGATCTCGGTTTCTATGAATCCCAAAGAGAATAAAAACACCGTGGAAAGGTCTTGGCGAAATGCTGTATCTGTTAGAAAAAGGGGCACTTGAGGTCAAATATGATTATTTGAAACAAAGATGAAAAGGAAGGGAAAAATCGTCTTTGTTCTGGGCAGGAGTCGCGTTTCTACTGAGTGTATAAAAATGTGTTTTAGCTAGAATACGCCGCAAATGTGTCTGACGGTCATATTATAGTCTGCAACAACCATATTAGGCCAAAACAAGACCACCCTCGGTCGAGGTAATGACTCGTATACGTCAGGCGTATCTGATGTCTGTCGCATCATCTGTCACATTACCATTGATAAGACTAGATACAGCATAAAATCCTATACCATTGGATTATGCAATATTCTACATCATGAGCCCCGTGCCTCAAAGCATATTCTACAATGTCACACAGATAACGGGCGACGGACCCAGCCAAAATTTAAAAACCTAGCGTTTGGTGGGAAGTTTTCTTGCGATGGCAAGGGTTATGTTTTGATGACCAAGAATAAGAGGTCTGAGCAGAACAAACTGCATAGAAAGAAGGCATGGGTCTCATCTCCTGACCACGGGTGGCCTCACATAGTGTGTCCGTATTGAAAACGAGAATAATATTTGAAAATAAGTACCATTACATATATTATGTATTGTATTATATATGTATTATCTGGGATTAGATCACCCTAGGCAAGTAAGTTCTTAGCCTATATCAGTGGTTCCGAAGCACATATGACTACGAACAAACATTCCAAAACTGTAAACCTATTAATCATATTCTGCTGCGAGTCCGGAAATTCGGTATAAAACGCTACTCGACATCAAGTAACAGGTCAAGAGGTACAGCTACGTGTTCGAAGGACGTGAGAAGCAGCAGGGCGTATATTCAAGCTTGAAAACCACCCAACGAAAGCCCCAAAATTTCACTGCGGAACGTAAAATAACGCAAATTTAGCTTTCATAAGGTTAATGACCTGAGCACTTAAAAAAAAATCAGGATAATGGAGTTCTTCCATTTGTCATATTTTATCAAAACGCCAAGTTTCACGGCAATTTTTGAGTTTCACGAAATGTTATGTTACTGTTTTTTTTTTGGGGGGGGGGAGATGGTTTTACTTGGCCTGCCCTACGTCAGTAACTCGAGCTGACGCTGAATTTAAAAACTGACACAAGGTGTAAAAGTGATGTACAAAAAGGTGCCCAAGGTTTGACGCCTCAGCACCTTTCGTTTTTTAGATTACTCTCAGAAAACCAGGGGTTTTTCTGAAACCCCGAGCAGGCGAAGATTAACGTGACGCTATTAGAAGTAAGGTCGTTTCCGGTGATGAGTGTCCTGTGCTTCCGGAGCATGTGTTGTTGTGGAGCTCCGTCTCTGAGGTGCATAGTCAAGCGTCGTGAGAGGGTGATTGTGGCGATACCGGCGTAGTGCGTGAGATGTTGCCGGCAATTTTCGTGTGGATGCGTAGATTTATTCACTACGTTGATTCGTTTGGATCGGTTTAAGCCTTTTGACATTCTATTTTCCATGACAAGGTGACTCCCAGATAGCGCTTGTCTACTTCCCGTCCTCAAAGGAAAACATTATAAAGTTCCACCCCTGTAACATGTCGCAAACAAGGCTGAAAAACGTGATGGGAAGCTTCGCTTCAGCATTCTTATCACGGACCCCAGATGTGATACCAGAGGAGCCATTTACGTATCTGGCAAGAAAGGCCTAGAGACGCTCTCATTCCGTGGCGGCAGCGCGGCTGGCCGAGGACGAGGCTGACTGTAGACAAGGGGAACAGTTTTTTTAGCCTTGGCCAGAGGTGGACACGGGACGAAGACGTCCAGCGTGAGCAGGGCGAGGCAATCGTCATTGCCGGCTTGGAGAGGCAACGATGTTTTTCTAACAACCAACAAGTGGTCACCAATGCTGGTGGAAGACGCCAGCGCCGGTGTGGGTACTGCGATGCCGAGGAGAAGCAAACGGATGTCTTACTGCGGAGGAAAGATCTTCCCAGAGCCTGTTTTTCCACCGCCACCGGTCTGCAGCGGCTCCTGCAGGCCGCTGTCAATCGCAGAGCCCCACGCGCTGCAGCGGCTGGTCGCGCTCCTCCGTCGGTGCAGATGATTTCGGCTATTCTCCTGCTGAGGGCGGCTCAAATCGATCCCGCCCGCCCAGATTGAGGCCGCGGCTCTCTGAGGCAGCCCGAAAGACGGCCGAGAGCACTCGACTCCTGCCACTGAGCGCGGTGAAGGGGAGCCGAGCTGGAATATCCGACGTAGAAACGGAGGAGAGGCGACCTCTGGCCTCTTTTTTAGCCAGCGGAGCGATGCACAGGAACAGTAGACGCCATTTGATGTGGTATATAAGGTGCCATCTCGTACTCAGCACAGCACCACAGGGATTGCTTAACACTATTTTCTTCTAAGATTTTCATGAAAATTAGTTTATAGGGTCTCCTTGGTCACTAATGCACCTCGTACAATTTTGTCTCCATCCGGTCAATGAACGGACCACGAATTACCCCGGCACCACCTGTGAGTTTTCACCCCCCCCCCCTCCGTCCCGCGACAACGGCAAGGGGGGCGGAGGAGAAGGGGGTAAAATCAACCCCATCGTATCTCGCGGCGTAAGGACCTGGTCTAAATGATTCTAACGGCAATCAATAAGGCTTGTCTTTTGCATCTCAGTATGTGAAATTTGTTCTCTTGTGTTGACCTGCGACGTCACAGGCCACGAAAGTGTCAGATTACGACGAAAAATGTGCAGTGTTTTTAAAGAGACCTAGCAAATGCACCATTTGCATGACAACTTCGAAACTGATATGAAACGAAAGATCACAGCTCGGGGTATTTGGTCTGGTGCCATAAGTACGGTAAAAGCTATCCTAGAGTAGCAAGGGAGAGTTTTGAAAGTATGGATTGTAAAGTTATGACCATATGTGTGTCCATGATGGCCAGACGCGAACAATATATCACACTGCTGGTCGCTCTTTCCTTCTCCTATTTGGCTCTCTCCGTCTCTCGTCGTGCTGTTCCAATTTACGGTCACACGCACATCGCGCAACACGGTTCTTGTGTCTCGTATTGCTGGCCGTTCGGCGGACAACGTCAATGCTGGGCCGACGGCACCGGCCCGTCTCATATACAATGGTGCAGCTGCTGTCGGACTGGTGTGGCGCTGGTACTATGGATGTCAAAATACCCGCCCCGCGCCGCGCCGTTCTACTGTTGTATGGGGGGGGGGGAAATAACGATTTCATGTTGCTGAAGGATGCGTTTACGCTTTCTGTGCAAACACCAAGAACTCATTTGAATGCCCTAACATTTCTCGCTCACTCTGAATGCGTGATAAAATGTCGCCTAGGGTATGACGGTAGCAGTATATGCATCGTATTCAAACCTGCCATTTATATGCTTTCCCCGTATGTGTGCTGGGCGCAACGGTTTGGAAAATGATGGTGCTGCAAGATATTCATTCCTCGCAATAACAGAATAGTAATGGCGGATTTTACTCGTTTTCCTCCATTTTTGTTTTGGAATCAACAAAAACGTTCGTCGCATCCTCTTGTGAACCATAAGGAAAACAAAATTTGGTTGGGAATCTGGAGAAGTTAAGTAAGCAAAATAGTTCTACGTGGACTGTTAAATAAGCCCTACAGACGCAAACTTAGCGATAAACTCAGCATTTATCTGCCTCGTTTGTTAAATATCGATCAGCTCAGAACAATGGCGAATTGTCTTGATTATGAATAACTGCGCGTGAGCCAACGAAAATTTCTGTGGGACGTAAGTCGTTTTGAATTTGTCACCCAATAGCTTAAACCGGAAATTCCTGTTTGAAAACTAAGATGAAAATTCAGGAGACAAACGAGATGAAGAAGACATATTCCGGCAGAAGCGAATATAGAACGCAAACTAAATATTCTATGCGCGCGATTCGCGGTAGTTCTCAAGATGCCCAACTTCCTAAACATATTCTCCATCAGTATTTTTTTATATTAATTCCAATAATGGTGTCCAGGCAGCCTTCTTGTTGCCACGAATGTCTAATTTGATGAAATAAATGACATTGTTTGTATTTTCGCCACTCATCAAAGTTTCCTCGCCGTTGCGAGACGTTATCTCCTATCTAAGTTTTTCATCTTTTATTCAACATTGCTTCTGTTCTATGTTCATCAGTAGTTTTCCATTAAGCAGTAAATACCATGAAATCCAGTAATAACCGACTCTCTTTGCCTTTAAGTTTGGACTTTGTTTTTAATTATGGGCAACGTTTCCTTTACACATTTTGCGTTAGGAACGGATGTTTATTGATCTACATCTGTGTTTTATGTCGGAGGAAAGGCATTCTTAAATGTAAAGGGGTATGTAGGGTTGTTAACACCCTCCCCCTCCCCCGGCGCATTTTTTAGATATCTCCCAAAAGAACAAATGCAGCATCCTGAAACTTTCAGCACCACTTTAACTTTAGTTATGCACGTCCTGACAAACCTTTGGAAACCAGGTCATCTTGGTCACGTCTTAATGACGTCATTAAGACAACAATGTTTTTCGTTTCGACGTTCAGTCTCACTTCGCCGCTGTGTTGTTGATGCTTATACAATGAATGGTCACTTTGACTTGCATTGCATATCAGCATGCCCTGACAGTTCAGTATGGAGCACCTCGGACCTCATGCTAGGTCATCTTAGGTCAAATGTGTATTTTCACTTTCCCGGGTCCAGCAATAACGCATTTTGGACATTAACTAAATAAACTGATTTTTGGGTACAGCTAGATACATTACGAAATTTTCTTGCAAAAAACTGCACATGAAACTTAAACAGCATTTTCTTGCAAAACTGCAGCATTGTTTCGTAGGCCGACCTTGGCAATTTTTTTCCCTTTTCGCAGATTTCAGATTGGCGAGTAAACTTGTGGCGTCTCTTTGACGCCCTGGATGAACGGTGTGGAAATATCGGCCCTTGCAGCGTTGTGAAGCATTCTTTGTAAATGTACAACATAGGACAAAATGGCTTGTAGGGTCATCCAGAGATAGGCGCGGATCCAAGGGGGAGGGCGATGGAGGCGATGGCCTTCTTCGCCCCTGAGGACTGAGAAGAGGCCTGTATGAGCTTCATGTGGTCTCTGTGGAAACGTGACAGGCTCTTGAAGCAGTCAGGAGGCCTCTGGTAGGGTTAGATGACCCCTGAGACGCATAAAAGGGCCATTGTGCCACTGTAGCTCCCAAAGTGCCCTTGAGGCCACAACAGGGCGCCGACACGGCAGAATGCCACTGAGACCGCCAGAAGGGCCGCAAGGCCCCTGAAAGAGCAAGGATGATGACTGAACGCCTATGACGGCCTATGGGCCCCTGGGATGCCAAAGGGACCCCGAATGGGTTTAACGGGCCTGTGTGAAAAGCTGAACGCTCCTGATACAGTCAAAGGACCTCCGTGAGGGTCGAGGATCAATGAGACCCAGAAACGGCAAGATGACCCCTAAGATGGATAGAAGGGCCCCTGAAATTTTCCAGTGGTCCCTGGGACCTGGGAACAAGGGAACAAGGGCCCCAGTACAGCAAAAGGTCCATGAGACCGATGAAGGTGTCAGAGAGGCCCCTGAGACGGCAAGAATTTAAGAGGGTGCCTGGCACGACATAACGAGACCCTGGCCAGCCAAAGGTGCCCCCTGAACGGAGATACATCGGTGATCTTCTCAACCTCGAGAAGGGCCTCATATGGCCCCACTGACTGTTTGGAGCACCTGAGCGGTTCTTGATGCCGTCAGGGGACCCCGGGAAAATCGGGTGGCTCCTGAGACTGTACGATGGGTCCTTACTTGACAGAGAGCCCCGAGATCGCCAAAAAAGTTGGAGAACTCTTCTGAGGCAAAGGCGATAAGAGGACCTATATGGCGGTATGGGGGCTCTGGATGGTCAGAGGACCCCCGAGTGTGTTAGGCGGGCTCCTGGCATTAAAACGGTCCCTCTGAGGCTGCCAGGTAGGCACCTGAAGCGCTAACAAAGGCCCCTGATGCGGTTAGAGGGGCCCTAAGGTTGCCAGACACGCACCATGTAACAGAGGAAGACCCCTGATACGGTGATGGAGACCGCCTGAGACGTTCAGAGGGTCTATGACACTGCACAGGGACCATGAAATCGCCAAAAGTTTTTTTTGTAACTGCCAGAGGGTCCCTGAGATGGATAAATGTTCTCCGGAAACGACAAAGACACCTAGGGCAGCAGGGGGTCCACTGACACTGCTAGAGGGGGTCCTTCGAAACTGCTAACTAGCATTCTGTACCAGTAGGAGCCCTGAGACAACCAGGGCGGTCCTTGAAAATACTAAACCTTGAGACGTCCAGACAGCTCCTAAAACGGCCGAAGGGCCTAGAGTATTGCTAGAGGCGCCCTTGTCACAGAGAGAGACTTATGGAGGGCCCTTGTTACTTGTAACGGCGGTGTTGTTACTACTTGATGGGCTTCTTAGACGGTAAAAATTCCCCAGGGACGACGGGAGGGAAACAAAGATGGCTTTAGCGTCCCTGAAACTGCCAGATGGGTCCCTGAAACTGTCCGAGGTGCCCTGAAACTACCAGAGGAGCGCCTGAGACGCCCCGAGAGGCACGTGAAACTGTAAAAGGAACCCAAGCCACTGAAGGGCCCTGGCACGGCAGACGGCCCGAGATCAGTCTGAAAGTGCCCCTGTAAGTGGAAGAGGGAACGTAACATAAGCTTACAAAAAAGTCTCCAGAAACTACGAGGACGTATAGGAGCTCCTGCACCAGATACGGACGCGACATTTCAAAGAGAGGGAGGGACGTAGCCGCCTAAAATCTCGCCGTTTTTTGTCATATTTGGGCCATTTGTACCGGAACAAAACACAAAATTTTTCCAAGTAAGGTGGATTTTTTTTCGGATACTTCACATTGTGAAAGCGCATAATCACTGAAATGTTTCCCCCGGACCCAGACCATCTTTTTTCCATATCTAAAGAGCAAGAAATGGGGGGGGGGGAGCCAGGAGGGGGCCCGGCGCTGACCATCCGCCCTCCCTGGCGACATCCTGGATCCGCCCCTGTCCAGATATGTCGGATGTCACTAGCGTAGTCGTGGTGCTTCAAGTTTGGAACTACAGAATTTCCAACATTGCACATACACGGTAACTGGGGCAACTGCAAAGGTTTTTCGTGCACCAGGCTCTTTGAAAGCTTTTTTAGAACATCCGTCCGAAATGGGCCAGAAAGCATGTACTGCGGGACATGTTATAATGGACGTCAAATGTGTTCCAACCTGTGACCCTGACATTGCATGACCACGGGTCGGGTGACATTAAAAAATCGAACTGCTAGAAACATGTTGCCTCTTTAACTTCAGTCTCAGTCTGTTTTGCATTGTGATTAGGTAACTGTGGGGAAAATGATCACTTTTTTATGTTTGACGTGGCATGTGACGTCATCAATGACTCAAAATTTAAAAAATGTATGCGTCACAGAACCGCATGGTTCGACGCTATCCACTGAATTGATCGACGCTATTGCGGTTTGAATCAGCCGAATCCAGCGACTGGTTCTCGGGATAGATGGGGGGGGGGGCGCTAAAAGCTCCACCCCCACCCAGTCAATGGATGGCGGTGAGATACCCCAGTCATTGCCGGGTTAATGATGCGGCAAAGTTTAGCCTTGATGTGGATCCGAGGGCACAGAATGTGGGATTACCCATCGATAGTTGCATCTGTTTTGGCCACATCCATTATGGCCACGGCGCGGCAATCCGTCAAGTTGATTATGGGGATTGTTGTGACATGATTTCGTTTACGTACAGCCTAAAAAACTGCGTAAAAACAAAACGATGCACCTTGGCACAAAGCACACATCGACAGAGAAAGCCCAAATCTTACTTAAAAAAGCGTTGTAAGAGATCAACTGATGCGGAAATGTGTGATGCTAATTCATATACAGCAGCTGCTCTAGTGAAGTAAAAATATCTCTTCGGCCGCAATCCTGACTCTTTCCCCCTCCCCAGCCTCTTAATGCCTTCTCCACTTCCTTGATATCAATGTTCACTGTGCTACAGTTTCCAAAACAGTCTCCCTTGAGGAAAGGCCGTATTCCAAGAGGACAATTAGTTTGCCTTTTCAGTGTCGGCCAAAATCGCTCCATGCGACTGGAGTCCACAAACGTCATGGAAGCTTTTCGACGGGTCCGAATGGGTGGGTAATATCTCCATAGACGCGACCAGAAGGAATGGGAGGGTCTTCCCTGAGCTCAGTTGTTTCAAGGAGAAAACACAGTTTAAGTCCAGTTATGGAAGAAACAACATGTCCGATGCTATACATCCCTACAAACCACTTTGTTTTTAAACATTGCCACAAAATGGCATTGCAAATCAATTTTAGCGCCTCAGCCTCCGTTAGCACCACCCGTGTAATGCAATAACCTGCCTGGTAATGCCTATAATGCAATACGCTGCCTGACGCCAGTACTACCAATCCCTGGTCTCATCATATAGACTCAGAAGGCACTTTTCTCCTAAAACCGTCAAAATTATCGTCTGGGCTCATATAATACCTCATATAATTTACCGTTTACCAGTGTGGGGCGGTGCACTTCTCACGCAGTTGAAACGAATTCAGAATGCTCGAAATTTTGCAGCCCGGACAGTTTATGGTGCTAAGCAGAGACCACGTCACACCCGCTTTAGAACCACTTCAAGGATCGAAAACTAATCAGCTGATCTGTGTGAAAGTGCGTCCGCTTCCTGAACGACCTCGTCGCTCCGACCGCACTGCAGGCTATGTCCGTGCGTCGATCCGACGTTTCTTGCCGTAGCACACGCATGACACATTCCCACCAGCTGCACTTGCCCAGGGTGCGTCTCTCGTCCGCTCAAATGGTCTTTCCATACAGGTCCGCAACATCCTGGAATCGTCAACAATCGCCAACAGCCGCCTCCGGCGGCTGTTGGCTGTCGAACACTACTCGTTTTCAAACTCGCACTTCGCCAACGTATGTTACGCCTTTTTATTTCCGCGTAATTCTTTATCATAGCTGCTGCATTAATTTCCATACTGGTATGCTGTGCATTTCTTTTAATGTTCGACTGCATAGGACGTAAAGCCCTGAAAACCGACGTCCGCAAGAGTAGTTTGGATGAATAAATGAAGATAACGATGATGTATTACTTTTTCTAGGACTAAAAAATGTCTCCGGAGCGGGAGAAATATCAATATACTGAAAAAACAATTGCAACGACATAGACGCCTGTTAATGGACTGACCCACTCGCTGAGCATCTGCTTGGTTACGATGAGAAACTGCTTTTTTGACATTTACCTTTGTCCACCTCTGACGTTTCAAAGTCGGAGGGAAGTAGGGTTGGCATTGCCTTATCACGGCTGTACAATTCATCTATTGGAAAAGCGGTACAATCTACTAGATCAGGTCTCCCCATAGGGTAAGGCTTAATTATGACACCAATGGGTTGTGTTGGGAAAATCATCATAGCCTATGAGTCTACTAAGTCTCAGTTGCGAGATAACTCAAAATAGGTAACATAGTTGGACCGTCGGCATAGCTGACCGCACCATAGCTGCCCGTACACACTGTATGACTATACAATATAATACAGTATGCAACATATAATATGCAGTATAATGCAAGGCTATGCGAACATATTACAAACTGTGTTGCTAAATCTGAATAAAGAAATGACAAAGTACTTACACCATTCAACTTACTGTCCAGTCTTCTACAAGATTATGTGCATTTTCTATGATTTTCTTGGAGCTATGCTTACACTGTCAAATAAACCCTCACCGGACGGCGGCCAATGGGCGCGTCCGCGAATCACAGGACATCGTGGTATTGTTTTGTTCCTAATTTCGGTACAGTGCAGCAAATATGAATCCTTTGTTTCTTCATGATTTGCCAAATTTACCAACTGGCACAAGGCTCAGTAAGATAAGTCAAGACCACAACCAGAAGCCTATTTGTTCAGGTCACCTAATGGTGTGTAACTCCGTGTCACGGACGCCGTTTATTTCACCCTATTATTGCGAGCTAGGCCAAAGGCCGAGTGCAATGTGGGGTTGCACATTGCACACTTGTTTGCACACACGCACACACACGTACAAAAATACAAAAATGAATAAAACTGAGCAGCTTGGCACGACCTGGCCATGACGAGTTCTGAAAGGTAATAACTTCGTAACCACTGGCCACCAAGTCATGAAATTTTCGCCAGAAGATAGGTGCCTTCAGTTCTTTAAAGCTGTGCAGTTGCCTTCGTGGCGTGAAATCTATTTGCCAAATTGGCGTCGAGCGCTTCCTTTTTAGTTATCACTCGGACTCAGATTCGGACTCAGGCCCTCTCGTTGAGGACTCGGACTCGGGGTAAGCTTGATTGGACATGAATCTGGCTGGGACTAGGAATCAGGGTTTTAATGCATTACTCAGCTTAAGACTCGGAATCTCCAGATCCAGATCAGAGAGATGCTAAACTGCATTCAAACTCGGACTCAAGGTATCCGTGCTTGGATAAGGATTCGCGATCAAGAACCATTTATACCTCGAAGCCATCATAGCCTTTACATGACATTTGGTGTTGCAGGTATGGTGCAGAAGATTAACAGCTCTTGCTCATCGCAGGACGACTGCCAACAAGTGACACATGGAGTGTGTAACATCACACTCGGCACTTGCCAGTGCATCAAGACACACCCGATTCCCAACGAGATCACCTGTCTCAAAGGTAACGTTCGGAACATTACTGAATAAGCGTTCATAAGCTTTACGTTTTCTTTACGAGGGTCAGATATTGGTTCGCCATGTGATGCGAAACATAACTTTTGCATTCTTCTGGTGTGATTTCAACTGACCTCATCAGAAAAGCAGTTCGTTTTTTACTTCCTTTTTTTCAAATGGAATACATTTGCCTGAAATGGCTAATATCTTTATTCCTTCTGATGGGGCAACGGGTGTGTACAACTTTTGTGAGCTTCAAGATTACGTATACCTCAGGCCACGGGTTACGTGAACAGTCCATATTTGGCCAATTTGGGAAATGCCGTTCTTACGTAAATGTCAGAGATTGCAGGCATCCTAAAATCGAAATACATGGAATGACATTTCCAAGATACACATATCAATCTATCTGAGGAAGTGTTGATACAGGTGCAGCCAGGCCATGAAAAAAATGGGCAATTTTTGTTAATTTAATCTCTCGCCTGAGAAGAACGTAGTTGGTACCATTCCCCATCCCTCACCTCCATGAGGTCTTTTTTCTAAGGCTGCTGGTGAACATGTGAGGTAACTAGCCTTACATGCGCTCAGGGTGCATTTGATCCCGTTTTAGGGCAACTGTCATGGTAATTCCATTAACTGAAACTATTTTTTACTTTGCTCGATGATCAGAACAGTGTTCTGTGATAACAAAGCATAGTTATGGACACTAGCGGTGTGGTCGAAGATCATAATGATATCTGATCTCTCTTTGGTTTGGCATTACAGACGTTGACATGACAAAAACCCAGAGAAACAAAAACATTCAATGAATACAAAGACTAATTAGCTTTAAAACCAATTCCTTGCAGAAGCACGGCTTGCAGACCTTTCCGTTTTTGCAATACTACGATGATATTAGAAATATATATCATACCACATCTTACTTGCAAAAATACCACGTTCATATTTTTTGTCTATCCTCAGAAAACTGGAGGGACGTTCTCTTGACCCCTCCCCCTGTCCGGCGAAGGTTAATAAAAGTAGAAACCACTTGTGCAAGTAACGCATAAATTAGCGCAACTTAACGTTTTCGAGCAAACGAAACAGTGAAGACTTTTGTTACGGATCAAATGCTACCTTTTTTTGAAGATAAGTAAAGGCCACCTTGCATACCAAAACAAGGGTCAAAGAACCCATCGGACTATTTTGCCTTCCTAATTTACAGTCGTGAAATGGGATCATTTGTCAGTGAACTCTTCGCTATGCAAATATATGTATATTAGCCATTGCTGGACGAGAGGGTTCCTACCACCCCCCCCCCCCCTTACCGACGAGGTTTATACGAGACTGCTGACGAACAGCCCGCGTCTAATTCCCGAAATTTGCAATACCTTACATCACATTCTCTCCGCGTCTTTAAATGACAAATTCACCGGTGGGGCATTCCATCACAGATAGACCAGGGTCCAACACCCTCATCCCTCAGGTTTTGTTATAAGCTTGCCTGAGGATTATCTGATACTCCGAGTCGACCTGTGCAATTTTTAGTTCGATCCGATTTACGGTTTATTTGTTATATTATCTACACAACTAAATTAGCAATATGCATGTGTGTGTGTGTGCCTGGATTTCTAGCCAAACACACAGCACAGACGGCTGCACCGATAACAGTGAAATTTGCATACACGGCAAAGTCAGCTTTTGTGACGATCCCTCGGAATAAATTCATGCCGATCCAACGCCGGTGTCCGTCACGACACGCACGACAAGGGGTCATGTTTTCGGACTTTTATTGACCCTATTCCCGGCAGTGGGCTGAATCCGCTCACTCGGGTTTTTCGCTCGCCAGTTCCAGGGTTTTTGGTGCAGCTTCACGAAACTTGGTCACTTTTCGTACCTATTCTTTCCACGTACAGTAACAATATTTCGTAATTCTATTTTTGCTCAGGGTCAGAGACAGGCGACGTTTTTGGGAAACACCTCAGGCCATTTTTGGCCCTGTTGAGGGTAAAAGAAAAAACAACTGGCAAAAATTACTTTTTAAGATAGTGATATGGGTTTATAGGAAAATAGGTGGTCAAATATACAAATGCAATTTCGTTAATCTGAGGTAACTTCACAAGGTAAGGTAAAGGTCAAAAGTCAGAATTGGGTTTCATTTTGGCGCTATTTTTCCAAATCTCAAACCTGGAATATATATGACGAAAAGTATACCCTGTACCTGTTTACCAAGTTTCAGGTTGCTATCAGATCGGTTCACTGAGTTATGACCTAAAATGTCAGTGCGCGTACCCTATATCACAAACAGCCGTAAAATGGAATTTTAGAAATAAATTCAAATGATTGGCAACGTTTTCAAACAATATGACATGCACTAAAGATCATTCCAAATGACTCAAAAGTCATTGGAGGTCATTTAAGGTCAATGGTCGTAAGTTGGCCTGATGAACATGTGACCATGACAAATCACCTTTTTCATAACTATGGCACCGCCTTTGCTAACATTATACAAACAGTGTAATACGATTTGTACTTTTTCAGTATAACATGACTAGTAGGAACTAAAAAAGTAGTTTCAACTTTTTTTAATTCAGTTTTTAAAAAGCATCCTATTCTCAAAACCCTGTGAACGCCTATGAATTTTCGGAAAATTTCAGATGTATCGACCAATGGTAAAAGTTCCATCCATAATCTCTCGATTCATGCCGATTCCATCAAAATCGGTCCATAAACTTCGGAATTATAACAAGTCCAAAAAATCCCCAATTTTGACCTTTTTGCCACCCTATATCCACCTTTTTCGAAACTCCGAGAACTCTTTTTTATAAAAATGCAATTTATGTCACGGCAGATCGATTGCCGTTTGTTGCGAGAAATCGGATGTATAGTTCTCGAGATCTCAGGGGGGCGAATCCACCTCCCTTTGCCGAGAATCGGCCAAACCGTCTAGCCCTCCGGGAATACGGCTAATGAGAAACCTATCGCATATTGCCTCTTGAAAGACGTGAAGCAATGGCGATGAATTAAGGATCCTCCATTTCATGAGATAGATCATTTACGCCAATAACCAGGGTAAAATCATTTAATGACAAAAACTTCAGTGACAGAACTTGCAACGAAAAAGAGTCCGAGTGACGCATAAGCGCCACAGATAATGCAAATTAGAGTTGCAATTTGTCTTCCCGCCCAACCCACATATTTAACTGGGTTTGATCAGCGGGCTCCTTCATGGTCTTTATGTTCGTCAAATAGAAGCGGTTTTTACAGGAAAAAAAGAATATTGTTTGCCCAGGGCACCTAAATTACGAGTGTGTTGCAGGGACCAGGTCCAAATGGTAAAAGGCCTGGTTTTGGTGAAATGGACCAAGGTGGACCAGGGAGGGACTTGTTGCGGCTTGGATTTTTTAGAGTTCTGAGCCTCCCATGTACGAATTCCTTTTGAGATGCATTTCAGATCGTTGGAAAGGACTTTTTTAGCTGAACGTAACTAGATGTGTTCATCCAGGATCCGCCACCGTGTACAGGGTGCCCATGACAGTAAATGCATGACATTACATCCGCACCGGCTGCCTTCGGCAGTCTCCAGCGTCACCTCACGCACATCGTTTTTCAAACACTTGAAGCATCTGACATTGTGATTGCCAGTTGGCGTTTGAATGCGTGCGTTTTATGTCACCTGACAACCAACTTTGTATCATCGCTTTTGTAATCATGACGAATGGGCAGAATAGCCACGGCGTGGGCGCCTCAAATACATGCATGCATATATTCATGACACCTCCTAATATCTTCAAATGAATTTCATTGCAGTCGTATGGACGACTTCGACTGAAAGGCAAAGTTGCCGCCGAATCTCATGCGCATTAATGGTCTAACGATTAATCCTACTTACATGCGGTGTATTTCGCGACAAATCCATTGGGGGGCCGATTCGGCCCTACCCCGCCCCCTTCCCTGATACCTGCTGATCTACTGCACCGCTCTCGACGTGACGGGACTGGAACAAAAGCTTGTGGTGTGAGCTAACATTCTGTATAGGCGAAGCTATTAAGAAATGCTAGTGGCGCCTTCGGAGGAGCAAAAAAGGGAAAACGGCCGATTTCGTCTTCTGGTATCCAGCACTCCAAGCATCTTGACCCTGATGTCAAGTTTATTACCTTGAGCTGGTATATATATATATATATATATATATATATATATATATATATATATAACTATGAAGCTGGCATAACACTTTATGAAATAAATCGACTGAAATGAGACTTGGCATAATGACATAACATGGCAGATAGAACAATTCTGCAATATCGAATTTTTCCGGAAATTTCTAGGTCAATGGCTTCATGTCAGCTGAACACCTGACCTCTTTTACATTTCTTATTGAGATTGTGGGACTGATTCTATGGTTTTGAAGCTTGTAGATACGTCATGATGCTTCTCACATCATGCGCACACGTAACTGTACCCCTCGATACGTGACCTGGGGTCAGGCCACGTTTTATATCCAGTTTTCGCAGCCGCATCCGAGCACAGGTCTTTGTTTTACAGTCTTGGAATGTTTACTGGTAGCCATATGTGCTTCGAAAGCACAACATATGGTAAGAACTTATTTTCCAATGACGACCCAATGACATTTGACCCAGGCTGACCTGATTTGGTCTTTGAAATGTTCTGCGTGTTTTCAATGCAAACGCACCTTGTATGGCCACAAAGGATAAGAACTTTGCCCATGCATTCCACCTATACAGTTTGTACTGCCCCAATACTTTTATTTTTGATCGCCAAAATGGAAACCTTTGACTACAAACTACAATAACTTTCCGTCATATGTTAGGTTTTTACATTGTTGCTGAATGCGCCACCCGGTGTCTGTGTGATTTTCGTGAAGAAAATGCCTCAGGGCCTGGGTTTTGTGATGTAGAACGGGAATTGCATGAACCGATGTAGGATTTTGTGCTTTGCCGTGTCTGATCATTGGAAATGCAGCAGACGATATGACAGTTATCAGAAACTCCCGACTTATATGCGTCAAGAGTTTGACCTAGATTGACCTTGTTTGACCTTGACATTATAGCCGCAAGCTTTGCGTGTATCCTAGACACATTTTAGGCATTATCTAGCCGAAACGCATTTTTTGCGCAATAAGGGAATGAGGAAAACGCGACCACTGCCCTTAAAACAGACGAAATTTTTCTTTCATTTTCAGTCAATGTGAAATAGACACATTTGACCTCCAATGCTCTTTTACTGCTCCAAAAAGATAAATCATGCCCTGTTGTTACGTCTAACCTGTTTGGAGACATTTGAACGACTTGATTACACCACAGTTTTCCGCCCCAAAATGCCAGCAAGTAAAATGACCTATGATGACTTCCGGCGACCTCAACATGAACCCGATCGGACTATATTTGGGTGTTTCCTTCTAGTTTCTACAAAGGCTTTCCAACGTTGTTTTTTCTTTTCTGTAGGACTTAAAATTCCCGAGAATTTGGGGGTCTCCACGACCCCCTTCGCCCGGACCAGTAAAGGCAGACCAGGACGCCGTCCCAACGTGGGTTAAAGATAACCGTCCATCGTGATTTCTCAAAAATGCCCAAGGCTAAAACTTGGAAACCGTATGTCGGATCGAGCTTAAAATTGCATTGATTGCGCCTGAGTACCAGACAACCCCATGGAGAGAGTTGTATCAAAACCTGAGAGACGAGACTAATTATTTATTTCAGCGGTCGATCTGTCGTGGAATGCCTGAGTCATGCCAGGCCACCGAGTTATGACGTCATTCCTGAGATCTTGCAAACTGTGTTTCTATATTTGAGCTGCGTTTTGGTTTCTTTTTCAGAAGTTTGACGAGTTATGGAGTTGTTTTTTAATGCAGGACTGTTGCGTATGTTTGATAATATCACAACATATCGGGCCTTGAAACATCAGTGATCTTTCCAAGGCCAGGTAAAGTTACTGACCACATGCGCCCTCAGAACGACTTTGAACTGGTCTCGGGGTAATGTGTGAGACTGGTTTCAGTATTGGAGATTTTTTTCCATTCGCTGTATCTATATGTATGTATTAGATATTTTACCCATTTCGGTAACCAGACCTCTAGTTTGTGGCATCAAAGCATAGATTTTGGCACCAGCATAAGACATGATTATGATATTTGATCTCACGTTAACCTGACCTTGACGCAAAGAAACAAAAGCAATCGCTGACTATAAGGAGCAATCGGCTATAAAATCAAGTCGCTAAAAAAGCATAATTTGAAAGCTTTTGCTGCAAAACTTTAAGGATGTTGGCAGAGGCGCCAAACAGCGTGATATTCTTTTTCGCTGTGTTCTGCGGGGCCGTAAGGTGACCTGAAGGGGTCAGATCAGGCATCATTAAAATCAGACAAGAACGAGCTACTCGTTCGTTCTTGTGTCATTTCTCTGTGTCATTTAGGGGCCAAGTGGGCAGAGGTGGAGGGGAGAGGACGACCATCGACCCCACGTGAGGCGTGTAGATGGAAATCCTTACATTCGGCCACGGCTAACCGTCAGTATGCATTCGTGTAACGGCCGAATGACCCAGCGACGACTTGGGAAAATTTAGAATTATTCGTTTACATGTCAAGACTTATGTAGTGTACGCCTCTTTCAGCGTCGGCTGTCAACGAGAGCTGCTCCATCACAGCCCAGTGTCGGCCCGATTTGACGCACGCCGAATGCGTGCGCGGCATCTGCGTGTGCGGCGCCGAATACTACATCCACACCTACACCGACGGCACCTCCTCGTGTCTGCTGCGCAGTGAGTAGTCAGCCACCCTTTCGTACCTTCCAGCACTCGCTCAGCTTGTGTGTGAACCTCCTCTTCCCTCCAGGAAGGTGCTGCTTATGTTGCTCGGGCACTGGGATCGATCGTGGCCGGCTGGGCAGTCACGTTGCGGCTGTGCCGAGGAACCGCCCCCGCACGTACACCTCGTAATTTCGGTGTTGATTTATCTTTAATTGGTCTGTAACATAACCAATGAGTACGTTGTTCGATTAAAAACATGTTATTTTCGTTCTCGACAGTAAGGCGGTTTGATCTCGAACTGTTTCCAAAACTGACCTGATAGAGCATGAAACAAAAGTCAGTGTGTAGCATGGTCTTTTGGCTACAAGATGACACCCCATTCGACCATTTTAATTCACACGGTGGTCTTGCGGTCGAGCTCAAAGGACATACTGGCAGTGGATTTGGTTTCCATTGGATCCAACGTACAGAACGTTTTGAGTGGCCCACAAAGATTTCTGAACATAATATGGACTAAAACTACCGTTGCTATGCATATCTTTCGATTGCTTCATGACTCCTACGACGGCATTAAAAGGTAAAACAGATCAGCGATCTCAGTCCATGATTCCGACCGACGATGACTTTGCCCCAAGCCTAGACCCAAACGCGGAGGTCACTGGCCCATGAGTGACATCTGTGTCGACACCCAGACTGAGTAGGACTGAGCACCATGAAACACTTAAAGCGCTTGTTAAACGATAACGACTGCCGCTGAATCACGATTTCTTCTTGACATGCCCTCGAAAAACAGGTCGTAAGCTGATGACCTACCAGGCCATCGATTGCTTGATCCAGATTATCAGTGCGTAAAAAAATGAAATTCAGATATGTAAAATGTCAGCGATCGGAGCAGTCGATGCGGAGCAGTTTTCGAACAACTCAGGCTGTTTGCTTTAACTCTGCTGTACTGGCATTTGTCGCTTATTTACTGAGAACCGTAATGTTCAGGTCAGTACCATGCTACGTGCAAAGTCATATCTCTGTGTGTAAAGAAAGACTGCGTATGATGTTTTGCGCCAGTTCAGGAAATGTAGAGCCCAGCCCAGCTAGTCGTTTACGTGCCATGGCTTGGGTAAATGAAAACATTTTATTGTGGCTGCATGTTTTCATATTCGTGCACGCGCGTATTTGCGATCGAAGGCCCCGATGCGTACCTCTGCGCGTACGCTCATTTGTACGTGCGTACGTTTGTCATGCGTCCATTTGCGCTTACCTACATCTGCACGTCTGTCATTTGCAATACGTACATTTGCGGAACATATATTCGCGCTTATGCACCTTTGCGCTGACGCACGCACATTGTGTTCGCAAATTTGCTTATGTGTATTATCCATACATTTGCATTTAAGTACATTTGCTTTACGTACAACTGCCGGATTACCGTAAAATTAGGGAGTGATAAATCATCTTTACGGCCTTTGTTATTTATTTACTGATCTTCGACCCTCATCTTTAAGTAATTTGTTTTCTTACCGCTTCACATGCACTGGGCTACGGAAAATAGCTTTGAAACATATGCAGCACTTTTGGACGATATTCACTCGCGCACCTCCGTGGGTGAGGCCGGGATCACCCAGCGCCCATATGCTTTTTTAGTGTGATTCGGACGCGAAACAAAATCAAGGAGCGAAATTCTCTGTGGCCCTTTTTCGTCATTTTTACATCGTCTTTGAAAGTTTCACGGAAAAGATCATGTCATGTCACTTAAACGATGCCATACAAATCTCGTGTTTGTTTATTGCCAGTAGCTATATCATCGAAGATGAGCGGGTCAATGGCCTGGCCTCAGGTCAGCTTCATTAATGTGCTTTTTTAACCTGAGCCAATACTGCTGGTCGGCAGCATTGTCTTAGAAACATATTTGGATATGGGTCATATTCGTAATGTGAAGGATATAAAACATTTTATTGGAAGAATAGTGGCCGAGAAACAGATAACGAAAAGTGCAATGCCAGACAGTGATTGAATGATGTTACCACGTGCTACTGACAACCAAGCATGACCATGGATTCCACTCTCCGCTAGAATCACCCTGACAGGACGAGACTTGATCTGACCCAGCATGATCAGCCAAGTTGGTTACTTAACGCCTTCTCACCAAAGCAGATACACTTAACCGTTATCACAGATTGAAGGGGGCTGATTTGACGCTTGCTCCCATCCGAAACAGTAAAGGAAGCATTGCGGTACGTACTGCTGTGGCTGTTTTAGCGAAAATCAACTATTCAAAGGAAGGGTTGCAAAATGGATCGCAAATCATCCTTTCCTTTTCTTAGAATCCTTTCGGTTTCTTGAGACTGCGGATGGTATTTTATTTTTTTTTTGTGGCCGAGGAACGTGGATTCGATTGCAGTTCTTTTGGAGAATATTTAAATGATCCCTGGCTATTTGCGGGATACCGGCCACGATCTTCATCTTGGTCCGTTGCTTAATTCACGAATGTTCACGTAGCTGCCGTATGTCAGAGCCGTCGAATAGAAACAAAGTACCATGCATTTTACTTTGGAGAGCACAGATTCCAATCTAGCCCAGGAGTGTCGGGCTGTTTAAGGGAGCTTTGGCCTTTACCATAATTATTGATGTTTGTACATTTGTTACATCTCTCCCGGAAATCCCATGTCACCTCCATTAATATGAAAACAGATCCCCGCATTCTTGCGGCACAGAGCCAGTAGTCCCAGAAATTGTGGTTTCAACATAGGGCTTTTATAAGAGAACCATTTGGTCCTTCCCAGGCTACGCATGAGTTGGACTTCAACCAGGAACGAACGTGCTGTCTTCACGTCCGGTTATCAAAACCTTTGGTACACATAGGAAGAAGGGCAGGGGCATGGTCCTACCTTTCTTCATATATTCTTATGCAACTTTTGGGTGTTTATGAACGCACTTTTCAATGTTTCTATACCAATAATAAATATATATGCATAAATATATATATAATAGACAATGAAATATATATCATATACTATACCATTAAAATAAATAAAACGCCGAGATCAAATGACACATCAAATGACCCCTTCCCCCTTGGCACGCGACTTGGTAGCTATTGGAAGCCGAGTGCCATCCGCAATATGAAGGAAATGACTAAACGACCGGTAATAACTACAAGCCATGCTCCGAATCTGTTGAACCGATTGCTTTGGAACCTTCACCAAGCGACGTGAGTAGCCTTTTTCCCTCGTCTCTCCAGAGCCTGTTGACCTTAGGTCATGTCAGATGCCAACGAAACGCCATGAAAAAACTCTGGTGCTGCCATGTCCGAATTTCAGGCAATCCTATGATCCAAGTCAAGGGTCCGTCATTGACTGCTGGAAGCAAGGAACATCTTGTTTTCGGCTGCAGGCAGTGCCATTTTTCCCGCCTGTTGGACGGATCGTCACCAAACGTTCACCAGTCGGCACACCATGTACGATTCGATCGCCAGCAGGCCTTCACCGATCGACGAGCCACATACAATGTACTATTTCTTCCATAGCTTCTTGACCTGAGGTTAAGTCCTTGACCTCGAATAGCTTTCTTCCATAACTTTACAACCCCATGTCAAGCTCTTGATGTCTAAGAGCGTTCTGTCAGTTGGGACCCGGCGGGCGAACAACTTGCAGTTGTTTGACAATAGGACGTTACTTTTGGAAGCTGGGGTGATGAAACATGCCTTGTAGGCCCCCATAAAGGTAGTTAACAGACATCTAAGCCAATTTCAGTACCTTTTTCGAAACGATATCTCGCTCGGGGGGCGTCAGCACCCCCTGAGATTTCACAAGCTAGCAAGCTTTGCTGCAAGAAAACTAACGTAAACTCTTGCCACCTGTTCTACAATTTCAGAGGCATCGACTTCCGACATAGAATGTCAGTGGTGGTGCCAGGAGGTACAAAAGGGGGTTTCGTCCCTCGCATAATATTCGACATCTGACCATCTTCACCAGCACTTGGTAGAATCCCGAACCATTTTCAAATCTGACGTGATCGAGCAATGATACAAATAAGAGCGTGCAACTTGTGTTTTTGCCATTCGATGATATCCGATTTAGTCCTTCGTAACATCGCAATGGCTTTACAGGTGGCTTCAGTGTAAAACATAACCTACAGGGCATTTTAAAACGGATCCAAAACCACTTCGGGCAATTGATAATGACGGATAGTGCTGTTACTGTGCAAGTCGACCCTTCAGATTACTTCATAACCCCCTCTCCTCACCGTTAGAGGAAATTGGGATTACTTGATGCAATGTTTCGGGAACGCGGAACGTCTTCCTTACTCAAAAGCGCCTGGAAAAGAACTTCACACCCAAACAGTGCCTGATATGGGCCAGCTTTTCGTCAGACAACCTTGACATAAAGCAAAATGCACCAGAGGCAATATAATTGGATTTTGCAATGACTGCAAACCTTATTTTGAAGAAAACGCCGCTGTATAAACAAATCCCTCCCCTCCTGTATGATGAAACGCCGGTGTTCCCTAAAAAAGACACGCCGCAAATCGCTCAAATATTGTCTTTTTACTTGGCCTGTGGTCTGAGATATAATCTCGAATTCCAAAAGTGAGACCTTCCCGGGGTCGTGTTACCCAGGGCAACCGATTGCCTTTGAATCAGCCAAATCGTTTGATTGACCACGAAGTCAAAGAGGGTGTCTGACGCCGCACCTCACCAAATGAAGGGCGGCGAAATGCTCCAACAACGTCCGGATTACATGCTACGTAAAATGAAGCAAGAAGTGAAAAGTGTGTTCGTGAAATGTTTTTTTTTTCTCAAGAACTACGTGTCGGACGTGCCGTTGCAAAATGCAAAATGCAAAATGTCTTCAGTTCACCATGATGCGTGTTCTGAAATGCTTGTTGTCTAGGTTTGCTGGAAAAGAGAACAAAACAATGCATCGTTTTCCGTAGTAGCAAATTCTTGCATTCATTAACTGTCATCGTCATCATTTGTTATCGCCATCGTTCATCGGTTGGTACTGGCGCACTCAGCACAATGGCTAGCCCATATCATGGTTTCAGCGAAACTGAAGAGGCGGTGAATACGGGCTGCGCGTTGGCCGTGCGTGGGTCTTTAGAGCCATTTGATGAAATGTTTGCATGATCTTGCACTATAATCCACAGTCATGATCCCCATACCCTTTCAGTCTCGGACGGTTATTTTTGCCGCGGTGACTTTGATCTTTCTGATGCTAGATGAGCATTGACATCGTTTTATTTTTTTGTGCTGATATGAGCGTGATAATTCCAGGTGGAGAGTCTAAGAAGACTCCAGTTGATCCCGTGATGATCGGAATCTTGGCCTCACTCGTGCTCATGTTTGTCATCATCTGCGTCGTCCTTCGCCTTTTCAGCAAGTAAGTGTGGCTCCTCTTGAGCTCGTGGAAAGAAACATTTGCTTGGTACCATACTGCTCTTTTTAAGCAGTTTTTGGGCTTACATCAGTTGATACAGTGATGTCAAAGCAAGGTACATAAAAATTACAACAAAGTACCGTAAGCAACTCAGAACAAAGTAATGTAGCTAAGTGCACAGTATAAGCTGTTTCAATATCAGGCGATTACGTCATTTACTGTCAGAAACCCTCGCTCTACGGAGCCTTCTTCCCTACTACGGAGCATTCTTTCCTAACACCGCCAACAAGGGAGCCGATTCACCTCCTCTCAGCCGTTTGAAAACTTAGACATCGCGCTCGGATAAACGCAACGGATAGCTCGTTTTTTGTTCTACATGAGAAAACCACATCCTTTTGCACAGTCCCTACCGCTGAACCTGTACTCTGGACGAGCAAGGTCAAGACAGCTGACATTGTAATCTTTACTACTGGGATAAACGAACTGCATTTGATTGCCGTATGTTCATAAACTGCATTTGATCACACAGTTCATCATCTGCCGTTTGCATTGCCTCCACCATGTCTGAAACGCTCAGAATCCCTTAAAGGGTCAAACATGGCCAATGGCCTCACGTGACCTTGAAAGGCCATCAAGGGTCATGAGAACCTCTAGGACATCTTTAACGAAATTAGTTACAAGCCTTGACATCCTGCCGAGCAAGCAGTGCATTAATCGTTCTTCAGTGTAACCCGCGAAAGCCCTGAGTTTCGGTAACGGCAATTTATTCAACCTGTTGGTACAGAATGAGAACCAGAGTAAGCCAAGATTGGTCTTCCTCTCCGCGTCAAGTGTGTGTGTGCCTCTCGATCTCGACCTAGACGGAACAGCATCACTGCCTCTTCGTATAACACCGGAGTCGCGTCAAGAGCGTTCCGCCGTCGTCATCATGTGGTCAGGCACATGCCGATGACATTGCACAGGTCTGGACGGAGCTACCAGCTCTTATCTACCCATCTCTTTCTCCGCCAAGTATGAACATCAGTGACTCTCGAGACCTAATTGGATACTGGACGGGATGACCCAAAGCACCACTCTGATGACGTTCCTGATGACTTCATGTCAGGTGCGCTATCCGAAGGTACAGCGCCGTAAGCGTGGTCCATCATTGACTTTACATTTGCATTACGGAATCCTTAGTCGCAGCTGGTTTCTGCAAAGAAAGCAGTCACAGAACGTCCCTTTGAAAATGTGGATAGGACTCTGTAGCCTGACATGACCCAGTACTGAAATAGGTTTTAAAATGCAAGGGATGAGGTTAAAATACACTATCAGGTAGATGAAATCAAGTAGCCAAGGTTGCATACAGCTCCTTCATGTCGTTCTAGATCTACAGAGAGAAATGGCGTTCGGGGGCCTAATCGTAATCTCGAAGGTGATGGTTAATGCATTTTCGAACTCATGTAAGATGTTACGCGCACTTCGCAAATAGCCATTTATTTTTATTCACAACGAAACATAATTTCGAAATAATGTGATGAGATCCTGAACAATGTTTTCATTTAAATAAGAAGGTCAAGTAAAAATAAGGTAGTCGAAGTATTACGCGCGCGACAGTTTCGACTCTTCACCATTTTCAGGAATCAGGATAGCCCAGGTAACTTTTCAATGGGAATGCTGAGAACGGCTCCTAAAAATGGAGTAGACATGGAACTGACGAGTATCATGCATAAATCACTGACTCCCATACATTATACATTGGTCAGCAGCTCATATATATATATATATATATATATATATATATATATATATATATATATATATATATATATATCACCTTGATGTAAGTTGAAAGGAAGTTTTCTTCAACCCGTCCCCGACTGGAGGGGCAGTTGACTGTCCCCCCTGAGGTTTTTCTAGGATTGCGGAAGAACGAACAAACACAGAATCACGAAACTTTGTGTACCTTTTGCTTCATTATTTTTACACCTTGTGTCAAAGTTTTGACCTGAGGTCTGTTCAGGTGTTTGACCTAGGTCAGGTCAAACAGACCTATGTCAAAAAAGTTTAGCGCTCTGCAACTTTTTCGGAAAACAAGATATCACAATAGTAGTTTCAGGAATTATTAATCTTGATAGATGCAACAAATCTGCTATCTCGAATTTTTCGGAATTTTCCGGATCATTGACCTAAGGTCAAGCCCATTTTTAAGACATGCCGTCGTTTTTTCGGGAAATTGACGGAATATTTCATAACATTTTTAGTGTAGAGTCAAGCAGACATCTAGTTACCGTCATTGGGCAAAGTATCAATGACCTCCAGCCATTGACCTGAGGCCAAGTCACGAATAACTGTTGTGAGCCAAAATGTACCACCGTCAAAACCTGCGATGAATTGCTCAGAATGGGTAGAAGTTGCCAGAACTGGCTTGAACAGACGTAAGTAATACCAGGAACCTCAAAAAGTTTGAAAAATTCCATATTTTGGAAATAAACAGGCTCTCGCGAATAAAGCTCCGCCAATTTTGTAGATTGGTAACAAATGATTTTTTTCCAAAATTTAAGCATGAAGAACCATCACAAAAAACCACTAAAATCAATGAAATTTACATGGATAGGCTTTTCTCGCGAAAATAAAGGAACACTAAAATTAGTTCCCGTCAATTTCTTACTGCACACGGCTGCGCCGCACGCCGACAGCCGGCGCGAAAATTGGTGTGTCTTTAATTCAACGTTTCGGCGCATATATTGAATAAATCCGAGAAATTAGATGTGTATCGGCATTTGCGGACCTTTACTTGTGCCCTGGTGCCTTTAACTATGCGTTATTAGTCACCACCCTTGAGATTCAGGCCGTTTCTCAGTCTCATGCAGTCGGCCATGAGAAAACATATACGAGTATAGGACGTAAACTGCTTACATATTGCCTGAGACAAAAATGAGACCAGTTTCAAGCTCTACTTGTCACGAGCTTTCCAACGGTGTGCTTATTTTTATCGTGCCACCAACCGTTGGTGAGTTAGAGGGGGGGGCGGCCGACTGCCCCCCCCCTAGTCGCGCATGATCGTAACTGACCGACGGTCGTGCGCGATGGTTAACACAGGATTTGTTGAAAAGAACGTCACATTCTGTTTTTATGACCTTTCTGGCGTAGCTTTCAATGAGTCAGACATTTTCCTTTAAATCATACCTTAGTTTTGAAATAAGATGTACAAAATTACTCTTGTCTTTCCATTTCAAAAAGTAATTTTCCATCTTCGGAATAATCTGTTTCATAGTGTGTGAAAGAAGCACTGGACTGCACTATGAAGTAGATTATTCTGAAGAAGAAAAATGAGATTTCCGAAACGCTACTATATGAGTGATTTTGTGCCTGTAATTTCAAAACTAAGCAATGATTTAAAGAGAAATATGCGACTTATTGAAAGATGCATATATATATATATATATATTATACATATATACGCATATATATATATACATTCGTGAGCTACAGAGTCCGTTTTCTCTAGTCGCAACGAGTGCTCAGCCGTATTCGTATTAAGCCAAAAGTCCGGGAGCACTTTGGGACCCTTTTGATTACATCTAGTAACGAGCTCACTGTCTAGTAAGTGCCTGCCTCTAATTTTGGCCAGTAGCGCATGAGTCGCATTCAAAGAGCACAAAGTCACGATTACTGAGCCGTTTTATTTCTTAACCACTACACATGGGCAGATTCGTTTTACTGGGGAAAAATCCGTCCCTAATTTTGCCCTAATCCTGTCTGAAAACAGAGAGCTACATGCTGATTAAATTCTAGAAAGATGCGTTTAGGCCTGGCATTACTGGGTGGTCATGCAAAGGATGTGCTTATTGTGGTTTTATGGAGATTAACGTACACATGCTTTGCCACTAAATCGGCACGGTTCACAGAAATGAGATCAGTCGTTATCTTTCGCCATCAAATGCACCTCTAGAGTACGCAGCGTTGCCGAGTTGGTGAAGTCTTGTCGAACGCGTGAGCCGACACCAAGGCTCGTTGCATGAGAGCCGGGCAATACCGTTCAGCCGGTGGACAGCGTGGCGCCGCCGGACTGACAGGTGGTCCCGCGGATGGGTCGGCAGCTGTCCTGATCTCCGGCCACCGGCCGCTATTGGCCGCCTCCTGTTACAGTGTCGAACCGCAGTGGTTCGAGTCGGGGACGTGGCAGCTGCCCGATCTGGACCGTTCAGCGGAACGCGCTCCCCGCCCCCTGGCCGGTCCGGTCCTGTGTATGAGCGTCCACACTCCCCCATCCTCTGAACAGTCCGGTCAGGATGAGAAAAATCAATGCGTTTTGTCTGCTGGAATATTAGTGTTTAATCGTTATAGGATGGACATTGAAATCCCGCTGCTAAAAATACCCCGAAGACCAGTGAAGAACTCGAAATATTAAACCTTTCTAGTACAGAAGATTAACATTGGGGTTTTCCCGCTGAGGCATTTCGCAAGTTTCCCCAGCACTGCTGCTTCGATCGTTCCTAAATTCTGCGTAGCTGAGTTTTGATTTTCACCTACTCTCTGCAAACTTCAGGTCAATAACTTCATGAGTCACTGACTTTTGACCTCTCTCTCCGAGGCTTGCAACGGAGAACGCGTGTTACGACGACGGTCCTCGCCGGAAAACGTTTTAATATAATATATTGCATAAATGTACGATTTTTAATACAATATAAATTACTCCACGTTCTAGTTGTTTTACTGTACTCAGTCTCGCTAAATCTTTTTTTGTAATTGATTTCGTTTATCGAACAATCTTCACGAAGCATTGCTATTCAATGACATAAGTGCGCCACCGTTGTGACATCTAGGCAGTTGTTAAGAACGATAGCGATTTCATTGCATTCAAACAGAATTAAATGGGAAACTAGTAAAGAAGCATGGCAATCGTATCCGCTGTTGAATGCCAACTGAAATAAAACCATCCGCGGTAAATGTGAAGAAAAGCTCATATCCAACTGCAGAATGCGCTTCACAATTATCTCCCACCTATTACGACACTCCTCCTGTCAATGTCATATACTAAACACAACTTTTGCTACGTCGCATTACAACACACATTCAGGCTATTCAGACCTATGGAAGGAAACACCTCTCATCTCTTCTCATCTCTTCTGTGTGAAGCAATGGCGCCTGCAAAGGCATGACCCCCTCCCCTCCCCCTACTGCCCCGTTCACTATTCTCTCTACTCCCTCCCATCAGCGAACTTTGAGGGGCGGCAGCCGCGCTCGATAGCTGTTGGGTGCATGTAGTGTGTAAGTAATCCACCGTGTTAAGGGGAATCATGGCGGACGCTCAATGTTTTTTAGAAGCTCGATCAGTCGTGCACATTTATCACCATATCTTGCCATCGTATTTGTAATCGAAGCTATGTGCTTTTCAACTGTTATAGCGCCGGTCGCGGTGTCATATTTTCAAAGCCCAGCAACATTGGAGGCCGTCCCAGACTTTTTTGGAGAGACACACATAATGTTTCCCCTAGAAGGATACGCATACCAAGGATACTGAGCAGTCCTACTGACGAGTGACCATTGTTTCGGTGACTTCCGCAATCTACTCCGTACTCAGGTCAAGTTCATTTTAAGTCAAAGTCATAAACACCTTCTTGGCCTTTTATCGACCTGAGAGGGATCGTGTTGTAATCTGAAACGCTGATTTCCATGCAAGCAGTAGTTCCGAGTCTTTATTCATCGTCAGAAATCCTTTTTGGCCCCTTACAAGCATCCTGTGGGTCGCGTCCCATAGCATCCGATAAAAATCGGAATTCACTAACATGACCTCTTTTGAGGTCGCCTGTATGTACACTGCACATTGTGTGTAATTTGCGGAATTAGCGACTCCGCCAGGCGCTGTCTGCGGGTCGCCTCGTCATGGAGATTTCACCCCATTTGTGTTACGTTCTTTGATGCTCGTTCCGTGATAGGATTATGGACTTTGTGGTTATACCACGCTGTTAAGCAGAGTTGCAAAAGCTCTCTAATACGTATTTGCCCAACATCAACCGAAAGACGTCACTTTTGGAACAGCATTACCCCTGCAGGTGCTGTTTTACGTTGTCCGCGGCCCAAAAATGACTCTTTCGAGCCGTCCTCGGTGCGAAATTCCCCATCTGTGAGACAAACCAGACAAACTCCTTTATTAGAGTTGTAGCATCAAGGCAACAACAGACAGTGTGCGACATCCGTCAACCAGATTTTGAAATGTTGCGCTGAAATGCAGCCCAGCACTTTCATGAGAAAGCTTCACATGTCATAAAAAATCGGTAAAACCAGGAAATTAGCTGGTTTCTGTGTTACCAAGCCGTTGTCATATGTATCTTTTTCTACACCGTTACTACTGCTCATTCTGGTCTCGGAAGCAGCTTTGGGAGTGTCTACTTAAAGGCGTACTGTATTCATAATCCTGTACAGAAATCCTCAGCACTTCTATGACGCTACCCGTGATAAAACACTAACGACGGAACGGAACTTGCCGTAGTGTGCTAGTTGCGTTCCTGGCGGGCTTTATGCTAAACTGCGAAGAAACCGTAAAGTTTCCTGTTCAAAATATGTTTATCTACTTAAACGTCGGGATTATCGCGAAAACAGCCCAGCTTTGCAATAAACCCAGGTAGCTTACAAATACAAATGTACCTTTGAAGACTCCAGTCTCCATGCCTGCACGTTTTATGAACAATACGACAACTAAAAATTATAAGTAATATTAATATATAAAGATGAAACGCAACATCGGTCACATTACCACCACACTATCTTGGCGGCTCACCTGTAGTCTGACGGCTGGAGCATCTCTTACCCAGACCTGAAAAAATGGTGACGTTTTGTTCACGATTACCATTGGACTTCACACGATCTTACGTGAAACACTACTGTCTTGACCCGAGACTCCAACAGCAACCGATCGCAGCTAACAGACGCCATCCTCATCCGTTCAACAACGAGTAGAGCGGAGCCGCCAACAGCAAACGACAGGATTACCCAAAACAAAGACATTTCAATGCTGAACTCATTCCCACATGCCACAAAATGCCCTCGATTATATACTTGATATGGAGAGCTGAAGCATTCGATTATGCTACAAAATCACAAAGTAACTGATGGACTATAACTTTAGGAATTCGGAGACGAATTGTCCATGCGTACGTGCTACAAGGTTATATATCTAAATCATTCTGCGCACATTTGGAATGCGTCATTTTCAATGAATCGACGCCGCAGCGCTTGCCAAGATGACGGTGCATTTGAGATATTGCCGCCACCCTTTTTGGAAGACGTCTTGGTTCATGATCCGACCAACGCTAGGCGTTCCTGCGTCAGGGAAAGTTTTCAGATCAGGCTGGAATGATCTGGCCGACGCTAGACGTCCCTTCGGCAGACTGGTCTGAAAATGTGGCCTGATTTATTTTGAGTACGACGCCGCGATGCAAAAAAAGGCGAAGGACATAAGCATTACGATGCTGGCAAGATAACTTGTTGAAACGCATAAATCCTGTTGTTAGCTGGTGATTTTGCCAGTAGCGGTGGGACTGGTGTGTGTATGTCAGGGGTATGAGTATACAGCAAAGGCGGCGGAATGGAGGGGGTGCACGGGAGCACCGTTCCCCCTTAACTGACGAACTTTTAACACTAAGCCTATGGCACTGCACTGAAAGAAATGGCTCGAAAAGTAGTCGGTGCCCCTCCCCCTTGACGAAACACGTTCTGCCCCTAGTGGTATACAGTACCATGAGATGCGTGAATGTTATGTCATTAGTGGTGGTTCTCAATGAGGTAATAAGCAAGCCCTTAGATGAGAACAAACATAAATAAGGTGATGGAATCGAGTTAACGCAAAGTTTTAACCCGGCATCGTCTGGGGGGTTGTCAAGCAGGGCACACGCCTCGATTTTTCTTGAATAACTTTTGAACCGTTGGAGTTGGCTCAATCAAATTTTCACCACTTGTTCAAAAATCAGTTGTACCTATTTTGATATCAAAACCATTTTCATGCTAGGTCAGGTCATAGAGATATCACGTGATAAATGAACCCTTGCATGTATTTTTTCGCCTCTTCGGGCGGTGGCGCCAACATGCTTCGCTTTTTTACAACGTTGACGAATATGATGTATGAGTTATTTGGATTTACATGGCATACGGTCTACAGAATGATATACCACCGTGAAGTGACGTGACCTTAGAGGTCATCCTAGGTCACACTCATGATCACAATTGGACTTATTTGCATCCTAGGTAAAAGAACGAGTTGCCGCTAACCTAACCCATTATTCAAGCCAGTCAAGCAAATCCATATCCGCCTCTTAGCAATGGTCTCCAAATGCAACGTGAGGTCATGTCAGATCACGTCATAGGTAGATGTCAAAACGAATGAAATACAACACTGGCTGCAGAAGATCGTCCAGTAGCAGTAGGGCGCAATTATTGTTCCCAGTCAGAAAATGGAAAATGACTATCTGTCATAACCTGGCTTGATCTT
Organism: Capitulum mitella; assembly: GCA_030062745.1. Lineage (NCBI taxonomy): Eukaryota > Metazoa > Arthropoda > Thecostraca > Pollicipedomorpha > Pollicipedidae > Capitulum > Capitulum mitella. The sequence goes on from CP099839.1 coordinate 21,042,809, forward strand.
GACCCGACAAAGAGCAGACAGAACAGATTTTATTATCACGAGAAATCATTTCAGTTCTGCATTTAACCCAGTTAAGAATCCAAGGGAGTAATTATAGATCTTTGGCAAGCAAAGTCAGACCAATATTTCGCCTGACCTAAGTTGACCTTGGCCTGACATTGTCCAACATTTTGGCATGCATTTAATGCAAAAGATCGTGACTTTTCGTTTGATACCCACCTGAATGCTTTAAGGTTGCCGGCGCCAGTATTGCCGGTGGTATGATATACGAACCGATGTCAGTTTTTCCGGCGTCGTGTTTTGCGTTTTACGTGACCTGTGACGTCATCAGTCGCGTGACCAAGGCTAACATGGTATTTTCTGAATCGCAAAACTCAATGCTATCGACTGGTGGTTCAGATCCGACAGTTAAACCCTGAGATGGCAGGGGGTGTCCTTTTTGACACCCCCTGCATCCGCGACCTCAGGCGGTCGCGGATGCAAAAACACGCCAGGCGGTGCCGGGCTAATCACAGCAACACAAAGTGACCTACACCTGAGGAAAGATCCGTTAATAATTCCTACCCTTCCTCCTTCCCCCCCCCCCCCCGTTAGCACATGACCTTGGTCCGCCACTGACAAAGCTGCAGAGTTTTGTTCTAATGTCACATGCCTTCGCTGTGTTGCAGGGCGCAGTTCCGTCAGACCCGGACCATCCTGAATTCGGCCAACCCCCGCCTTATGAATGCTTCGTTCCTGAAAGGGTCTATCATCAAATCGCCCGTGGACCAGCTGCGCGGTTCGCGGGGCTCGCGCAGCTCTCGCGGGAGCCGGGCGCCCAGCATGACCTCCCTGCAACGGGCTGGGGGCCAGGCGGCACCTGAGAACGGTACGCCCGCGCCATCAGCGACGCCGACCACCGTACGTCCCGACCGGCGTCCGAGCACGGTAACGCCAGCAGCCGGCACCGGGACGGCCGCCTGGCAGCGCGCCGCCGCGCCAGCAGCTTGCACGGCAGCCTGGCCGTCGACAGTGGCTCCGCAGGACGTGCAGGACGCGCTGAATCACGCCGCTGCCGTGGGCTTCTGCTATGGGAGTCACAAAGCTCGCCAGTAACAACACTGAAAAACGAAACACCACGCTTCGGCACGCCGTAATCCTGCTCACTCACTGAGCTGGGTGGACGATCGATCTCAGTTGGGTGGACGATCGGTGTCGAGTGGGTGGGCGGTCCGTCTGGGCTGATTTTCAGCCCCGGACAGTAAATACGCATGACTTTCAGCCGTGAAGAGCCAAATTGGCAAAACTTCTGCCGGTGGGTGTCGATCTGACTGGGCCTTGGACGAGGTCTGACCTGACGGTACACTGTAGCATAAAGCAGACCTGACCTGATGGCAGGTACCACGGCAGAGCAGGTCTGACCTAGTAGCAGGCAGCATGACTGGGTCGGTCTGATCTGATGACAAGCAACATGACAAAGCAGGTCTGTGCTGATAAGCAGAACTGTCCTGTTGGTAGGTAGCAGGGCAGAGCGGGTTGGACCTGATGTCAGGTAGAAGAATGAATAAGGTCGCATCTGATGACTGGATAAAGTAGGTTTCGTCTGACAGCAGGACCTTGGAGAGATGATCTAGTACTGTACTGGTGATCCGGACAGGATATGTCAGGACTCGGGACACACCTTGCCGCCAGAGTGTTGACGAGCCGGCTGTGGCGAGCTGCAGTGACCTGTTCATTCATCACGACAGGGACACGAGCTGCACGCGGGTGGAAGGGCATCCTATCTAGAAGGCGGCAACAGACGGCTAGGGCGTCCGGCTTACGAATAGGACCTGAAAACATTTGTTCGTGAAAGCGTGACATCATTACAACTCAAGCCAATCCCAGTTTTAGCTGTTCGTTGCAGTTTTTATTTCTATGTTTATCTTTTATTTTTTGAAACAATCATTCATCCTTGGAATGGAGGTGGGTTTTGCTCCATATGCAACAGATGTATAGGTCAGGGAAAAATTTTTTTAAAAATGGAAAATTGGTGTTGGAGTCTGAGGCAAAATTAGGATGAAATACATGAAGCAAACCTAATCTTTTGCTTCACAAAGATTAATCTTTTGCTTATATTAATGTCACGCTAGGACACGCCACATTCGTGTTTCGGGACCAGCTATCACCTTTCTCAGAATTTTGTCATGTCTAGATTCCTTGAACGTTCTTTGGATGTCACGTTGTATTTTGATCCATTATTGTAGCGAATTTTGGCAGTTTTATTGATTGCAAAGATACCCATACCGAGCAACAGCTTCAAAGTTTCGTAGTCCATGACTCCTAAATCTTTGATCTGAGAGGTGAAATATTTGTCAGCCGTGTTTGGCGCCCAAGATTAACCCCTGGGAAAAAACCCTGAAAAAAATCCATCAAAACCTGAGAGATGGGGTGTTAAAGGCACTAAGTGATCTGTGTTGGAATCCATCGGATGCATGCATGCGGTAGCTGAATGTCGGTCGGCAAACGGACGAGACGAGCTGTTGAGTCGTCTGCTGGTTCGGGGTCTGAGCCCAAATGGATGTGGTCAGTAACGCAGCCAAGAGCGGGGGGGGGGGGCAAGGTTAAAATAAAAGGATTTGGTACTGATCTTACCGTTTTATTGCAAACAGAGGTAAGCTGACCCGATCAAGTAGTGCACTTGGAGATTTAGAAATTAGAAGTGCACTAATTCTTAATTTCTATTTTTTTGTCTTTTAAACAATTCATTTATTATAAAGCCCATTTCTGGAAACATCTGACCATAAGAGAGGGTCATTTGACCCTTCTGACCTTCTCTGGCTACGTTGCTGGATATCGTCCGACCTTTCGTTGCCTTTTGCCAGTGCTGTGGTCATCTCCAGCCTTACGTGAACACGCTTAGAAACCTGCTGAATATAGCTAGTATTCCAATATAATTTGCAAGCAAAGGATACAGTTTCGCAGGCCTTTGACACGTCATTTAAGCACTGCCAATAGCAAGCAAGACATGCCCTGGGCGCACATGCTTCACATACCATTTACATGTATGGCGGTTTCAGTTGTTTCTTGCTACGAATATTTTTGTGGAGTTTGCCGAGCGAGCGTTTAGGAGCGCTTACCGATGCCAGGATGGGAATATTTTTTCCCGGCCGTCACCGAGAGTCTGTCTCTCGACTCGCAGCCAGCAGTGTAGGTCCGGCAAGGCATCGCACGGACACAGCCGCACCGCCCCCGGCCGATTTCGAACACTGGCCGGACCAGGGGCTATCACAGCCATCACGCGCCTCTTCAGTGGTCGCACCAGCTTCAGTCGCAGAGGCTATCCGGTGCTCTGTTCCGCTCTCTTCTCCATGTGCATGTCGCGAGCCTGCGAAGCGGGTAGCTGGAGATGGCATGAAGAACGACGACCCGCATCGTCCATCTTGCTGACTCGTATTTCAGTTCCGGGCACAAGAACGCAATGTTCAAGCATAAGGGCATGGTTGTTCAACATGGTGCTTCCTTGCGGGTAACTCGCGCTGCAAACGGAAGGCGAAAGACATCTCGAAGAATGTCGCCGCCATTAATGGACCAGATTCGATGTTGCTGTCTTGTCTGTCTGCTGGCCGCATACTGTCGTGGGGGGACGTATGCGTCTGTGCGCTCGTGTGTGTGCGTATGTGTGTGCCACCTCTGCGTTGGCCGTCTGTGCTATGTCTATGTCTCTGCGTTGGCCGCAGACGGTCTGTCTGCGCGCGTGTTTGAGTGTGTAACCTGTGGCTTGTCGCGCAGGCGGTCGCGCAGCCGGAGCTGCCGTCGACCGGTACGATCCGACAGACGTGAACCAGGTGGAGGTCGAAGTGACCAGACACGATCGCTAAAGGGCGGCCGCCGCCGGCCGCCGCCGGACACCGTGCCTTGCGCGCGTCACCGGCCTGCCGTCCCGGCGGCCGGCCGGACAGCCACCGGCAGCAGCTTCCGCAGCCGGCGGCCAGCCGACTGCTCTTCAGTTCTCGCCCTCCCGACTTGCTGTGACCTGTACACAGCGTTTACATTGATTTCACTACCATTTAAGTGTGTCGCTGTGTTCGGTGTGGTGTACATTTGCTGCTTGATAGAGCGCCGCGCACGCGGAACGTTCGTCCCTGGCCGATTCGGTCTCGGACGACGTCTGCACGTTTTCCTACCCGTCTGTGACGAGAGAGTGCGTATTTTGTCAACCATTACAAACTTATAGCGACCAGCTTATGTAGAATAGCACTGCTGGCTCCCGACCAGGGCGCGGGAGTTCGGCGGGGTAAAATTCCCCCTCTCCCGCGCGTTCGGACGCCTGTGGGATGAGCCCGCCCGTGTCGCCATTAGCCGAGTGAGTGCATAATGCTAAGCCCTGGCTGACGGGGGTCACAGGTTGGGTCGGGCCGGTCGCGCTGGACGGGTCTCATGACGGCTTTGGGAGGTTTCCGGCGGACAGGCCGTGTCTGTGTTTTCCCTAGTTGTGCGGCGTGGCGGCGGCTTGCGCAGGGTCGTGCGCGGCGTCCAGGCCGCCTGTGACGGGTTGGGCGCCGCGCCCACCCGATCATGACCCTGGCCTTCGGGGAAGAGGACAGGGCCATTTTCAGCTCTCGAGCCAGCCGCTGTGACGTGTCGCACCGTAGCTGTTCAACACGCGCGTCCGCTCTGCACGACCATAATTTACGGGTGGGGTTTCCGAGCAGTCGGCAGAGGAACGACGACGGGTCACCAGGAGGGAGTGGCCGACCTGACCCGACCTGGCCTGAGACCTTCGCCAGTCAAAACGTCCAGTCGCGGACGCGCAGGCAACCATAAGCACATTCTTTGCTCAACACAAACTGCTCCCATACCATGCCGACTTTAAACCGGCGACTGCACAACACAGCAAATGCCGTTTTCTCGTCTCTGATATTGACCTTAACTAGCAAGGCTCGCCCAAAAGTTACGAAATTAGTTTTGGTCTCACTTATCTTTTTAATCTAAATATTCTCATGCTTAATGGCAAAGCGTAACCGGCGTGAAAACGCATTTTTGGACGAATCTAAACATTTCATTCATTCCTACCACAGTCCTAGTGCTGATAACACACTAGCACAGTGACTGATGAAATATTACAGCAGGAGCTGTTGGGCGAACCTTCCGCATACGCTTTTATGAATAAATATCAAAGTTTCCGCTTTTCCGTTTTTACGACGACAGCTGGAGCAAAAGAGAACAGCGTATATTCTCACTACATTCAGCCTGACCGTAAACATCTGCCAGCGTCACGAATTTGTGGTTGTATCAGACTGCGCAGATCGCTTATCAAGAGCTCGGACAAACCACTGATCGTTCTGGCATCACCGGTAGGTCGGCCGTCTTCCAGGGTCTCATCAGCGTCCGCACATGTCCGGGCAACAATCACCCAGCCGTCCTCATCATGGCGCTATACTGAGCTGAGTCGCCAACTCCAGCGTAGACCCGGGACGGCTCATGCGGGCGGAAATGTTCATTTCGGCGGCGTGCGGTCGCGCCAAAGACGCCAACGCCGCTGTCACAGCACGACGGAACTTTTCTTCAGGCAGGTCCACACGCGCACGAGCCGGTCCATGTCTGGAGTGGTCACTAACGGTGGCCCAGTGGCGGAGCGCGGCCGGCAGGGCCGCCAGCATGCACCAGCCCTGAGGACGCGTCTCTGTCCTGGCACAGCTGTCCCGCCGCTTCACTTCCAGGCGCCTTTCGCTCGCCAGTCGAGAAATTCGTCCACCTCGTCCTCGTCCGCACTGGAGTCGCCCGGCTCGTCCCCACCGGAAGCCGCCGCCGCTGCCAGCGCCGTCGCCGCCTCCAGGCTTGCCAGCTGCTCCTTCCGCTTCTCCATGCTGACGACCCTGGAACAGACAGAAGGGGAAGGTCGCCTCTAGAAAACGTGGCACTTTCCTCCGAAAAAATTACGCGGCACCTCCGCCACCGCCATAAGGCAAATGGTCTCAGCCCGCGGCTGACCACCAGACCACAGTAAACCTTCCCAGAGAGCGGTACTTTCCCAGACCGAGGTCAAGCTTTCCAGAGACGGCAGGTGCTGGGGTCTCTCGCCATCTTGCACTTGATGGGGTGAGCGTCAGATGCCCTGATTCAGCAGTTCCGCAACAAATGGACTAATTCCGAGTGATTCAAATGGCAATCCAATGTCATCCATGACGCGACCAAAGACATGACACACTTTTTGGACCTCAAGATCTTACGTCGCAACTCGCGTCAAACGTTAAAATTTAACCGACTTGCAGCGTGCCGCCTTGTCCATACAAGTCAGAGATTACAGACAACCTGAAGCTGCAATACGAAAAAATATCTGCATACCATATATAGCAGAGCAGCCAATAAACGTCTATTCCACTAAAGTGATGTCACAGACACAAAGATTAAACATTACGGTTATTTTTACCTACGATCTGCTAGGTCACTAGGTGATATAAGGGGGAGAGGGATATAAGAAATCATTCGGATCAGAAAGAAACTCACTAATCGCTCATGTTTCTTTTTCGGTTTTGTTGCTTAATTTTGGTTAAAACAAAAATAGGATGGGCACGGCATACGTAAAAATCCTTACGTCCAGCGAGAGTTGTCTCCTTCAAAACGGTAAGACCTCTTTAAATAACGAAAAGCATCCCAGAACGTGTCAAAGTCTCCTAACCCGCGGTTAAGTCGACCAGTGTGCGGTTAACCCTATTCCAGTACGGAGGGCTTCGGAAGTCCTTCCGGTTTTTTACTCGCCACTTCCGGCATTTTCAAAGCAGTTAAACGAAACATGGTGACATCCTACCCATTCTTTCTACGTACTATATCATATTTTCAAGCTTCTATTTTCCCAAGGGCAGAACCAGGCTATGTTCTTGAGGGCATTTCAATTTTCGTTGTTCTCTCCAACGTAGAAGAAAAATGGCTGCCAAAAATAAAGTTTTTAGAACATGTAATTTTATAACTCTATAACAGGTAAATAGCTGGGCAAACATCCAATAATATTTACTGACATCATTTCACAAGGACAGGTGAATGTCAAAACCAAAAACCTGGTTTTACGCATCGCTTTTTGACACTAATTTTTCAACTGAAAACGCCAGGATACATATGACTTTGAACAGTGCTCTATTCGTGTTTAACGTTTCAAGTTGCTATCAGGTCAAGTCACGGAGCTATGACCTACAATCTCCGCGCACGTACCTTACGTCACGACGGTCATTCATAAGACATGGATGAATTGTTAATTTAAATTATTACAATCGTTTCCAAACACAAGGAAATGAGCCCGAGGCCCTTTTATGTCACCTTGAGGTCACCTGAGGTCACATGAAGTCAAAGGTAATGACCCACATGATGAAAATGCGGCCTTGACAGTTCCCTTTTTCATGCTCCTGGCACCGCCTATGCCTACATTATAAAACCAACGTAATACAATTCGTACATATTAAGCACACAATGGCTAGCAGACGCTCAAATGGCACATTTAAACTTCATGTTAATTCGGTTTTAACAACAAACATACCCCATTTTCGAAGCCCTCTGAACGCCTACAAATTTTGCCACAATTCCAAACAGGAGGGCCAAAAGGAAAATTTTCATCGATAAGTTCTCCATTCATGTCAAACGTGCCACAAACCGTCCATGAATATCGGACTCCGAGTCAAAAATACCTCCTTTGGAACTTTTCTGCTTCCCGTTCTCTCCTTAACAACAGTTTCAACATTTGTTTTTATAACAATGTAGTTCATGTCGTGGCAAGTCGATTGCTGTTTCCGGCGATTAAATCGAACCGGTAGTTCTCGAGATCTCCGGGAACATTGCATGCAGCAATGCGACCATGCGTTATCGGTACGGAAATAGGATTAAGCCTACCAGAACTCGGTAAAGCCTCCCGGATTGCGGTTAAGCCTCCTGGACCGCGATAAAGTAGGACTGCTGTTCTTCCTCGACAGCATTCGCCATTTGGCCACCATCGACAGCACGGGGAACGGGCGGATGGAGCTGATACGAACCCTAGACATTTCCAAACCTGATGTAACAGAACGACGAAACAAACACGAAAGTACGCCGTGGTCTTTCAGCCACACAACAAACTTCTCGGCTGCAGTTCTTGAAACCTAACAGCTATCACTGACGCATGTGCTAAACTCTTTGGGGCCTTCTCGTCTTTCCTTGTTGCCCTTTTCATCAAAAAGGGCGATTTCAATGGAATCATGTCTGTAGATTCTGGTTTTCACTGAATCCCATGGGACGTGGGATCCAGTGAACACCAGAGCTTCAGAACTACAGTGAACTACAGAGCACTTTTCAGGGTCCAAAAACGTCTTGGGACGTTAACCCGGCACCGCCTGGCGTGTTTTTCTACCCGCGACCGTCTGGGGGTGTCAAAAAGGATACCCCCTTCTATCTCAGGATTTTAACTTCGGACCTGAACTGGTTTGCCACCAATCGATAGCCCGGAGGCTTGCGATTTAGAAAATACTACGTTAGCCCACAAGACTGATGACGCCAAAGGTCACGTAAAACGCTTAATACGACGTCAGAAAAACAGACATCGGTTCGTACATCATATCGTTTCAGCGCCTTTAACTGTGTAACAAGCAAAAGGTCGCGATCTTCTGCATCAGAAGCATGCCGAAATGTTAAAAAAAATGCCCGGTGACGGTCAACCTTGGTCAGGTTAAATAATAGTCTTACTTTACATGCCTAAGATCAATACTTGCAGAGGTTTTGATCCCCGTGACAAAAAGGACTGGAATGAAACCTTCTGATGATCAATTCTGCATTACATGCCTTCCATCTGGTAAAGGTCATTATAGGTCAAGTCAGATAAGGTTCCATTACTCTTCCTGACACAGAGCAACAATTAATCGCTGGGACTGTGAACTGCGTCAAGTGCAAAACTGAAATGACATCTCATGATCATTAGACCTGCGCTGTTTGCTCTTTATCAGGTCAAGGTCAAACCAGGTCAGAAGAGGTAGCCATTTTTTCCTTTTCTGACTAGGGACAAGAAGTGCTCTCTGCCGCTGTCGAACGACCTTCTACAGACAATGCTGCATTTCATTTCGCTTTGAAATCTACCTATAACAAGACCTGACATGACCTCGCCTTGCATTTGATGAACCTTGCTTAGAGATGCATACAGATTTGCTTGCCTGGCTTGAACGGCAGAGATGGTCAGCAGCAACCATCTCTTTCACCCACAATGCAAATCAGTCTAATTGTCTTCATGCATGTGACCTAGCATGATTTCTTATGTTGATGCGTCACGGCAGTACATCCTTTTTGGACCGGGCCCTATGAAAATCCAAATAATGCATGCATTATATTCGCGAACATTATAAACAAGAAACATGTTCGCGCCACTGCCCGAAGAGGCGGGAACATGCATGGAAGGACTTACTTATAACAATGTATCGCTCTGAGCTAACCTAGCATGAAAATGGTTTTGATGTGAAAATATGTAAAACTGACTGGTTGACAGGTAATGAAAATTTGGTTGGGATGACTCTAACGGTTCAGAAGTTATTCACGAAAAAACCGAGGGGGTGTCCTACTTGACACCCCCGGGTGATGTCCGGTTAAGGACTCAGACTACTGTTACGATTCAAATTAGTTTCCGAGTACATCACGATGCTCCATGCTCCATGAAAGGACAAAAACGGCCAGTGATCTAAATCCATGACTTTGACTTACGATGATCATGACCCAACCAAAGACTGAAGTGTGGGGACATTTATACCCTGGGAGACGCATATGATAAGACTTCGTAACACTGAGTAACGCAGAATACGTAAAATGTTCGTTACCTGACCACGACTGCCGTCACATAGTAATTTTCCCATGGCACGCCCTCCAGAGGGGCCATATATCAGTGGCGTGTCAAGGTGCTGATCTCGAATGTTCCAGAAATACGCAAAACGATTTGAAAGCTGGTTTCGCACAATGTCACCGTCATCTAACAATCCTGGGGCGCCGTTTGCGAAAAACCTCGGGGTGGATGGGGGTTGCACCGACCCCTTTACCAGACACGACAGAGCCCCTGGCGTCTGCAAAGTCGCCCAAACGCAAGCTGCGTCAGGTAAGGCAAGCCGCATCTTTACGAACCTCTTCTTCTGTCGATAATACCACATCGCGTCGACGAAACCGAAGTAGCTGTCAAAAACGGAAGCAATCCAACCACTAAAATGTACCAAGGACCTGTCCGCTGAGCAGCATGAGGAACGATACGAACACGCATTTACGCGCTGGTGACGTGGCCTCTGAGCAGCAATGCTACAACTACCCGCCAAACACCGGGCATCGGCGAGGCAACGTGGCATATCAGCGATTTGATCACAGCACGACAGTGCTCATGCGCAGCGACGGCATGCTCCATGATGAAAGCAGCGCATCGAGGTTAGGACATTTATTTTTTCATGAAGGTATCGCCAAACGTGGGTTTCTACAACCGCAGCCAAAGGCTTCAGCGAGTGTTGCGCCACGTATTTCTCTCAGTCGCTCAGTTATGAACTGAAGGGAATGCCCCACATTTTCGCGCGATTTGCACTGAGACAGCCAATATATATATATATATATATATATATATATATATATATATATATATATCCTATAGCCTTAGCCGCCAATCTGAAGGGTATATTTCGTCCCAAAACGGAACTGTGTTACTTGGAAGGTCCCATGCAATTCCCCACGGTTTCCCGTACGTTCTATTCGGCAGTACCATATTTGCAGGTGTCACGTAGCGTTAAGGGCGGGCTCAATTGCGTCACAGTGGCGGACGACTACGGATCATAGTTTTTTAATTAACTACCTTTTGACTGGCATCCGTTTGACTAAAGTGCATCTTCTGGGCCCGGATGGCCTCCGCGCTCCCGTGGCGGTCCGGTCGCTATTCGGCCCGCGCACCGCTGTGAGTGAGCTATGTCGCGCATGGCATTTTCGTATCGTGAGGCCTCGTCCTGGAACTGCCTGCCGCCGGCCATTATGGCCTCCCGGAGCCGTGCTGTATTTATCGGAGCCTGACCAAAGTGAGAGAGAGGATAATGTTTAACTCTGTGCGTTTTTAATATCGTTTTTTGTGTTTTCGTCGCCGCCCATTTTCGTTTTTACCGCGTAACATGTAACACATTCACTCGAATCAAACATACACTGACCAACTCCCCCGACACACCGACCATGTCTACTGACATAACCTCCTCCCCGCCACAAAGACCAACTCCCCGACACACACCACCTCCCCGACACATCGGCCATCTCCCACAATATACCGGTCATCCCCCCGACATACCGACCACTTCACCCGACACAAAGGCCACCTCCATGACACACCCAACACCTCCCGCCACGTACCGGCCACCTTCCCCGGCACACCGACCAACCCCCCGACGCACAGGCCACCTTCCCGACGCACAGACCACCTGGCCGACACGACAGCGGGCCGCCTGCGTGCCGATGACACGGCCAGGCAGACGCTTTGTTTACTGGCGCCGGCCGGCCTATCGACCGACGTACCGACGCCCTGGTCTGCCCTCCTCAGGGGAGGCGGGCTCACTGTCCGAGGCCGTCCACGCCGCCAGGCCCACTGCCAGAGGCCGTCCAATCCCCACAGGCCGTCCAATCCCCACCGGGCCCACCGTCAGAGGCCGTACACTTCCCAACCGGGAACACTGCCAGAGGCCGTTCATCCCGCCAGGCCCACTGCCAGAGTACGTCCAATCCCCACCGGGCCCACCGTTAGAGACCGTCCATTCCCCCACCAGGCACACAGCTAGAGGCTGTCCACTCACCCACCAGGCACACTGTCAGAGGCCGTCCACTCCCCCACCAGGCACACAGCCAGAGGCCGTCCACCCCCACCAGGCTCATCATCAGAGACCGTCTACTCCCCACCAGGCCCACTGTCAGAGGCCGTCCACTCCCCACCGGGCTCACTGCCAAAGGCCGTCCACTGCCTATGACGCAAAATGTCAGAAGCCGTCCACTCTTCACTAGGCCCACTGCCAGAGACCTTCACTGCTTCCCATGCACACTGTCAAACGCCATCTAATCCGCACCAAACACACTGTCAGAGGCAGTTTATCGGTCACAAAGCAGAAGGTCCTCCAATCGCATCAACTATACTGTCAGAAGCCCTTCAGTCACCAGTCATGGTGCATGAATCCTTCCACTAATCATCAGGCACACAGTCAAAGGCTGTCCATTCATCGCTCACGCCACGGTTGGATATTTGGTTTTGGTTTTTGGCGCAGGAGTATGAAGTATGTTCTGGAGCACAAAGTTCAGATGCTTTCGGAATTTTCCTGTAGCCTAGAAACGAAAAACGCATTTGCAGAGGTATTTTTACATACGTTTCGGAATTATGGTCGCATATACAACACGCGTGCACGCACAGTTGGCTGAATACTGCTACATGACCCTGATGGTCTGTGCTTCTGCGAACATATATAATGCATATATATATATATATATATATATATATATATATATATATATATATATATATATATATATATACATCTTCGTAGCATTTCATTCCACTCCAGAATCCTTGCTACAGTATCCTGCCAAACTGCAGATAAAAAACAACCATCCTCATCAAACCGAGAAATTCTGTCTGCACGGATGAAGCCCAACCAGCAACCATTCAATGGCACACCAATGGCATTAGAGAAATTACTCAATTTAGTGATGGTATATGGAAGTCTTTTTGCGAAACGTTTCTCGGTCGTACGTGTTTAAACTCTCTCAACCCTTTGTGGTCGATGAGATTCCAGGTTCCAAACTCGAGACCGGTTCCAAGTTCCACAGCCGGTTCCCAGCAAGACTCCTTTAAAAAAGATCAAGGCTCGAGATGATATTCGATAATGAGCCCATCTGCGTCAGAAATGGTCCGGTTATTCGCCTAGGCCGATCACTGTAGACGTCATAATGAAAATAGACAGCCTTGATATCACACGTCACAACTCGGACGTGTGGTACGAGTTTACTCGAATCTAAAATCGGACGAAGGGGATCTTTCAAAAATGACGTTTTTGTTGATGGGAAACGGATATCCCTTAACCATATAGCCTTTAACCAGCAGGGGGGCTAAATCCTCACCTTCAGGTTTTTTGCTCGCCAATTCCAGGTTTTTTGACGCCGCTTCACGAAACTTGTTGACTTACTAGATGTTCTTCCTACGTACTGTGACAAAACTTCGTAATTTTTTTTTGCCCAGAGGCGGAGCCAAGCAACGTTTTTGGGAGGCACCTCAAGTTATTTTTAGCCCTGTTGAGGATAAAAGAAAAATTGCTGCCAAAAATAGCGTTTTTAAGACAGAACTTAAAACTATAAATGGATGTATAGCTAAATCAGTCGGCAAAGTAAAAACACGATTTTGATTGTTTGAGACCACTTCACAAAATCACGCCAAGGTCAAATTCGAAAGCTGGTTCCATAGTAATAATTTTGGCATTATTTTTTCAAATGCCAAAGCCGGATCACATATCACGTACAAGGAGATCCTCTACTTGTGTAACAAGTTTCAGATCCATATCAGGTCGGATCAAGGAGCTTCGACCTAAAATGTCAGGACGCGTACCCTATATCACAACAGCCATAAAATGGGAGTTCTGAAACAGAGTGATTTCAAATGATAGGAAACATTTTCAAATAATATGAAATGCACTTAAGATCATTCCAAGTGACCCTAAGGTGATTGGAGGCATTTAAGGTCAAAGCTCGTAAGCTGACCCGAAGAGCATGTGACCATGCTCTTCGAGTTCCCCCTTTTTCATGTACCTGGCACAGCCTATGCTAGCATTATACAAATACTGTAATACGATTTGTGCTTCGTCAACACAACGCGACTAGCAGAAGCTAAAAAAGCGTTTGGAACTTTTTTAATTCAGTTTTTGGAAAACTAATCCTCCTATTTTCAAAGCCCTGTGAACGCCTATGAATTTTCTCAAAATTTCAAGTGTATGGACCAATGGTAAAAATCCCGCCTATAATCTCTCGATTAATGCCAATTTCATCAAAATCGGTCAATAAAAACCACAGGGTTATAACAAGTCCAAAAATATCCTCATTTTGACTTTTGCTCCCACTCCCTCTGCATTCATCCCTTTCAAAATTTCGGAGCTTTTTTCATCAAAATGTAGTTTACATCATGGAAAGTCGATTGCCGGTTGTTGCGACGAAATCGGATGTGTCGTTATCGGGATCTCAGGGGGGATGAATCCGCCTCCTGCTCGGAATCGGCCATACCGTCTAGCCCTCCAGGAATAGGGTTAAACAGGGTGACGTGTGCGGCACAAACTGCTCGATTCCAATGAATTCGCAACGCCGATCCTATCACCAAGAAAACGCACCGAAAGGTGCAATAGAAAAAAAACATGGCTTACTATACTGCCCTTCGTAGACGATAATCTTCGCAAGCAGGTAGATTCCCTCGTCAGGTCATCTCATTAGACAATGTTAGGATACCGTGGACCAGTGGCCCGATCATAAGTCTCTTCTTGTGCGTTCGGCGCTGGAAAATGCACCCTGTCCAGCACGCAACAACGTACGCCACACACCAGTAAACGACCTTAAAGGCAGATGTACGCGGAAATACGTGGTATATAAAATATCCTGCAACTGACGTAAAGGAAATCTTATGTACGCGAAACGAACCGTTTTATTCCTACCAGTTTTAACAAACATTTGGGCGATGCTAGACTACGAAGGCCAGATACACCTCTAAAGCGTATGATCGCAAACTTTTTCAACATGCAACATGTCGACACCAACACGCACTCTACGATCGAAATTCTAGCCACCGCAAAGGACAATACGGGCCTCAAATCCGTCCACCTCTTAACTCTCGCCGAGGAAGGATTTCCGCTTACGTCCCCGACGAAGAGTGTGTGTGATTATCAAGTCGTGTCCATTTCGCTCCTAAGCGAGGTAGAGCGACGAAACAAGGACGAACGCGAAGCTTGTGTGTTTCTGATGCTACTGCTGCCGATTTGGCCCTTTCAGGTCATGAAAAATGAGAATATCTCGCCATCTGCCGTATCCGCCGGCATCGTAATAGTTGGTAGCTAAAGCTAGTTAATACCCTCGTTAGTATCATAGCTACCCTGACAGCCAAACAGCTCAGGGACCTGCAAGCCACGCTTTCGCATTGACTTGGTACTGAAGTTGATTAATCCTTGTATTCTGCGAGTTTTTGTTTCTCCGAGTCAAGATCAGGTCAGCGAGAGGTCAAATGTCGTTACCATCCCTTATGACACGGCTAGTCTCGAAAAGTTTGATTTGCTATCACAGAATAGTGTTCTGACTACCGAGTGGGATAAAGTAGTTGCCGATTCTGAAACCAGCGTCAACAACTACCCAAAGACCAGTTCAAATGCATTTTGAGGTCAAATAACGTCAGTGGCCTCGTTTAGTCTTTGAAGGGTCATCGACCTTTCAAACCCCGGTACATGTCGTGAAGCATACGCTGAAACCGTCATGAATAAAAAACTGGCCACATATCTCCTCAGACTTTGGAGAAAGGAGCCAGAACGTAGCTCTGATCTAGGAAATCGATTTGCAAGGTATGAAGGGTGCTATCACAACTCGATGACCTGAAATGACCCGGCAACATTTTTTCGAAAAGATCTGGAAAGCATGCCATGTCAGCTGTGGCAAGTTTCAGATTCTTGACTCGGGCCGTTCGCAGGCAATCTCAGGAAAACCTGATGGGGGTGGCAACCACCTTGTCCCTCTCTGGCGACGGTTAATGCACAAACTACGCCTTGGTATATCGCGTGATTTTTTGGGGCTGGTGTTTTTCTTCTCTTTTCCCAACCTCAGTGCAGTAACTGAACTTGAATGTGAAGGGTCAAAGTACCTAGTTAGCCCTGGATTGCGTAGAATCGCACTGTTATAAATCTGTGGTGTTTTTTCTTCTTCGTGTCTTACCTACGATGGCAGTTCATCCACTTAATTATGGGGACCAGAATAAATAAAGGATCCTAGGTTGTATCGATTTGCACTGATGTAATTCATGTAGTTTTGCATAATCCTGCTCATGTTAGTGTCCGCAGGTCCAAGGTTAGTTTACTGACTGACGCCTGCTTAAGCGTTTTCAGTTTTGTAGCATAATGTCCGTCTCACTCCTGAAGATGGCCTATGGCTGAAACGTTCAGTGCATGTTTATATGCAAACATATATATATATATATATATATATATATATATATATATATATATATATATATATATATATATATACGCATGCATGTCTGGGTGTAAACCCAAGTCTCTTGGCGTAAAGAATGTTATCTATTTTCATAATCGTACCTAACATTCGGGGGCCTATAACGACGTTTTTGACATCTTAAGTCACAACGGACGCAATCCATTTCGACGCAATCTGTCTAATCAAATCCAACCTTATCTAATCCAATCCGTCTAATAATTACGCCTAAACGCAATCCGTTCAGAGGTAATCCGTTTGGATGCAAGCATGTAATGGAACGCACTGTAGCAATCAGATAATGCGCTCGTGCAAAAAGTGTAGCATCGCTGCCGGAGAGCAGCCTCGGGACAAATTACACCGGCCCCGTAAACAGTTTTCACAACTAACTTAGAAAAAAATATGTATGTGTCCGTGCATGAACAGGTCTTTGAATGAGCGCCGTAACACAATTAACTGCGACCAAGTCTTAATCGATAAGGAATAGCTGATGCACTGGGGTCGTTCAACCCATAAAAGGAGCCTAGTAAAACAGCCAATTAGGCGTCAGCTAGCCACGCAACGATATACACACCACAGTCGCTCGACAGATGTCTTCCAAAGCCTGAGATCAGACGGAGCTTGGCTCTTTCATGTGATCCGAGGCGAGGACTGCGTGGTCTTGGAGAGCTCCAACAGCGGACTGGGGGCCTAGGCCACCGCGCTCGGCTCCGAGCTCAAACGATGGCAGTCGTCCACCAGCTGACCAAGGGATGCTCACAATGGGCGCAAGGAGCATATAAAGCCCAGGTTAGCCAGCACAAATTGTCCTGATGAATGGCGTTGTTCCATGTCTGAAAACTGGCCTGGTCTTGCGTCAAGCTGCCTCATTGTTCCGAAATATCGTTAGGGGTTCTTATTAAAAAAATAGCATTATGATTCAAGCGAACCATAGGAGTACAATGAAGGATCAGTTTTGGTGTCGAAAGCATTTTACGACCAAAAAATAATATCTATAGCCAATCAGGTATGTCAGTCACAGGCTCACAGGACCCCGATGTCTGGCGTCTGACATGTATCGAAAATGAACGGTGCAACAGTGCGTTCCACCACTTTTCCTTGCCCTGCGGTATACATTTGACAACAAAGTAGAATTACTCGAATAAATTCATCTCAATTCGCAATCTTTGAGTCTGCATCGAAATTCCTCATCCTTTTTTTCTGATGTCCCTCTTCACAATTTTCAGAATTCCCCTAGGGCAGACAGGGATATGGCCCCTGGACCACCAGTCCGCATCCTCCTCGCACCCTTTACGTGAATGACGTAAGACCCATCTTTAGCTTTGTTTCCGATGCAGACCAGGGGCGGCGAAAGCGGGAAGGGGAGGCTGCACGAGCAGCTCAGTAGTCGCCTCCCCCCCCCCGTAATATGGAAAACTTCGCACTAGTTCTAAGAGAGTCGACTGAAAAGTATTTTTACACCCAACCCAATGCTGAAACCGTTCGGTTTATTACGACACAGCTTAGAGTGGAAGACAACAGCATGCATACTGATAGACGTACGCAAGATTTATATGACCACCGTGATCCGCACCAAGCCCGTAACTCATCTGAAATGACTCTCCAGCCTACAACACGGTCATGCTCCCAGCCGATGAAGAGAAAGGAAAAACAACGAAACGGGTCTTCTGCACATCCCAGTGTCACCCGCATACTAAGCACACCCGTGGATTATCTATCATCACTGTCCCTGAGCACATCCAGTGTTGCCATTTGGTGTAGCAGTAATTACTTTTTATTTCATTCATGTTGGTCGGACTTCATGCGAGGAAAGCAGCCGAAAACCAATCCCCATGTTGGTAATTTCAACCATCTCTTTCTTTTTGTTCTCTTAAAAAAAAATACCCAGACAGGCGTCTTCTAACCCACTAGGATTTGTGCAAATTGCCGTCCGGACAGCTAATGCAATTTCGGCATTGAACAAAACCGGTAGCCCGACATCAGGTAAATGAGAAATCAAGGATAAAACAGACAAGTTTGAGGTAAAATTAGTCGTTTTTATTGCAAAATCATTGCCGTTCCGAATTTACCACCGAAGATATTTTGTCTACGTTGTTAAGAGGTTGATGTATGTTTCTTTTGGTGGAATAAGCGATTTGCGTTTTTTATGCTCCGACTGACAGTGGCAATATTAGGGCATTTCTGTTGAAAAACGCGGAATTTTATATGCACTGCGATATACAATCAAATTTAAGGATTTTTCGCACACATTTATCACATTTTGACCGAAAACACCACCATGGTTCATCATTTCATGCTCCGGGAGAGCAAGAGTGCCATCAATGTCCAACCCTCACAGAGTCGATGTCGAGATCAGACGTTTGTGCATATCGCAAGTGCATCACTTACGTTGCGAGAAGCGTGAGCAGAGGTGGCCGAAAACGGCAGGATAGAGCGAATGCGCTGAGATGCGATTTTCATCGTGAGTTCTTGACTGTTTAGCATACCTGATATTTTCATTAAAGTAATCAACTGCTCAGTACTGTTCTGAAAACACTGTGGGCATTGGGAGTCTAACGTACATGTTGTGGCAGCGCGGCCGCCGGCTATAGCCTACAGTGACCTAACTTGGTGGTCCTCTGTGTGGGGACAGATTTGGTGAGTCATTAGTAAATGCATTTTGCTTTTGTGCGTAAAGAGACTGAACTACAGCCCAGTGTAACGACCACATCAGCTCTAGATAACGAAACATTCTTCATCTTCATATCTTCTCATTTTCGTCATTGGGGATGAAGACCAGTCAGAATCATGAAGTTGATCTATTTTGCTTCCTTGGCTGTCATTGCTGTTTTTTTAGGTTCCATAAACGACGACAGACTTTCGTTCTCTTTGTTGTAATGTGGTGCTTAGCTCAAATTTGCAGGTCCGACACACAACGATCAAAACTTCTGCAAACTCAAACTTACACCGTCTTGTCGACACCCGCACGACACATACCTCACCCGCACGCCAGTGCTGCACGCGACATTTCTGCGACAAAGCGCAAACATCGGAAGCGCCTGACGGACAACGTGATGACGTCAGGCCGAAAACAGGGGAAGCGAAACCGATGTCAAAACCATTGCAAAGCATGGCGCACTAAGATAATCGTCAAATGTGATGGTCTTTGGCAATGGGCACTGACACGAGATGAACGTTATGAGGAATTCTTTCAAGGAGTGCAGCTCTTGGAAACAGTGCAGCATCCCAATCTGGTTGTTCCATTTGTCATGATCGTGAGCAGAGCATAAATTAAGTCAGGAGCAGAGAAGCGTAATCTCATTGGACGAATCCAACTAATGCTTGTGCCAAAGCTGACTGTTGTGGGAAAACAATGACTCCAGTAAAAAGTAAAACAAAAGTATCATTTGTTTGTTTCACATATGAGTACATTTCCGTTTTTTTAATGTCACTATATTTTCATTTTGCGCACCCATCTTTCTGTGTGGGACATGACTACCTCTCTTGCAACTTGTCCTGAACGCAATGCAATGTCTCGTAAAGTGATGAGAAGTTAAGAAATGGAAGAATCTGTTTCCAGTTCGCTTGTGTGAGGCGCGCTGGTTACGGCCTACAGCTCCATTTCGTGATCATTTCGCGATCAGATTAACCTGATGACCGCATTTGTCATCCATAAGGAACCAGCAAGCTTCAGGTATCCTAGTTCTAAGACGTCATGAATTGACATTGCTTATTTGTGTTACACCGTTTAAACGCATCCATAGTGCGTCATTTTTGGCGACAATGCCCGAAGGCGCAAAGCACGTATTTTTGAGCGAAGCCGAAATGAGGAGAGGGATTAAAAAGACCGCTGGAATACGAACGGCAGCCAACGCAAAGTACACCTGAACCTCCGTAAGTTTGCAAACACTGATTGCTTTCTCTTTCTGTTTTGCAACTAGTGGTGGAGAGGCTACTTGTGATTTGATTCCCTCGCTGTAGTGGCAAAACATGCCAGAATGCAGATTGTATACATCAATGTTAGAGGGTGTAACTGGTAATAATCTCTGAGCGACTAGATGGCGATAGCAGCATGAGGCTTCCAAAATGTACTGCTAAACATTGGGATGCATCTATTTCCGACAGCGAGATGTTAATGTTTCGTGTTTAAGCGCCATTTTCAACCCAACTATGTGAACCTGGACACAATGAAGCCCACGTATGTGAAGGGATGAGCCCATCACTATACATTTCTTCGTCCCGGAAGGTCCGCAGATTTGAGATGCTCACATCTGCGCCAAAAACTTCAATATCAAGTACGAATGGTTCTGTCAGAATACCTGACAATTAGCTGAGACGAAGCCGATACAGCCAAATCCCTGACAACAACTTTCTTCCAGAGCCGAGTGCTCTGACGGGTGGAATCATTAAGACATGCATCTGCTGAGTAAAGGATCTCTGTACCCTTCCTTTGCAGGTCGCATGCCTTCATTTAAGCAGTGCTAACAAATAAAGAAGCTTGCGACTGATATGCGGCTGAAAATGTGGAATGAAGAACATCCCAGACTTTCGGACTTTGTGAAGAAGTGGGGAGAAATCCCCATCCGGCGAGTTGCAACAAAAAATATATAGGCGTTACAATCTTCATCGGTGCTTAAACAGTTAGGGTTTTCGAAATCCAACAAAGGGCCACAAAGCCGAAAAACGAGCGAAAGGTTAAAACCGACAGTTTTTACCTGGAGAGGTTGCGTATCTGTTCGTCCACTTCCTCTATTTGTCTGCCGACGGTGGCTTCCTGCTGATCCTCATCCAGAATCACCTCCGACTCAGCTAGCTCCGTCTGCATCTCGCGCTGGAACTTCTCCCACTCCACTTCCGCCGGGTCACGGTACTCCACGTTCCGCGCCTGGAACACCACGCTCCTGATCATAACGGCCCGCTTCTGCCATTAACACCGCTCCATCCGCCTCTGTCCCATATGCGCACCACCTCCACCCGCCTGCTCCCCACGTTCCCACACTCACACTACCTCAACCTGCATGTGTGCCACGCCCACCAACTCCACCTGTATGTGTTCCACACCCAAACCACTTCCATTTGCCTCTGTCCCAAATGTCCACCGCCTCCATCTGCTATGTACCAAGCCTGGCGTGGAAGTGCGGATATGCTGGAGGCAGACTCAAAAGCCAAACTATCCCGCTCGCTACGCCCCGCTGGTAATTGTGTGTCTCCGACCAGGCCACCGTCTACCGCTGGATAGATGGGCTCCGACCGTAAGAAGTGCGAGAACTTCGCTCAGCTAAGCGCTTTCTGTCACAACAACCGAAAGAAAAAATGCCCCCGTCCCGGAAATTTATGCTAATGGAAAACAGATCTTGTTATCTGGCACCGGCCACGGCGAACAAAACAAGCGGCGGCTCCGCGGCGCTAATCAAATTCAGGTGTGGGAGCCCACAAACCAGCGCCGGGGCGCACGGGCCTGCGGCCTGGGCGTCGATCGGCGCTGCCGGTGTCCGCCGGCCGAGCGAGGCCGGACCACGGCCAGCCGGCAACCCGACCGCACCAGCCGAGCCGCCCGACACTGGCCAGGCCCAGCGCCTGCACACGGCGCAGCGGCACAGATGAATGGTAACGAGCGCAAACAAACACACGCCGTTCCAGTGAATGATTCGTCCGCGTTTCCGGGAAGAGCCACGTTTAATGCCACAAAAAGGTTTTCGTCGTCCTCACAGCTACAAACATACATATTCCAAATAAAAATGGGTGACGGATAACGCCGGCCTTCGGCTGACTAATTTCCCAAGGGCTCGCTCGATTTGTTCATTTGGCGTGGCCTGCTTCGCCACGACGGGAAATATGCGAACTTCCTGGTCACAAGTGCACGACTCCGCAATTTCATTCTAATAATTAGGTTGCCAGTACCTGCTGCAGCTTCGTTTTGAAGTTATTTTCATCAATTTCAATATCGCACAATTGTAAACTGGCAACATCCGAAAAAGGGACGAAACTCGTTCAAATCGGCAAAGCGCGTGCCTTCCAACAAACGAACAAAAACTGAACGATGTAAAAGCCGTGATAATGGTCTATAGCAGTGGCATCTGTGGAAAATTTCTGACCTACGCCCGTGGTACGGTCCCTTTCACTACCCCTTTCTCTTTTCCTACAGTGACAATAAATGGTCTAACATATACACATAAAACATTTAAGTGCATAAAGATAATTTACCGCATTCCAAAATATCACAGACTCCACATGGCAAATACAAAGAATCTTCTGCGTAAAATGTCAGAGACAGAAACGGACAGAAACACACAGAGAGGCAGTCTTACAGAGAGACGAGTTGCACAAATCTGCTCATTTCCGATACAAAGCGTCCGCTACTCACACAATACCTCATGCTGCTCATACAGTACCTCTGTCAGCCCTGGCAAACTAAGTGTTTACAGGCGAAAAAAAATCATTTCAAGTTCCTAGTGAAATCCTACGCCGGAAATATGACAGGCCTAATTATCCGAACTAAAAAATACGCAAGTCAAATCATTCCCATGTAAACTCAGGCCTTAGCATCAGGCAGCTGTCTGCACTATCTGTGGCGCACCCAGAATTCTCCTAATCGAGGGGTTCGGCTCAGGGTAAACGTGATCCCCCTAAAAACTTTCCGGATTCAGGCCACTTTAGTTTGAGGTCGGGGAAATCATATTCTCTCAAAAAATCGTGCAAACTGCGTGGAGCATACTACTTATTATACTGCCGTGAAAATATCTTAAAATATATAATCTTATTATCGTGAAAACATCTTACACGTCGCAAATGGCAAACCTCATTTCATTTGTGAAAAACCACAAACCTACGTCATTAAACGACACAACAACGAAAAACCTGAAACCCAAAAGACTGGGATTTCGGCCACCCTGTTTTGCGATGCCGTCCTTTCTTCTGTTTTTCGTCGAAATGGGGAAAAACAATCGCTAAAACCGTTAAGGGAGGTTCCCTCAGGAATAACAGGAACTCTCCCTTGGATGCGCCTATGTGTACGATTAAGACGTAACTGTTGAACGAAACGTTGGCGTCTGCGAGAATCGAGCTCGAGTCGTCCGCTTTGACGCTAACCATTAGACTAATGTGAAATCCGGGTCAAGGCCCTCCCAATGGCACCGCTGTGACGTCATGGGCTGTCATCTCTCAATGGTGGGGGCCAGTTCTGAGAACGCAAAGGAAATGCATATCGTCATTGCCAAACAGTACATCGTCATCGCTTGCCGGCCAAAGCCTATCGCATGCGCTTGGTCCACGGGCGGATTCAGGGCGGCCATCCATCCCCCTGTTTCGTCGGAAACCTGGGGCCAACGTGTCTTTTGGCCCCCTTTCCGAATGGGGCTAGTTGATATTTTGTTTTCCAAAAAGAAGTTGTTTATATGCATGTTAATCTTCCAAAATGGTGAAACAATGTAGCTGAAATCCCAGGAGAAATAAACAATCAGGACTACGTCAGGTTACACGGAAGGAGATTTCCTCGCCTCCCCCCCCCCCGCCCCGTGCACATTGTGTAGATCCCCAAAGGACTTCGTACTACAGACATAATGTTGATGACTTGTTAACAACAAACACATATCGCATGCGACTTATCATACAGGTATGAGGATGTATGTTCCCCGCGCGAAACATAATATATTCTTAACCCAGTATAGCTATTGATTTAAGTACCACCAAGGCTTAAGTGTCAGGAGCGCCAGGAGCGCCACGTTGGTGAATGACAAAGACAAATGTAGTCCAAAGACGGGGAAGACAAGGCAAATAAAAGACGCTACGATCAACAATGTGCAACACGGACGGCTGAACACGCGAAACAAGAAGTGGACAACCATCATTGTTCATTCCATCATAGTCAGAAGAAAAAAAAGCATTCGTAAGAAGATCAAATTACTCAACCAGACAACGTACGGTACTACGTAAACCTCAAATCCCAGCAAATCCAACAGACAATGCGCTTGAGTAACTCCCTCCATAAGCAATTCACTGAGTATGTTAAGCGAACAGTGTAAACTGAAACTGAAAACGACAGATAAACTGTAATCAGCAAAACTACATTAAAAGGCAAGCGATGAAGCACTCGACATCACGCAACGGCAACCGCAACGCATAATTACAAGATTTAAAGATAACGAAATTTGCATTCTTATGTGGCCAAGTTCATACAAAATGATGGTGACCATGAACAATGAAAGCGCATTTTTGGCAAACAATTACGATGCAAATCAACACTGTTGTTGTATCCGGTCTGCCTTCCCGTAGGTCGGTTCCCAGTCGGTGGAGCTCGTGTCGCACACACTAAAGCCGGTCGGTTTCAATTTTGATGTTACACATTGACCGTGGGCTTCAACAACGCGCAGCAGTTACAGGATATAGTTTTGTTCAGAATGGTCCAAGACTCTGTTTGAATAGTACGACGCCTGCGATACTTTTCTTGTCGTTGCAGTCGTAAATGGAAACAAATCTTTCACTGACCGCAGGGGAAGCGAACGAAACACTGAAAGGGATCTGACCGACCTGCAGAGTATTTCTGAATATATAAATACCCGTGCACGGATGTATTCAGAAATGCTCTGCAAGTACGTGACTTTCCGCTAGAAAACAGTATCGCGGTTTTCGGCTGGTAATGTGCTTGCATTTGTTGACAGCCACATGTCCTGGCGCTTTAAACGGGCTTTCGGTGAACTATCTGCGAACAGTCTACAACATACCACTGAGCTGCAAACCACCAGAACATACTTTATTGCTCCTAACACATTCTGTTACCACATCCTAGCTACTAGAACATGCTACCAGTGAACCTCGAAACATAATTACGTGGCATTTAGTATGTGTTGCGTATCTTTTACGATAGGTATATGTTGTGTGTATTTTACAACAGGTACTCGCCTTTGCATCTTTGAGTGGGTCGTCAAAAAAGCCCTCTGGCAGCTGTCCCGCTTCCAACTCAGGTCCGTCCGCGGAGCTGCCGGGTATCTGTGTCCGGCTATTCGCCACAGACGGCCCTGCCGCAAGGTCCGCGTCAGACATCAGGACCAGCTCCACGAACGGCCGAACACAGCAGCAGTCACACAGGACAAGACCCTGCTGCACGGTCCACGTCAGACGTCTGGCTACCATCAGGACCAGCACCACGAACGGCCGAACACAGCAGCAGTCACGCAGGACAAGACCCTGCTGCACGGTCCACGTCAGACGTCTGGCTACCATCAGGACCAGCTCCACGAACGGCCGAACACAGCAGCAGTCACACAGGATAAGACCCTGCTGCACGACCCACGTCAGACGTCTAGCTACCATCAGGATCAGCTCCATGAACGGCCGAACACAGCAGCAGTCACACAGGACAAGACCCTGCTGCACGGTCCACGTCAGACGTCTGGCTACTATCAGGATCGGCTCTACTGAACGGCCGAACACAGCAGCAGTCAGACAGGACCAGACCCTGCTGCACGGTCCACGTCAGACGTCTGGCTACCATCAGGATCAGCTCCACGGAACGGCCAGATATAGCAAGATCATGCTTAGTGCATTTAAAATGTTCGTTTCAAGCAGCATCCTTTCATGAAATAACACAATGGAGCCAGAAATTTAACGCGTTGAAATACATAATCAAACAGACCATGTTTAAAGCTTGACGTCATAAAACACTATAAGCAAATAATGAACTGGCAGACAACGAACGTTACTGCAGAATATATTCATAGAACTAGTGAAATGAACACATGACGACTGGAATTCTACCCATTTCAGTCCGCCACAGAAAACAGTGCATGATCTGGGAAAGCCCAGCCAAAGTTTCACTACTTTCTCTCGCAAACGGAAGTTTTCTTTTTACCATGACATATGCATGATACAGCGCCCTGCAATCCATGAGACAAAATTATGTACAAAGCAATTCTTTTCATTGAGCCCACTGCCAAATCAATATGCAATGGAAGTTCTTTTTATGGAAAAACATGCCGTTTGAGACGACGTGAGCCGAGTCTTCGGTATCCATCGTTTCCACATTCTGCACTGGTTGCGACGTGGCGGGTTGAATAGATGTTGTGGACTTTGAAATGAGAGGAGGAGCGTTCTTCAGGATGCCTTTCTTTGGAACTTGAGGCTTTTCAAAGAAATCTTCAGGAAGTGCTCTATCATCTGTAATAAAAGGGTCGCTGTAAAACAAAGTTAACATATTTCCCAGACAAGGTCATATTACAATCTCCAAGCACCGAGACAGTAAAAACGGACAATGTAGTGAATAGCGTAGAGCGACCAGGTGTACTGACCCGAGGGCCACCAGAAGAGCCCGGACACTGCCCAATGAGATCATGCTACGCTGAAAGGCTTCTGCTGCATTTCAGTTACTGGGGATTGATATTGATGGACCAAGATACCTAGTGTTCAGCCAATGGTACTGGATACTGACCTCTGGCCTGTTTAAGATGACAGTACTGGACAATTACTTATGGCTAGGTTCAGCTGATGGCACTGGAAACTGGTCTTTGGCCTTGGTTCAGTTGATGATATAGGACTCTCACCTTGGTTTGATTCAACTGATGGTACTGGACACTAGCCTCTGACCTTATTCAGCAGATGGTACTGGACAATGACCTCCGGCTTGATTCAGATGGTAGTACGGGTTACTGACCTCTGGCCTGGTCCAGCTGATGGTACTGGGCACTAACCTCTGGTATGTTTCAGCTGATGGTGCTGGACACTGATCTCTGGCCTGGTTCAGCTGGTGGTACTGGGCACTGACCTCTGGCCTGGTTCAGCTGGTGGTACTGGGCACTGATCTCTGGCCTGGTCCAGCTGATGGTACTGGACACTAACCTCTGGTATGCTTCAGCTGATGGTGCTGGGCACTGACCTCTGGCCTGGTTCAGCTGATGGTACTGGACACTAACCTCTGGCCTTCTTCAGCTGATGGTACTGGATACTGACCTCTAGGTCGCTTCAGTCGGCTGGGGCTGCCAGCAGTGTTGTCCGAGCGCCGCTTTTCACCAGATGTCTGCTGACTGCGCAGGGCCACCACCCGCTCCTTATGAGAACGGCTGGCCAGGTGGGCTGACCACAGCAGCTCGCTCTTCACCGGCGTACGGCAGACTACGCAAGTAAGCTGGCCCGAGTTCGAGTACGTGCAGCGAAAGTCAAGGAGTCAACATCACATGAACGAGCTCAGATCTGAATTACCAGCACTCAATTACGGTCACGTGAACTTCAAAACGAGGGCAGGGGTGGCAAACACGCAGAAGATTTTCTATTCCTGTACCCGGAAACGCATATTCAAATGGTTCAGACACCATGCTACCCATGCCAACTGGAGGATACCACTGACAAGACTGGCACTGACAACGACCTGGAAAGCTACCAAAACGGTGCTATGCTATGATTGCCATCAAGACAGCTCATAATTCCCCAGTATTCACTTTTCCCTAGTTCTCACAATGCACACAACCATTATTTGGAAGGAATGAGCGAGGAGCGAGCGAACCAAATTTATCTGACCAAAGTCGAGAATAACTGTTTCTTTGAATGTAATTGATGGATAAGTCTTGAACTGCACTTTCTTGATCAGCGACTTTGATATGCAAAGTCTAAACACTGCTCAGTGCACACAGTTTGTCTAAAATTGCAAAATGGCTTTAGAACAATATGTTCCAGTGAAACTTCACCCACAAAATGTTAAATGCCCTGCATGCCAAAACCTCAAAATGTTCTGTACACAGGAGACTTATTCTTATCTACCCAATGAAACTGTATATTTGCCTTTAATTCCTTACTTCATTACTTGAAATTTTCACATGCTTGTGTATCCAAACTATAGTCATCAAGCATGCATCTCGGCCTGGACTTCAGCTGCTGGGCTGAAGTTCCAGTATGAATATCCAGTATCCTGCTGAAACGCAGTATTCATGGCAAATACTGGGCAAGTGAAACTGGCTGATGAGGGAAATCAATGGTTGGTTCTTCTTAAATTAGCCTGTGTCTCTATGGGTAAAAACAAAAAACATCACTATGTTTACAATATGCTTTCAATGTGCATGCAGAGAATGTGGTTTCAGAAGAAGATTCTTGAGGACAGGACATTTAAACAGACTAAAAATAGCCTTCATTTTTAGCCCAATAATGACTGGGTCATCTGGAGTGCTGCCACTACCAAATGAAGCTGAGTGATTAATGATCTGCAGTCCTGCACTGGGCAGCCTCTAAACATTTTTAAAAATGTCTTTGAGAGCAACAATGAAGTCACAGCCCCAAGTCAAAGCCAAAGATGTATTTCTGAATGATTTAATGGCCATATTCTTAATTATCATTGTACTTTTTAAGGCATTAAACAAAATGTACCATCACATTTCATTTACACTCACATGAAACTGGTTTACATATTCAAGAAGGCACACAAAGCACTTGCATAAAATGCAGCTGGAACATGAATGCAGCTACAGTGCAGAGGTCACAGATGCCATGCATTACATCATTGTATGATTTAACAGACTCAGCATCACGAAATACTTGGAATGTTGGTTACCTGATAAGAATTGCTGCTAAAACATACCTCAAGAACGAGACCACAGGTCCCTGATCTGTGAATGCAGTAACTTCCCATTTTCAGATATTTTATAAAAAGGTCCACAACTCAGCCATACAAAATTTCAGAGCAAACAGAGTGGTAATTCCCGAACAATTTGTTCATAACCCAAGGTGGTCACACCAACCACCTGTACCAAAAAGGGCTACATACCCTGAAATAATGCACATTAACCTGATTCCACATAACAAGCAAGGCTCTCTATCATTTCGTGTGTCCTAGTTTTTATCTGCATGGTCTCTTTCAAGGCATGTGTTTTAGATGAACATGCATTCTTTTTCTTTATTTGGTGGAAACATAGTGGCCAAAAACTCTGGTAAACACTTCATTCAGCTGCCTTGGTTACAGACCAGCTCTGTCTAGTGTTGACCAAGGTCTAATGGCAGTTGCTGCTCATTTACTATTGCTGTTGTGTTAAAGATGTCCTTTTTGTGACTCATATTTGGGCAACCCATTTGCCCTTACCCTTCGGGAGCATGGAATGTGAAATTTGGATCACTTAACTCCACTGCATTCCTAAAAGCTGAAAATTTGGCATGACTTGGGCCAAGACTACAACAGAGTCTGTCATGACCTCAAATGCAGTAATCTTCTCTACCTCCCATGTTCTCATCTATGCTTTAGATCATCCTGAGCTTTGGGCCTGGAAAAATGCCTTCTCAGGGTACATTCAAAACAAATGCCAGACATAATTACATGCAGTGGGGGAGCCCAAACAAAAAAGAAAAAAGCTCACATGATGCTTCCAAGTACGGGCAATTTGGATACATATAATGGTTTACATTTTGTTAATTGTATGACAGCCTATCAACAGCATTTTATATGACAGCCTATCAACAGCATTTTATAAAACCTTAACATAATGATGTAGGTATGGTACAAACACCCCCTTACAGAATTAATGGTAAAGCTGTAGCTGAAAAACAGTCACATCATGGCTGAACAGGCACATAAATGCAAACATATTCACTTCATGCAGCCTTGCTTACTTCCTTGGCAAGGTGGCCAACTCCTCTATCTTTAGACCTTCTTACCTTTACTTCCCTGGTAACTGCATGAGCAAATGGACAAGCAGTGAATGATGTTTTTACTAAGTAACCAATCATAAACAGTCTGTAATATGTCCATGTTTAAGAAGCAATAGCCATAGTCAAACTTATAGTTTAAGTGAAGAAGTATAGTTTAATGAAGTGTTTTGACTAGGTAACCAATCATGAACAGTCTGAAATATTTCCATGTTTAAGAAGCAACAGCCATAGTGAAGTTTATAATTTCCTTCTGTCACTTTGCAATCACTTAGCATGATCACCCAATAAGTGCAATTAGTTAAAAGAGACTAGTAACACAACTTAGCAGAGCATAACTGGACAGTCCACAAAGCTATATTGCATTGTTTTGGAGGAAAGTACCACATTTCAAGCAAATTGCTGAGGGCCTCCAAAAAATGTAATTTACACGAAAATGGAACAATTTACAAAACATCACACAAATCATTAGTTAAAAGGATATTTTGCCAATGGTGAATCAATTGTCTTCGGTCTCTGTGTCCCATCTTGCTTCCTCTGTTGCATTAAGCGACGCAATTCTGCTTTTTTGGAGGACGTGACTTTTCCGTCCCCAGGCATTCTGCCAAACCACTGCACTGTAAATGTATTTATGTATTTTTTAAGTGCAGCAAGGTGCCCTAACTACGCCCAATATAATGCAGGCAACTTCAAGACAGAGTCTCCCGGGGAAGGGTACCAGCGACCCTATCCATATAATCCAGTTTGTTGCAGTTTGCGTTTATGTTGAAAAAGATTTGACTCGAAAGCGCCACATATGCCGACGATCAGCGGTGTCCGCTACGACCTACTAGCTTGCTGCAATGCGCACGCTGCAAAAACAAACCAACTTTCTTTGCTTTGATCAAGGGAGAGTAGACACTGATCGGATAGACATAAGTAACTTACGGGCTACAATTAAATCCTATGGTCTCAGACCAAATGCTTAGTAATTGTAACATTACTTTCAGAGCACTACAATGGCTGAAAATCACCTTCCTCTCCAACGACCGAAACGAAAATAACACCATTCGATTCATCACGGGTGATTCATTTCACGCTCTTGGTCTTTACAAAAAAGTAAGTGTAAGCTGATGCAACAGCTGCATTGTAAACCAACTGTTATTGGCAACTTTTTCCGATCAAAACAAAACCAGCTTAGATCGACACCTGAAAGTTATACAGTCCCGCTGGCGCCCCCTGGACGAATGGTCTCCCTCCTTTTCGTCACACTCCTATACATTTTTATGGTTGTAGGAATCGGGGGTACGGAGGGGCATCTCGCTTCCTCCCCCCATTTTTTGGGCCCGTGGCGCGGGTGCCCACTGTGTGCTACAGCAAAAAAAAAGTTGGAAGGAAAATAAAACACATCTTTCAGACTAGATTTCAACCCAGTCAACATTTTCCCGTTGCCCCGGTTGGGCCCCGACCGGACATAGAATGGGCAGCAGCTGGGCAGGGGAGTTGGTTCCCAGTTGGCGTCTGCACCATCTAACGGTTGGGCCCTGACACGGCCCGGCTGGGCAGATCACACAGTTCACGCCGGGCGGCGACTGGGCAGGCGACTGCTATACTGAGCCAATATTGGATATAATAATGCCAGATGGCGCATTAGTATAAACTGTACCCGAATTGCTTACCTACACTGGTTTGGGCTCAGATTAATGTCAAGCATACCCTGTTGCCTGTATCTTAAACCCATCGTCCAGTGGTGCAACTCACTGACGGACGGTCTTCGTTGCCGAAAACCTGAAGGGGCTGTTGATAGGTAATGACAATGCATTGATGGTAATGTATACCAATAGGTAACAATACAGATAGGTAATGACAATGGGTAAGGATATTCCGAAGCAGTCTCGTCAGTCTGGACCGGATAGAGTGCCCCAGTTCCGCGGTCCCCTGGCGTGACGGGAAAGAGCGAGAGGGTTGGGGTTGGACGGACAATGTTGAAGGCTTTTTTCATGCCTCGCTACGAACCTGTCACGTGACACAGACCAACATGATGCTCTTGTGGTGAAGAGGAATTGGTAGTGACAGGGCTATCGATTGCCGTTCGGTTTCGTTTCTGGCCGCATTGCTAAATGCTGAGATGACAGATGGAGGACGTCGTGAGTAACTTCAAACTAACTACCTTATGTCATGAGAACAAAATCAAACACTTGGGTCCCGTGGCACCGGGTTCGAGTTCCAGAAGAGGTTCATTATTACATAGTGGCCAGCTGGCAACTTACAAGAGGGCTGTAAGTTGAATACATAGCAATGAACGGGGCGGCCCTGTTCATTTATCCATTTGTCGGCTGTCTCGCCATACATCTGATCGGCATTTTTGCATGTTGACTTTTTACACGTTTCCATTCGGCCGCTCGCCATTTTGGCATGTGGTTTTTTTGACATGTCGCCACTTGGCCATTCGCCATTTAGCCTTTCGCCATTTTGGCATCTCGCCATTTTTACATATCGCCATTTGGCCATTCCCATTTGGCCGTTCGTCATTTTAGCATGTCGCCATTTTTACATGTCGTCGTTTAACATTCGCCATTAAGCATTCGCCAAAAAGGCATTCACCAGTTTTGCATTCGCCATTTTACCCTAGTACCTCGCTTGCGGGCTGTGTGTGTGACATACATGCTCCCACCATGACTGCTGTTGAGCCGCTGCTCTCCGGGAGGTGCGATGTCTGAGGCTGTCTACGGAATAGGCAATAACAGGAGATGCTCGTCATTGTTAACCTTAACCAGTGTAGCGTGATGGGGCTGATGCAACCCTCGGGCTGTTCCGGGGCCACAGAAAACGGAGTGGGGTAGCGCGCCGAAGTTTGTACTACCCTCGCGAATATTGCTTGCGGGCATTTTGAAACAAAGTAAGTCCGGGTCAAGTCAGGTCACTGTCGAATGACGCTATTTCTGGATCCCTGCAAGGCTAATTTTGCCCGAAATGTCGGGAAATCACGGATTTACGAAAGCAAATGACACTTATAGGCAAGTTGGGGTCAAACTACGTGTAAACAGACCACTCTCATGAGTTTCACTAAGTTCGTGATCATTTTAAGTCGGCCGAGGCCAGTGATCTTGAATGGCCAAGGATGATCTTTTTGACCTCAACTCAACTGAACGGTATTTCGAGGTGTTGATTTCGAATTTCGCATCCATTTTGAGCCATTCCGACTCACCATGTTTATTCGATGGACGCCAGAGGGCTTTAGATTCTATGTCGTTTCAGACGGTCACGGGATTTGACCTGATCTGACCTGTGAGATTGACCGGAAGTAACCATGACGGGTACCATTAGATTTTCAGGGCTTCAATGAGTCCTTTGCTTCTCCTCCGGTTTCTCTTACTGTCACTCTTTTTGTTCTGTGACCCTCCAAACAAAGCGCTTCGAAATTTTCGTCAGTTTTGGGTCATTGACCTGGTCTTCAAGGTTGCCAAAAGGCCTAGTCTTTACATTGGATACCATTGGTCTTTCCACATGACGAGCAACACGATCGTTTTTGTTTCGCGGCTCAAGCTCAGTCAGGACCTAATCGCCATGTCTAATTCTTACCCCCTCCCTTTGTACCATGAAGCTCTCAAATGCCGTACACTGGCGAGGGGTAAAAGACGTGAGGACATATTGACAGGTGGATACTGGTGTTATACATCTATTCTACATAGCACATGCTTTGAAATGATACCCACATTGCTTATATTTTGGAACAAATCAAAGTTAGTAGGCATACGGGCCAAATCATGTCATGACGCATGACCCCATTGCCCCCCCCCCCCTAATGGAACTCCCGTTTCGCCATGAAATTCCGCCAGTATGTTGCCAATTATGTAGCCTGTTTTTGTGCGAATTTAAGAAGGAATCGGAAAGAGCAAAATACGTCTGACCTTGACATCAAAATAGGCATCAGGTCAGCGCTACATATTTGGCCTGGGAAGGCAAACTTTTACAAAAATACATTCCTTGATCCTCTGTCTTTCTAATAGCGCATAGTTTGTCCTTAAAATGTTATGACAATGAACATACAGTGGTATACGCAGTTGGCCGCCGGCCTTGACCTCACATTTTCAGTGATCTGTATCTCGGGATATCTCGACTTCACGACTTTTTAAGTCCAAAAACCCAAATCAGGACCCATTACCATAGGTGGGCATCGTTACTAAAAAATGTAACTTCGTTACTCGTTACTCCGTTACTCAAAAAAGCCAGTCCGTTACTCGTTACTCCGTTACTCTACCTTAAAAAGTAACGGAAGTTACCGTTACTCCGTTATTCCGTTACTTTTTTAAATGCAGTGAAAACCAAGCGAACGCGGGTTTTAAGTCTTTTATGCTGCTTTGTGGTTGTAAAACGCATTCCATATACAAAGGGAAGAAACAAAAACCGCTTACCCAAAACACTCCGCTAGCTGCCCACTGCCCTCACCAGCCGTTGTAGAGTCGGCGGCGCCGGGACAACAGCCGCGGCGGGCATTCTACTACTGTGTTAGCCACAATGTTCTGGGCGCCGAATGACCCTGCAGTCGGTGCGCCCCTAAGCCCCAATAACCAACCAGCCACAATGTTCAAACCACCGAATTCCTGTTCATTGCCCGCGGCGCCGACGGAGCGGGAACAACCGGCGCTGGAGCGGACGCATGCAAAATGTGACAAACAGCGGACATCTATCGACTGGGTTTGATCAACTCTCGAAGTATCCGCCCTGAACATAATGGTCTCCGTTCAGAGCTCGTTTCGGTCTCGCGAACTTCTTGTTTTGTTTGGAAATTATGTGTGTGTATTAGTTTGTGTACGAGCGCGTGCGTGGAGGTAAGATTCCTGATACCCCTGACGTTTTTTTTTTTAATACCAAACGACGAAGGACTCAAAAAACATGACTGATATGGATTTTATTATTGTGAAATAAAAGACTAAAAAAGGTGCTTTAGTACCTCTTCAGCACCCTTGGAAAGACAAATTAGCTATAAAAACATGGTCATACGTAAGATGCAACGGAGGATGTTAACCGTTCACAAGTGGAACATTTTGGAACGATGACGAGACCTGACCTGACCCCTGTGAAAGGCCAAAATTGATATCAATGAACTCGCTATTGTCTTACGGTTCAGTATATGTCGCTTAAGTTCAGTTTTTCAGGGACAAGGTATTGTGTCTATTTACCTAATTCCAAGGACGTGTTTTGACCTTTCATGACGTCCAGTGGCCTCAAAATTGACCTGAGGTCAAAACTCTTGAATGTTTTCGTCTCGGTTTCACAAAACCTTTCCGCCGGTGTTTTCCTTTTTTCCGTGCGATATATGAGAGCCGAGATCCTGGGAGGTGCGGAAATCCGCGCTCCCCCTCCGGCCGGGCAAAGGGCATTCTGAGCCCGGCCGGAGACGGGTTAAAAACACTTCATTTAACCCTATTCCCTGTGGGGGGGGGGCAGATTCTGCTACCCGTGTCTTTTTGCTTGTCGCTCCCACACTGTTTGCCGCAGCGCCACAAGATTTTCTGGCATTTCATGGAATTGATACACAAGTATTTTGTCAACATTTAAAAAAAAAAATCGGTCCCGCAGAGGCGATTCCAAGCTCCCGTTTTCGGCGGTAATGTGCTGTGCGTGAAGCTGCAAAGTTGTGCGGTTCACTATCGTGACATTCTGAGTAGAAATAAAGATCACTGACTCATTTATATAGTCATACACATCCTAAACAATGCGTATGCACACACATTTTCAGGCGAACGCACACCCAGGTACTGAAAAAATGGGGAGCACGCTATTGTGCTTATGGTGCCCTCCCAATTTTGTTTACCTGGATCCACCTCTGCGCTACATATAAACTTAAACTGGCTTGCTAATTGTACATCTGATGTTTATATCACCCAAAACAAACAAAAACAAAGGAAATTTCTTATTTCAAAAATCACCCTTCTTGCCCTCCCTGCAACTGCCTATGGTTTTCTATTTTAAATTTCAGCTTTCGGCATGTAAAAGACTTGGACATTCCAAGCTGAACCGTGTTATTCCCATAAAAATTGGTTGGTAAACACGGCCGCAGTGACCTTTCAAAAATCCCCAAATTTTGGAGTTTGTTTGTCCCCACGCCCTATTTGCGCAATTCTTGAATTTCTGGGGTCCGGAATTGGAGATCTCGTTGAAACATATTAAATGGCATTCATCCTATCAACATGGGACGAATGCATCTCGAGATCTCTGGAAGGGCGGGGAGGGGAGGGGGCAGAATTGGTAATCTTCACCTTTCGGCCAATGCATATTTTTCGAAGGTGCAAAAGTGGCAACGGCTCATATCATGTTTGAGTTTGGGTCCTCACTTCTTCGTCTACAAAAAATAATGTGTCAGCCGAAAGGTGTTTCTGCCAGTTTATATTTTTTCGGGAACGCAGGAGGTGGTAACTCGAATCGCATGGACAATGTAGCCTGTCCTCCAAGTTAAAAATGATTTAACCTAACCTAACCTAAAACCTGCTGTATGGTTGCAGGGATTGCCCTAGATGGGCATGTAAAACTAATTTTTTGTTAGGTTCAATTTGCCTGTTTTTTGGTTTGGTTAGCTCGTATCGGCTGAAGGCAAACATGTGTCAACTGAATCAAAATTCAAGAGTTACCTAACCAAGTCAGTTTACACATCCAGTAGGGGCCAGTGCTTAGAAAAATACCTGAATGGGCTAAATTGTTCGCACAACTTGTGCTGCCACTTCCGCGTCTCCAAAAATTGCGCGTAAGCGTCGGCCGAAAGGTAGATTACCGCAGATCCGCCCCCCAGGGTAATGTGAATCTCACTGCCTGCAGAGAATATGGTTAAGGCAAATAGTCCAAGCAATAGTCGACAAGCTTCGTAATTATGCTTCACTACTGACGACTTATTGTGCACATTCTGTTCTCACCTGGAAATACCGTAAATAATGCTTCCTCTTGATATGTGCCTTTAGGTTTGAAAGGCTACTCTTGTGACCCTTGATTATAACCTCTTTCGGTCGGCATAGGACATACGTAAAAATGACGTTTTTCCCTTCCTCCTGAAACTCAAAGTACGTTTCTAGACGTGGCCATGGGTGACCCAGACCGGGCTCGTCCTCTGCCTCCGAAGCTGAGGCACCGTCGGACTCCGAGTTAAGGTTTTCGACCTCCAGTGGCGGCGTAAAGACGCCCTGATGGGACATTTTAGTGTCAGGTAGTTAAAATTTCAGGCCAGTCAAGAATCAGTCACCACTCCATCGCCCCATGGACATCACAGATCCAAGGCCATGGCGGCAGTAATCATGTGCTCAACAGCCTTGAGTAATCATGGCGGGGAACCGTGTGGCGATGGTAAGCAATCCGTGACTAACTTGAGACAACATTGAAAACTGCCGTCAGCTGGCTGTTCCAGTATAAATGACAATAACTTTGATATCTTTTAGCCTGAAAAATGACGATTGGTTAATTTATAATTTTAAGTGATATCAAACTTACGCATAAATCAATACTTTTGTCCCAAAAGAGACCAAAGTTAGCTGGCCTTTATACTGAACCATTGCCGCCAGCTTGCCGTCAACGTTTATCAGCTGACGAATATTGTCAACAAGTCTACTCCGCGATTGTCAGCTGAGTGCGCGCCCAGCCGCGCTTGTATCGCCGCACGCTATTGGGTGTTGGCTATTCAAGTAGCCAATGGCGTGTGCCGATGCCGGGCAAAGCCGGGCGGTGTCTGTAAGGAGTTTAAAAAGTAACGGAGTACCGGAGTAACGGAGTAACGGACCAAAAAATAACGGAGTAACGGACCACAAAAGTAACTTCCGTTACTCAGTCCGTTACAGTAAAATAAAAGTAACGGGTCCGTTACTCCGTTACTCAAAAAAGTAACTTCGTTAGTAACGGAGTAACGGAGTAACGGACCAGTGCCCACCTATGCCCATTACATCCCCATCCAACAGTTTTGAACGAAATCTGGGGTGGTATGGTAAACTTTCTAGTCTGATTTTAGTGATTTGTCCTGGAATCACCCACATTCGCGTCATGTGATGTCACTTGAGTCGTTATGGTTTGGAATTCCTGTAAAAGTTACTGTTTTCGCTTTGAACCATCCATTGTAAGGCCAGCGACCTACAAAATGCGACCATTCCTTGCTGTTTCGCCTCACAGAACGTTGTCTAGCCATTCGGATCAATTATCTTGCCTGAGTTTCATGGTATTTAGCGATCAGCTTTGAACTCATTTTGCCATATTCCCCGAGTCTGTGGAGAAACTGAACGAGCTCCATTTATGCACCTCCATACTATATTTGGCCGTCCTGGGTTGCGCTCAGGAAGATAGCTTCCCGTGCTGAAAGAAAAAGAAATAAGAATCTGAAAATTAAGCGCCCGAAATCTGGGGACTTTTGACGGATGGGCACCAAATTCCAGGGGGCACCTCGATGTCGCGTGACCCCATTCCTTGACAAAATGTGTGTGTGTGTGTGTGCCAATGAGTCCAACCTCCTGGGCGCAAAATGACCTCAGTAGTCGGCGCCCCCGAAAACACCAATAAACAGCAACAATCAAGAGCCCAGCCTCCTCGCTGTAAAACTGCCCGTCCGGTCGGGACCTGGCCACCTCGCCGGGCCCGTCTGGTGGGGCCGTCTCGGCTCAGACAAGTCAATGACCTGTGTGACGTCCGCCAGTGAGCGCGCTGCGGGCCCGGCCCGGCCGGACCCGGCCCAGCTCGGGATGGTGTGGTCGGACGCCGCCATGGTGCCGTGCGGTAAGGATCAGCACACCTGAGATTCCGAAGTGATTCATCTGCGCATACACATCACGACATAATGGACGGTAAGAAATGTTCCTGAGTGTTTCTGCCGAAGATTGTATTGTATGTTATCTCCATTTCAGTTTATCTTGAGTAATGTGTATTGTGTTTAATGTGTCAGTGCGACAAATGCAATATTTATATGGAAGTTTTGATCTGTTTTCAACGGAAATTAAGAATGTGTCACATGTGCTACAGGGTAGTGTGTATGATTCAAATGATGTTCACATATATATGGCATATCGTGCCGTATATGCAATTCCACGACACGACCGACCATGGCCGGGCGACTTAGTTCCTGGCTAAATACAGTTGCTTGTTTTGGAATTCGAACCAAGCACATGTCACGCAGCGGACTCTGTTGTAAGGCCTTCTGTCTTCCTGTCCACGGCAGCCGGCAAATGAAATGCGTGAAGGCACCGCAGATTTTGATTGCGGCCTTTAAAATCCTCGGGAAACCTAAAGCTATCGCAGGGTCCCTGGACATATACCAAACACAATCGACGTTATTAGTCAGTACAGAACTTGCTGTGGGCCCTTCAGACATTTTTAGGGCCATATAAGTCCTCCAAGACCATTTTAATCATTTATGAATACATTTTATTATGTATTGGAAGTAAGACCCTTCAAACTTTTGAGTGCCTCTCACACCTTTCCAAGCGCCCAACATATTTCTAAAGGCCCTCCTACCTTCAGAAGGTCTGGCTCAGGTCCCTGTAAAGGCCCTCGAAGTCTTCACATGAGC
The DNA here is from genome assembly GCA_030062745.1 of Capitulum mitella. Lineage (NCBI taxonomy): Eukaryota > Metazoa > Arthropoda > Thecostraca > Pollicipedomorpha > Pollicipedidae > Capitulum > Capitulum mitella. The sequence goes on from CP099839.1 coordinate 21,082,095, forward strand.
CCTATCAGGTATATCTGAGAGGTGCTCAGATTGTTCAGCGGGCATTTTTGAGCCTCGCGTTGACCCCCAATTTTAGACACGGCTCTGAAGGTTTTCGGAGGTCCGTCATGCTACCATGGGGCTCCATACACATTTAGTTTGACTGAGTTTTGTGGACATCGGCCACAACCTGTTGAAGGCTCCTGAAAAGTTTCTAATGTCCATTCGAGCGTTCCAAGATTCCCCTTTATCTTAAAAAAGGTCCTGGAATTTTCGTCTGGGAACCTTAAAATCGTGCGGGCCGTCGACACTTTCACGTCCTTTTGGACCTTTGTGTTCGCCCTTCATGTTTACAAAGACCGCATGCACCTTCGCGAGAGCTGCTGACGGATTTGTACAGGTCCTCCAGATCTTGGCGTAAGTCTCGGAAGATACCGATGAAGGTTACTCAAATTATTTAAACGGCCCTTCGCAGTCCTGCGCGATCCTTCAATCCTTAAAGAGGATCTTTAACCCTGGCAGACGTAAGGATTTCACCTATGCCCCGGACGAGGGGGTTGCTATCCTTATCTCACTCTTTTCCTAATTATCATGAAGCGGCAAAACAGAAATGCCAAGCGCGCTTCTCTCTGCTATGACTCCACCTTGTGTAGCCCGGGAGATCACCTTGTGATCTCCCGGGCTACAGGGGATAACCTTGTCGTCCTTCGCCTCTGCCATGGACAGAACTACCTGTACTCAAGGGCTCGGGGAGAAGGGAGGCAGGGTGGCAGCGGCCCCCAGTTTTTGAAATTGAAATAAGCCCGATCCATTATGAGAAACTGTTATTCATTGTGCATCGCAAACCCCCATCCCCACCCCAAGTGTGGAGGAGTTGCCGCACCCCTACCAGTATTTTTGGTGTTGTTCATGTAACATCAGTAAACCTGAATGGTAACATTAAGCATATGACAATGCAAGTAAAGGACGAACCTAAACTTGCTCCCGGTAACATAAGTGATATGAAAGTGGTTCCACCCTTGGTCTCTGTTGTCATCGTAATAGTTTCGTAGAATAAGACCAGTGAACTGGCATAGTCTTGGAAAGGCCACCGAACTTTCAAACCCTGATATAATGTCAAGGATAGGTCAAAACTATTCCTGAATCGAAAATTGCTTCTGCATATGGTCAGACTCCTAAGAAGCCAAAATGTGGCTCAGATCTGGAAAAACGGCTTTCGATTCTAAAGGACTGCGTCATATCTCAGTGACCTGACATGACCCGGCAATAATTTGTTCTGGAAAAAGTGCGAAAGGAATGCAAGATGACGCAAAGAAATTGCAGCACAATGCAAATTTCGGTAACTTCAGCGAGCGAGTATTGACTTTAATACACTCGCTGGTGTGTCGCGGTTTTCAGGACTACCAACTGTTTCAGGCGTCGGAAGACTTGCCTTGCTGCTGTGCGTCATCGTCGAGGCTTCCGGCTCTGTTGCCAGACCGACGCGAGTGAATCAAGACGCCCGGCCGGCAGACGGCGTCGGCGGCGGCGGGTCCGCCGCTGGCCTTCTGGTCACAGTGCTCTCGTCGGCTGACTCTTGCAAGGTCCGCGCCGGCGGGCGCCTCCTGCTGGACAGCACCAAGCCGTTAGCTGGCGGCTCCGCCGACCGGCTGGACCTGCACGGCCTGTACGCCGTGGCGGTGAACCCGGCCATGGGCCATCGCACGGGCGACACGTTCGCCCCGGGCCTGGCGCCGGCCGGCGCGTTCGGCGCCCTGGAGGAGTTCGCCGCCGGGATGCGGCCAGGCCACGCGCTGGTCCTCTGTGTGCTGGCTGAGGCAGCGCTGTCGCTGGACCGGAGCGGGGAGGCGCTGTTCCGCGCGCTCAACTCAAGTTTTGCGCCCGACCTGCAGGCGCGCTCTGTGTTCGGACTGGTGGCAGTGAAGGACGGACCGGTGCTGGCGGAGGGCTACGTTCCTAACCTGCGTGCGCTGGCCGCCGACGCGTCGGCCCCGACGCTGCGACTGGCCGTCACTGTGCCTGTGCCCAGCGGCGCACCCTGCCGGCCGGCCGGCAGCCCGGCCGAGCGGCGTCGGCTGGCTTTCTGTGAACGGTACGACGGTTACGGCCGGCTGTGCGACTGCGACTCGCCGCCACCGGCGCGGCCGCCGCCTTTCAGAGACGGCCGCCGCTTCCCCTACCCCGTGGTGGTGCTGGCCAGCAACCGGCCGCGCTACCTGCACCGCTGCCTGGTCTCGCTCATGCGCAACCGCGGTCTGGACAACGACAAATTAGTCGTGTTCAGCGACGGGCACCACCAGGAAGTACAGGACCTGCTGCAGATCTTGAATGTCACCTCACACCGGCACTTTCCGGAGGCGTCAAGACCAGGCATACACGGACTTATCGCTCGCATTACCTCAGTCTACCGTTACACCATTCAGAATGCGTTTGAGATGTTTCCGGCAGCTGACAAAATCGTTCTGCTTGAGGAAGACCTGGAGGTGTCGCCGGACTTCATCAGCTTCTTCCAGCAGACTCACCACTTACTGGACGAGGACGTGAGCCTGTATTGCATCTCGGCCTGGAATGACCACGGCTATCGGCACGCCGTCGGCGACCCGGCGCTGCTGTACCGTGTCGGATTCATGCCCGGGCTCGGCTGGATGCTCACCCGCCGATTCTTCTTTGACGAGCTGCTGCCCGCCTGGCCGAGCGCCGCCGCCAGCGTCGACTGGGACGTGTACATGCGCCACGACGCGCGCCGCAAAGGCCGCGAGTGCGTCATCCCGGACGTGTCGCGGACGTACCACTTCGGCGTGCTGGGCGGCCACGTCGGCGCGGCGATGCAGCACAAGTACTACTCGGATCACGCGCTCAACACGGAGCCGGACGTGCGCCTGAGGGACGTCGACAAAATGGTGCTGCACAGGTACACGGCGCTGCTCATGGGGCTCCTGCAGCGCGCCACCAAGCTAGACGGCACTCAGTCTCGCCTCACCTGCGACGACATCATACCGGCCAACGCCACCAACCAGACGTTCGCCCTGTTCTTCCGCATGACCAGCGCGGCCGACACGGCCGGTTGGGAGAAAATAGCCACCTGCCTGAACCTGTGGGACCTGGACGTGCGCGGCGACCACCGCGGCGTCTGGCGCTTCTTCCACGGCGGCAACCACGTCATCGTGATGGGCGTGCCGTACTCGGAGCTGTCCGGCTACGCGCTGAACCACGGCCCCGGGCGGATGATGCTGTTCACCGGGCGGCGCTCGGCGCGGCTGCGCGAGCTCGGCCGCTGGCCGCCCGGCCTGCGGCGGCCGCAGCCCGCCGACCGTCTGCGCCGCTACCGGCTGGCCGCGGCCGCCGCCGGCCTTCGCCTGGACCAGCTGGGAGACGCCGTCCCCGACGCCGACCAGCCGCGGCTCGAGGACGAGCAGGACGAGCTGGGTCAGCTGCAGGACGCCACGTCGTCGTGACGCAACTGCCGTGGCTGGCCGCCAACGAAGGTCTTTCACTTCTGAGCGACAACTTCTGGCCCCTGTGCTCGTTTTGCGCACAGCCCGGCGGGTCGGGTACGGCCGTACAGCCATACCTCATTTACGATCACTCATAAGGTCTGGTTACGCTGGTGTCACTTCGATGTTACTAGGGCGTTAAATCGAACAGTAAGGTGTTATGGGCCTTCATCGGGGTGCCTCTGTGTCTTAGGGACACCTTTTGAACGACAGGGCGCCCATCCTCCTTCAAAGAGGCGCTGCCTTCGCGTCGCAGAGCTGGTTTTTACGACAGCCCAATCATACTCTGTCGTTAGCGGCTCCTTAATGTCCCAAGGGCTCCTTTTGACCAACAGGTTGACCACAAATCATCACGGGGGCGCTCTCTCGATATTACTTGGACGTTTGGAATGAGAAGGTGTCCATACTCCGTCATAGGGGCGCATTCTTGGCGTCACGAAGCAAACTTCGAACGTCGAGGCACCCATGCTTTATCTCAGGGGCGTCCCCATGGTATTGAGGGACGCCTTTTGAGCAACAGGGTGTCCATACGCCACCATAAAGGCGCCTCCTTGGTGTCACAGCACCGCTCTTTGACCGATGGGGCACCCAAACACCATCTCTGAGGCGTCTCGCCTTGATGTCACAGGACCCAGGTGCGTCTTTGAGCGACGGGCACCCATACACACAAGGATGGCTGTTTGGTGCCAACGGGCGCCTTTTGAACGACATGGCGCCCACACTTCATCCAGAGGTGCCTCCTTGATGTCACAGAGGCGTTTTTGCCAACAGGGCACCCGCACACCATCGCAAGGGCGTCTCTTTGGTGTCACAAAGGCGCCTTTTGAACGATAGGGCTCCCATACACCACCCCAGAAGTGTTTCTTCGGTCACATGGGGCATGTCAAATAACGAGGCGCCCATACTCTGAACAGGGACGTCCATCTTGCATCGCCGTCTTCGGCAGCTAAGGGCTTTGCATTTGGCGCCCTTATCTGCCTTCGGCAGGTAAGGGCACCAACCTACCAAAGGAGGGGGGGGGAAGGGCAAAAAGACACTTCGCCCTTCCCCGTGGAGCTCGGAAAGGACGGCTACCCCGCTCGCCCCCCCCCCCCAGAATCCGTCACTGCCCGTGAAACGCTGTTAGTTGCAATTGGGATATCCACAAACTCCTTCCAAAACATCTCAGCATTATTTATAAAAGACTGACAATTTGCCAGACTGCCGAACTGTTGATACTTTGAAAGCTGTTTCCGCACTCGTTTCCGCTAACCCCTTCCGTTCTGCAGACTTCTGTATTGGAACGGAGACTTGTGGAAGCAGCATATATGATTGCCGACGTAAAATGTAAATGCAATATTTTCCCCTCTAGAATAACCTTGCGCCGCCGTCCAAATCTCCAGAACACTATGGCGCGGTCAGTCAAAACAGTTTTGAGTCTTCAGTGGTCCCCCTCGCCCACGAAGCGCGACAACGATGGGGATCATGGGACGCCAGGCGAAGCCTTGACATTTCTGCCGCCGTGTAAATATCACTGATTCCTTAGCGTTTATCGGTGAATGAGCCATTCTGCGGCTACAGACTAAAACTTACTAAAACTTCCCACGTAGACTGCCGCTCTCCTGCGCTGCGGCATCCGCGATTGTACTGCCTGTATGTGTGTATGGCGCCCTTTTCCCTCCACCAAGAGTCAGACATTTACATCACTGAATGAGTTGTATCACATTGGCAACTGGCATTCCTGTTATCGCGTCCGTTGAGCAATCATTTTCTTCTTTACTTGCAGTGCCCAATCTCTTTTGCACCTCCTGCAAGAAACAACTGAATGAATGAAAGTTGGATGGGGAAGGAGCCCGTCCTCGAAACTTAAATGTATGAGCCATTTTTTCTGGCTTTTCATCCCGTAAGACAGGAATATAACGGCACACCCCAAATAATAGACGTCGATGTTTCATCCGCACCTTCCAATACAGCGCGCTTTCGTAAAAAATGCAAATTTCATCAAACTGGGGCTTTCTTAGCTGAATTCAGCTCTCGCTATCTCCACTAAACTCGTCAACATTATCATATTCACATCCAGCTACACCTTTTGAACAAATGATGGTTTCGTTCGCTTAGGAACACTGAATAAAACGTTGTTTCGTGACTTTGTTGACAACTTAGCGCAGTCAGTTATCGACCAGTTAAAAGTACCACCCTTTCTGGTGAAGAATTGTGTTCAGAACACCAATTTCTGAGAAGCAAAGATTACATAGACAGTGCCAGACCTCATTCAACCAGTCAGCATGACAAATTCACAACAGGAGCAGACGAGCCGTTTGCCGAATAAATACAAACGTTAAACGAGCCGTTCCACATGGAACAAATACGCATCGAGACAGTCAAAAGTCAGCATGCGCCCATTGACCCAACAAAAACAATCATAGCGTCGGACGACGACCACAGCACAACGCAAGCCGTCCGGAAAACGTGTGTATGAAAACAGCGAACATGGGCGTGGCCTCACGCATGGTCGTGAACGGAACACCGGGCCCATGCTGAACATAGGCTAGGTGAAAATAGTGATCTGTATAGCCGCAATACGGACTGCGGCTATATAGCCTAATAAGACCTGGCGCCCGACCAAGCTTCAGACGGTCGTTGTCGGCGCGTGCCTACAGCTCCAAGTCCGGCATCGCCGATGCCCGGAACGGCTTTGGCAGCATGACTAGCGCTACCTCAGGAGCATCCTGGATCACAGTGCCACCATCTACAGCGGTCCAGTTGTCTGCATATTACAGCCGCAATAGGACGGCAGGAAATGGTTGTCTCCGTGGGCGCGGGAACCATGAGGGGGATTCAGGCCTCCCGTATTTTTTTTTTTTAATTCATCACTGGCCCTATGGGCATTGACTGGAAAGAATTGACCCAAAACGCGTCTCTCCCCTCGTCCCAACTGAAGAGGAGTTCCCAAGCCCCTGGCTGTCCCCGTAGGCCGACCCCGCCGCCGGACGTACACCACCGACCGTACAGCATAATCCAGAGACAGACAGACACACAGAGAGAGAGAAAGGAATAGGTAGGCACAGCGGCGAAGAATTACAGACACGGATAGACAGACAGATACAGATCGACACATGCAGACAGATACAAACACGGCAGGCAGACTGGCAGACATATACAGACATATGGACAAACACAGGCACGGACAGGCAAAGACAGACAGATACCAACAGATATACATAAAGTCCGAGAGAAACAGAAAGAGGCAGACAGCAACAGAGACAAACGGAGGAACGCAGAGACAGATGCAGGGGAGACAGAGACATACACTAATTAAGACAGAGAACGACAGAGATAGATAGAGACGGGGACAGAGACTGAGACAGAAAAACAGTGGGATATATATATATATATATATATATATATATATATATATATATATATATATGGACACATTTACACATACTCAAAGGCAAGGACACATGCGAATATTCTCATGGACAGGAGAAATCCAGACATACAAACAAAGATGCATCCAGATATACACCCAAAGATATATCCAAGCATACATAAAGACAGTCACATCCTCAGGCATACACCAAGAGGACACAACTAGACATACGCTCAGACAAAGACACATCCATACATACACCGAAAGAGAAAGACACTTCCGGACATGCTCACAAAAATCATCCAGATATATACAAACAAACACACACAGACACTCAGACAGACACATCCAGACTCATGGACAGACACAGACACATCCAGACATACGTAGAAAGAAAAAGACACATTCAGATATGCATGCAAAGATACACTAATGCATGCACACACACATCCAGGCACTCGAACAAAGCAACATCCAGGCATGCATACATACAGACACATCCAAGCAGACACTCATACAAAGGAACATCCAGGCATGCATACATACAAAGACACAACCAAACAGACACCCAGACAAAGATCCAGGGACATTCAGACACAGACAGGTACCTAAATAGACACCCAGACATACACACAGACGATAAAAATACACACACACACACACACACACACACACACACACACACACACACACAAACAGATATACACACAGACAGGCAGAAAGGCAGGAGAGCCAGACCCATGAGCAGGCAGAGACATCGTCACAGTCGGAAACAGACTACAAGCACATCCAGATGGAGACAACAATAAACAAACACAAACCGAAAGACAGAACATACGGATACAGAAAGGAACAGACAACACACAGACACCAATAAACAGAGACAGAGAGACTGATAACACCAGAGACAGAGAACGGGCAGACAGAATGAAAGGCACTGATAGACTGAGATATATAAAGGCATACACAGGCGCGGATCCAGGGGGGGCGATGTGGGCGATCGCTTCACCCCCCCCCCCGGAGGCCTGAGAAGTGGCGCCAAAGGGGCCCTCTCGGGCTCAAAAGGGCCCCGAAGGGGCCCCGTATGGGCTTCACGAGTTCTTTGTAAAAACTTGACGGGTTCAGGTGGGTCAGATGACCCCTGAGACGTATAAAACGGCCCGAGATCGCAGCAGGGCCTCAATACGACAGGTTGTTCCTAAGACCGCCAGAAGGGTCACAGGACCCTTGAGACGGCCAAGATGACTGAGGCCCTAGGACGGCATAGACGTCCTTGGAATGGCATACAGGCCCCAAACGGGTTTGGCGGACCAGTGTGAAAAGCTGAAGGTTCCTCATGCAGTCAAAGGACCTCCGGGAGGGTCAATGATACTCTGAGACGGCAAAATGGCCCTAAGGATGGACAAAAGGGCTCCTGAAACTCTACAAGGTTCCCAGGGACCGAAAGAGGGGTCCAGATAAAGCAAAGGGTCCATGAGACCGCTTAAAGTTCCAGTGAGACCCCTGACACACAAGAACTTAGGAAGGTGCCAGCGCGGCATAAGGAAACCCTGTCCCGTCAGTGGGACTCCCTGAACAGGGAGTCATCAGTGACCTTCTCAACCTCGAGAGGGGCCTAAATGGGCTACAGTGGTCTTTTTGAAAATTTGAGGGGTTCTTGATGCAGCCAGGGGGAGCCGGGAAGGTCAAGTGGTTCCTGAGGCGGCAAGGAGGGCCCCTACACGGCAGACGGCCTCTGAGACCGCCAAAAAGATTGGAGGGCCTCCTGCGAGACAAAGATGGCAAGAGGACCTTTTAGGCGGTATGGGCCCCTGGACGGCCTAAGGGTCCCCGAATGTGTTAGATGGGCTCCTGGCACAGAAAAGGTCCCCCTGAGACTGCCAGTGAGGCCCCTGTCACCAAAGGCTAACTGCCAGAGGGCCACTGAAACGGCAAAAAAATGTTTCCCAGAGGCGACGAAAGGGGCACCTAACACGACAAGGGGTCAACTCAGGCGACCAGAAGGGCCCCTGAAACCACGAAGCCTTGAGACGTCCAGGCAGCTCCTGAAACGGCCAAAGGACCTCGAACATCGCCAGAGGCGCCTCTGTCACGGCAGAGAGAGACTTTAGAGGACCCTTGTTACTGCCTGAGGGGCTTCTTAGACGGCAAGACCCACAGGGACGACAGAAGAAAACTCGAGATGGCTTAAGTATCCCTGAAGCTGCCAAATGGGTCCATGACACTGCCCGAGGTGCAGTGGCGGCGGATCGTATTTGATCATGAGGGGGCAAAGCAAAATTTCGAGGCCCCTTGATCTTGAGAGGCTCCATTTCCTATGAAGGCCCTCATCCCCCAAAAAAGTCCATGTTTCACTTAATGGGAGTCGCATTTCGCACGACCGGGCGAGGTAAGTCCATGATCCAGTCGTGCGTTGTGAGAACTCTGGCATTCAATCGCTAAACTCGGCAGGTGCAACACAGCTTAGTCCCACCGTGAAGTCATGACGTCTTTGTCTCGTTCCAATCACCAGCTTAACTATACAATACCAATAATGTCAAGAATAATACTAATAAGAATAAGGTTAGAATGGCAATAATAAAATAGCAATAATTATCACCATAAAACCATGGCCTCATATCGCTCGACTGGCTAGTTTATTTCATTGGACGATAGTCGAATAGACATTAGACATCAGTTGACTAGTCGACTAGACAACCCAAAGGCGTATGCTAAATTTCAAAACCATTGGGACGGGGGGGGCTGCGGCTCCCCGCAGGAGATGCGAATCTCCCTTTTTGGTTCAGAACTCCGTTAACTAACCCAACAACCAACTGGACACTCTTCCGGACGGAAGCCGAGGCCCCGAGACAGGGTCGAGGCAACGATTTAGTGAGAGAATGGACCCAGGCCATCCAGGTCCATTCTGTTTTGCCCCTAACAGTATTACATTCCCCGTCCCTAGGCTGTTTTTAGGCGTAATCGGTATGAGGCCCTCTCACGAACGGAAGCCGGGGCCTTCTAGGAGGGCGGGGTTGATTCCGGTTCAACGCAGACCACCCGGGTTTATTCTGCGGGGCCCAAAAAATTCAAATATCCACCAGTCTCTTGGCCACTTTTGAGTAAGACTGGCACGAGGCCCTCTAACGGACGGGAGCTGGGGCACCCTCCAAGATCCGAACCTTGCTTCAACGCAGGCAACCCAAGTCCATTCTGTGAGGTCCTCTAAAAACTGTCAGTTCCTGGTCGCTGGGCCACTTCTGAACATAACCGACAAGAGACCCTTTCTCGGATGGAAGCCGGGGGCCCCCAACATGGTCCGAACTCTGTCGGAAGCCTGCCGGATCCGTGCCGCGAGGCCCCTTAACCCTATTCCCGGAAGGGGGGCGGAATCCGCCCCCCCCTCGGGTTTTTTGCTTGCCAATTCTAGGCTTTTTAACGCAGCTTCACGAAACTTGGTCACTTTTCCTAGCTGTTCTTTCTACGTGCCGTGACAAAATTTCAAAATTCTATTTTGCTCAGGGGCGGAGCCAGGCAACGTTTTTGGGAAGCACCTCATGCCATTTTTGGCCATGTTAAGGGTAAAAGGAAAATGTCTGCCAAAAACAGAGTTTTAAAGATAGAACTTAAAACCTTATATGGATGTATAGCTAAATAGCCGGGCAATGTGCAGATGTAATTTTGTTCTCCTGAGGTAATTTTACAAGGTCAGGTCAAGGTCAAAAGGAAAAATTTGTTTTTTTCGCTGTAATTTCGGCGCTGTTTTTTCAAATGCCAAACCCGGAATATATATGACGTAGAAGGGTGCCTTCTACTTGTGTACCAAGTTTTAGCTTGATATCAGGTCGGGTCACGGAGCTATGGCCTAAAATGTCCGTGCGCGTACCCTATATCGCAATAGCCATAAAACGAAATTTTTGAAATAGAGTGAATTCAAATGATTGAAAACGTTTAAAGATAATATTAAATGCACACGAGATCATTCCAAGTGACCCCAAGGTCACTGGAGGTCATTTAAGGTCAAAGGTCACAAGTTGATCTGAGAAACGTGTGACCATGACAGTTCCCCCTTTTTCATGTCCCTGGCACCGCCTATGCTAACATTATACAAACATTGTAATGCGATTTGTACTTCTTTAGTATAACATGACTAGCAGAAGCCAGAAAAAGGGTGTTTGCCTCTTTTGTTCATCTAGTTGTTAGAAAACTAATCCTCCTATTTTTGAAACCCTGTCAACGCCCATGAATTTTCTCAAAATTTCAGATTTGGGGACCCATGGTAAAAGCCCTAGCCATAATCTCTCGATTCATGCCAGTTTCATCGAAATCGGTCCATAAGCAATGGAGTTATAAGAAGTCCAAAAGTACCCCCATTTTGACATTTTTGCCCCCCTGTATCCACAAATTTCAAAATTTTGAATTTTTTTATAAAAATGTAGTCCACGTCACGGCAAATCGATTGCCGTTTGTTGCGATGAAATCAGACGAGTAGTTCTCGAGATCTCAGGGGGGGGGCCGAATCCGCCCCCCCCCCTGCCGGGAATCGGCCATACCGTCTAGCCCTCCGGGAATAGGGTTAAAAGCTGTAAGTTCCCGGTCTCTGGGACACTTTTGAGCGTAATTCGCGCAGGGCCCTCTTACGGACGGATGCTGGGGCGCCCCCCGAGACCCGGACTGGTTTAGCGAAGGCCCCCTGGGTTCATTCGATGAGGCCGCTCAAGAAACTGTAGGTTCCCGGGCCCTGTTTTGCTTTCGAGTGATAATCGGTACTAGGCTCTCTTTCGAACCTAAGCCGGGGTCCCCTAACAGGGTTCGAACCCCGGTTCAGCGCAGGTCACCCCGGTTCATTAATTCTGCGAGGCCCCCTGGAAATTGTGAGGTCCTGGTCGCTGGACACCCTTTGAGTGTAAACGGTACGAGGCCCTCATTCGGACCTAAGCCGGGGTCCCGAACAGCGTTCGAACCCTGGTTCAGCGCAGGCCAACCTTGTCGATGAATTCTGTTAGTCCCCCTGAAAATTGTGAGGTCCTGGTCGCTGGACCACCTTTAAGTGTAAGAGGTAAAAGGCTCTCTCTCGGACTTAAGCCGGGGCCCCCTAACAGGGTTCGAACCCCGGTTCAGCGCAGGCCAGCCCGGTCCATTAATTCTGAGGCCCCTGAAAATTATGAGTCCTGGTCCCTGGATCACCTTAGAGAATAAACAACACGAGGCCCTCTGTTGGATGGAAGCTGGGTCCCCTAGCAGGATCCGAACTGTGTGTCGGGGTAGGCCAGCCAGGTCCATTCCACGAAGCCCATTAAAAATTGTAAGTTCGCGGTCGCCGGCCAGTTCTTCGAGGCCCCTACCGGAAGAAAGCTGAGGCCGCTAACAACATAAGACCCGAAAGAACACGCACGGCATGTGCCTACTTCCTTGCCTGCAAAGTTGCATTTTCCTTCCTTTTTTTGGCGTGTTCGTCGCTTTTATCCCCATTTTCTTCTCTGTTCAATTTCTTACGAGGCACTCCAAAATCATAAATGGGGGGGGGGGCAGAAACATAGTCTTACCCCAGACCCATCGCCATTGCGAGGACCTGTCCCCTCCCCCCCCCCACTTCCGCCGCCCTTGCCGAGGTATCCCTGGAACTGCCAAAGGAGCGCCTGAGACGTCCCGAGGGAAACGTAAAAGGAACCTGAGACCATTAGAGGTTCCTGACACAGCAGACGGCCCAAGACCACCAAAACGCTAGCAAAAAAGTCTTCAGAAGCTACGAGGGGGCGGAGGGGCTTCTGGACCAGATACGGATACGACGTTTCAAACGGAGCTGGGGAAGGAGCTGCCTAAAATCCTGTCGTTGTTGTGATATTCCGGCCATTTTGTGACGGAACAAAACACGGAATTTTCTCAAATGAGGTGATGCGCTTGATGTTTTTCGGTTACTTTATATGGCAAAAAACGCGAAATTACATGAAACATTTGAGCTTGGACCTCAGCAAATCAACTTTTTCATACCTGAAGAGCAAAAAATGATGGCCCCGCGCCGTGAGGGGCCCCACGCTGACCATTCCTCCTCTCCCCTTGGCAAAATCCTGGATGATCCCTTCAGCATATGCACAGACAGACAGAATGACAGACAGAGACACAGGCAGACAGAGGCGCAAACAGGCAGAGACAGGCACTGTCAAAGCCGGACTGAGAAACCGACAGCCAGGCAGAAACAGGCAGACAGACAGCAAGACGGACAGAGAAAAAGACAGACAGACAGACACGGACAGAATGATAAAAAGAAAGACAAGCAGACCAACAGGTGCAGGGGAGTGGTTTCTTATCTCTTTGTGGGTGCCCCGGCACCAACAAAGTGGAAATGGGCACCCACAATACGCCTTGGACACCCACAAGTTAAAGTATGTTTAAACAGTCAGATATGGTTGCATTCTCAGGCCCATGACATTAACCACCAAAAATCATTTTTATCAGCAATAATCGGAACTTATTTACTCCACTGTCACCCGCTTATAGCTTTTCTCCACCACCCTCCAAGTAACATTTTGTCAAACTGGGTCCTGGAGCAAGGTCCTCCATCGCAGGGAATGTATGTATTCAGATCTTTTAACTGTACACGTGAGACCGAAGAGGACATTTTTATGAATCGAAGCGTAGGTACCATTCGTCCTTGCCCACTCGCCCTCGTTAGCTCATATTTTATTGCGGTAAGTACGCTGGCCGCCAGCCCAAGGTTTACCTATTTACCCCAGTGTCTTTTCAACTGAAATCAACGACGAAACGTTTAAGCGTATCATTAGCCTCAGCGATGTCCAAGCTGACAGCAGATGACGAACATCGGAATTATGAAGGCGGCCATCATGCATTCAGACGAGCACCACTGCAGTTCCACGAATTTCCGAGAATCCATTACATGAATAGGTCGGAATACGTTGGTGTTGTTTGTTAAAGCAATCGTCGCTGCCGTTTGTAACTGCGTCTGGTACAGAAAGACTAAGTGTGAGGTAAGCATCGGGTGCGTCCAAGGTTCACCTACGTACGCATTTTCTTGCTGATTAGTTTTTTCTCTAACACTGTGTTATTGTATTTCGAGTACCGATAGCACTGTCGATAAATACGATAACTAGAATGAGTGAAATATTAGTTTAAGATGACCAAAATGCACTTTTCATTCACATGGTAACTCATAACCAATCATAAACATTCCCCGGAGCGTTTTTAGGTAACGGAAAAACAGATATATTCCCTTTAAGGATGTCGCTGCCACACAGCCATCCATAATTTAAGTAACACATCATTCTGCAATCTACCTCCCGTAATGGCTTTTCCAATTCATTTCTCTGAACTTTAGGCCAAAACGCCTTTCCCGACTTCCTCACCTTCCCCTCCCCGATACGCAATATATGGATGTTCCCAAATGGCTTTTGGGCACCCACAGTTTCCAAAAACCACACCCGTGAAGAGATGGGCAGAAAGACACAGACGGACAGACAAACAGACAGACAACAGACTGGCTGACTGACTGGCTGACTGACTGGCAACCAGACAGACAGACAGACAGACAGACAGACAGACATGGACAGATAGACAGACAGACAGAGACAGACAGACAGGCAGGCAGACAAACAGGCAGACAAAGACGAAGACAAACAGACAGGTGCGTATAGACAGACATATACAGGCATCCACAAACAGGACAACAAGATGCAGTCTTGTTGTCGACCAGACATACAGACAAAGAAAGGCACGTCCTAATACATTCACTAAACACATCCATGAACAATTTTTACGACGTATTTGTCCTAAATACTGGCACATGCGTCTTAACTGCAGCTTGCTCTCTTAAGACCAATACCCCTAATCTGTTGAGGAATGTTGTGGTGAAACGAAAATCTTTGAGTGTATTGGTCATGGCTGGCGATCACAGGGGGGGGGGGGGCGAGACGTTGTGTGGACCCCAATATCCAGGGATTTTAACATCAGGCCTATGGCAGTGACTGAAGCGAAACGGCCTGAAATCCCATGTGGACCCCCAATAATTTATGGGAATCGCCAACCACGGTGTCAGTGAAATCCGCCATCTTTTAAACAAAAAATTCGTAATTCCGTGGAAAAAAACACTGAACTGACTGCATCCGCGGGTTTCTGCAATTCTGCATCTGTGGGTTGTAGACATAACTGTACTTCTATGGTTTCTAAGCACTGATCATTATGCATCAGATTTAGTTTCAACATGTTCCTACTACCCTCATTATTACGGTTTGATTCGCTACTGCAGTGCCGATGTTTTTTCTCGCTGAGTTTCGACTTCAAACGTTTCGAATACTAAGAACCGTTAGTTTTGCTCCAATGTTCGTATGTTTGTTCGCGAGTTAGGACACACAGCCTCTTAGGCTCAGGTGTCCCGAGTGTTCAGTCCATGGATGTCGATTTCTGCAAATGACTGGGGGGGCAGCCAAGGGCCCGACAACCTAACCTGCTTCCCTATGTGGGTTTTTCATCGGATTTAGTCCACTTTTTTCACCAACGGAAATTTAATATTTTCTTGTTCCTATTAATCAAATGAAAAACTGCATTTTCCTACGTATACAGGTATATAGATAGAAGATGGAAAGATAGCCAGATATATCTCTTTAGATTTCATTCTTTACTTTCTGCCATCTATCATCTATTGAGGCCGTTCTTTTCGTTATCATTACTCATTTCCCTTTAAAATCGGCAGAAAATATTGGGGAGGGCAAACCAACATTGGGTGGGCCAGGGCCCTCTCAAAAGAATACAGATCTTTACCCCTGCTTGAATGAAGTCTTGTATCTCGCCTGGCGTCAGTCAGTCGTTTGTTGTTTGTTTCCTGGCTTCTTTTCCGACGCATCAGTCAGGATTGGCCATAAGCGTCGTCGTCGGAAGCAGACTAGTCTTGTGTCAAGTCGCGTCTCTCGTTAGGCGTCAGTCGGCCGTCGGGTCAGTCAGTCGTTTGTTTCTGACTTGTTTTTCAACGCATCAGTCAGGGTCGACTATTACCGTCGCAGGCGAAAACCGACTAGTCTTGGGTCTAGTCGTGTGTCTCACCATGCGCCAGTCTGTCGTCGGTCCCGACCTGGACTGAGGCAGTTGCCGACGTTTGGAGACGAGCACGATCCGTACGATGCGAGGGATGCGTCATGATATCGTAGCACTGTGCTGCAAGAAATACTAGCAAAATGAAGAGAAAAAGGAGATTATCAATTGTCAAAGTATTACCGGAATAATAAGGAATAGTAAGTTTCAGAAGAAATAGTGGGATTCAAAGTCGGCCAGGTACGTTAAGATAAGTAGGGTTATGTTGGGCTTAGTGAGGTAAGGTTAGTTTTTGGTCGGCTTAAGTCAGAGAACACAAAGTAAGTAGATAAAGATGTAACACAGCAAGCGGGGTTTTCTTCTGCTGGGCGATATAGAGCATTGAACGTGGGCTATTTTGGGTCACAGCCAGCATTTTGGCGGCTCGTTCGTGAATTAGACCTGTTTAGACCTGTATTAGGCCTGTTCACGCGATACACGAAACATGACTCATATTTCTTGGTCAAGCTGCTGCTGGGGTACTAAAAACTTCGTTTTTTCCTTCGCTACCATATTTTAATAATTCCGTGCGTCACTGCACGCCGCTTCTAAACGTAAACAGTGGAATTGGCGGCGTATTCGTCGGACACTCATTATACATTTCGTATTCTCTTCAAAAGGTTTGTTATAAAAGTGTTTGTAAATCATTATTAATGCCCCAATCATTGTCCCTTGGGCCATGAAGCAGCAGTGAAAATTAGATTTATTGGTTTTTAGGCCCATTTAAATGGCTGTGCCTCTGAACTCACAAATATTCAAATTGTGTGATATTTTTGTTATGAGTGTGATATTATTTTTATTGTGTGTTTACGATAATGGTAACCATATACTAAAAAATGTTATGGTAGGATGGTGTACAGAAGACAAAAGTGTAGTCAGCTGGATACCAATCAGTTTATGTAAGGTATCTTAGTACTCAGTGAGGTACCTCAGGATATGAATTTCATCTAACCAAGGTTTGAATCATGAATTTAGGCATAAGCTCATTGCATGCTTGTTTTTCATTGTTTATGATATTATGCAGTCATGCCTTTTTAACATATTTTCCATTTCAAGGGGTGTGGCATGATTCAAATAACCTCATGATATCTGACCTTTTGTCCAAAGCCAAAAGGGAGATGTAAAGAATCAAGGAATAAGGTTTCAGAGAGCCAAAGCTACATCCAGATCTGAGTTGTGACATAAATGATGTGCCTTTCCAATGCTCTTTTTTATATATAATGTTTGTTTGTTTCTTTGTGAGTTAGGACACCACAGCCTCTCTGGCTCAGTTGTCCAAAGTCTTGGGTCAAGTCTTGTGTCTCATTGGATGTCAGTTGGTCATCTGTGCATATAATGTTGCAAACAGGTATCAGGGCTGTAATTACCATTGTTAGCTATGGTGGTAGCCAATCTGGAAACCATGTCAAAGGGTGACCAAGGTACGTGGGGTAGCCTCGGTTTTGTCCCAGATCCCACCTGGAACAGATGGTAGGAATTTAACACCCTGAATTTTTTTTTGTCACTGGATTTAGGCCATTTTATTTTGATACAAAAATCAGCAAAAATTTTTGGCTGTATTTTTCCCAAAATTAGACATCTGTAAAGATTGGAGAAAAATGTGGCACTATTGCTGCCTGTTAAATAGCATTTTCTATAAGAAAAATGTCACAGTAATGTTACCCACAGTCTGTCCTGTTGCAGTTTTGGTACTTCTCCCTCCATTTTCTTAATGTGCACATACCTGACTCCCTGCCCCAATTTTGCCTGAACAAGATACCATCAAAACCTGCCATGTTTTTCAGACTGGGCAGAAAATACTATTGGGTGTGGGTACTAGTGTAGCACCATCTGCAGGTCTTTTTCCAGCTGAGCATTGGTGGTCCATGGCAATGTTGGTACTGTGTATGGGTGCTGAGTTCCTTGATGTGGTTTGACCAGTTGTTCAGCCAAGGACATGTGGGAGGTGACACCATAAAGGTTGTCTTTGTCTTTGAGGGCTGTGGGATTGTCAGGCACCTGAGAGTGGTATAGGTCCATGGGCTGATGGGCCTGAAGCATTCTGGGACTATGGTATGGTTAAAGACCATGGGGTAATCAGTGGTCTTAAGACAGTCAAAAGCCACCTGGGACAGTCAGGGGCCCTTTGATGGTCAGAACCTGCTGCTACCATTGTGATCACTGCTGGGACCATACTTTTGTGTTTGATGCTGCCACCAACCATGATGGATGATGGCCTTTTTTGCCTAGAGTGGAAGACTTTTCCCAGGAGAGCATGGCTGCACCCAGGTATGGTATCTATATCCTTGTATTACCCTTTTTCACATATTCTGCTTTTCTTGCTGTTTGTGCTGTTGCCAATGAAACTGATGTCTCCACAAATGGCTGAAGCTGGATCTGTCCCTGGACACTCAGTAACCATTAACTCAGTAACTCAGGTCTGCATGCTACATGATGTAATCTCCTTACAGCAAATTGATCTGCTAAATGGGCACCTTGAGCTGTCTGAAAGTGCCTTGAGTTGCCAGGACATTAAGCCACCAAAGGGGCTCCTTATGAGAGGGGCACTTGAGTCAGTGACAGGGCATTCTAAGCTGTTGCTGTACTGCCCAGCATCAACCCTTAGCCACTTTGGGCACCCAAAGCTTCCATAAGGACACACTGAATCAGGGCATGTCACCAACAGGGCACTGTAAGCTTCCTCAAGTGTAGTTGGAGTATGGGCATTTTGACCTGCCAGGGGGACATGTGGACCCACCAGATGACCATGTGGAGCTGTTTGAGCCTCTACCAGTATCTGGGCCTCTGCCAGAGGGGCACTTTAAGGTGCCAAGGTGCTTGGGGTGCCTGAGAGGTGGTCTGTCTTGTTTGAGAAACAGGTGTCTTGGCCTGCTAGAGGGATGCACTTAGGCTGCCATTGGACTGACTTTTCTGAGGTGTCCCTGAATTATGTAAAAGCTGAGGAAGCAACTACTGGTAGCTTTTCAAGGGTGGTTACTCTGAATTTTGGGGCCCAGTAAAATTTTGTTTTGATATTGTTTTTCCAGGGAAAATTCAAAACCTTTCAAAAAGAGGAGAGTCATCAAACTCCTTTGTTCAAAATTCAGATCAAAATCCATGTAAGCAATGGTGTAAGCAGGCAGTGAATCATGAAAATGGCAAAGATACATGGAAGAAAACACACAGTGAAAGCTGTTTTGTTTCTTTTAGCTTTACTCATGAAAATTGCAAAAATAAAACTTCTATTGCTTTAAATGTGTAAGGTAGCATATATAGATCATTTCTTAGTTTTAACACAAAGATTTATTCACTGGATCAAAATCTTACCTAGTATAGTGCACCTCTAAGTAGAGTAACTCCAGAATATGGCTCATGGTTATTGGTGAACAGAAATCTCAGGTAGTGTCTGGGTGATGTCATTCGTTGGTGTTACTGTGTGGGCCCTGCGAGATCATGTTTGGGTATGAACCTCAGACCCAGGAAACAGACCTAGCTCAGCACATGCTCTGTGCCAAATGTAACACAAAATTTAATTGTTTGAAAGTATAAAATAAAAGATATATATGTTAATATACAATAGGGTATTATATATATATATGTATGTGTGTGTGTGTGTGTGTGTGTGTGTGTGTGTGTGTGTATGTGTTATATGCCCCTATTGAACCTCAGACAGACTTGTTCAGGACCCTTCTCAGGCCTCAGGGGGCACCCCCAGGCCTGAGAGGACCCCAAAGGAGTCACTCTCAGACTCAGAAGGGTGCCTTATGAGCTTTGCAGGGTCTCTGTGAAAACGTGAGGGGTTCTTGATGCAGTCATGGGGCCTCCAGGAGTGTTAGATGGTCCTTGAGATGGATAGAAGGGCCCTATGGGCTCCCAAAAGGCCCCTGAGACCGCATCAAGGCCCCGGCACGACAGAGTGCCTCAGGACATCGAAGGGTTGGAGGCTCCTGAATGGGCAAAGATGATGAATAAGTCCCTAGGATGTCATAGGTGTCCCTGGAATGTCAAAGGGGCCCTGAATGGGCTTTGCAGGCCTATGTGTCAGCCTATGTGAAAAAAATGAAGATCCCTGATTCAGTCATTTCATTCAGATCCCTGATCCAGTCGATTCATTCAGATGGGCCCTAGAAGGGCCCCTGAGACTGCAAGATGGGTCCAAACACAGCAAAGGGTCCATGAGACTATTAAAGGTGCCAGAAGGGTCCCTGAGATGGCAAGACTTCAAGAGTGTGTGTAGGACAGCATTAGCAACCTCTGGCCAACCAAGGGGGCCCCTGAATGGTGATTTGTAGGTGGCTCCAATCTCAGGGGTCCCAGATGGGCTACACTCATCTTTTTTTTGAAAATTTGATGGATGTTTGATACAGTCCCAGGAAGGCCAGATGGGTCCTGAGGCAGCAAGATGGGCCTCTACACAGCATAGGGCTCCTGAGACTGCCAAAAGGTTAGAGGGGCCCCCTGCGAGGGCGGACAATAAGAGGGCCTCTGATGGCATGGGTGCCCTTAATGGCCAGAGGGCCCTCGAGTGTATTAGGCAGGCTCCTGATATGATAAAGGATCCTTTGAGACTGTCATTGAAGTCCCTGAAGCATCATCAGAGGCCCCTGATAGAGTTAGAGGGACCCTAGGACTGCCATATATACCCCGTGTAGCAGAGGAAGGCCCCTGATACAGCCATTGAGACCAACGGAGACGTTCAGAGGGCCCCATAACACTGCACAGCAGCCCGGAAATCTCCAAAAGGTCTTTTGTCACTGCAGGGTGCCCCTGAGATGGAAAAAATGTTCCCCAGAGACAAGAGGGCATCCAGTACAAAACCCAAGAGGGGTCAAGAGACTGCTAGAGAGGGACCTTTGCGACTGCTAACTAGCAGTCTCTAGTAATAGGGGCCCCTGAGACGACCAGAGGGATAGACGACCTTGAAATTGCTAAACCTTGAGACGTCCTGACAGCTTCTGAAACGACCAAGGGACCCAAAGTATTGCTAGAGACGCCTCTGTCACGGCAGAGAGGGACTTATAAGTGTTCCTTGTTACTGCCTGAGCGGCTCTTTAGATGACAAAAATTCCACCAGGCAGGACAGAAGGGAACCCAAGATGATTTAAGTGTGCATGAAATTGCCAGATGGGTCCATGAAACTGCACGAGGTGCCCCTGAAACTGCCAAAGTAGCGCGTTGGACGCCCCAAGGGGCACGTGAAACTGTAAAAGGAACCTGAGACTACTGGAGACCCCTGACACGGCAGACGGCCCGAGAGCACGGAAAGTATCCTTGTGATTGTCAGAGGGAACTTAACATAAGCTAACTTGAACTGGCAGAAGTCTCCAGAAACTACGAGGGACATAAGGGCTCCTGGAGTTCGGCGTCCAAGTATTTAGTTTGTCAGGGACACAGCATCTTAAGTAGATAAAGGTGCGCAACCTCCTAAATCCCGCCGCTATTGTCATATTTCGGCCACATTCTACAGCAACTAAGTGTAAAGTTTATCAGATATCATGCGGCCCTTTAATTTCTTTCGTTACTTTCTATGGTAGAAAACAAAATGACACCAAATATTCCCTGCTTGACCCGCGCGGATCCACGCTTTTTTCATATTACAGAGCAAAAAATGGCGGATTCGGTCGGGAGCGGGCCCACGCTGACCACTCGTTTCCATCCCCTCCCCCCTGGCAAAATCCGGGATCCACCTCTGAAATTAGTAGGGCCAGATGTAGTCATAGCAGGGAGAAAATAGATTGAGCCGGTGCTGTATAGGCTGTAGTCTGTTCCTGCATTTACATAACTTTGTAATTGCAAAGCTGGAAGGATATTCGACCATGTCCTGGGAAATGCTTGCTTTTAGCCGAAAACTTTGCCCGCTGCCCTCGCTGGGTACCGGCTTCAGGGTTGCGTGGTCGCTATCGTCGGCGACGGAATGTAGGGGAGGGGAGTGTGCGGGTATTGACACGTGCGCTAGCTATCGCGTCTATCGCTGTTTCAGTGCGGCCGACATTGACAGCGAAGGAGAAGCCACCGTGGTGTGCAGCACCGCCGCTGCCGCCGCCGGCCATGCTGAGGTTCAGCGTTATTGAGCGGATGACGCAAAAGTCGAGCATCATCCAAGAGTATTTGAAACGGCGCAAAGACAACGTCCTCGGCATTCGACGGATTCGCTTGCTGAACGTCCATGAAGTGTCAGAGGTGCACAAGGAACCAGGCAAGTTCTTGCATGTATCGGCGCGCAGTTCCCATCCTGTTCTGACGTAGGGCTGCTTTGACTTGGTTCTGATCTATTTTCGCCGGTCATGGCCAGGTATTTGCCAGATTCACCTCAAATGAATCGAGTCACTTTCGAATTTCCAGCCTGAGAAATCAGCTCTGACTCAGATTCATTGCCCTTGTTAAAGGTGAATTGACTGTTTAGAACCATATGGACGATATAATGTACAAAATGTGACTTGATTGATTTATCGTTGTGCCCTTTGATTTTTTTTTTTTTTGCTGCATCGATTCACGGACGATTCTTCGGACAGGTGTGAGATTCAGTTCTGATTCTGATGCACTGCAGGTTTTGGCTGAACCGATTCAGATTCTGATTCGCAACAAAAATGGTAACCGACTCCCCTGTTCAAAAATTCCTCAGTCGATTCAGCGTTGATTCGATTCGATTCAGGATCCGGCACATACCTGGTCATTGCACCAGATATACAGGCTCTAAAATTTTCGGGATTGAATTGAATATTTTCGTTGCTTGGCAATTGTCATGCATTTTGTTCAAGACATGTCCTTTCATCAGATACTATATATGGATGAAAGCAATAATTATTGTCGTAATTATTACAATAATATGCTTATTTGTAGGGTACATTTGTTGACGATTCCTCAT
Source organism: Capitulum mitella (assembly GCA_030062745.1). NCBI lineage: Eukaryota > Metazoa > Arthropoda > Thecostraca > Pollicipedomorpha > Pollicipedidae > Capitulum > Capitulum mitella. The sequence continues at coordinate 21,104,821 of CP099839.1, forward strand.
TAGGTCTGCGGATGAGTAACAGGATGCAGTTTTGTGCCGCGACGTTTTTCGTCGGGTAGTATCAATTCATTGTTTCTTCTGGTCATATCCAGTAGATTTCTCAGTTCATAATGAGTGTTAAGGGTATCGCACCGCTGTTAGTCGTGTCACTGCAGACCATTGCTTTGGACGTAGTGTTGAGCTCTCGGTGTTTTAATGCATAAAGCACAGTCCTAAAGTAAATTTGGTCCCGGCATTTTTTCGCCGTGAATTCAAACCAAGACGTATTAAGCAAATTTTGTGCCAAGGGCGTAACCACGGACCCGGTCGCGCGGGCCCAGTTTCGTGTCATAATGTTCTGGCGATAATTTAACGTTATATGTTGGATTAGGTTGTGCGCCGGTCAGTGGGCTATCTTTTGGCAAGCTACCAGCTGACTTACTTGCTCATTATCTGCTTTCCGGGTGATTGTAATGCACTTTGCCAGGACGTGGAGATCATCACTTCATCAGTCCAAGTACCGAGCACGACATTCTGGACATGTTTGCTCTGTTCGCCGTCTGAACAGTCGTGTTCGTTTATTGTTCTTCTATGGATGCGTTTCACATGCTGATGTTCCGTTTGTACTTGGTAGTCGCGACGATAGGCCATGTGCCCTTGAACGCACGACGGAGACGACGTAACCGCGTGCTGATATGTTGATTGTGTCAAACTGACCTTTGTCCCGTCAGTGCAGGTGCCACCAAATGTTCACGTGTTGCGGTTGTGGCCTGAACTAAGTTCAGTTGCCTGCTTGGATGCCTGCTTGTTGCGGCCTTGCTGCTAATTTTGGCATGTGTTGGCTATGTCGTAACGTGACGTGAGGCTACTGTTTTGGTAGGTAAGGTGTCACGGCCTGTTTTTTTTCTTCTGCAGGAATAATCACTGGGTATGTGCCTCACGGTTCGCCGTGGGTCTGCATCCGGGGCCTTTTCTTGGCTACCAACGAGACCATCAACTTCTGGACTCACTTTCTGCCGTCGCTCTACTTTCTCTGGAAGCTCTTCGACCTGCGCCACTCGCTGGACCTCTCCGACTCGTTCACTTGGCCATACATCTGCTACATGCTCACCACCTGTGTTTACCCGTTTGTCTCGTGCATTGCGCACGCCTTCAGCTCGCTCTCCGTCAAGGCGGCCCACGTGGGCTTCTTCATTGACTATGCCGCTGTCAGCATTTTCGGATTTGGCGTGGGCGTACTCTACCGAAGTTACTGCTTCCCGCAAGAGTTGCTGGGCACCCTGTACGGTGACTACTTCATCCACGTGTGTTTCTTCAACGCCATTATCTGCACATTCCTGGCGTGTCGGTCTCGCTTCTTGCGGCGTAGCTATTGGCAGAAGCGGACCCGGCTGCTGGCGTTCGTGGTGCCGTACGCCTGGGACAACGCGCCGCTGTTGTACAGGATTCTGACCTGCTCCGGAGATCAGGCGCTGGCGCCTTGCCGGGCGTCTGACTCGCTTCACCTCCGTCAGCTGGCCGCCTCCCTGCTGGGCTCCTTCTTCTACGGCACCCACCTGCCGGAGCGGCTGGCGCCGGGCACGTTCGACATCATCGGCCACTCGCACAACTTCCTGCACATCCTGGGCATCGTGGCCACCAACGAGCAGATGAACGGCGCGCGTCTGGACATGGAAGAAATGCGGACGGCGCCGCGCCGTCCTGACGGCGTCGACCTGGACCTTTGGGCCACCTGGGGCTGTCTGCTGGCTGTCGCCATCAACCTGCTCATCGTGACCGTTGCCGTCAAAGCCATGTGCCGCAAGATCGACCGGGAAAAGGAAAAACCTTGACATACCCGCCTCGGAGTGGTCAAGCGTACGAAACGTGATGAATACTGTCCAGGGTCATATCCATCAAATGCCGTTTCTCCGTAGGCGATGCAGGCCGTCGAGTGTTCTTGGCGCAAGATGCCTCTGAGTGGTTCGCGCCTCCCAGTTATCCCATATCATAATGTGGTCAGTCGTTTGTCAGTATGATCGACTATGACGCGATGTAGACCTGCGACACAGTTGACGTGTATGAATCGTAGTTTTTAGCTTTGTTCAGGGCTGACGTCGCGCGTGCATGTTTTCGTGACAGTGCGTTGTTACGCACTATGTACACATCGTTAACTGCTGCTCTTTGCGCATGCAGTGCTAGTGTTTAATGCTAATGTTATCGGTCGAAAGGAGACCTGTGCGAAAACTTATTTCTTTAATGTAGTGAAGTTAGTATTGGCCGAGATGGGTAGGCACCGGAGATTTTGCTACGCAGATGACTATTTACAAGAAGACATAGATATGTCCCCAGAGATAGAAGCTTACTTGGTATTGAGTCGTGCTGTTGTATTTTTGACTTGTGAATAGTTTTAATCAGCCTGAAGTGCAAATATGTAATATTGCACTGAAAGGGCTCGCGTAGGACAACGGTGCGTAACCGACCCACTGTTATTTATGCAGCACTCGTTCAGTGCGATCGATGCATGGACGATATTTTATGGTTTCGCGCAGACTTCGGCTGCATTAGTGTCGCCGAAAACGTAAAAGGCGTTTTGCGTTCGCTGAGGGTCGCATCGGATCGTGCTTCATCGTGTAGATCATCAGGTATCGGCGACGAGGCAGCAAGCCGTTGTAGCTTAGAGATGTCGGACCGTGCTTGGAGAACTGACGCGCGACTGATGTGATCAGAGAACGTTCGTCCGTCCAGCGGGCCGTCATCGTGGTCTGTCCCTGAAGCTGGGTACCTCTGGGACGTACTTGACTGTCCGGATGACGAGCCCACGTGCCAGATGATTCCTGTTGACATGGTGATGCGCTGTGAATCATTGCTTCCTCTCCGCTTTTGACGGGTTGCATCATTGGGAGCATTATGGCGCTGTGGCTTTGCCTGTCGGTTTTCTAACTGGGCCCTAGCGGCCATTTTTCGCGCAGACAGTTAGTCATGTCTGCCAGAGATGTTCTTCCAGTGTTCTGCTGCGAGGTCATGTATGCATTCTGTACCGGTGATTTCATTTGTCTGTTGGCAGTCGCTGCGTCGTGACCGTGGCGCCTGGTCGTCATATCAGATAACTGCCCCCGCTGGCCTTCACTGGCACTCACGCGAGCCAGGTTTTCAGTTCGCCAGTCTTACCCATCCTTAGCGGCGTTTGTCGCGACCGAGTCCGGTTGACGGAGCCACGTGGCTCCAGACGTAGCAGTGATAGCCGGCCGTGCTGCTGCAGATAAGGCTGCAGACCGGCAGCGTGGTTGTCCAGCGCTGGCGCTCTGGACAAAACGCTGAGCGCATGCATGCACACTTCAACATGATTTAACGCAGTGACTGGAAGCCGCGGTCACCTGAGATGACTTCCACCCTGGCTGTGGCGAGCTTAAGACACTGTCCTTTTTTAAACGCACGCTATCGCAGACAGCTATGCTGGGGACACCGGTTCATAAGTGCAAGTTGTTTTTGGGACGGAAGATTAGTTAGTGTGACGCGCTAATCACATAACGCTAGGATGTAATCCGAATGTGCTACTGTATTGCAATGTCGTTTGCTTTAATAAATTGCATGTGATACAGTCTTGTATGCGTACTTATTCCAGAGGATAGATTTCCTGGGCACATATGTGCCCAGAATGTCCGAAAAGTTACGGCCACAACTGCTAAGTCGGATGTCTCCCGTTCCTGTCCCCATTTGCAGCTGGCCCTACCGAATTATGACCTTAAATGTTAGGTCAAGTTCAAGCCTCTAGACCAGGCGCGATTGGCGCACTTCAACATGATTTAACGCAGTATGGCAAGATGGAAGCGTCGAGTTAATGGGTGATTCCACCAGACGTACTCGATTCCACTTCGGGGGAATCCATTCCGAATCGGATTCATGGCTTCCGGAATCGATGCTGTTTCTGACTCATTTTTCAAACTGAGTCGATTCCGATTCCGCCTGTAAATAAAAGGTGATCCCGGAATCGATTCCACTAGGACACATTGAACTGGATTAGCCATTGGAATCGATTCAGTTCTAACACCGTGGACCATTAGATTCAGCTTCGACTCGGATTCAAACACTTGCCACAGTAGTCGGTTCCGATTCTGACTCAGGCGGGGACGGAATCGACTCCTGAGTGATTCCGACGGAATCCAGCACAAGACTGCATTCCACGCCAACTCGACCGATCAGCCGATAACACTCCACCGTCAGGGATTTTGCAGAAACTTGGTCTAAGGGATTTTCTGCAGCCCTGAGCACAATTCTGAAGAATATGGATTCATATATATATATATATATATATATATATATATATATATATATATATATATATATATATACGCTGTAGGCCCAATTTTCAAGTTTTGCAAATGGTAAATTTCGAAAGACTTTATTTCACAAACCATTCACTACAGGCGCGTGATTTGAATACGAACGGATAGAACTTAAGCTAGGTTATAACTGTGAGCCAAAATCATTTAAGATATAATTACGTTTCATGTATAGAACGCTGGGTGAGTTTTCAGTTTCGATTTGTGAAAAAGGCGACTCATTAGATTAGAAACTGACTCCATTTTTTTATTGCGCATACATTTAACCACCAGAACCAATGCAGAACGCGGGAGGCGCGTCCATATACACTACATCTGCCAACGAGTCTCGAATGTGCCTGCTGGGCTCCGGGGCCTGCCGCCGCTTCCCCCAATCGCCCCCTTCCCTCGCTTCAAACAAGTGTGCGGAAACTCCTCCGCAGTCGGGGGGGGGCAAAGAAGCATTTTGGGTCAGTTCTTTCCACGCTCGAGGCTATGCAGCTGCAAACCTTGCAACGGGCACCGCAGAAAAGCACGACAGATCCAGGCTTTTTTCAAGAATTTTAGTCAAAAATCTCATACCATAGTCTGGAAAGTTGGGTGAAGTTCAACTTCTTCTCGCCTCCGAGAGATGACGCCCGGTGCGGGCTGTGTCTGATGGTGTGGAACCCGCTGCGGAATTCGATGAGCCCGAATGCTAGCGTAATTTCTTTTGTTCGCTTTAAGTCGTTCGGCACAGTTCACTACCACGTCGCTCCGAATCACATCGCATCGAAAAGTGCTCAGTGTGGGCACTCGGCGTTCGACCTCGCCAGAAATAAAAATGCATTGATGTGAAAATTTAAATCGCCGGAAACAGTGCAAAAAAGTCTCACGCAACCTTTCTGCAAGAAAATAGAAATTGTGTCAGTTTCAATAACTACCTCGTCATGCGGATTTAACCCTCGCCCGACTGGCAGTTGGCGCCATGTACGCCAATGCACGCCCGTGCGGCGCCATGCACGTTTGAGGCAAACGCAGGACGAATGCTAGGCAAGGGCAATGAGCTGCTGAAACACGTCATTTAAAATTAGCATTTAAAATTAGTTTTGAAATTAGCACGACCAAAGGAAGATTATCCAGAGGAGTAAATTTGGACAGAAAGCACCGACAGATATGCTTCAGCTTTCCTGAGAATATCCCTTGCAATATATTTTTGGGCTTAAATGTTGTCCAGCTTGTGCTGTCCAGGCGTTAGTACGGTACCCTGACTATAGAAATCGCTCTTAACTTAAAAAACTCACACTTAAAACTTAAAAACTTGAAAAACACCTCATTGAATAAAAAAGGAATATTACCGCCGAATACCAGTCGTACTACAGTTAGGAATGTATGCATAGTCCAAGTTATTCGTATTTTTGCCAATATGTTTAGTTAGTTTGCCTCATTTGAAACTCATGTGTCAGTAAGGTGTGACTTTGACGTCCAGCGCCATCTTGCTTTTTCTCCTCTTTGAGAGGAGACGGGTTTGATTTAATTTCTTAGTTCCGTGGGACGCGTTTTTTGTCGTTCTCTTCTTTTATGCATATGGTGTGACGTGAAACCCTCGCTAACCAACAAGAGACCCATCTGAGCTGTGAAGCAGGCCTCCACGGGCCTGTAAACAGCCTGAACCTGTTTTGGAGGCCACGATATCCGATAACATCTAATGCTGTGTGACACTACAACGAACCAAAACTGATGTCCATCGGTGCACTTGAGACTACACAGTTTTGATTTAATTCTTCACCTCAGAGAGATGCTTTTGATATATGTATCTATATGCAGCGTCCGACTAGCAATCGGCGCCAGGTACGTCTTTGGGACTTTTGGGACATAGGTTTTGCACATAGTTTTGACCTGACCGAAGTCAGAAATTTGGCCTGGCCCAAAGTCGAAACTTTGACATAAGGTATAGCAAGGACAATGGCAAAGGTGCACACGATTTTATGCTGCATTCGCTGCATTCGTTCGTTTTCTCGCAATGTTTGAAAAATTTTATGGGGCTGCCAACAAACCCCAGTCGTGCGCGGGTTAACCTAATTCGTCTACCTTAATGTTACAGGCTGACACTTTAAAAGCAGACTGATATTGTGCGACAAGCTTTCATCCGGTGGTTTGGCTGGCAGAAATCCATTGGCTATGGATGAAAGTGAACTTGCGGTAAAAGTAAGATGATATATAGCACACCCTACTCTATTATCGTTGATAAGAGGTCCACGGATCCCATTTCATTGGCCAGTCATAGTTCCACTTCAGTAGCCATTAACAGCTTGCTCACGGCGTCTGATTCATGCCATGCATGTCTAACTAGTTGGTCGTCACTTTAAAATGACCTGGGATGAACTTGACCAGCCTTTTTCAATGAAATGTGCTGCATTGCTATCCGGAGAGGTAAAGAAAATTCGACGATACTGCGCTGGCGTTTACGGCGGGAATCACACGGCGGAGAGTAAGTAGCATAAGTGACTTACGCGACTCGCAACAGACTGCGTTTTGTTTTCGGCTGTGACCGACGTCGTGTTGGAAATCGCCGCGCGGCGGCACGACAGCGATTTGTTTTTAGATTAGCGTGCCTCGTCCCAGACACTCGCAGGAGGCGGCTGTGGGCCCGCCGCCGCACCGCCGGCTCTCGCTGGCGCAGGCGCCGCCCAGCCGCCCACCGGCTCTCGGGAGAAATCGAAAGCGAGCTGGCGCTGTACGAATGTGCTGCGTTAGCTCCTGCCACGCGGCTCGCACCTGTCGCCAAAACGACGCCGCTTGGCAGACGCGGACCGCCTTCTGCAGCGACGGCCCTGGATGCGCAGGCAACACACATGGGTGTAGGAGCCGGGGCGAAGGGACTATGCGACATGTGTCCCCACTTTTTGGTTCGTGGCGCCGGCGCCCCCTTTAAGCCATAGCAAAACAAAACTTGACCTGAAGAAAGACTGAAAAGAAAACACTCCTTAGACCTGAGTCCAGAAAGTGGCTGAAATTCGGGCAGGTTTCGTCTTTTTTGTTGGGACTGCATTTCTTACCTCGTGAGCAACAACCAACTTCCTGTCGCCCCCCCCCCCCCATGAACAAATCAAACACTCCTCGTGGACTTGTCGTCCCACACGGCCAGGTGCTCCCCGTACAGATGAGGTGTCTCCTAAAAATTTGGCACCCCTGCACACACCACTCATTAACAAGGCAGGCGCCCATTACAGACCAGGCGTCCCCGCACAGATCAGGCGGCCTCAGGGGCTCTGCGCCATTTTGCAAGAGGGGTGCTCCCGTGTAGATCAAACCCTTCTCGCAAGTCTGGTGTCCGTGCACAGAGCGGGTGCCCTTACGGCACGTGTCGCCCCACACCGACCAGACACATCTTACAAAGTACCCGCACATCACAGGTCAGGCGTCCCCCATACAGATCAGGTGAGCTTCTGGAGACACCACGTCACCATGCAGCTGGAGCTCCCCTAAAGACAGAATCATTGCCATCAGACGCCCATTGCATACACTCACCCCTTTACAAACCAGGGGCCCCACCTAACGAACCGGATACCCTCATGTATTCGGCGCCGCGTACAGGTCAGGCGCTTCCAACCCATGCAGATCAGTCGCTCTTCAAGAACTCGGTATCCCGTGGAGATTACGCACATCTTAAAAGGTATCAAAGGTAGACGCCCCTTGCGGGCCAGGAGTCACCTGCACAGATCAGGCACCCCGCTGGATGCCGTTGTGATTGCGAGCGGAACATTTTAAATTCTAAATCGCTATCATCCTGTGCCTCTCACAGACTCGGTGCTCAGTACCTCCGTTCAAACGGCATACTCAGCACGTACTTGGCGCGCCATACGGGTGAGGCACGTCTCACGAGGCAGGAGGCGATCCTTGTAGGTCAGGTGCCCTCCCAACCCACGTTCAAATCATGCGCCCCTCACGGAGTCGTCACCTTTGACTAGCCAGACGCCCCGTTCGTATCAGGGTTTCCTCTGGACGCCGCGTGACCACACGGCCGGAGCGCTTTTTAATATTTTCTACGTCCGCTACCCGTTAATGGGTACGCAGGAGCACCCTTCCATGCCGTGTGACCCAGTTACGCTAAATACCCAAACTGAAAAAAACTCACTTGCATCATTAAAAGCGAGTGCAACTGCTTCCGTTATAAGCTAGACTTTTTTCAAAAGACTATGCATTGTAAGCTTAATTTGTGCGCTTATAAGCGGAGAGATTCAAGATTAAGTTCTACGGGAGTAAACCAGACATTTTACCCAGTACAAAAAAAGATGTTATAAAACACCTCAAAATCGCATGGTAGTAGCTTAGCCATTTCCAAATACACCGTGATAGAATTTTGAAATCGGCCTAAAATTGTGGAAAAGGAAGACAAAAATTTTCCATAAGCGCGACTTTGGTACGTACACTGATACACATACCGTACTGTATTGACACACGTTGAAGATTTCACAATCGTCTGCGACTTCCAAGTCTTCGTTACCACAGACGACAAATAAATTGGGAACAGAACCTCAAGTCGGACGCAACAAGATGCTTCAAATGCTCGCACGCGCACACATATCATACGAACCTATCTACGGTTTCGCATTCAACTCTCGCCGGGCCAGGAAGCTCATGAGAACCCCACCCCTCCGGTTTTTCGAATATGGCCAGAAAACGAAAAGGCGCAGAGACATGAAACGTGGCTTCCTTTCCACTCATCCTTTTTACACATTTTCCCAGCTCTTCAACTTGAGGTCAACTCCCGCCACTGAACAAAGAGGCCAAGTAGACCATGTTCCAAAAAAGTCGAGTGTCATGGTTTTTTACGCAATTTACTGAATAACTTAAAACTCGCTGCATGGACAAAATACGACAGATACAGCAGTTCTGTTATCCCAGATTTCTGGGAAATGGCAAAGTCAATAACCTTTGGTCAGCTAAACTTTCAGCCTTTTTATTCGTTTTTTATGTATGTAGACGGCACTTCATAGAATTTTCCCAAAGGTATAGCCGGAGTCAATGTTGCTATTCTGGATCTCGGATCACATATTTAAGGCGTTAAAACAAGGCTAGAAAACCCACGCACATAAACATACTTCACACTTGCGCGAGGTCAAAATAGCAATGGTCGTGGCTTTGAAACAGGTTGGGTGGTCACTGCACATCAACGAGAAACAGATTCATTCATCACGTTTAAAGAGCGACTGAAGACGCGAAGACCGACTAGTCACGGTATTCTGACAGGCAGTTATAAAGCGGTGCTGCACGATACACTACGTCTTGCCGAAGCGGAGCTATGGATGTTAGGAAGGCTTAGCATTTCATCCCGCCTGGTGCTCCTCAGATGGTCAGGATGATCCTGGTTTTTACAAAAACACGAGGCCAGCGATTCTGGCTCACCATGGAGACGGACCCTGTGCAGCAGTGCAGGGGCGGAGCCAGCGGCTCGGTTTGGAAGGGGGGGGGCATACCGGATTTTGCTGGGTATGAATGGTAGGTCAGCGGCGAATCAGCGACTGAGGAGGGAGGGTGGAAGACACTGGCCTTGAGTTCGAAATGTCCGGCGACTGGACATGATTGACAGGTCAGCGACAGGGAGGGAAGGGTTGGAAGACGCTGACCATGGATTCGATGTGACTTCAAGCTCTGGCTGTGTATAAATAGCCATGTTTTTTTGCAGGGGCAAATGGCTATTTGGCGCCCCTAATCGCGGTTGAGGGGGCATGGCCCAGATGTCCCCCCCCCTTCCCTGAATCCGCCAGTCAGTCAGTGTACGGAAATGCACAATGTCCGGTGCATCCAATTAACACAAGACCTCTCATATGTCCGATATATGTCAGAATTTCTTCTTTCCAGAAATAGGCCAGGCAGCGAAATTCAAAATTGTCTGAAAAACACAAGTTTTTTAGCAGAGCCGTTAACGTAAACGGTCAGGTAATATCGGACATGTGAGAAAATCAGAGCGGACACGATGATAAGAAGAGTGTCGGAGGGAATTTAATGGTGGGGGTAGAGACGCCGATAAGAATCCCCAAACATTTTCGAGAAAAATGAGCTACGTGAGTGTCCCAAGACAGAAACTGGTGGAAAGTTAGTCCGAAATTTTATTCTTGACTTTGGTACAATAAATAATAGAAGAGCAACGGAATTTCACGGAGAAGGGCGGTTGCGTAGCTTTTGGCGGGGGTTAGAAGCTAGAATTTAGTTTCATTTGCTTGAAGTCCACAAGAGTGGATGTATGCATCTAGTGAAGCTAGATGCATTTCCATCTCGGCAATGATAGCCGGTAAGACAGATTTTGGGCAAGACAGCAGCACCTGCGTGTCGTCGGCGTATTGTACGACAAAGGCGCCGGCGACAAACAGGCTTATGTCGTTGGCAAACAAGATGAAAGGCATAGGCTCTGAAGAGGACCCCTGGAAGATTTCCCGGTTGATGGGACGTGAAGCCGAAATCTGGCTGTGAAGCGACGAAGGGGGAACCCACAGCGAGTATGATTAGACAGAAAGTTTTTAAACAGCTCTGAATCGATGCAGTGAAGTTGCATTTTTGTAAACAATTTTGAGTGATTTTTGCGCTGTCAGGCGAGATTGTGGTTCTAGTTTAGTAATTTTGAACTATGAATATACCATCTGATGCTTCACACATCCTTTGAACAAGTAAATTACTTTTTGACCCGTGGCCTGGGATCAGGTCACGTATTATACCGAATTTTCAGACCCGAGGCCGAATATAATTCATCGGTTTACAATACAGTCTTAGAATGCTTATGAATGGCCATACACGCCTTAAAAACATTGATATTTGGTAAAACCTTACTTCCCAAGACTGACACAACACCATTTCGGCCAGGCTGACCTGATTCGACATTTTGAAAAATTCTGTTTGTTTTCAGTGCGTGCACCATTTGCTTAACCACAAAAGTTGAGAACCAAACCCAAGCTCATTTTCTGTGCAATTCTTACTGCCCCAATCCGGTTCCTTTTAATCGCCAAAATAAAGACCCTGGTCATCGCTGGGCATGGTTTCATGATTTACAAGGGATATTGTATGAACCGATGCAGTAGGATGCTATGTTGTGTGTTGTCTGATCAGTGACAATGTAGCAGATAATACGACAGATACCAGAAACTCCCGACTTATCTGCGTCAAAGGTTTGACGTAGGTCAATCTCGTTTAACATAAATATGATGGCTGCAGACTTGATATGCATCTTAAACACATCTGCAGAGTGATCAAGCCAAACAGTCTTTTGCAATGAGAAAAAAACGACTACTGTCTGTGCAAAAGGACGAAATTTTTCCTTCATTTTCAGTTTCGCGTGAAATGACCTTAGGTGCTCTTTTACTGCACAGAGTAGGTAAAGCAGGCCTTCTTTTTACGTGTAACATCTTTGGAGCCTCATTACCGACTGTTATTGCAGTTTTTGCCCAAATCTCAACAGCTGTTTTGATTTAAGATGATCACTTGTGACGTCAATAATGAGTTAACCGGATTGAGTTTATGTGCTCCTTCCGTCGCAACGACCTTTCCAATAGCGTTTTTATTTTTTCTGTGCGACTTATTGCTTTCGAGATCTTTGGGGTCTCATGACCCCTTCCCCCACCGGCTTGGCAAAGGTGTATCCGTAGGCCGGCTCGGCGAGGGTTAAAAGAGCCGACACACGGTAGCCGAGGCGCTGCTTGCCCGTCTCACTGCGCACTTTGCAAACGGCATTTCGTGCTTTGCTTGGCTCGTGCTCGCTCATCGCCGTGCAACGCATGGCACGTCCGAAAGTTTTCAGGCTCGTTAGGCGCCACGATTTTGTGAACACGGGCTTTGTTGTACTCCTCCATGTCCTGGGCAGGCAGCCATCCTAGTCGCGCGATCAAATCTAAGGACCATTGGGATTTTTGGAGATGATATACCACTTACGCAGAAAAGTTCAGCAAGGGCCAATGCCCTCCTCTCCCGTTTAACATTACCCCGATGATGATGCTTCGAGAGAAAGGACTCGAAAACGTCGTTGGCCCTCCGGGACAATTCAGCGAGACCCTACCTTCAGAAATGCATTCAGCCTACGATCAAAATGTTCACCGTCTAAGGTTTGCAGACGCGTAATTGTTATTTTTATTCATTTAGCTAGAGCGGGTTCCAGATGGTAGCGTTGGGATCAGAGTGCATTCTGAGCTGACTTAAGCCCGGTACCCAAATGTTTACAAATACAGTCATATTAGAATAATTTAAGACACCAAACCAGATGCGCTGTAGGGCTTTTAGTTGTCCAGGAACTCCGCGACACGGCTGCCCCTTCAAAGGTTAGGTGTTCACCCTATAGGCCCAAGGCCAAATACATATGGCCTTTCTGGGACTCGAACCCGGTGCCCAGGGGCATGGGAACTCCTCATCAGTTGAGGGGCCGAGAAGCATTTTGGGTGAGTTCTTTCCAGTCAACACCCAGAGGGTTAATGTTAAATTTCAGAAAAGTTTGGGGGCTGAAGCTCCCCTGGTCCCATGGCTCCCGCGCCTATGCCAGTGCCTCTCAACCACCGGTCTACGTTGTCCGGCTTCGTATCCTCAGTGCTACTGTTGCGGTATTGGTTAGTAGTTCATCTAGCTTAGACACGCTAATCATACAGCTGAAAAGGTAATTTTAAAGCCAGGAGATCGTTATCTTTGACCACGGTGCACCATTTGATTAATTACATGTGCGCAACTGCGTATACAATAGTCATATACAATACATTCAACGTGACGGGAATTAGGATTGCGAGAGAACAAACAAACACAGAGCCATGAAACTTCATGTACTTTTTGCTTGATCATTTTTACACCTTCTGTCAAAGTTTTGACCTCAGGTCAAGTCAGATGTCAGACCTACGTCAGGTCAAACGGACCTATGTCCAAAAAAGGTAAGCGCCCTGTAATTTTTTCGCAAAATAAGGTATCACCATAATGCTTCCAAGGATTAGTGACCCTGATAGATGCGACAGATCTGCTATCTCAGATTTTTCGGAATTTTCCGGGTCATTGACCTAAGGTCAAGCCCATTTTTATGACATGTCGTCGTCTTTTGGAAAATTGACGGAATTTTTCAAAACATTTTTAGTGTGGAGTGAAGCAGACATCTAGTTACCGTCATTGGGCAAAGTATCAATGACGTCCAGCCTTTGACCTGAGGTCAGGTCACGAATAACTGTTGTTAGCCAAATTGCACCGCCGTCAAAATCATCGATGAATTACTCAGAATGGATAGAAAATGGCAGAACTGGCTTGCACAGACGTAAGTAATACCAAGAACCTCAAAAAAGTTTAAAAAACTGCACATTTTGGAAAAAAACAGGCACTCGCGAATAAGGCTACGCCAATTCTTTACATTAGTAACCAATGAATTTTTCCGAAATTTGAGCATGAGAAACCGTCACAAGAACAACTAAGATCAATAAAATTTACATGGATAGGCTTATGTCGCGAAAATGAAGGACACTAAAATTAGTCCCCGTTAATTTCTTACTGCGTACGGCTGCGGCGCCCGCCGACAGCCGGTGCGAAAATTGCCGTGTCTTTAACTCAACGTTTCGGCGTATATGTTGAACAGATCTGAGAAATTAGATCTGCATCGGCATCTGCAGACCTTTCCTTGTGCGCTGGTGCCTTTGCCTATGCGTTATTAGTCACAGCCCTTGAGATTAAGGCTGTTTCTCGGTCTCATGCAGTCGGCTGTGATAAAACATGTATAGGACGTAAATTGCTTATCTATTATCTAAAACTAAAAATGAGACCAGTTTCGAGCTCTAATCGTCACAAACTTTCCAATAGCGTGCTTATTTTTATCCCGCGACCAACTGTTCGTGAGTTAGAAGGGGGTGGTGAGCCGCCCCCCCCCCAGTCGGGCGCGGTCGTCGCCGACCGACGGTCGTGCGCGGGTTAAGGGGAGAGTTTAGGCCCACGTAGCATTTGTTTGCCTATGAAAAGACCCCACGAACTGAGAGTGGTTGTCTGGCAATGGCATGTTACTCGTCAGTCCACTCACAGTACGTCAAGTCAGTATTTCTTGCCATAAGCATCGCTTGCCGATACTGGTATTGGTACTGGTACTGGCATTGCCGAATTATTTGAGTTGCGAAGGTGAACATAGCGTAAAGTTCTCGGTAGCGTTAGCTTTTGTTCCGCATTCGACGCATTCCTTGCAAGAATGGGGTAAAAAATCCACCGTTGTACGCTTGTCTATGGCGCACATCGACAAGTACAATGCTGCAAACGGGCGTGCAAGTGTTGCACGACCTCCAAGGCACAATAGATAATCTGTTAGCTCGAGGCATTTTAACCTGCTCTGGTCACTTGGGTTACGGAAGCTGTGATTGATACATTCTACGTGACGGAAAAACAGCAAACATGAATGCGGAATTTGGCGACGAGAGGGCGTTTGCCCAGCATAGGATCCAGCGCCCCCCCCCCCCCTGACCTCCATTCCGCGGCTGAACGGCACCTGGTTTCGGCAGCTGCCACTGGAGGCGCCACCGGAGTCCACCGCCCACCGGTACCGCTATCGAGGCCATTGGTGGGCCGACCGCGGAGCGGTGAGAGTCTGCGGGCCGTCGCGGCACGTTCGGGCAGCGCGCGCGCTCCTGTCAGACGGCGCCAGCCACCATGGCGCTCCGTCCCGACAAGGCTCGCGACGTGGAGAAGGCCTCGTACTACGTCTGGTTCCTGGGCGCGCTGGAGAGCAGAGGTCTGCGCGGCCGGCAGTACGTCGCGCCGGTGGTGGACGAACTGCTGCGCAAGGAGCAGCACGTCCAGCCGACCAAGGTGACCCTGCAGGTCAGCGATAAAGGCCTCAAGATCGTGCAGCACGTGCCGAAAAAGGGCGGCAAGGGTCGCACGGAGCCGGTGAAGCACTTCATCCCGGACCATGCCATCACGTGCGCGATACAGGAGCCGGCGCCGGACCGCGACATCGTCAGCTGCATACTGCTCATCTTCAACCCGGTGACGAAGTGCCCGGTGCACGTGCACACGTACAGGTGCGACTCGGCCGAGACGGCGGCGCTGCTGGCCGGTCAGCTGCAGGCGCTGGCCGCCCGCCCCGAAAACCGCAGTCACATCGAAGAGATCGAGGCGCGACTGCTGGAGCGCGGCCTGCTGGCCGCCACGGCGCAGCCGCCGCCGCAGCAGCCTCCGCAGCAGCCGCCACAACAGCCGCCGCCGCGGCCAGCGGAGCCGGCGGCGTCCAGCGGCGGCTCCGGCTCCGGCTCCGGATCCGGCTCCGGCTGGGCCGGCCGGCCGGTCGCCTCGCTGTACGACTCGCTGGCAGCGGAGCTGCGCTCCAAGATCCACGGGCGCAACGCGGGCCCGCTGCTGCTGCCGCCGCGAGACTACGACACCGGCCCGGCCTCCAGCGCCGCCGTCCAGGAGGACTCCAGCGGCATCGGCTCCGACGAAACTCCCAGCCCGGACCACCGTGACAGGGACCGTACCTCGTCAGGTGAGTGCCCCGCCGGACCACCGGACAGGGACCGTACCTCGTCAGGTGAGTGCCCCACTGGACCACCGTGGCAGGGGCCGTACCTCATCAGGTGAGTGCCCTGCTGGACCACCGGACAACGAACGTACCTCGTCAGGTGAGTGCCCACCCGGAACACCGTGACAGTGACCGTACCTCGTCAGGTGAGTGCCCAGCCCGGACCACCGTGACAGGGACCGTACCTCGTCAGGTGAGTGCCCTGCTGGACCACCGGACAAGAACCGTACCTCGTCAGGTGAGTGCCCCGCCGGATCACCGCGACAGGGACTGTACTTCGTCAACCTCGACGGTGGTATTTGATTACTTTGTTTCCGCTGCCAGTTCAGTTGATCATTTGTGCCACACACGGAGCTTATTCCACTGGTAATGAGGGAATGAGTCCGGCGGAATCGTCGCCGGGCCGTTCAGCAGGAAGTGACGCGCCCGGGACCACTGTAATGAAAAGACAGCGCTCGTCGCTTCTATCTCAACAAACAAGCAAGTTTTGCCTTCCCTCCCAAAACTGGATCATTGAAAATCATATTCGGCCAGTGCTGTTACCCAGCGTTTACGTTCAGTAAAACGAGGTCTTAGTTGGCAATAGTTTTTTATTATTATAAATTTGATCCGAATGGTTTGCTGGGGTGCTTTGGCAGCAGAGTCCGCGCTAAGGAGTGCTTGCCGCACGAACTCTGACCCCGACGCCCGATCGCGCAATTCCAGGCTAATAGCATCATTTTGAGGCGAAAGTTAACTGCCACCATCAACGACACGGTCGCGTGGGAGACAGTGTCTCCGTCTATGGTTTAGTTGCCAAGTCACCTGCAGGAGAAACAGCGAGCGCCGAGGCGACGCGAACCCACCTTGCCAGGGTGGGAGCGGTGACAGACTCTTTACCAGCTGAGGAACCGTCACGACTATATAACATGCAGCTTTACAGTAAGATGCTATAACAAACCCTTTATTAAATATTTAAGCAAACGTCAGTCAGGTCAGATCACCCCAGGTCAAATTTCTGCATGTTTCTCACTCGGGTCGGTCGTCGGCAGTTTTAGAAAGATCTTGGGGTGGTGTTGGTGTAGGGGGTGGTATACGTCCTCCTCGTCCTGCGAGAGGTAAAGTTCAGTAAACGCCTTCGACAATGTTTCGAATCTCTCAAATCGTACTTCAGTAAGTGGATGTAATGTTACCCGTCCAATCCGAAAAATAAATGGTATTAGTGAACGCAACCTGGATCATTGACTTGGGGCTTATTTTTATGTTCAATGTGACCTGAAAACCCCATGTGCCATCCAAACCCAACTGTCATTAAGAAACGTCAACATGAAAACAAAAAAGACATTGTTTGTCTCGAGAACGATATAAATACAAACATGACCGCACTCAGATCATCAATATGCATCAATGGTGATCAAAATAACAATATCAGGAAAGCATAGTTGTTGCAGATGATGAAGGAAACAATGTCTCGCAAGTCTGATGCTGGTCGGTACTAAATCCAACGAAGTTAAGCAACGAAAAGTTTCTTGAAGATACTAAACGTTAACCTGTTGCAGACCAGTGAACTGGAAAGATTGTTGAAGGTATTGACAAAAGATGGAAAATAATGAAAGATGCCAAAAAAATGTTTAATTGGTTCCTTCTTCAATTCGTTATCCTCGTTTCTTGGGAAATGAGAAACAAAGAACCAAAGAACCCCTCCCCAGCGTTTGCATGTTTACGGACCAATGAATACGCAAAGGTCAAGACGTGCGGTGATCGCCGCTTCGTTGACAACTTGCCCATGCGACTGCTATCAGGTGTGCAGCGGTGATCACCTGCTGAGACGTATCTGCTTCTGGATAGAATGGACCAAAGGTGATCAGAATTCATCCATTGATGTTAGATCCCCTGTTGAATCCCCAAATATTTTAGTGAGTTTGTTGTATAGGCTTCTTTAGAAGATACGGCGACGTAAAAGTATCACTGGGTGCCCAAGGTCGAGCCTTTACTAAATTAACTTGGCTGGGGCTCCTTTTACATCCTTTTTGTTGGCTGATCACATATCGCGAACGGATCCAGCCAGCTATTAAATGACCTGTTCAACGACTCAGGTGTACCTTTCCAGCCTTGCTGATACCAGGCTTATACCCGATTCTAGAAGAAACAGACTGGATCCTGGGATCGATTCTCTTCCGGTCAGAGTCAGAATCAAAATCGATTTCACTCATAATTGCCGGAATCGGAATCGGGGTTGAATTGCGCGGTTGTGTAGTAGCAGAAGTGGAATCGATTCCATTGTCAAAGCCTGACTCCAAAGCTGCAATATAATGAGCATGGAAATTATTTAGTTTTTTATCAATAATGATATCAAGGTAGTTCTAGCAGGTAGTTGTATGGTATTGTACATATATCCGTTAACTATTTTAAGTTATGTGGCCTGTTTCACTCCACACACTGCAGTTACAGATCAGGTCAGACAGATAGCGAGTGATAGAATGTGCACTTCCAATGCAAATGCACACTCATAAAAAAAACAGAGGATATTGCCTGGGCAACTCCACGGCTAAGACAGGTACACCGAATTGCTTTACATAGGAAGGAATATAAAACAACTTCATATCCGTGATGTGACAAACATTATGATCGCGTTGTATGTTTGCTTTCTCCTGATTAATGATGGCGCGGAAGTAAAATACAGACAAACATTTCTATATGGGAACTATCTATTGCACTTTAATTTCTAACCTTCATATGTACCTTTTGAGAAATATACTGATATGAAAAATTAATATTTTGCCTGTTGAGAAAACAGTACCTTGTTATTTATACGCTGTATTATATGTGAAGGCGTAGAGAATTTTTCGGAAATTATCGTAGTGGAGTCGATTTTGCAATGGACTCCTTTTATTTCGAGTTGAAATCGGAATCGAATCAGTTTTGGCAAAGTCGCATTGAGTCAAAATCGGAATTAAAATCCACAAGCCATCAGTCGGAGTCGGAATCGATTCCCCCCGAAGTGGAATCAAGCATAACTCCGCTTGGTATACATCGTGGTGTTGCTGCACGATCGTGATCTCAGCTGATTAGGATCTTGCGTGACTGGCGTTTTTCAGTGGCGGACCGTGGGCGGCTAGCGGGCCTTAGCCCTGACCCTTTGACCTACAGCTCGTGAAGGCGCGAAATCATTGCCATTCTCAGCATGTCGAGCCCTACCCCTCGACGGCCTTCTGCGCGGTGGCCGCGACTGAACGCTGGGAACCTTCGCCAGGCGCAGAGATGCAGCGGAGCATCCTCAGCTGTGAAGACCATGCAGATATGACCACGCAGACATGGTGTTCGGAGCGGGGACAGCTGAGGCGGTGGCCCTTATCAATCACGTGGGCATATCGAGCTGCGGGAACAACGCTTCCGCCTCGGAAACGTGTCAGCCTGTCTTTCTCGTCCCGGAAGACGTTTTCGGTGACCGGCTGGACTGGCGACCCGCCACTGACCTCTGTAGTAATTGTCATTGTTCTTCGAAGAAGACTTCTTTTTCGTTGATTCCGACGACTGGCCAGTCATCTTTGCCCGACTTTCAGATGGATGTTCATTAATGTGGAACATGAGAGGCAGCTTGTCGCTTGGGGACACATCGTTAGAGAGCGACCACAGTAAGACACGTGATTCGTTGATGAGCAGCAGACCGTTGAGTTTCAGAAGCTTGGAGATAATCGTTTTCACAGACAATGCCATTTGGAAACCTCAGACTCTGAACGCATTTAGTGCCAAGAAATAAGAGTGCCAGGAACAATACACTGTTTGCCCGGAGCTCATCCGCTCTCTCATTCTCTTTAACCGCGATTCTTGTGATTAAAACCTCTTCTGTGGGCGCAACTAAAGTGTCTCTGAAACCTCTCTTCTTAGTCCCATAGCTCCGAAATGATGACAGCTGATAGGAAAAGCTCTGTCCAAATCAGACCAGTCATCCGGCAGCTGCCGAGGTACGTCGCCACCTTCCATTTGCAGGGGGGGGGGAGTTAGACACCCTCACCCAGGTCTGCAACCATTGACCCTTTTCGTCTGATTCAAAAATAATCAGCTGCTCTCGGTGCTGTAACATACGGGCATGCTGCATTTTTGGCACTGGCAGTCGGTGCCGTGTTAAAAATCATTTCTGGCATTCCAGCCAGAAGTACGCCGAACTGCCTCCGACAGAGCACGAGAGATGAAACAAATTTATGGAAAACGAAAACTGCGATTGCTCGTCGTCATGTCTGGCAAGCAGCACGATCATCACGGGTCATTCTCCGTTCTGGAGCGCTCTTCCTCACGCCTCGCTCACACGCCGTGCCCAAGGCGGTCACCGCCCAGCGCGCCGCTACACCCGCCCGTGTCACAGCCTGACGGTGGCGGAGGGAAAAGCGGCGCGAACCAGCGACGCGACCCAGTTGTCGGCGCCCCGGCGGAATATTGGCGGCGCCATGATCGGCCCCGGAACCCGCGCCGCCGGCGGCCGTCCCCGGGCGGCCGGCCGGCCGACCGCAGCGGCGTCTCGCTCCAGAAGCTGCGGCCGCCGGCCTCGATAAGCGGCCCGGGGCTCCAGATGGGCGCCGGCAGCGCGAGCAGGCCCAGCGAGAGCTTCCCAGGGCCCGCGCGTCTGCACGCTCAGGGGCACTCAGGCGGGATGTCGGGGATGGTTCAGGCCAAGCGCTAGGCGGCTACTGGCCGCTCCGCAAATGGGTCAGCTTTTCCAAGTTCACCTAGATTCTCGGCGCGTGTGACAGTGCCGAAATTAGAGTCTATGTTTTCTCCCCGTCAAAATGTCTTCGATATGTGCCGCTGCAGGCCACGCTGCCATTCGCATGGCGACGCCTGAACAGTTGTTCCCCTGCGTCTGCTGAGGTTCTGGTGTTCTGAATAGAGCTGAGGATTCGGATTCACAGGATTCGAATATATTCGAGTAGATTTGAATCTTGCAAATCCTCGAATCCTGAAAACGGGGATTCGAACCCTGAAAATCAGTATTCGAATCCTAAAAACCACAATCGAATCCTGAAATCCGTCATTTAATTATGCAAGTAAATGCACTGGAATATGCTCTAGCCTCAAATTGCTTCAAATAAACTAAATGTAACACGTATATGTCGGTACTGACATCTACACATACTGATACCAACCTCCCCCTCCATTTTTTGGACTAGTGAGAAGACGCCACTGGCAGAAGCGTTGAGAACAGTCAGCCAGAAACCAATGAAGCCGGTTTAAAAGTGACGTCAAAAATTTACACGACGCTCAAAATTTCAAAACTTCGAGGCAAAGATGCCAGTTTCTTCGGATCCATTTAATCTCGAATCCAAATCCGAATCCGAATGCACCCAGCCTAGGATTCGAATCCCAAAATGCATGCGAATCCTCAGCTCTAGGTCTGACCCTTTGTTTTGAGCAATGCGGTTCTCTGCCGTAATACTTCGGCCCTGTGTCGCGTTATTCCAGTCCTATGCTGTGATGCCCCGGTCCTCTGTTGCGATATTCTGGCCCTCGGTCGTGGTGTTTTGGCCCTCTGTCGGGGTGTTCCGGTCCTCTGTCGCGCTGTTTCGGTCTTCCGTTGCCGGCCCGCGGTGACCTGGTCGCCGGCTGCCGGAAGCTGTGAGCCGTCGCCGTGATGATGGCGGTCGATGTCCGGCCTTGTACCGTTTCCGTGTCGCCCGGTGCAGCCGCCGCTCGGCCACAAAGGCCCTCCCGGTAAACGGGCCGTTACAGTCGGAGGCATGACCCGACGCCGCGCTGGCAGCGGAACTATAAAGCCACCGGTAGATTCGTAAACTGGTTTGATGTCAAAAAAATGCACCACGGATGCCTGCCTTTGACGAAGTACGGGACCTTTTTAAGCTGTTGGTTCTTTTTGGCTCGGCGACGGAAAAACATCGCAGCACGTATGTGGCTCAAAAAGTCACATGGTTCTGCTCACTTGACACTAAGTGGCTGGACACCATCCAGTCTCCTAAAGCATGCGCAGCTTATTGCTGGCTGACGTGAAATCCCTGCTCTCCGAATTCCGCATCGTGAGATGACGCCCCGTTCATCGGCAAAGAACACCGTTCTGAGTAGGAGGCGCTGGCTGTGTTGCCGCTCAGACAGAGCGGCGAACGGACCGCCTGCTTTTGTCTGGCCCGTTACCGTTCGGACAGTGTGGCGGCCATCCACTGAGATCGCTTCCTGCAGTGCTGCAGCCACCGCATACCGGGCCGAACCCACTCAGGCTTTTCGGGGCGCGACGTGATGTCTTTTTACCGGCGCTGCGTTTCGACCCGGATCCAGGCGCTGAAGATTGCCGGGTTGGTGGTCCAGTATCCCTGCCGTTTCCGGTTCTCGTCGGTGTCACAAGACAAATCGAGCCGTATCAGCTGGCCCATGTCATCTGCTTGAGTCACCAACCTGTGTTAGCAGGGGCGTGCAGGTTTTAGTGACGGTCAAAGGCATTCAACGTCCCGAATCAGATCTGGATCAGATTATTTACACCTACAGGGCATACGTTTCTGATGTCTGCTGCACTGTCTGTTGCATTGCCATTCAGGAGGCATAAACCGGCCTGACATCATTAAAAAGGCTTCATATTATGTCCATCTTGCCGCATGACCCTCATGCCACGAGGGATTCTTCATGGCAATTCGGCACTGGGCGGCGGGAGCATCCGCGGTGTAAAAACTTGACATTGCCGCGATTCACCTTTCGGGGGGGGGGCCCCCCCCGGGTTTTTTTCTTGCCAATTTCGGGCTTTTTGACGCAGCTTCACGAAACTTGGTCACTTTTCCTAGCTATTCCTTCTACGCGCCGTGACAAAATTTCGAAATTCTATTTTGCTCAGGGGCGGAGCCAGGCAACGTTTTTGGGAGGCACCTCAGGTCATTTTTGGCCATGTTGAGGGTAAAAGGAAAATGTCTGCCAAAAACAGAGTTTTTAAGATAGAACTTCAAACTTTATATGAATATATAGCTAAATAGTTGGGCAATGTGCATGTGTAATTTTGTTTATCTGAGGTCACTTTACAAGGTCAGGTCAAGGTCAAAAGTCAAAATTTGTTTTTTCGTAATAATTTCGGCGCCGTTTTTTCAAATGCCAAACCCGGAATATATATGACGTAGAAAGATGCCCTCTACTTGTGTAACAAGTTTCAGCTTGATATCAGGTCAGGTCACGGAGCTATGACCTAAAATGTCAGTGCACGTACCCTATATCGCAAAAGCCAAAAAATGATTTTTTTGGAATAGAGTGAATTTCATCGATTAAAAACGTTTGCAGATAATAATGAATGCACACGACATCATTCCAGGTGACCCCAAGGTCACTGGAGGTCATTTAAGGTCAAAGGTCACAAGTTGATCTGAGAAACGTGTGACCATGACAGTTCCCCCTTTTTTTATGTCCCTGGCACCGCCTATGCTAACATTATACAAACATTGTAATGCGATTTGTACTTCTTTAGCATAACATGACTAGCAGAAGCTAAAAAAGTGTTTTGGCCTCTTTTGTTCATTCCGTTATTGGAAAACTAATCCCCCTATTTTTGAAACCCTGTGAACGCCCATGAATTTTCTCAAAATTTCAAATTTGCATACCCATGGTAAAAGCCCTATCTATAATCTCTCGATTGATGCCAGTTTCATCGAAATCGGTCCATAAACAACGGAGTTATAAGAAGTCAAAAAGTACCCCCCATTTTGACATTTTTGCCCCCCTGTATCCACAAATTTCAAAATTTTGAAAATTTATTTTTATAAAAATGTAGTTCACGTCACGGCAAATCGATTGCCGTTTGTTGCGATGAAATCGGATAAGTAGTTCTCGAGATCTCAGGGGGGGGCCGAATCCACCCCCCCTGCCGGGAATCGGCCATACCGTCTAGCCCTCCGGGAATAGGGTTAACGGCCAAAAAGAAGACAACTTAAACGGCACATACTGCACAAAAAGCATGGCATAAGTGTGGTTTCGTTGCATGAGGTCACAATAAGGTGTGCCTGCATTGAAAACAAGGCGCATGTTTCAAAAAGTTAAACCAGGTTAGCATGGGTTAAACGGGATTAGACCTATTCCCTCGCAGGTAAGCTTCTTACGAAATATTAATGCTTCCAAAACACGAATCACTACAGATAAACAATGAGCCGCTGTAAAAGCATGT
Source organism: Capitulum mitella (assembly GCA_030062745.1). Lineage (NCBI taxonomy): Eukaryota > Metazoa > Arthropoda > Thecostraca > Pollicipedomorpha > Pollicipedidae > Capitulum > Capitulum mitella. Next base: position 21,128,708 of record CP099839.1, read on the forward strand.
TCAGTTGCGGTCCTGAAAGTTTAGTGTAAAACACGACCTGACCCTACAGTGATCGTCAGAAAGAATTCCCAAGTCAGAGTACATAAAAAGTAACAATGCGTTTACTTAAAAAAGAAGGTTTACCGAGTTGTATGAATTATGCAAGTGGTACGATCACCAAGCAGGCTAGATCCTGCAACAAATTAGCATTGTTACAACCGGCTGAACAGATCAGCAGAGAGGGTGTAACACCTGTTCCAGCCAGCGCGCGAGACGTTTGTTCCTCGCTATCGCAGACGTTCCCTGGCGAGCCCCAGGACGGAGCCGGGCTCCCCGGCCACGACGTGCAGACTAGCCGAGCCTGCAGCCTGCTGGAACTGGGACAGGGGCCGGTCGGCACGTGTTATCGCGGCTAATCTGGCCACAGACCGGTGCTGAAAAACTTGTCTCCGGCCTCTGAGGTCGGTCCTGGCCAGCTACCTCGGCCTCCGCACATGACATGCAGCCTAACTAGCAGAGCCTCTTGTGGCGACCCCTGAAAAAGATGCCACTTACTTTTGTGACAGCTGGCGAGCAGGTGCCCCAGAGCATGTACATTCGTAGACGTGGTGGTCATGTTTTCTGTTAAGTTTGCTGTGCAGCACTGCGTGCCGCGGCCATTGCTCCTTCACTCTAAGGGTGCATAAACGCGGACGCGTCCCGACCTCTTCTTGTGTGAATATTGTATGAATAAATATTCAGTAAAGAATATGACGACCCCGACTTACGTCACTCAATCCGTCACTGACTTACAGACAGCGGCCGTCCCTGTCAATGTTCCACAGTAAGGGGCCGTCCCTGACAGTGTCCCACAGCGAGGTGCCGTCCCTGTCATGGCCCCACAATGAGGGACTGTCTCTCAGTGTTCCACAGGGAGGGGTTGTACCTGTCATTGTCCCACAGTGAGGGGGTGTCCCTGGCAATGCCCGACAGTGAAGGGCCGTCCCTGCCAGTATCCCACGATGAAGGGCCGTCCCTGTCAGTTCCCGACAGTGAAGACCGTCCCTGTCAGTGTCCGACAGTGAAGGGCCGTCCCTGTCAGTTCCCGACAGCGAGAGGAAGTTCCTGTCGGTGTCCGACAGAGCCTGTGTTGGTGTTTCTGTCCAGCGTTGGGCAGCGACAGAGGCCGTCTCTGTGCCGGCCCAGTCCAGTCTGTGTCGGCCTGGCCCGGTGCCGTCACGGCCCAGCCAGCCAGCCGTGACGGCCTGTGGGGTGAGTGTCCCCGCGCACGGTCCGCTACACTTAGTGAGCCATATGGCGGGTAGCCGGCGGCCGGACGCCGCGGACGACTTGGATCACTGATCTCCGCCCAGGCTCCGGTCTGTCGCGGACCACGGCCGCGGCACACAGGCCGACCAGTCGCACAGACTGAACAACCACACGGACTGAACAGCCGCACAGACTGAACAGTCACGCAGACTGAACAGCCGCACAGACTGAACAGCCGCACAGACTGACCAGTCACACTTTCTGAACAGTCACACAGGCCGACCAGTCTCACAGACTGAACAGCCACACAGACTGAACAGTCACACAGACTGAACAGCCGCACAGATTGACCAGTCACACTTACTGAACAGTCACACAGGCCGACCAGTCGCACAGACTGAACAGCCACACAGACTGAACAGCCACACAGATTGAACAGCCGCACGGACTGAACAGTCACGCAGACTGAACAGTCACGCAGACTGAACAGCCGCACAGATTGAACAGTCACACAGACCGACCAATTACACTTACTGAACAGTTACTCAGATTGAATAGTCACACAGACTGAACAGACACACAGACTGGACGGTCGCACAGACTGACCAGTTGCACTTACTGAACAGCCACACCGACTGAAGAGGTACACAGGCTGGCACGTCACACACACTAACCAGTCACACAGGCCGACCAGTCACACAGATTAATCAGTCACACGGATTGAACAGTCGCACACACAAACAGGCCGACCAGTCACACAGACTGACCAATCACACAGGTTGACACGTCACATTGACTGCACAGTCACACGGACTGAACAGTCACACAGACTGACCATTCGCACAGAACGACCATTCACACAGACTGATCAGTCACACAGGCTGATCAGCCATACAGGCCGACCAATCGCACGGACTGATCAGTCGCGTAGACTGAACAGTCACACAAACTGATCGGACGCAGAGAATGATCAGCCACACAGATTGGCCAGCCACACAGACTGACCAGTCACATGGACTGATTAAGCAAACAGACCAGACCAAACATGTACTGTCCACATATACGGTCTCCATTGTGTTCTAAACATTCAGAATATCCAACACGGCCAGTTAAGACCATTAACCACATCTGACATTCGAAAAGGTTCTCAGGCGTCATGTAACGATGAAGAAGATTTACAGGCATTTTAGGATCAGGCAATGACGTGTTCTTGAATATGCAAGATGTTAACTTATACGAAACGTTGTCAAACTCCTCACCATGCTTTTGAAAATGACCACAAACCTCTGCGACCAGGCGTGAAAAAAATTTAGGATACGCTTCGGAATAAGAGGAAGTGAACATAACTCGGCTAGTCAAATTGTCCTTCTGTTCCTTCACGTCATTCCGGAGCTACGGAGCCATACGGAAAAAATGTCGAGTGAAGATGAGTTTCTTTCCTTCTTATGGCCAAGGCTAAGGAAGGGAATTCTGTAGAACACTGCTCTGAATGTTTATTATGGAAACACTGTACCCCAAGTGCCGACGGGTGCGCTCTTACCTGGACCATTAAATCCCGGCCAGGTCTTCCTGCGTGGGCCTGCCCGCCGGGGCGACCTACTCTCTACTCTCTCCTCAGCGGATCACCGCTTGTTGGACGGCCAGGGCCGCGATTACAACACGCGCTGTCTGCGTCCCGGGGCGCGGAGAACTGTGCCGCGCAAGCGCCACGCGCCCCGCTGCGCCGGCCCCTGAGAGCGGAGCCGTCCCGACACTGCCCTGGCCGGCCGTGTCGGGGTCACCGCCGTCCGTCAGCCGTGTCAAGGTCACCGCCGTCCTTCGGCCGTGTCAGGGTCACCGCCGTCCGTCGGCCGTGTCAGGGTCACCGCCGTCCGTCGGCCGTGACAGGTTCACCGCCGTCTGTCGCCGTCCGTCGGCCGGCGGTGACACTGGCACGACGGCGGCGGTGACACTGACACGGTGACTCGTCCCGTTATGGAGCGCGTGCCACTGGCTGTGTTGACACCCGATTTCGTGGTCCATGAGGGGCTGCACATCACCTCTCTGACCAGACCGGTAAGATGTGGCGCAACGCGCGAGTCTCGGCCGTGTGCCGACCGCGGCCGTTGGCCAACTGGACAGGCCGCGGCCAGTCACACAAAGCCGGCCAGGCGGTCCGCCTGACGGGAGTCGTTCAGCCTGACTCCCTGCAAACCTGCATGGTGAACCGACTATTGTGCCGACCGCCCGAAAGACGGCCCTGTTCTTTGTTTAACGAGTGCGTGGGCTGCGCTGCACCGCCCGTTGGCTGGTGGCGATGCTGACTTTCTGTTCTCCGGGCTAGCAACGCATGCTTTCTCTCGTACCTTGTGGTGAAAAAGTTTTTTGTTGCTGCTTTCGAGGGACTATACTCGTTTTTAGCTCTTTCGACCCCTGTATCCAACCACAGTTAACATCGTATCTATCTATCTGTCATAGCCTGCCACTCGCACGGCATCCTCCGTCGGCGGCAACTCAGCCCTCAACATTCAGCCGCTTAAAGCCTGCGTGGGACGACCTTCGTGGTTGCGGTTGCGTTGGCCTTCGTGTTGAACACCGCTTGAGAGCTATTGGGCTGCACCACTGTGCAACATTGAAGTCCCCGAGTAACTATGGTCATAACTGGCAGGCAATTTCGCCTCCAGAAGTCTCCGCTGCCTGTATTTAAAAAGAGAGCCGCACATGCCATCTCGCTGGACACCTGGGGCTCTGAGCACCGGGCTCGTTAAATGGAACTGCAGCGCGTTTCGACAAGGTCAGCAGACCTTGTACCATTTTCAGCCGGAGCGAGATGGATGGCTCAATGCCCGTCACCGGGTGGGCGTCGGACGCGATGGAATCGCCAGTGCCGTCCCTTGGCTGGTCCTAGGTGTCTCGACTACGTAAGATTTCATATCTGTTATGACACAATCATTTGCATTACATATATGAATATATATATATATATATATATATATATATAGAGAGAGAGAGAGAGAGAGAGAGAGGGACATATACCACAGAAATGATATGTATTAAAAAACTGACAAATATAGACGCAAATATATATATATATATATATAAGGTATATATAAGGCGTATATATACATATATATATATATATATATATATATATATATATATATATATATATATATATATGAGGTAAGTCTCGTTTCAAAGAATCCGTCACAATACTAAGGTGTAAACTTGCAAATATATATATATATATATATATATATATATATATATATATATATGCATGTTTACATACTAGTATTGTGACGGATTCTTTGAAACGAGACTTACCTCGTCAGAATTATATGCATGACCCACGGCGTCCTAATTCTTGGATGCAGCGCCACGTTTATGTGCTATTACTTTGAATTCTCTCTCTCTCTCTCTCTCTCTCTCTCTCTCTCTCTCTCTCTCTCTCTCTCTCTCTCTCTCTCTCTCTCTCTCTCTCTCTCGCTCTCTCTCTCTCCATAGGCAAAATACGCTTATGCTACTCCTTGATACCGAACGACCAGAAGGCCTTTGCTGAATATTGCGCCGGGCGAACCAGCCTTCGAGTCCGAGGGGTGCATTGTACCGGCGCGAACAATGCGGGCCTTAGCCGGCCTTATTGCTATGCAGCACGTTCACCTGCCAGCACCACGCCGACGAAACGAGCGCTCATTGTCACAGGCTGCTTGGGGCGCTATGCGGGAAACACGCCGTCACAGCGTCACCAGGAATTGGCGCTGGGTCGCTGCTGAACCACTAGATCGCAGTCGGCACGCAGCGGCGTCTGGTGCGTGAACTGCCGGCGGGACACCACCTGGAGCGCATCCGCCGTTAGTGCCGCCGTCTCCCTCGCCGGCTGCCGGCCCGCCACGCCCGAGCCCGAGCCGACGCTGGAGAATGGCACTGCCCGTCCGCTTGTGGCCGGGGCGCCAATTTGGCGACGTTTGCGGCGGCGAGGCCAGGCCGGGTCGGAGCCGGCGTGCCGATTTTCTGCAGCTTTGCTCCGTCGTCCCGGAGGGAAACGTCTCGGCCAGACTGCTGGCGGCATAACCCGACGCGCGAGACAGTTCAGAGAGCGGTAGAGAGCGGCGCCATGGCAGGCTTCCGGGGAGACGCACTGATCGGCGGCGGCCGGGCCCGGGCCGGCTCGCGGCGGTCGGGGAGAGCGTGATCGTCGGGTGTCATCGTGACGCGTTCTCCACGTCTGGCGGCGTCCGAGGCGGCCGCCGTCCCGGCAGCGCCGCGGCGAGACGGTGACGCGGGGGAGGGGAGGGGCGGCCGGCCGGTCCCGTTACGGCCGCGCCGCCGGCCCGGCCAGATGACGGCACCGTGCAGCCGGCCGGCCTGCACGGCCCGCGGCTGGAAGAGCGCGCCCGGTGACGTGGCCGGGTCGCGGCGGCTGGCGCGGCGCTGCCCCGGCGCGACGACGGCCAGCACAGACGGCGGGGCCCGACCGAATGCTACGGCTTCCAAGCATGGCACAGCGTATCGTCACGTGTCACCGGAAGCCACGTTAGAAGCGCGGCAGTGTGTCGCCGGACGCAGCTGGGAAGTACGATGGAAGCGCGACATGGCGTATCGCTGTGTGAGACTGCGGGTGCGTTTGGAGGTTGGTGTAAGGCAGTGCTGCTCCGAGCGACGGCGCCAGAAATTAGTGACGTCATCGTAGTCCAAAGAGGAATCCAGCGGACGACCAGGTCTTTAAATTCCTTAGGACCAAGCTGCAGGCTGGATCTGAGACAGAGGCCACTGCAGAGCATACGATTGTTGCTGACCGATTCTGGGCAGCCCGTATCGTTGTTCGGCTGAGTTTGCCTGCTGTGTACCGCTGCTGGCTCAGCTTGCCTGCTGTGCACCGCTGTTGCCTTAGCCTGCCTACAGCATGCCGCTGTCCGCTCAGCTGGCCCACCGAATGTAGCTTTTGGCTCAGTTGGCTTGCCGGTGTACCGCTGCCGGCTCAGCTGGCCTGCTGCGTGCAGCTGTTCAGCTAGGCTTCCTGTCTGCTGGAACTTTGGAATGCATGCCACGAAAAGGTGGGCCCGCACACCATCATCAGGGTGCGCTCAGAGCGATATCGCTTCTCTCCGACGAGTTCCGGTGCTTTTGCCTCCCCCGGTTGCGCAAGAGAAAATCAGCGAAATTTAACTGGGGGCAAGCGAGGTGAAACTCCGGCTTCGTCTTTGTTAGTCGCACGCAGTGGGGGCTTTCTTTGCGCTCTGGCCGTTCACCAGGTGCGGTTGGGATGCACTGGGACCGTTCGGTCGAGTCGAGATCTTTTCCCGTCGTGCCTTGTACCCGCATGTGTCAGGAGCCGACCAGACCACAAGCCGCTTCTCGTTGACCTCATCACTCCGGCCACTTTCTCCCGCCGATGCGGCGCATGCGCAGAAGAATTCCGGGTGAGGAAATCGCATTCTCAGCGAGCTCATCCGGAGGTGGGGAGGTGAAACTGGCTGTGCCGGGTGAAAACTGACCTCTGTCGAACGGCGGGCAGGGTCAGCGCAAATGATAACGGATGGCGGCGCCAGCGTGTGGTGTGGCGACATTGCTGGCGAGACATCGCCGCTGCCCGGTCCACCTCCGAGCGGCCGATGGGCGCCCCCCCCCCCCTCCGTATCATTCGGCACGCCGCCCACAGGGCATCGCCGACTGCAACGAAGGCTGGGCAGCTATCCCGGCGAGCCGGTGGCGCCGTTTCTGACCGCGCGTCGTGCGTTTCCGCCGTCAGTCGACCGACCGTGACAACCGGGGTGGTCCCTGACTCAATCAGGTACTTGCACATGTGACTCAGGTCGCTATTTGCTATCCGCTCCTGAGCTATTTCAAATGCCACGTTTGGTCGCACCCTCCCAGCTTTATTGTTCCTTTTTATGTTACCATTATTCTCCCGCTCGCAGCAATAGTATCCAGAATGCCTCATCATCCAGGAACTTACGGTACATACCAGGTTAGGGAAGCCGAAAGGCAACGAGGCACGCTATTTAAATGGTAAGCTGGGTTGCATACAGTGAAACGGAAGTTACACAAAAACAAGTTTGGAGGGCTGCTCTGGATTAATTTTTGGAATTGCGCCAGCAAATAGTAAATATGGAGACCATCGAAAAGACAAAGAGCCCGTGTGTCGCCTGAAACAGGAGTTAAGCGGTTTTCAAATGGTTTTCCATTGGTAACCAACGTCGAAGAATGTCGTAGAATTTTACCCGATGAGTTTTATTGATAAAAACATATGGACTCATCGCATGAATACATCTCCGAAACAGGTTCGTACGTTGCAGTAATGGTCCATGGTTGGCTCACTACCCAAGTTGAGCAACATTTGCGTGCAATGACGGAAATCAGCACAATGGCAATCTCAAATAGCTGCAAAATTGACTCAAAGAGAACGCGGGGCGCTGAAATTTGTTCGGTATTTTCACTTCTTTCGTTTTTGTTTGGTTATCAGTTTTCAGGAAATTGTGCCGAAATCTTGCTTGTATGCCATGTTCGCTTCAAGTCAAGGCCGCAAAGCTCAGCCACATTCTTATCGCACTTCCGATACGGGTCTCAGTACTGGTACACGGTTCGCTTTTACGAACGCATTAATGAAGCAGCGTCGTCGTTGTCGCCTAACCGTCAGATGCACGTTCAGTTCGACTAAAGCAGACGACAGAAAATACGCAAAATCACTGCGTCCTGCAGAACTTTTCGCATTACTTAATTACCGGTACTAAATGGGTTTACGCAAACTCGTTATCTATGTCAGTTTATGCAGATGACGTTTGGCACATCTTCCCAACAGTTTAGAAAGTGCAGAATTTTTCTCGGCAGCTTCTGCGGCTGATGGAAATGAATTTAACGACTGGTTTACTTTCTTTCGTTTCCCTGTGCTCGGTAACTTAGCAGTGCCCACACGACGGGGTTGCATTACCAGACGTGATGCTCGGCAACTTAGCAGTGCCCGCATATAGGGAATAGACATCACGAAATGTGAAGTACATCCCGTTCAGAAACACCGATTAGCGTGGTTTTCAGCGTCTGGCTGCCGGACCGTGACAAGCCGTGTTGCGAAATAATGCTAATCAGTACCTGGTGTGGCCCAAGAAGCGGGTGAAAGTGGTTTATAGTCATGCTCAGTTGGGGCCGCTGCACTGGCGACCGCTGTACAGGGTCAACTGGCCTGACCAGGCGCCCATCCTGAGCAGAGCTGAGTCCCGCTCCAGCCAAGAGGAAGTCTTGGTCACGTCTAGCCAGTACGGAGCTGGTCCGGCGCTCTAGCTGAGTGGCCGGACTTGACACATCTCGTCCGCGCATAGGCCAGAAAGACAGATATCACTGAACTCTGTTGCTTCGACTGAAACGAAATCGGCTGTCCCAGCACGTGGCCAGATTCTGAGCAGTGACGTCCGCGTTTCCAACTGGCGCAAACGACCTGTGGTATTCAACGACATGACACAGTGTGTCATTTACGAGACTAACATCGTCGCCTTGGTTGCTTCGGTGATGGAAAGATGGCGCGCAAAACGGCAATATTTCTTCAGTTTAACAGAAGACGTTTCTTTCTCATAGTAACTTGTTTCGGTGGTAAATGTCATTTTAAGCCTCAGTGCCTACAATATCATGAATCAATAACGCCCTGGCCGAGTATGATTTCTCATTTGCATGTCCTGAAATCCAGCCGAGTCCAGAGATTTGGGTTTGCGGCGCGCAGCCTACCAACGTGGTGTTTGGGGGCGAGACGGGCCGAGGACCAGCTGCACGTTTAGCATTTTGCGCAAGACAGGCTGACAGCGTGGCTGGAGATTCCGAAAGTTATTGGGAGGTCTGCAGAGGATGTCTGTCGCCACATATTGCTTTCCAGTAATTGTCATAGGCCAAATACTCAAATCTCTGAATACTGGGGGCTAGACGCTGCCCTCCGCCTCCCCCTCCCCCTCCCTCTTCTCAAGCCATGGCTAGGAGGCTTTCTCTGTGGTTGCCAATGGCATTCAGATGAAAATTAAGAAGTTTATATGTCTGGGATCTTGTATGGACCTGCCAACGCCGGCATTTCTTTGAATGGCCGTGCAAGACTTTACTGAAATATACTTTAAATGAGTCAGGAAAATTGGCCTTCTATGGGTGTGTGGGAGTATCCCATGCGGTTCACACAAGACAAAAATCAACCTAATTTTAGAGGTTTGCATTGGATGTGAATGCTGCCCCCCCCCCCCTATTTTATCTTACCCTTCACCAAAGTTTTTGGAGCTGGATGCAATATATGCCGGCAACAAAGATAATATCGACTATGAAAACCAGTGGGACTGTTGGAACAGCGTACATTTGGATTCCGAAAAGAATGAAAGCATGTAGACAACACGAAACGCGGTCATATATACCTATATATATATATATATATATATATATATATATATATATACTTATTTATTTATTTATTCATATTAAAATTGAGTCTGAACTTAATTTGCCAATTTCTTTTCAGAAGAAGAATGGGAGACCGCGGGATACAGCACAGAGGACTTGCTCATGGAGTCACCGTGGCGCCCTGGGTGAGTGACTGCGTGCATGGCGCCGGTGTCCCATGCACAGCGTGCATGGGTATGCTGTGTGCGTGGTACATGAGTGCCAGTGAATCTATAGACACGCCGAATGACCATGATTATTGTATTTCTGTTGAAGTGGCGGCAACTAGAAAACACCAGTAATTCTTCTTCATGCTACGTTATTGATTTCATGTCAAAATTTCGGTAAACTGAGTGAATCATGGTCTTCCGCATGCCCATTATACCGTAGCCCAGGTACCTGACAGCCTTTTACTTATACAGCTATGCGTGCAAGAGTTCCATGTGCATAGTGCGTAAGAGCTCCGTGCATACAGTGCGGTTGTCTCTTTTGTCTACAATGTTTGAGTGTCCCATGGACATGGTTTGTGAGTGCCTGGTGTGCATGAAATATGAGTGATCCATGTACGCTTAGTAATGTACAAGTTTTCGTAAAGAAGCACGGATTTTCCTCGGACATCGCAAATAGATTCTCAGAGAAAATCCCACCGCGTACAAGGGGTCGGTGCATCCCGTGAGGTTTTCCGCAGTTTGACCGCCAATACTGCCTCGATTTCTCTGAAATTTTACGTGGCTGACTTTCAGTCCTTTTTACGTATCCCCTGGAAATTCAGATCGATAAATCGATAAAACACTGATGTATGACCTCTTTCTCGAGTGCATGTCATGGAGAAACCTCGATACGGCGACGGCCTCCATCGAATAGCAAGCTTAAGTAATTTACGAAGCTTACAGTCATATACAAGCTTATGCACGAGTGTCGCACGTAGTATCAGTGACCTCCGAACTTGTCTTTACTTGGGTCATGGTCATATGCGGTCAGAACTATGATTTAAGGCCACCGACCTTTTTTAGCCTTTTGTTGATTTCGTAATAAGTATTTGGAGGTCCTGATTTGCATAGTAGGAATGGTTTAAGTTATTACTCATCAGAACTCATTCTGGGCCTCTCAAGAGCGCGTTGTTGGTCGCCACCCATAGGATCTCATTGAAACCAGAGTCCATCGACATAACCTTGTTGGAGGTCGTCTGTAACGTCTTTGTGACTTTAAAAATCAAATCGGATGACGTCGTGTCCCCAAGGGACCAATCTAAACACTCGTCTTCGTTTTCTTGCTAGATCACGGCAGGTTTGGTAATGCCTGAGAGTTGTACCAATCATCCCCTCCTTTTAGTATCGAAGGCACTGAAGCTGAGAATTACTGGCGAGGGACGTAGTTCGAATGGACACGATTGGCCCACTTTTCATGATTTGAACGGCTGCATGCGTCCCAGATATGGGCCAAAATTTAGCCGTGAAATGAGCCCAGTGTCAAATTGCAGTCATGGGTTAGCCCTCTAATGACGAAGACTAATTCGCATGCCGTGAAACAGGTCTAACGTAAAATGGGGAATGACGCTTGTATTTGTTTTAATTTCCAAGAATGGTCCTCACATCTTTAAGGAGTTCAGTCCTGATCAGTTCATAAAAAAGCAGTGTTTTCGAGTAATAAAAAGTCATGTTTCCAGTTGAAAAGATTCCGCAATTAAACCTTTCTTTTCACAACATTCAGTGACGATGAAGCAACACGACACGTATTTGGCCTCTCGTGTCGTCACGTTACAACTGATAACACGATACGGACAAATAGACCACAAGCGAAAGTCACGGAAAGTCGCCTTGAACTCAGTAAAATGGTTTGCAAGACGTGATGAATGTTCGAAAATACAAACTAAATCATGGCTGTCTCGGCTCCAAACACGTGTGAACTCTATTTTCGTGCGGTGGATTTCGCTTGAAATCTTTACGGTCAAGGGCGATTTCCCCCTCCCCTCTGAGTTCTCCCGATCCACTGGACCGATTTCGACGAAATGGGGCTTCAACAGAAATTTATGACCTGAACTTACATTTCGTACGTGCAAAAGTAAAGACGTAGAAAAACGTCAGTGGGGCCCTCAGGAGAGAAAAAGATTGTAAACGGTAGATTTTCGTCCCCCGGCATGCGACGCTGTAAGTGCCAACTTTGACTCTCAAATAAACTTTCTGGCTTTCAGTTAGTCTCAAGACACGCTTAGAAGCAATTTTTGGAACAGTAGTGGATCCAGGGTCCTAGACATGGGGGGACAGCCATCTACAAACGCTTGGGTTATTTTTCACTCAGTTTTGCCCGAACGGCTAAGCCCGTTTTAATACCTTTACCTACGTGAGGTGATGGTTGCAGTCTGTTACAAACATCATTGGTGGGTCCGGACCTTGAAAGTGAATAAGCAAAGAAAAACTCCTCCAGGATCAAAACAAGTCAGCACTTCTCCCCTTACATGGAATCGTACTCTTTAAATTAATTTCCATGATGCCGTATGTATGCCTCACCGCCCCCGGCATTTGGGGTGTTCCATTTGCTCTTCCTCACAACACATTTTCACGTACTTCGGTGAACATCCATATCAAGCTGGCATATTGTATCTCTAGTGAATTTATGCATAGCTCACCAAGAGATGCACCAAAAAGTTATTCATCAAACGACCTTGTTAACCCTGTTCTCGCATGGGGGGGCACTCCCCCTCCGGTTTTTTGCTCGCCATTTTCATTGCTTTTGAAACGGCTTCTCCAAACTCGGTGACGTATCCCAGGTATCCGTCCTACGTGTTATGTGGAATTTCCACAACTCTTTTTCCCAAGAGCAGAGCCAGACCAAGTTTTTGGGAGGCACCTCAGGCCATTTTCGTCAACGCTGAAATTTAAGAAATGACTGCCACAAGCGTTTTTAAGGCATAACTAACATCCCATATTAGTGTGCGGGCACATGACTGAAATCGGACGCATTGTTCTGGAGATATCAGGGGGAGGGACGAATAGGTGCCCATCTCCATACGGGAATGCGTACTAGCGTTACGGGTAAGGAAGTGTGTTTAAAACGTTTGTTATCCTATGAAGACCGTCGTTGTAATGTGACTTATCCATTATATACCCTCGAGGAAGAGGTCATAGGTCACTGACTTATAAAGCTACAGACTCCAAATTTTCAGGCGGTATGTAAAAAGGTTTAACACTCAGTATGCAAAATTTTAGAGCAATGGGAACAACCGTTCTGGAGGGACTGGCGAAAAACCTCCGTCGGGGTTGCATCAGTCACCTGTATGAGCGATGGTTCAGGGATTTAAATCGGATTGTCTCTTCTCGCACTCTATCATCGATTTTAAGAATGAATCGGATGTCCACGTATGTGTCCGATTTCACCACTAGGCCCTTGGGAATAAAGATCAGGTCAAGACCTTGGTGAATATTGCCCTCAATTACCCTAGTCCCAGTGGGTGTTAATACGGTTCATAGCCTTCGTACGGTACGAAAGCGCTCTAAAAACCACAGTCTGTTAAGTAGGATTCATTCGGTGAAGAGACATCGAGTCTTTCAAAGTTCCCCTACTCCGCTTCGAACCTGCTATGATTCTGGCAATCATGGCAGCTAACTCGGCTATTCTGGAGATGATAACAGCCACTGTTTGCGCCAAGGGAGGTGGACGACCTCGCAGAGTAAGGCAACACTGGTCGGCGTCGTCGGGCAGGCGCGCGCTGACCTGACCCGGACCGTTTTCCAGACGCGGCTGGAGAGGGGCGGCGCGCGCTGACCTGACCCGGACCGTTTTCCAGACGCGGCTGGAGAGGGGCGGCGCGCGCTGACCTGACCCGGACCGTTTTCCAGACGCGGCTGGAGAGGGGGCGGCGCGCGCTGACCTGACCCGGACCGTTTTCCAGACGCGGCTGGAGAGGGGGCGGCGCGCGCTGACCTGACCCGGACCGTTTTCCAGACGCGGCTGGAGAGGGGGCGGCGCGCGCTGACCTGACCCGGACCGTTTTCCAGACGCGGCTGGAGAGGGGGCGGCGCGCGCTGACCTGACCCGGACCGTTTTCCAGACGCGGCTGGAGAGGGGCGGCGCGCGCTGACCTGACCCGGACCGTTTTCCAGACGCGGCTGGAGAGGGGGCGGCGCGCGCTGACCTGACCCGGACCGTTTTCCAGACGCGGCTGGAGAGGGGGCGGCGCGCGCTGACCTGACCCGGACCGTTTTCCAGACGCGGCTGGAGAGGGGGCGGCGCGCGCTGACCTGACCCGGACCGTTTTCCAGACGCGGCTGGAGAGGGGCGGCGCGCGCTGACCTGACCCGGACCGTTTTCCAGACGCGGCTGGAGAGGGGCGGCGCGCGCTGACCTGACCCGGACCGTTTTCCAGACGCGGCTGGAGAGGGGGCGGCGCGCGCTGACCTGACCCGGACCGTTTTCCAGACGCGGCTGGAGAGGGGGCGGCGCGCGCTGACCTGACCCGGACCGTTTTCCAGACGCGGCTGGAGAGGGGGCGGCGCGCGCTGACCTGACCCGGACCGTTTTCCAGACGCGGCTGGAGAGGGGGCGGCGCGCGCTGACCTGACCCGGACCGTTTTCCAGACGCGGCTGGAGAGGGGGCGGCGCGTCTGCGGGCGGACGTAGCCCGGACACGGACGAACTGCTGACCTCCGGCGAGTCGTCGTCCCGCAAACCGGCCGACCAGCGCCAGAGGTACCGGACACGCCCTGTCGCCGGCGCCCGCCGCCGAGCGGCAACTGGCCAAGGATAAATCGCGCGGCAAAACCAGTTTTATGCAGTCGTTACTTTTTTGTCCTTTCAAGGTCTTTCAGGCGAGGCGATGTAATGACGCGCTGAGTGAAAAGGGGATCGGTGTTTGCTGCGCAGACGTTACATCACAATTGCTAAGCGGGTTACGGCGCTTGCTCCATTCTCAGAGGGAGCCACCCGCAGGGTCGGGGCTATACAGGTCCGGAATCCGACGGAGGTGGACCACGGCGGAGGGTCAACCTCCACCAAACGAAGCAGGGACGGCGCAGCCGATGGTCTTGCTCTATACCCATCATAAGAATGGTCAAGGGCCTATGCTGGAGCCGGGAAGACAACCAGTGGCGGGTTGAATGAAACGCGAATTCTGAACCGGAGGGTGCTACTTTCTTCTGATGGGACAAACTGTTTTTGGAGACAAATGTGTCAAATGGAAACCAAAAATGAAAAGAAAATAATACCTTAACATTATATGCTGTATTTTATCATCTAACAGTTTTAAGAATCATGCCTGCTTCCCAGACGTTAACATTTGTCACTGAAGTCTGATTTTCAGCAGCCTTGGCCATCCTGGAAGGGATCACGTCCCTTTAGATCACGTACCCTGAGACCGTCCCTGTCCTGACCTCGACCAGGGCGTCTGTTTTCTGTTTTCTGCTCTGCGGTTTATCGGGGGCGGTGGGCCGGGACCGGTCTGTGTTATAACGGCCGGTGCCGGTCCGCCTGTGCCCAGGTGTCCAGCCGCGGTCCGGGTCCGGAACAAACAACCGCGACAGCCATCTGGTTGGCCCCTCCTGGCCCGGCCTGAGACCTTGGCAACCGGCCGTGAAAGTGATAGCTGGCTGGAATGGCTCTCAGCTGATCGGCGGCCTCCGCGCCAGCGTGTCTCCGTTCGACCCCGTCCCAGGCGGGGACAGTACCGCCCCGCCCCCACCTCCGGCTGTCACGCAGTGGCAGGACGGCCGGTGGCTGGCCAGCCCCGTCCCAAATGGGGATGACACCACGCCGTCACCGCCTTCAGATGCCACCGGGTGGAAAGGCAGCCGGTGGCGGTGATGCACAACGTTAGGAAACGTTATATTGCTTTGCCATTGTACGCGAAAGTTGAAACTCGGGCCAGGGGATCTGCGAAGAAAAAACCAAGTGTTCAATGAATAAAGGAAAGAAGATCTGCGAAGAAAAACCGAGTGTTCAATAAATCCATCGTCAAAGTACAATGCACGGCGCTCGTGGCCGTTACAGTTCAGGGGCGCTACGGGCGACAGTCGTAACTATTGCGGTCCTGTGATTTTCCTTCCCCCATGCCACTCATCATGCACATGTTGTTACGTAAAGTGGCAGTTTGCAGACTTGTATCCACGAACTAAACATGTTCAAATCAAATCGTGCTCAGGCCGCCCCACCAGCTGTTTACTGTGTCGTACACACTCCTACATTGTGTGTCGGCACCGCGGCAAAGCTATTCCACAAATGGAAAGACCTTCCCCTACGCTGCTGCAACGTTGTTTAACCAGTGTTTTGGATAAGTCTAGCCACGCCATTACCTGCCTCGTATTACAATGGCAGTACTTTCATCAAGCACTGCGATGTTTCACGAATACCCATGTATCTCTCATCTGACCTCTGCATCGTTGCGAAAACACGCCATGCAAGTCAGTTTGACGAGGTGCTTTCAGTTAGGCTTGACCAGGACGTCGGATCACGACTGTGTGAACAACCTTCGGCGTTACCATCAAATCCGACAAAGGGCCAAGGAAGTGTGATCGTCACAATGCCAGCTGATAATATCTTCAGTCCGTTTTGCGAAGGCAGTTGTACGTATCTTACCATCGCGGATCCGGGTTCGTGAGTTCTGGGCAAGTTTGTGCTTGACTGACACGAAATTAATCGATTTACTGCTTGATTCCCAAAGTCAGGAATCCATTTTATTCACATTCAGGGCACCATTTTTTAAGGTGGATCGATTCAGACCTGATTCAAAGCCGTGTGCGAATCCATTATGAGATGAGCTTTACAAGCAAGACTTATTCTCTGGACGAAGACATCGGTGCCGCAAACCAGACCTTGAAAGCTAAATTTTCAGAACGTCAATAGGCGCGGGACTGTTGACTTTTTCAAACTTTCGAATTGACAGACTCCTCCCTCAGTGCTGTCAGCAAATGCCCTGGCCAGGTAACAAGGCTTTGCTCTGCCGCACCACAATGTCCTAGCTTCCTCCTCAGGCATGCGTTACTTCGGCTGCACCCTGACTGGTTAGCCAGGCTGGCTTACTGAGGTCCGTCTCTTGTCAACCGGATATTACATCATCTTTGCACGACTTCTGGGTCACTGCGGAGGCATCTCGTTGCCTCAGTTACAACGGCTCTCCGTCGACAGTCAGGCGACTGAAAATTGTCTCGGCTTCACTCTACTGCAAGGTCACCGTGGCCCGATCCTTTCTAATTCACTGCCTTGACTCTGACCGCCAGATTCGTGCAGTCCCGTCAATCCCCGTCAGTCATTACTTCGGCTCCACACTGACTGCAATGGCACTGGCTTTGTCAGTCCTAATGAGTGAAATCTGGAGGGCTAACCTGGTCGACTGCACGTAGTCTTCACAGGGCAGTGACACCGACAGTTCAGTATACAGTATCAAGTAGTACAGATACAGTACAAGTAGTACAATACAGTATTCAATAGACAGTATCAAGTTCCCGTTCGCCCTGAGCCGCGGCAAAACGATGCGATCTTGATGGGGTTTAGGTGTGCATTAACGAGGCCGCATTGTGTACCAAAGAATTCTCATATATCATACGGCTGAAAACCAGGACCAGCTTGTTGCAGCCTATAGCAGCTCAGATGCCAAGAAGGGTGGCGGCCGTACGAACTTTGGACTATTTTTAAATCAGCTGTGTTGTTGTATGGACAGCAATTGCAGAAAGACAGTTTCGGCTCCCCCAACTTCGGAAATCCCCCATCGCCGAAGAATTTGTCCATCTCTGCTTGTTCTGTCTGAGCGAAACCCTGCGGCGTGGTAGGTCCATCCCGCTCTGCGCACGAGGTCCTCTTCCCCGTCTGCAACAGGTCGAAATCGTTGAGCCGTTCCTCCACGGCCAGAGCCAGCCGTTCCAGAACTGGTTGACCAATGTTGGGCTGTTGTTTTTGCGGCCCGCCCCTTCCCCAGCAAAAACGGCCGACTGCGTCGCTGCTGCTGTGGCCTTCAGTACCAACAGCAGGCAGAGGGGGTGAGTCTACTGTGCAGGCAGTTCGAACGTTGACGGAGTTTCTTGGGCAGAAGATGCCGTTTTTCTAGTGCTCGCGGCATTTTCCGAAGACTAAATGATGCCACTCTTGGATGGCATTCCAGCATATCGAATTGCTTTTCAGATAGCTTTCAAATTCAATCAGCCAAATTCAATTAATCAAGAAGAAATCAATCAGCTTTGAAAACTGAGCAAAAAATGTTTTTTCCGATGTTTCCCAGTGCAAGATAAAGCTTATTCGAACCTAGCAGCACCGGTATGTTTTGCGTCGTCGTATATGACAAGCATGCCTGCAAGACTACTAGGTAGTAGCTTTGGCAATGTTCTCCCGTGATACACTTGTTTAACCCTATTCCTGTGAGACTCGTTAGGATTGGAATCTGTGACGGGAGATTCTAGCTCCCCCCTCCTCGATGAAATCTCATAAATTTTCTCCAGTTAATAACAAAGAATAAGTAAATAGTCCCGTTTGTTCCGTTAAGGTGGCAAACGATTTTTTGGAGTCTTTTCTGTACACTAACGTCTTCAAAATCTTAAGTTTTCTCCGACGGATATAGGAGGTCCAAAGTGGGGTGAAGGTTGGCAAAGTTGCTCAATTCACCGTAGGGTCATTTTTACAGCCTCGTTGCGGTTCTGTGGTGACAAAATGTATCTTCAAGGGGTTTTTCGACAGTCGACCATACAATATAAATACAAATACAATATAAAAAATCCAAGACTCCAAAATTTATATTTTCAAACTTCCCACATCTTGGTTTTTAAACTTAAAAAGGGGCGTCTGAAACGAAAATCTGCATGTTTATCCTAATCGGCCCCACCAAATGAGGATATACATGCGAAATGTCTTATTTTATGCGTTAAACTTACCGACAGAACGCCCATTTGGTTTTCCCTGGGTCCGTCTCTGTCCTACTTGAATCGATTATGTACGTTCCAGACAGGTACCTAAATGCGTTGGTGTGAAGTATTACCACTTGATATCATTATGCATCAAATATAACAGACTGTTGTACTTTGTTTCTAGATTTCCGCGAAATCGTCAAAGCGTGCTTTCCTAAAACGTCCTCTGGTGGCGTCCCTAATGAAGTAAAAGGTTTTAAGTAATAATCAAAATGTGCAAAAATAATAAACAGGGAAAGTGACCAAATTTCACGACTTCATCTCGAACGGTTTAAAATGGGCAACCTCCGGAATAGCGTTAAAACAACGCAGGGATTCAATAAGTCTGTTAAAAAGACGGATGTCTTTGGCAGTACATAAATTACGCTAACTTCTGAAAGCGCGCTGTTGCGCAACAAGGGTTCGTTAAGGAAGCTGAGATAAATCGGTATGCTTCGCTCCTATTTCAACTGCGACTGCAACGCCATTAGTATCGGATCATTAATGAAACGACTCAGCATAAGAATTGTTAACGCAGTTCACAATGCATCCCGACAAACATAATATCCGCCCTTTCGTCGTTGTTATGATTCCGTTCCCGACACGTTTTCCCTGGACCCTTCCCTTCCGGCACAAGGGCTATTCAAAACTCTGTCTTTGGTACCATGGCTCCGAAACGGTCGGAAGTGGTCGGAGGGGCTCCAGCTAACACCTCACAGTTAAGGCGATCTTGCGGCCGCATTTCATGAGGCAGCATCAGGACAAAAGTCATGGAATGTCCGAATTTTGAGGACAAAATCATTCTCGAGCTGCCTCTTACCGTGTGACATCATTGTGTTACCACTAATGTTTGCCAAACTACCCAGCTGCCTCTTAACGTGTGACATCATTGCGTTACCACTAATGTTTGCCAAAGTGGAAACGGTAGTCTTATGCACAGCCTATTCTAACTGCTGGCTAGGCTGATTTCGTTGAAAAATCAGACGCTTCTTTTTGATCTGGAATGGTTTTGAAAGAGCATCCTGGCTGTTCCCGAGTACAGGCATTCCTACGTGCGCGCCGAAATCCGAAAATGAGTCCAAAAAATGCGAAACGCATTCCCGTGGGGTTTTTACCCCTTCCTGTCTATGTAATGATTTTGTAGGCCCAGTGCATATCTCTCAGCAATTAGCGTAATGCTGGTCACGACCTCTTCCGTCGCCATCGGAGACCCCAAACTGTGTTTTTAAGAGAGGGGTTCATGTTGCGCTAGTGAACAGACCGTTCTGTATTGCTTCTAGCGCCCAGCGGCAGCACTACATCGGTCGACATCCATGTCGTTATGGTAGAACCAAGGTTGAGTCTTTTGTGTTCGTGGGTGGCCGGGTACCCGCAGGCACAATTCAGTATACGCAAAATATTGCACTTCATGCCGTCTCGTGTCAGACAAATGGTGGTGCGGTAAATGATGCAACCGAAACAAGAAGAGCACGACTTACAGACACCAAAACCTAGGTGCACATTGTGTAACTTTGATATAAGGGATGCATATTTCTTCGACGTGCCAGAGATATTTGCAGCAGGTTTCAGCGCAAACATTCCAATACGTCCAAAACATAGAGCAAATACAAAAATAAATGCAACGCAACTTCTGCCCTAAAACGTGGCATTTCTCCCATTTTTAGCTTCGTCTGAAATGCCTAACTTCGACCATAAGGGCCTTTTTGTTGCAAAGTGTAGCTAAATGAGGCCTTCTATCTCCTGTGCGACTTTTGTAACTTCGATTACCAAAGTTTTCTGACCAAAGTGACCATACACAATTTGACTTAAGTTGATCTCTAGGGATCATACTAGACAAGCTAGCAAAACAATCTGTGATATTTCATCTTGCCGAGGCCGTTCCAATGGTGTTGTTACTTTTGCGGCAGCTGCATGATGTGACTCCAGACATTGGGGTGTTCTCGTGAGCTGAGCCCTCGGCCCGGCGAGAGTTCTGTTACTGGGAGTGACGAATGATCGCATGTCAGTGAACCAAAGTCAAGGTTGTTCACCATTTTGAGGCACTGTGGCCAATCGTGCACGTAAAGCGGCAGTGAAAACAATGAAGGCATCGTGGTCGCAGCGTCAGGATTCGGACGGTGACGGTTGCGAAAAGCTAACTGGCTGCATCATAATCGGGGTGAATGGAGCGCACATTTTCCCTTCCTCATCGCTGCGAATTTTCGCTTGGTATCCCGATAAAACCTCAGACAGCGGCCTGCAAATAGCCCCACATCACATTAATCACGTAAAATCCCTTTTGTCGTACCAGGACCGTCGCTCTCCATCACACGGATGGCTCATACGGAGTCACGAGTGGTCCCACAGGGCAATGGGTTCAAGCGCGAGCCGCGGGCGCGAGCCGTCGGCATCAAGCCGGACTGGCGCCGACCTTTAGAGAACGTCATGTATTCGTCCCCCCCCCCACGGAGTGAACCCTCCCCATGCGGGTACGCATATTCACGCCCTGAGCGTGACATCCCTGGATTCTCCCTCCTGCCGCATGAGACTGATGACTGGGCAAACGTGAATGGCGTCTGTGGCCAGATGTCCGTACCCTACTTCATTCCGTTTGCTCGCTTGCCATTCCCCCCCCCCCCACCACATTTGGGCTATGGCCGCACATCCCCGCTTTTGGTTGCGTGGACTACGTGGCGAGTCACTTTGTTTCTGAACGGAGCTTGATTTAGTCCACCCAAAGTGGTTAATTCATAGTGGTCATTGTATCATATAGTGCGTTCTATTCGGACAGCTCACACCTGTACCACTGACGGCACGATCCACCGCAATGATTGGGTTACAGCTTTTCTTCCCTTTGTTTCAGATCCCCGTCCACATCACCCCAAGACAGATTTAATCACGCCCGTCTAAAATTCGTCCAGATGGAACAGAAGGAGCCTGCACCTTTGCCGATCGCAGCTCCGAAAAAACAGATGTCGCCAGGTTCGTGTTCGGTGGCCAATATCCGAGTACGCTTTTGATCGTAGAAACAAAGTTTAAGGAACACTGATGCCTGACGAGTGGTCTTTATGCTTTCAAAGAGCCACTTACTCAGATGGCATCGGATATAAACGCTTTGACATTTCTAAACGATTTTTTGTGGAACATCTTGTATCGGGCTACGAATAAACTTCAGAAAGCGCCAGTCGGTTTCATCTTGGTGCTTGAGATGACCGATGATTGCTCGCCAGATGTCCCGGCTCCAAGCGCCGACCGAGCCCGAGGGCGGCGGCAGCACAGCTTCCCGGACGGGGACACCGGCGCTGAGGACGCACCGCTGCGTCCCGATCCGCATCTGGACAAAGGCTGGCGTCTGCCGGGCCCGGCGAGGGAGCACACCGAGCTGGAGCCGGCCGGTCGCAGGGCCGGCGAGCTGGACGCGGGCTGGCACCGGCCGCGCTCCTCGCGGGGCGCCAGCGCCGCGGACGAGCCGGTCCGCCGGTCGGCCGCGCCCCAGGCGGTCCCGCGGCCGGCCGCGTCGCCCACGGCGGCCAGCGACGACGGCCAGGCGCCGCGCCGCGACGGCCGCGGCCGGCCGCACGTGGCCGACATTTTCCGGCAGGATGCCGACGGCCGCCCCAGCTCGGCGCGGCACGGCAGCCCGCGGCGCGGCGGCGAGCACCGGCCCCAGGTGCCGGCCGAGAGTCGGCCGGAGCCGCGGCGGCGCGGCGTCAGGACTGGCCGCCACGCCGAGCCGGCGCCGGCCGGCCACGGCGAGCCGCTGCGGCCCGACAGCGACCCGCTGCCGGAAGAGGTGCACCAGCGAGTCGACCGGTGGGTCCGCAGCGCGGCCGAGACGGCGCCGTTCGCGCGCTCGCCCAGCTACGAGGCCGCGGTCCCGGAGCCCGGCTGGCCGGCGCCGGAGCCGGAGCCGGCCGCCGCCGACCTCGGCCGCGCCAGACGGCCGCCGGCGGCGCCGCACCAGCCCGCAGCGGACCGCGCCGGCGGCCAGGACGCGCTGCCGCGCGGCCCGGGCCCCAGGTGGCGTCCGACGGCCGCGCCGGAGCTGTTCGAGCCGAGCCCCGGCCGGCCGCCGCGCGCCGCCGGCCAGCAGCAGTGGCGCCAGTCGTCGGCCCAGGTGACGGCCGAGCTGCGGCAGCGCTCCGTGTCCCGCGACTCCGACCAGGCGACGTCCGGCCCCCGCCCGCCGGTCGAGCGCCACGGCGCCGGCGACGGCCTGCCGTCGGACCGGCGGCCGACCGAGCGGGCCGGCCGCTACCAGGAGCTGCGCGGCGCCAGCCGGCTGCCCGGCCTCGACCGCGAGACGGCGCGGGACCCGTTCAGCCCGCAGCCGGAGGCGCCGCGACACCGGCCGACGCTCGAGCTCGACTACCGCCAGCACCTGCCCCGCCAGCGCGACCGCAGCTGCGACGTGCGCGAGCCGCGCCGGCCGCCGTCCGGAGAGCGCCGCCGCGACCCGGCCCGGGCGGACCAGTGGCGGGCCGACGCGCGCCACCACGACCCCTGGCGGCGGCCGGCCCAGGCCGGAGCAGGACACGGCTACGGGGAGCACCACCAGCCGGGCCCGAGGCCGAGAGTGGACGGCAGAGGACGCTCCAGACACAGCATGGCGGACCCCAGCGCCATGACGCAGTACGACTATCGGGCCGCGGTGGCGGCGTATCCACACTAGCCCGCCATGCGCGGACAAAAAACAGCGCGAGGGCCATCGGCGACTGCTAGGGGTAGTCCAGGTCCTCGGGCGGCGGCGACGATGGTGATTCACGTGTGATGACTTGACAGGCAATGGCAATGGATATGGATATTTTTCATGGAATGGCAATGGATATTTTTCAGTCAAATGCGCGAAACGTTTTTTATGTGATATAACTAACAGTGTACGAGATCAAAGTCAAATGGTGTATGTTCGGACTATATGTTAGCTATAAGAAAGCTCAAATCCGGAGTAGCAATTGAGCATGAGCAGCTCGGTGTTCAGTGCAATGTAGGAAGAACCGCGCGCTTTTGTGCAAACATTTCAATAAACTGATATAACACGTGAGTGTTTTATTAGATGCCTCCTGGATATCAGTACGGCATTGCGTTATCAATGTAGATGAGTTCGAACGTGACAGGCTCTCCCATGGTTCTCCAAGAAGAGGTGTTAACTTGCCAAAAACCGGAGATAAAGCAAAAATTGGCCATTAATAACACTCGGGTAGAGTCTGAGTCCCAAGTGTTATCGTAATGCACAATGAACCGTAATCGATAATCGATAATCGAACGGTGGTCTCTCATTCCTGACAGGACAATTTCGCGCTGTTTCGATGCTCGTTATTTGGCCCGCAGTTCAGCCCGTACACGGCTAAGGGCATGTGTCAGAGCTAATTTTAGCAGATGTGCACTAGTTCTCCGGGTTTTTATTCACGTTCTCCGAGGAACGATTTCTTTACGGTTCTTCGTTGCGAATCGTGTTTTTCCTTTCCGTATCAGTAAAACGGTCGAAATTTACAACGCTGGTACGGACTTTTCGCAGCCGTACACACGTCATTTCCACTGGGAATCATATGAATTTTGACGAACGATTAATAGAAGGCCAAACGTGTTGTGAGGTGCAGTTTATGCGACATAACGTTCACTCGTAATGAGGTGCGCGGCCAGGACAGTGGGGAGGGTTAGGCGTTTTTTCAGGGCGGACCCCTACGTCATTAATGGAAGACACGCAGATAAAACTTTGCTTTTATAGCATTTATTGAGCATCCGCCCGCCAAGGCATTGTCGCTCAGGCCTTGACAAGGACTACTGATACAGCACAAAAACTCTCAATTTTGTCGATGCATAAACAGCCATATCATCAAACGCTATCATTACACGGGACGGAAAGACCCATCACAGACCGAAATATAATCTACCGACTCAACAGGGAGATTTTTAACGTCTTTCTACTTAAATCATCTACAGCAACACCTCTTCAGTACAACAGCAACGCATCGTACATACATGAACCACCGGACCATCATCCAGACAGCTCGACCATTTTTGATGAATCTGTCCTTTGCACCATGAAGCGCTACAACCCAAGTCGTCTGTTTGAATACCAGCTTTCAGTTTTTGTTCAGCCTCCTCCATCAGTGGTGGCGAATCGCATTTCGGAGTGGGGGGAACAAATTTTGGGAGGCCCCCTGATCTTGAAAGGCTCTCTTCCTGAAGAGGGGCCCTCTGCCCCCAAAAGAAGACGCTGTACAGAATATTCCCTATTGCAAGGTATGGCCTGTTTTGGCATATTGTCCCGGATGTATTACTTTCTTGTAAGTTTTGCCAAGGCAAGTCTTTATTTTTTTCATTCCGAATCGGTCAACAGTCCGAGGACTAGACTGGGTGCTGCTTACAGGGGTATCCCACACGAAACACGTCCGGAACTCATCGGACGCTGCAGGCACGATACCTGTTGTTTTAAGCGGAAGGCTATGGCTTTAACGTATACTTTGGGTACCATTTCGTTGCAGTCAACGCGATTAAACAAGCTATGATCAGGGGATTCAAACACATTTTTATCAAACTGCACTTCTGCATGTCTTAAGTTTAGCCACACACGCATTCGTTGTTTCGAGTTCATGGCTCTCGCACCCATCAAGAGAGGAAAGAATTGTCCTATTTCGTTGCCCTTACTAACTACGAAAGCACATTTTAGCTTAGTACGGTATATGCTATTAGAGCTGAGGATTCGCATGCATTTTGGGATCCGAATCATAGGGCTGGATTCCGATTCGGATTCGAGATTCCAATATATTCCATCAGAATCAAATGTTGACACAAAAGCTACAAATGTTGGGAGTAGCTTTTTTCGTATGCAAATATCGTCAAAGATTACAGTGTTTTAGGACTGTATCTTTTTTGGTAGATATCGTCAGGCTCTTTTACACCAAGCAACCTACATACGCACAACACTGCTATCCTCCTACCGCCTGGCGGTTCCTGAGACAACATACATCAGAGACCACACATCAGCTATCAACATATGGAACAGAACACCTCCAAACTTGGCTCTGTACGACAGAACTTTGGCTTTGTAACTGTACCTCTCTCTCTTCTATTCATCTTAAGGATCATCTTGCCGTCTCAGGGCTTCATAACCCATCCTGGAGATCCTGAATCAGGAATTTTCAGCTGCTCACACAGGCCCGTGAAACCCATCTGGGGTCCCCGCGACATTCCAGGGGCCGCTATGCCGCTCTAAGGACTCAGTCCTCGTCTTCGTCATTTCGTGGCCCTGTGATCCTTCTGGCGGTTTCAGGGGCAATCTGCCATGTTGAAACCCTGATGGGGTCTCAGGGGCCCTTTGAGGGCTTCAGGGGCCCTTCTATGCGTCTCATGGGTCATCTAAAGCTCCAAGAGGCCCCCTGACTGCATCAATAGCCAGTCACGTTTTCACATAAACCCTGTGAAGCTCATACGGGGCCCCTTCCCCCGCAGGCCTCGGGGGGGGGGGGTGATCGTCCCAGGGTGCCTCTCCCCCTGGATCCGCGCCTGTCACTGTGAACCAGTCGTTGACAGTAAACAACTGCATCTCTGAGTTGAGCGTTGATCTGACCTGGTTGTATTGGGAGCTTGCTCACTCCGTCGCCACCCTGTGCAGCGTGATGGACATAAATGCCCCTTGTAGTCGCTTCTTGTGCAACGCACTTGCGCAGCGCAAGCTGTTGACCCAAGTCGACCTGTCAAAGGTGACGCAATAAAAAGGTGCTCGACTGTATGTCAGCCAACGAGACAACGAATAATCAGTGTGTTTTCCCCTCTCTCTTTCCGTCACTTTTCATTACCGAGACAGAAGTGATGACCTGTGACACCCCCTCGCCCGGCCAAGGACAAAATGCCTGTCGCCGTGCGAAAGTTACCAGTGACCTGCACATGCCCCGTTGTAGCGCTGCGCGGTGGCTGTGCGGCATCTCTGGACAACGTGAGGAGGTTTGGGACCAAATGTATTTTGGCCCTCTGCCATGATTTTCCAATTTTACGCGATGGGGCGGGTCCCGTGAATTAACGATCGGAGGGAGGGATGCACATTAAAGATAATCACAAATATTTCATAAAATGTCACCTGTAGCTGTCAATAACAGATTTTGAGGCAAAAGTACCCATGCTGTCACGAACCTGATCGTCAAGATCAGGGCAAAGGGAGACCGTGGCATCATGTTCTTGCCCCGTTATTACACGCAAGGTCGTGGTGAACGTAGACCGCTCGCCTTAACAGACAATGTTGTATTAGCGCTTGTCTTCTCACGGTTGCAGTGATATGCGCCGTCCTTTTTATCCCTCCAGTAACGGAAAACGAAGTCCTTTGGAAACGTCAGAGACTCGGTATCCGCCGTTTTTGTCACTTCTGAACGCAATGGCGGCTTTAAAATGCCCCATGTCACCTCCTACGTGAAGCGAAATTATTTTCTGCAGTAATGGACTATTTGTTGTGATTTACATTACCGTTGCTCGCGACGGCAAGCCAAGTGAACATCCCTCGATGACGGCAGAGAGTTGTGCTACCAAAATACCCTTGTTGCCGTTTTACCGAATTTATATGGCCTTGGGTATTGCAGTGCAAGTCATTGCGTCACCAACGCTGCCCATTTACGTCATTCAGAGGGAGTGAGTGGGCGAAACAAACGAACACAGTCACGCAGTCGATGAAAACCAGATTCTGAGTGCTTATTTGCTTACCCAATTTAATTCACAGACGGCAGGTGACCCGTGGGGAATGGGAGAGTCTCGACCCTCTGCCCCTACCACTTTTCAGATTTGAACTTTAAGTCTGTACGTATGTCAGTCTGTAAGTATGGTGATGAATGGAAAGAAAAGGTCTGCCAAATCCCATTCGATACCCTCTCTCCCAAACAATTCCCCGAGATATCCAGCCATGTTCACAAATAACTCTTGAATTACGCGTCTTTAATTAACAATCATGATATGCGGGAAAATGTCTCCTACCTACTCAGCGCTATAGCTATGTTTAAACCCGCCATATCATTAAAATAACAGTAAGAATTTTCTTATTTCGGGATCTGAATCATCTCGAAAGACCTTAATGCAAACATATGAAAATTCCTGAGGCAACCGAACTTTTATAGGGAACTGAAAATTGCGAATATCGAAGTAAATCTACATTTTGCCGCCCTAACACGGACTTTGGACCTAAATGTTGTAAGCTCTTGTTTAACAGTCATCCGATGTTGTGCAGCAGCCGCTCATCAGTCGCCTCGGCAGCCAGAAGCCCAGTGACCGTAGATGAAATAAACTCGTGGTAAAAGTGCATACTGTAAAATATGCTTCAGTTACGAAAATTTCACTGCTTCGAACTGAATGACCAGTCACAAATCATGGCACCACCCACAACTTGCTCGCGGTATCTGCTTCATGGCGTGCATGCTGTAACTAGTTGGAATGTGTGCTTGAACATTCCTGGTAACTCCCAATCAGCAATATTGCTAGAATTAAAACGCAGAAAAGGTTTCGAGAGGAATGCCAATGCGAAAATTCTTTGCGTCCTTCACATCTGTTTAAAATGTTATAGCTCGTTTCCTACTGCTAAATTATATTTTGCGGTTCTAATCGGGGGGAGGGGGAATTACGCCCTCACTGGGGTATATACACCTGCCTGCAAGGACCCTCTCCGCCTTCAACATGTTAAAATTGACTTTGCTGGGACTCTCAGACCTCCATGGGGCCCTAATACGTTGCCATGTCTCCATAAAGACATTAAGAATACAAAACCTAGACATAGTGGATTTTATAACACTAGATTCCGTACCAAATTCCTCGTTCACTGTTGCCCTGTCCCCGGGTCCATGGAGCTCGAGATCTTCAGCCCGAGCCCTTCTCGGACGTAAACCGATGTCCCCAAACAGGGTTTGGACACCGGTTCAACAAAGTTGACCCGGGCACCCTATGTGAGCGCTTTGCCAAACAACGAGAACACCGACCTCTGCTGGGGTGTGAAGGGACACGTACTCCACCCGTCTGTTCTTGCGTTTGCGCTGTGGCGTTTCCATTTCAAATCGCGCATTTTTCAGCGTTTTTGTTTTTACCTGGACTTGTTTAGTTTCTCGCGAGATTCCCAGTACCCTGGAAAGGGAAATGTTCGATCGCGGGGAGGGGTGCACCTGTGCCCGCTCTTCTGCCGCCTTTGGTCCGGTCGTTTCTTGCGAGTTTTTTTTTTATAAATGACTGGATGAATGGTGTTTGGCATTTAGTTTTTGGTCCGTTAGGTATCGTACTGACATTATATTAATCATCACACTATAATGCAAAATTTATTCGTGTGTGCTAATCATTCCAGCTTCATCCAAATTTTCACTGAAATACGTAAGAACTTTAATATCCAATGAGAAATGCAGTCTATTTTGAATTCTGGCACATCGGAGTACCACAACAAGCATATATTCAAGTCTTCTGACAATGCCTTAAATGCGTTAGACGACTGACGTAATACGTTTATAACATCCTGCCAGAAGGGAATGTGAACATTTTGCGCCAGTTTTGAAAGTGAAGCACCATCTCTCCGATATACACTGGTCGTTACTTGAATTATCCTGCAGTATTTCTTACCAACCGTGCTGACGCGAGCTTGCACTTCGCCCAACCTATTCGGCATGTATTTGTAAACAGCATTAAATACAAGACCACCTACATTTAAGGTTCTGTATTAAATCTGAACCCTTCATCCGCGCTGTTTTATGCTTCGAAACACGAAAATCATAGAATTCAGTTGTTGAATAACATACACAGTATGGTTGGCCAACGCCAAGAATAGGTGAGGGAGTTCCGATAGCAAGAGTAATTTACCAATTGATATTTTGCCGCGCAGCCAAAACCTTCACTTTGGCCAGCCTTTTATTACTGGTTACTTTAACGACACGAATGGTCCTCAGGTGCTCAGCGTGTGACAGTTTCACTACAGATTCCTCCTTAAATACAATGCAGTCTTCGTCTTCATTAATGCTCCTTCACTGATGCGTCAAATCATGTACGATTCAAACTGAGCAATTGCAACGCAACTCCAGTATGAGTCAGCCTGTCCAAGGCTGGTAGTGGTTATTGGGTTATTTAACGACTCTCTCGACTGCCAGGATCATTTTGCGTCGCAGCCTCTCGCGCTGGTTGTCGCGAGCGACGGCGAAATGTCGCTGTTACCCGGACTCGAACCGGGGACCTTTCGGCCACAAGGCGAGCATGGTAACCACTTCCAATGGTAGGTGCAGCCGATTCAGAAGTGAGGAATGAAGAGGATTTCTTGTTCGCATAACTCTTTTTAGATCGTCCATATTTCGTGTAATTTTAATGTCACTTCAGTGCATAGGATGGCGCTATAACTACTGCCATGTACAAAACCAGTACTACCGGTGCTGCTTTATATACAAACTTACAGTCGGCGTTAAGCCGTCTTTCCTAAATACGGAAGTTCTTTTAAGTGTGCGATACGTAAGTCCATGGCGATTACTAAGGTTGACATGAGCTGACAGCTAAATGTAGTTCCAGCCATGTAGCCTGCATTTTCAGCCTTTCTCTAGTCTGTGTCTCAGTGTTATCAACTGGACAGAGTTTTAGACAGTCTAGTTCTGGTTTGGCTGAACGGAGTCTAATTCCAACTTGCTTATGTCCAAAATCCGAATCCAGCATTTTTCAAACGTGTTAGTCTGAGTCGGATTCAAAGTGCAGCATTCCGCGATCTTGCGAGCCCGAGTCCGAGTCCAGGCCTGGAAGACGTTTAATCAATTCACATGGGTGCGAGCCCAAACAGCTCGCGAGCCGGACTCGAGTTTCAGGCGGCCTGGACTCGACCCCAGCCTGGTCCCCACAGCACCTGTTGTAGACCACGATGCGACATGCACGCCGTGCCGGGGTCACCAAACACATTTAGCGGCGACGGTGCCGTTGGAAAGTTCTCGCGCGCCATCAATGCTGTGCCGATTTTCGTCGCACCGCGTCTTGGAGACGGCGCATGGTCATCAAGGGCCATTTCTATGTCGATATGACTTGTCCCACGAATATATTATTGTACGAAGACGTGTACCAATACCAAATACGAAAAATAAGAATAATAAATAAATCACCCACGGGATCTCATGTCCAGGTGCACGCAATACGTATGCGGCATCGCCACCGCCACAACGACTCGATGCTCAGGCAGCCAGCTGTCTGCAGAGCAGACAGGTGATGACTCAGGTTACAACAGGTGCACGCTGCCATTGTGAAGCAGCTTGGAGATTGGCTCGTATCGAATCAGGTACTGTGAGCCTTCCACCAGGTCTACTTCTTCCGTCCTGGAAAGGCAAGACCACGGAGTTACACAAGACTCCGCACGACGTCTCACTGCATGAAATGCGATTTCTGATGAATCAGACTCACATAATGCACCGCGAATGCACTTCAAAGTTCACCACAGTCAGCTCAGATGGGCGACATATGACCAAAAGGTTTGTGCGCCCTTCATTTTCCATAATCAAACGGTACTAAGCTCAGAACATCTGATTTGTGACAAAAACACTACACGTACAAACATATGAGCGATTTGAAGCCAACAAATCAACCCGAACGACCGCAGGTTGCGAATGATTACGAATGACTGTCCTGACAACATCGAGACCTATGTCTCCAGGGGTCCAGGCAGATTTATGGGTGACGCGATATTTTTTCCGAACTTATGTCAGTCTTCATAAATTCCTGGTTTACCACATACCGTCTCTGACCCTTACATGGCACGGCATGAATCCGACTGGTCCCGCACGTCAGCATAAACACTACGTCTTTCGAAAACAGAACCCTTGCTGACAGTACCTAAATATGGCCAATGAACACGCACAGGGTTCAAGAGCGACAAATAAAGGGGATCGCGAGCAAAACGTCATCGCACGGTGCCGAACAAGTCTTAGATCGTCACTGTCGCCGAACATTTCTGTTTGAGACGAGAGCGTAGTGAGAGGGCAGGCGACCATGCAGATTACAATGGCACTGCGAAAATTATTAAATTCAGCGCTCCGGCTGGGTTTCAAAAAAGCACACCATCCATAAATGTAGTGAGCAGAACCCTAACTTTGACCACGGGCCTCCGGGGTCCTCCACCACCACAGGCTGTCACCAGGGCCGTCCTGTCATCACGGGCTTTATCACAGCCTAGTATCTGTTATCACAGGCCGTCACCATGACCAAACCCCTGTAACCATAGGCTTATCAGGGCCCACTCTGTCAGCAAAAGCCGTCATCAGTCAACCCTTTGTCATCACAGGCTGCCATCCAGGCCTTTTCAGCACAGGCTTCCATCAGACCACACTCCATATCATACGAAGTTATCATAAGGACCGACACTGTCATCACAGGCCTCGTCAGGGCCAAGAGTCTGTCATCATAGCCTGTCATCCGGAATTTATGTGCGTCCAACGACAAAATTAGCACCAAGCTCTGCCAATCATGGAAGTGCATCCATCTCTTTTGGTGCTCACTGAAGCGTTTAATCTACCGGTCCGGCGACCGCCGCCTGCTCGCTGGCTGGCCGGGCAGCGGCCGGTCACACGGCGCGGCCGCCGGTGGCGGCCAGGCCGGCCTGCCCGCCGACTCGGGGACGGCCGACAGACATTCTGGACCCGGCTCTGACCACGTGAGGACGAGACACAATACATCAAACAGAGAATACGCCTTTTACCATTCCGAATGGTGATGCGCCCACCTGCTCGTTTTCACGTTTGTGGCACTGCTGCATTCCCTCGTCCCCGCCCCATCTGTGGCGGAGCGCCCATCGACACATTAAAACGGAGACACCTACGACTTTTGTGCCATTTCTTTCAGAGCACCGACGCCATTTCTCATTTCAAAGTTGGTGGGACACATTCTCCTCCCACGATCCACATCCAGATCTTCCTCCCATTTCGCAACGACCAGTGTTGCGCCTTACCTCCTTTCCCATTTCATGGAATATTTTAATTTGTTTCTTCTGTCATTCTTCGAAAAAAATGCAACTGCCACAGCCACTCCTCTTCCGTCTGCTCATCTGGAGAACTTCCTCCGCTGTCCACTCACCTCCAGTCCCTGCATCCCCCCGCGGTCTCTTCACCTGGAGCCATTTTCTGCTGTCTCCTCACCTGGAGTCGCCGGTCTGGTCGGCGATCAGGACGCCGGCGCAGTCGGCCTCGGCGCGCAGGTAGACGTGCGTGTCCAGACTGGGCGACACCGTGGACTCGGCAGCGCTAACGCGGCTGCCGCCGCCGCTTGCCGGCAGCTCGCTCTCCGACTCGGCCTGCGGCCCCGCCGAAGCGCCGGTAGACGGCATGTGACGCAATGCTACCTCCTGTAGGTGGCCCTCCAGGCTCGTGCGGAATCTGAAAAAATGGCAAACACTCCCAGACCGCGGCAACGGCTGGCAAAGGTGCCCGTCGAGTATTTTATGCCATTTTTTGTACACGTATGCTAAGGTTAAGTGAGTCCATCTACATTACCCGTTTTAAATACACCCAAACCCCCAACCCTCGCCAGCTGCCGCCGCCGCTGACGCCGTTGGCGTGACGATCTATGACAGCAACGACCTCAGCCGCACGTTGTACATGCTGACAATTGCACACGCGACTTGCCTGGTGACAATAACATAGGCATTAAAATTCAAGCGCCGTGCACTGCAAATGACGTCCATGTAACCTAAATATTTGAATTTTTGGTGTTCGTGCTCCAACTTACAAGACATCGCAGGCGTTGACCGTTCCCAAATGCCAACGTTGCAGCCTGGCTTAGTGACGAAGCAATTATAACTAGTTTAACCAATCAGTGATTGCAGGACAGCGTTTGACGCCCCCCCCCCCCCCCAGCCGCATTTCTAAGATACCTCCAAAAGAATCCGTAACTTTCATTACCTTTTCCTACATCAATGGTGCACATACTGACGAATTTGGAAACGAGGTCATCTTCGGTGACGTCCTACTGACATCATAGGTGAACACGTGATGCCATTCGGCGTCCAATTTTACTTCACCTCCGTGGTGTCCGTGCTCTTACAATGTATGATGACTGTGGCTCACACAACACATCAGTGTGACCTGAGAGTTCAATACGGAGCATTCCTAACCTCATACTACGTCATCCTACGCCAAATATGTATTTTCCGCCTCCCGGGCCAAGGCCAAGCAACTTCCATTCGACTTTAGGAAAGTTGAATAAACTGATTTTTGGAATTGGCCAGATAATTATCGATTTCTTCTTACAACATACTGCACGTACAGCTTACGGTGCAATTTCCTGCAACAATGGAACAAATTTCTGCAGTTTGATCTTTGACGGTTTTAGGCAAATATTGAGCTTATTAACAAAACTGGAGGAGTCTGTTTGACGCTCTGGATGACCGATGTGGAGATATCGGTCTCTGCGACGTTGGGCAACATTCCGCGGAAATGTCCACCATGGGGCAAATTGACTTGCAGGACCATGTGATGATTCACAGGTGGACGTGACCAGATGGAGGTCACCAGAGTGTTCATAACACTCCAAGTTTGAAAGCCCAAAATGTTGCACTTCTGCATGTGAACAGTAATCGGGGACATTTCAATAAGTTCCTTAAGCCCAATACTCTTTGAAAATGTCTTTTAGAACATCCGTTTCAAATGGGCCAGGATACATGCACTGCATGGCCGGTTATCACGGACGTCAAACTAGACCCAACTTGTGACCGTAACCTTTTATGACCTTGGTCCGGTGGCACTCAAAATATGTGATCAAGCTGTCAGGCACATTGTCATGAGCACTTCAGTGTCGGTCTGTTTTCCTTTGCCATGGTGTAACTCTGGAGAAAAGGGTCACTTTTGGGTGTTCACCCGGCCTGTGACGTCATCAGCGACCCAAAGGAAAAAATGTGTGCGTCACGGGACCGCACGGTTCGGCGATTGTCGATTGTCGCTTGAATCGTGCGACTGCTTCCTAAGATAGACGGGGGAGTGTTAAACGCCCTCCCCGCCCCTGCCCAGTCAATGAAAGGTGGTGAAACACTCCAGTCAATGTCGGGTCAACGGACCTTTGCATTAGTCCTTTGCTAATTACTGACAATGCAAGTCTGAGGCAAAGTGGGCAAGGAAGCCCTCAAAGAGGGCACGACCAAAGGCTGGTTCTGCGGACAACAAAATAAAAATAAAACTCTGCCCAATCACTGATGAGAGCAACCGCCGAGAAGTCAGTAACACACATTTATCGAGTTTCTTTATCACTAACGTGGGATGGCCATTCTATGCGATGCCAAACCTACGGAGCGTCCCAATGTGCCTACGGCAACTCACGGTGCGCTGTCCGCCAGTCGACTGAACGCCACACGTGGTCCGATCGTTACAGGCTCAGCACTTACTCAGTGGCGAACTTGAGTTCATCTGGCGACAACCGGCGACGCAGCTCCGGGCTGTCCAACAGGTGAGAGCAGTACAGCTCAATCTTCCGCAGACGGCACCGCAAGTAGCTGGCGATCAGGTACCGGATCCTGTCCACCTGGGCCATGAAACGGCACCGACTCTTCGTCAGCACCCAAAAATACAGATAATGCGCTGAATACCTGCTTGGAAGATAGTAATGTACGTTGTAGCTTATGATGTTTGGAGTCTAATTCCGTGAAAAAGATGTCAATCAGGCAACAAAAGATTTCAGGGTCGCCGCTCAGATACCAGTCTCTTCAACAATGCCCTGCCGTACCTCCATCTTATGAATTGAAGTTTTGAAGTTTGTCTTGCTCACTCGCATCAGATTGGCCTCCATCTGGTGAATCTGGTCCAGCATACAATCTACAACATCACCATCATATTCCAGCAGCTCCGGACACATCCTCTCATCTATCCAGGACTGAAAAAAACAGGAACACACTGAGTTATAAATCTGCATGAACGGCATGAAAGTCGACTAGCTTCAGAACGGTACAGCCGTTCGCTTGGACCAACATAAGGTTACACGTGACAGTCGGAATGAAATCTCAGTTTATGTAACACAAAATCTGTTGAGTCACGCACTAGCTGTTCCGACTTTTCCTAGTCATTTCACTTTCACAAGTCCTTCCACAAAAACGCCTTAAAATACATTTCTCACCGATGTTGTCGGGAAGAAAACCGTGCTCACAAATATATGGTTTTCCTACCTGCCGACACATGGTTTTAGGATGGCCATTGAGTGGATATACAATGAGACAAGAAAACCGTTGGAAAGGACGAACGAGCCACCATACACAATGATTTTCAATGCAGCAGGGCAGAAACCATTCCATTACTGCCCGATTTCCCGCCCCGATGAAAACTCCGCAGCTCAATAACCTCTGACATCATACCGAAGACCTCGTAACGGTATTTTATTCGATCGGCAAGTACTGAAAGAAAGTCTTGCCGACTAAAGCCCACAAGAGCCTGGTACTACCCTTGTGGCCATCCACAAGGATAGTACCACAGAGAACGTCTCTCTGTCAGTGGTGCGTTCGAATGAGTACCGGCCAACACGTTCATCGACAGTGCAGCAGCGATAACAATGGCCAGTTGCGCGTATTCTCAACGATCTTAGAGTATCCAAGGGAGCTTTAGCTGACCGAACGGTGCGTCATGACAACGAACGAAGATGACGTGTCAATTCAGTGTCAGGTGGATCTGTGTCCTGACACAGCGCAGAGCGACTGGCCTATGGCATCCCTGGTAGCCAATGTCTAAGCCGATAAACAGTGGTGAAAAATGGCAACAATGTCCACCACCAAAATTTTCGGTCATGAAATTTCCACGGTCGAAAAATCGAAACTGCTGAGATTTCCTCTCAAAAAAATGCACTTCATTTTCAAGCTTTGCAATAATTTTTCGACGCACTGAAGTTTAGCAGGAAAATACAACTGCATCGTCAGGGGAACCTTACCATCTGTGTGCATATGGATTATCCAGTCTAATTCGAAATCCTGAGAAAAATACCCTGTTTCAGGGAGAACACTGGGAACATAGCCCAAATACGAAGTGGCACAGTACAGTACGCACTTCTCTTGTATTGACGTACTTTTGTTTGACTCGCCTGCTACAGAGGAGCGTTGTAAGTAAATTCTGTGGTCTAGATACTCACTAGATACTAAATACAAAGCACTTCCATAAATTTCCACCATGTGCTACTTCAGGTGGGAAGTTGCTTTTCTGAGCAAGTAGTTTTTGAAACCGAACGTCAAGGAATCCACTTTACAACAGCTATCCAATTTACAAGAGGCAGAAAACATTCCAAGCTTTTCGGAATCTGTTGGGAGAGATGGGATGCATGGGGAACAAGCTGCAATCCTTTGTCGCGATTCGTCTGATTCCGCTGAATTTGAGATATTTCATTTATCTTCACGATTACCTGAAGCTGAGACCCAACAACCAGTTCATGCGTTCATTGTTTACGGGGCTATATTTCTACCAAGGAGAACGGCCAGAGGACTAAAATTTCCACGTTGCCGTGTTGGCACTATTTTTCACCCCTGCCGATACATGCATGCCATTATTAGCATGGACTTTTCCGATAAGCAATGAACTGCAACATGCGCTCTGTCCTTCAACAATAAGCACATGATTTTCACTGGAAACCCGGCTAGGGCACATGACAAGACTTATTTCTACATTTATCTAAGCGAGACTCATCAGCTTTCAGAACAGAAAGAAGCTTTGATCATTCGCAAAACCACCGGTTGCGGAAATGACCCGGTCACACTAGCTCGGTCCGTTCGCGGACGGGAGGGAACCAGGTCGCCGCGGCAGATGGCCTGGTTGAAGCCTCTGAGCACAGCTCTTTGTTGCTGAACAGCTCCGACTTCCCAGTGCAGCCCGAGAAAGAAGCACAATTAGTACGCTGTGAACCATAAAAAAACTATCGGTAACTTAGGGGCACTGAGAACCTCAGAGAGTCTTAAGTTTTGCAATGCCTTAGACAATTAAGTATAATTACTCGCAAAAGATGTCTGAGCATCTCAAGCTCCTATGCCAAGGAAGCAGAGTGCGTGGTGGGAGACAAGGCCGAAACGATCGCCGGGTTTTCTTGGGGGTGTCAGCACGTTTTCCTCTGGATCAAGTGACCTTAGCATGACAATGCAAGTGCAGTATTGATCCGAAACTAGTGACACACAGCTGATGATGCGTCCACGACAAACCTCACCCGCTGAATGACCAGACGCAGCAAACTGCGCAGAAGAGATAAGGGAGCAACACAGCGTCACGACGTCCAACAGTCCCTGGTCAGCGCCGATCGTCCTGGTGAAAAGGGACGGCAAAACGGTGCGGTTTTGTGCGGACTACAGGATTCTGACCCAAGGTCACAAAGAATGTTTCTCCAGGAATACTCTGGACGTCAAGAGCAGGTAATGGAGACGCATTTGACCATAAAGATCGGAAAACGTGTTCACCGCGGGACTGCCCTTGGAATTCTCCCCAATGGCCTTTGTTCCCTAAACAGTCCAGTGATGCTTCCCCGTTTCATGAGGAAAGGTCTTTGGAACGTGAGGTCAACGTCTTGTCTTAAGCATTTGAGCAGTTTGGTAGCGGACAAGGAATCCTAATGAAATCCTAGGAAAAACTGAAGCACCTCAAGGAAGCCCTGACGAGACTACATAATGCAAGGTTGAAGCTGAACCCGAACAAATGACACTTGTTCCAGCAAAAAGTGAACTTCCAGGGACAAGTTACGTCAGGTGATTGATGATATGACATGATACGACAGGAGGAAGAATTCAAGCTTGGCAAAGAATCACTGACCTCATGTCAGGTCAACAATAACTGGTATGAGCGAAAGTGCATCACCCTCAAAGTCTGGGATGAATGACTTGGTACGGAGAGAAAATGGTAGAACTGGCTCTCAAAGTTACTAATGATACTAAGAAGTTCAAAAAAAGAAAACTGCGCAGTCTTAAATAAACGGGCTCGAGCGATCACACTTCCGCCAGTTGTGTAACTTGGTAACTCCAGATTAAAAAATAACCCGTTCTGACTGGGGGGTTGACCGCCCCAAGGTTTCTGCAGGATTGCAAGAGGATGAACGAATGCAGCGCCACGAAACTTCGTGTGCCTTTTGCATGATCATTTTTACACCTTGTGTCAAAGTTCCGACCTCAGGCCAAGTCAGGTGTCTGACCTAGGCCAGGTCAAACGGATCTGTGTCCAAAAAGTTTAGCGCCCTGCGACTTTTTCAGAAAGCATGATATCACAATAATACTTTCAGGGATTACAGATCTCGATAGGTGAAACAAATCTGCCATGTCGGATTTTTTTCGGAATATTCCGGGTCACTGAACTAAGGTCAAGCCCATTTTTAAGCTACGCCATTTTTGGGAGGAAATTGACGGAATTTTTCACAACATTTTTAGTGTGGGTGATGCAGACATCTAGTTACCGTCAATGGGCAAGGTATCAATGACTTCCAGCCATTGACATAAGGTCAGGTCACGAATGACTGTTAAGAGCCAAAATGCACCCTGGTCAAAATCAGCGATGAATTACTCAGAACGGGCAGGTGGCAAAACTGGTTCGCACAGCTGCAAGTATTACCATGACATTCAAAAAGCCTAAAAAATTCCATATTTTGGAAATAGAGGCTCTCGCGAATGAAGTTCAACCATTTGAGTAGACTGGTAACTAATGATTTTTTCCAAAATTTACGCACGAAAACCATTAAAAGAACCATTAGGATCAACAAAAGTTACATGGATAGGCTAATACCGTGCAAATACAAGAACGCTAGAATTAGTTCCCGTTAATTTCGTACTGCGTACGGCTACGGCACCCGCCGGCAAACGGCGCGAAAACCGCCGTGTCTAACTCAACGTTTGGGCGTATAGAGTGAACAAATCTAAGAAATCAGACTTAGAGAAATTAGACTTGGAGAAAAATTAGCCTGCACATTATGCATATTATATGATACACTCGTAGATGCGAGTGCATCAGCATCTGCGGACCTTTAGCTGAACGTTGGGGCCTTTACCTACACGTCATTAGTCACAGCCCTCGACATCCGGGCCGTTTCTCAGTCTCACGCAGTCGGCCATGAGAAAACATATATAGGGAGTAAATGGCTTACATATTATCTAAGACTAAAACTGAGACCAGTTTGAAACTCTACTTGTCACGAGCTTTCAAACGGTGTGCTTATTTTTTACCGTGCGACCAACCGTTCGTGAGTTAGGGGAGCGGTCAACCGCCCTCCTCCCCAATCCAGCGTGATCGGCGTCGACCGCCGGTCGGGAGCGGGATGATAATCATAACATGGTAAGTCGTAACACGAAACCCTAGCATCAATAAACGCCAACTGGTAAGACCATTTTCCCAGACATACAAGAACGCAAAATCATTGCCCGTCAATTTCGCTCAGCGTTCGGCGCCGGCGCCCGCGGCGCTTTGGCTCTGAAAATCGGTATATCTTGAACTTGACGTTAACTCGTAAACATCTGACAACTTAAAAAATTAGGCGTGTATCGGCATCTTGAATTTTTATCACTCCGTTAA
This sequence comes from Capitulum mitella, assembly GCA_030062745.1. Classification (NCBI taxonomy): domain Eukaryota; kingdom Metazoa; phylum Arthropoda; class Thecostraca; order Pollicipedomorpha; family Pollicipedidae; genus Capitulum; species Capitulum mitella. Next base: position 21,168,618 of record CP099839.1, read on the forward strand.
TACCTTTGCTTGCTATTTCTTAATCAGAGTCCTTCAGATTCACGGCGTTTCTCGAGTCCATGCCGCCAATTATGAGAAGACATGCGGGGTGTAAATGGCTCAAATATTACCCAAAGCAAGAAAAATGATTCAGGTTTCGATCATTAGTTGTCACCAGCTTCCCAACGGTATACGGTGTACGAGTATATATATATACTCGTATATCCCGCACCCGACCGGAAGTATATATATATATATATATATATATATATATATATATATATATATATATATATATATATATATATATATATATCACGCGTAACGCGTCCTATCAACAATGTTCCCTGTCAATGAAGAGAGAAGCTAGATGGCGCTGGGCGTCACAGTAAAACTTTATTGCACATTTGTTTTAAACGAGGCGAACTAGCCACACGTATTGGCAAACGTACAAATAACTTGGATTACGGATACATCCATGAGCATTATACGACTGACATCCGACGAGAATATTCAGTTGTCTTCTATTTCATCGTGATGAATTATGTACAAAAGCTGCGTCCAGAATTCATCAGAATGGTCATCCTGAACACACTAAAGCATTTCTGTCATATGCATGGGTGTAGTCACGGTTCAGAAGTTGGGTGGACAAACTGACTGTAGTCCACAGTCATGCGATGCATGAAAAACTACATTTCAAAGAAATGTAGTTTTTTGGTTGAAAACAAAAAAAACAAAGGTTGAAAACAAAAACTCTTTTGCTACGTTTCAAAGTTCAAGAAATTGTGTCGCCATTGGGAAATACCCATTTAACATTTTAAGAATTTGGGGGCACATCATTACTCCTCGAGAACTGCAATGGCATGTTCCCGCAGCCCCCTCCCCCCCCCCCCAGAGATAACAGCCATGGTTATTTTTGTGTTTAAATACTCCTCTCGATAATCTTCGATCGCGTCCATTCCCCGGGAACTGGTCCATCAGCTGATCGCCCTTACCCAGCATTCGCCTTGCTTGGGTACTTGTCTGTCCCGCAAATAGGGCGAATACGCGAACTGATGGAACCTCCCTATCAAAATCACTATCTTTACTGTTTAAGCTATTCCCAATATCTACAGATCCTCTGCGACACAGTTAATGTATTTTAAGACAGTCATGTAGTAATACTCACTGGAAAATGCATAGCTACATAAATGCAGCATTATAAAAGTTTTACTGGATACAGTGTACAGAAGTCCCTGATGCAATGAGAATGATGATGAAAAAATTATCTTAGGTCTATGACTGGGCCTGGCCTTTGCCCAGGCAATAGGACAGGGAGAAGCAAGACATTAGGCGTTTACACTCCCATTGTGAAGAAAAAGCAGGAGTTTTGTTTATACCATAAAATGCATGTCTCCTGTACTGCACAACAAACATACACTTACACTAACTACACAGCATGACAATACAGAATAGTAAGTTTCCACAAGAAACATGCAATAAAGGCACTACAAACTACTGGGAACAGCTTCTGCTACAAAAAAGGTAGAAACAGATGCAGAAGATTTTGTGTGATTTTTTAAATTAATTTATCTACACATGGCAAACAAAAATCTGTGAATATACAAAACTGTTAATGACAAGTTGTGAACAGCAGGGTGCCCTGTACTGCATTTTAAAATACAAAATTAAAAGCTGAATATCAATACAAAATGAAGAGTTATACAAGACATCTTTTACAGACATACTTTGAGGACTGGGCAAGCAGAGCCACCTGGTGGCTGGAGTCTTGCTTAAATGCCCCAATGCATTTATGGACATCAGTTCTATTTTGTTACAGAATGCTACAATGCAAAATGTTACTGGATATGATGGCCTCAAAAGCAGGTTTGTGCTCTTTACAGGCTCGCAGAGATCTCCTTCAGAGCTAAGTATATTGGCCTTATATGCCTATACTTAGCTGGCCCTTATAGGCCAGCAGTGAAGCTTCTTAGGTCTCAAAGGGCCCTTTTCCTGCAGACAGAACATGATCACTTGTAAAAGGGGCCCAAGCTCTTTACAGGCTAGGGGATACCCCTTTTGGAGGACAGGGGTCTTGTACTGCCAGGTCGAGGCCACTTTACAGGATACCATGGCCTCCTTTTTTAGGCTTGCAACTGCAAGAGTTCTTTTACAGATGTGCAGAGACCCTACTAAGGGCCAGCTTTTGGGGCTCTTTCCAGGGCCACCTGTACAGGCTCACAGGGGCCTCTCTATGGAATGGCAGAGGGTTCATTTACAAGTCAAAAGAGGGCCCCTTTCAGGGTTGGAAATTTGGTCTTTGTTCTTGGTGTCAGGGGACAATTTTTGTTGGAAGTACAAAATTCTGCAAAGAGTAGTACTGGTTTAAGTTGACATTCTTAATGGAAGTCAGTCATGACATCATACCTGCTTCTTACTGGAGACAGTCATCTACTTCCAGAGTTGGATAGTTCTAAAGCTGGTTATAATAAATAGTTCTGGTGAAGACAAAATATCATACTTCAGTAGCATAAAACACTTTTTTTCATATATATATATATGAGGCACATATTTTCTGATGTTCTTCATCACCAAACAACAGCACCTTTTCCCATGTTGGTCCCTTTACAACACAGCAGATTGCCACTCTACAGGGCAATAGGACATCCTGCTCACATAAAGAACTAGCAGCAGGATATCTCTTTAGAGCCTAGCAGGTCACCTAAAGGTCCAATGGCATGCCCTTTACATACTAGCACAGGTTGCTTTCAAGCTAGCAATTCAACCTTTACAGGCCTGCAGAGTTTCTTGTCAACTGTCAGTGGGCATCTGTAGGTCCTTAGGTGGGGGGAAGGGCTCTTCACATGCCAGCAATGAGCACCTATATGGGACATCAGGCAATCTTTTACAAACTGGCAGTTTTTGGCAGTTTGTACAGCCACTGGCAATCTTTTCACACTGCCCCACTTCAAGGAAACATCTGCAGGGCAATGTAGGACCCTTTACAGCCTGTTAGAAGACTATAACATGTTGGCAGAAGGCCCATCTGCAGGCCTGCAGGAATACATACATACATATCCTAGCCCCTTAGCAGAAGGAGCATCTCATAATGGTGTCCCTTGACCAAGAAGCCCAAAGCAGAGAAATCATAAAATCCCTCTAGGTTTCATGGGGAGGGGCACCTTTCAAACCAAATTCAAGGCCCTCCATGCTATGCACAGATGCAGCCCGGATTTCGGCCTTCCCACATACGCAGCTTTCTTGAATGAAGGCAATGTTCTAAAAAAAAATGAGGCCTGCAAATAAATGGTGATTGCAGTTTTCAGTATCTTAAGGCATCATTTTCCATTTCCCTGAATGATCACAAAATTTGGAGAATTTGCTTTTATGCTTGAGCTCATGACCCATGCTACTAACATGGCACACACATTTGGTAATCCTTTAGAAGCGTGCGCCATAAACCAAGCACACTGGATGACACATATATGGCGCGCGTGGCAAAAGGAGACGTCAGCTGTTGCGAGAAACAACATTATGCACTGGAGCTCCAGGGTCGTGGATCACCTACTATTCGCTAACCTAACCTAACCTAACCTTACCTAACCTAACCTTACCTAACCTAACCTAACCTAACCTAACCTAACCTACTGTGTAAAACAAGAGCGAATAGTAGGTGATCTACGACCTGGAGCTCCAGTGCATAATGTTGTTTTTTCTTGCAACAGCTGACGTCTTCTTTTGCCACGCGCGCCGTATATGTGTCATCCAGTGTGCTTGGTTTATGGCATGCGCTTCTAAAGGATTGCCCACACATTCCAGGTGTGGGCAACCACAGATAATCTTAATGTTCTGTAACACTATGACCCTATCAGTTAGTATTGGTAGTACAGTCTGGATTCAGAGCCCAGACCTTTGATTTCTGTTCACTATGCATGGCTTCTTATGCATACCTTAAACAACTATATGTCAAACATCTTTCAAGCAACATCCCCTTTTCCTATAGAATGATAGAATTGGTTCAACTGGTCTTGTCCCAACAAAACTTCCTAGCTCCATCTGGAATAAATCACGCAGCAGATTTTGACTAGCAGATACACATGTAATAAAAGAATGGCTATGGATATGTGTTGATGAATATCTGATGACCTGGACCATAAATTCAAGACAAATGAAAGACGGCAATCACTTGCACCTGTTTCAGCTTTTGAAGAATGTCTGCTGGAGTAACATCTTCCTGCTCTTCATCACTTGCGTCAATTATTTCGCTGTCCTCCACTGATGTCATTATGAGCAAGGCAGTTTCACAATGCTTCTCAACAATTCAAGGATGCAACGCCAGCCGTGCGACAACACCGGTTATGTTCGAGGCCATGTCCTTGTAACATGCGGCAATTAACCGCGCGTTCGTACATCGCGCCTTTTTGTGTACGTTGGAAACCGTTGTGTACATTGCTGAGTTTTGTGTACAATGCTGAGACCGTTGCAAACAGACGCCAAAAAACCTAGATTTTTCGCAAATAATTTAGCTTATGGAAACTTAAAAAAAAACTGAAAGCCCATAATTTCTGTATTCATTTATTTTGCCCCAGGCAGGCGCCAATCCGTTACTACACGACGGTGATGCCTCCAGTAGCGGATGGTGAACTGAAAGCCACTTAGTATAGACTCGTCATAGCATCCAACCAAACAGGGTCTTCCGCGATACAACAGGAAGGGCTCTTTTTAGTGTTTTTAGGATCAGGGGTGTCGGTTTGTATTCTTCTCAAAGGGCCCTGACCCCCAAGTGCTGATTTGGCTCCCAGTGCTGCTTTGGCCCCCAATATTTTCAACCGTTTTTTTGGAAAACAGGCAATAATAACGAAGAGAGAAGCCGCGATAGACAAGATAGGCAGAGAGTACACAATAAAGCAGGAAGTTATCTATCTATTTGTCTTCTATCTTCTTTCTCTCTCTCTCTCTCTCTCTCTCTCTCTCTCTCTCTCTCTATATATATATATATATATATATATATATATATATATATATATATATGCATATACATATATATATATATACACACGTGTATACATATATGCATGTTTCTATGCATGACAACATAAGCAATTTTGTATTGTATAAACAATGACAAAAAACCTAAAAACTTTTTTAGGTCAAAATAACGTGGAAGTTAATCCATTAAAAACCCAGATTTTGCCGAGGCTTGGTTGTCGGATCCTCGGCTCGCCCCCCCAACCATTTTTGGAAATCGACACCTCTGTTTGAGATGGGCTGTAGCCCCTGCAATTGGTCACAACAGCAATTTGGCACACCGAAGTTTCCTGAGATGGTGTCTACGGGTCGGAAACCAGACCAGCTCAGAAACCAGCTTGGGCACGAACCAAGTTGTTTTATCGTGTCAAAGGATCTTCGGAGAGCGTGGTCGATTTTCAATAGATATGAGCGGAAATTCTGTCTTGATACAAACCGCAGCAACATGGTAACCCTGTAAGTGCTTTCCACCAGTTAATGAACACAGCTCGAAAAGGGTATTTATAGCATGGGTCTGTCTAGCCAGCGGACCTTTGATAGTTCCGACAACAGCCGCTGATGACGCTACCGTCCCGGTGCTTGGCTTGTTAGCTGGCCTTCGAGGCCCGAAGTACCGATCGTTGCCAAGGCCCTGGTGGTTGCACGTTGTGGGGTATTGCTGGGGGGATGTTGGGATCGGGTCAATGAATTAGCTTCCTTAACTGGCCGCAACCCCAAACCAACACAGACGGCGTGAAAAAGATTAGGAATAGTTGGTCTTTGCAGGTAAGGGAAGTTTATGATTGGTGTAAAAATTCGTTGTTGCAGGTTTGTGGAAATTGATGCGTGTTCCAGATTGCAGGGATGCAGCTGGGGTCTTGAAAGAGGGTAAACAAGTCAAAAACCTTCATGGAGCTCCGTTCAACACTACATGTCATGACGCTGCGGGCATTTAAGTGTTTGTCATCTGTGGCTTTTGTCACAACACCTTTTCACAGATTCTGATAAAAATTCACAGTGTAAAGATAGTGACAATGTTACCTTTATGCACCGCTCACCAACTGAAACAGTGAAATGCCACCCAACCATATGATCTTATTCGGGAACCCATTCATTTGGTGTAGTGGTCAGCCGTAAGATTTTGAACAGTCGACTGCAGCACGGAGGTACTGTATGGTACGGTATCGTTACGATTTTGTTGTTATTTTTTTAGAAATTCAAGTGGTGGAAAGTATGATTAGGAACAAAACGATACATTCTTTGCATTGGTGGCAGTCATACAAAGGTTTATTTGGGATTTTGTCAGGCAGAAACTTACCTTTAGCTGGTGTACCTGAAAGTGAAGACTGGCAACATTTTAATCCACCATTCATTCAGTGTATTTTGAGCATACTTTCATGAAAGGGAGTGGTGTTGTCATCCCTGTGACCAGCTTGACCAAGCCAAGTACTGTTGACTCGCATATCCCATTCAAGAACTCGCTTTCACACTTGGTGTCAGATGTGCATTGTCGAACTGGTGTGGTCCGTGAGTTTCACAATTTACAATGAGTTCTCTTCAGACTTACTTGTTGACCTACATCACTGAGAACTGAGTGGATTTGGGAGAATTATGTGGTAAGGACAGCCTGTGGACTCCTGCTCTCTAAAGCTTGCTATTTTTATTCTCCCTGGATACAGATCTTGTATTTCTGATCTCTCCAATGTTTGTACAGTCTCCCTGAAAGAGTTACCAATGAAGTACTGATAACACTGGGGGAGGCTGTTCCAATTGTTACTGACACAAACTGGGAAACTGTTCTGCCTTACCGGCATGTGCACAGGTGGATTCAACAGTTTCAGCCCCTGACCATGTGTTTCACGAGCCTCTGCAAGGATGAATAGTCGTTCACACTGGATCCCGAGTCTTCGTGTTGGTGGCTGGAAAACCATGACCATGTCATGTCATGTCATGTCATGACCATGTCCAAGCCCTAGCCTTTCCTCATATGGGAGTTCTTGAATGGCAGTGACTAGCTTTGTAGTGCCGTGCAACAGTCTGTCGACTGACTCCTGGTCACCTCCGAACAGTGGTCCCCATGCACAGTTCCCATACTCCAAAATGGGTCTGATAACTGGCTTGAATAGGGGAGAAGGTGTACCTGTCAAGGTTCTCAAAAGATCTCCTCATCATGCCAAGCACCTTGAAGGTTTTTGCTACAACTTGGACTGTTTGAAGGAAGAACTTCAGCTTACTATTGATCATAATACCAAGGTCATTTTCACTGGTCATGGTGTACATTACTTTCCCTTGCATTTTGTACTTGTACATAATGTTTTGTCTTCCCATGTGCATTCCTTTGCATTTTTTATGTTGAAAGGGTACACAATGTTTTGTCTTCCCATGTGCATTACTTTGCATTTTTTTGATGCTGAAAGGCAGCTACCACTGATTTGAACATGTTTGTGGGTCGTCAATGTTATCTTGGAGTTCTTGTGCATCCGTTAAGTTTGCCACCATTTTGAGGACTTTTATGTCATTGGCAAAGATTTCCACTGAGGATCTGATGACTTATGGTAGATTGTTCATATAGACTAGGAACAATACTGGCTTTCACATTTGTCACATTTGTCATATCATGTTTGCCATGTTATATGTGGCAGTAGGTTGTTTTGTCCAGTTTGCATAAATCTGTTGGTTTAAATAAAATCCTTTGGGGTGATATAAATATTGCAAGTGCAAGCACATTAGTTAGCGCATCGTAAGTGCAAACACATTAGCACAACAACGGATTTTTCACCATATGAATGATCCAAAGTGTGCATAAAAGGTATTTTGCATTAAAATGATAGGTTTGTGACTGACTAGAACACTAAATGGTTCAGATAACGTGGAAACATTATTGTGAACCTTGTTACAGACTAAGCACTAAGGAGTGCCATAAACATGGTATAACAGTTATAGATAGAGGAATTTTTGCATTGTTGTCCTTGTCTGGTGCATTGTTATTTACCCAGTTTTTGGCTAGTTAGTTTTCTGTCCACCATCAGGTGTTAATTTACCAGGTACTGGTTGGTCAGAGAACTAACTGGCTGAAACATTGTGTAAATAATAACACACAAGACAAGGTTGGACATACAAAAAATCCCTGCCCATAATATGAACACCTTGTCTCGATCGCCTTGCCGAACTCTAATGGTGCCACAGTGTTATTTTGTCATTATTTGGCCTCTAAACGAAAAAATAAGTGTATCAAGATAACATTTACGCAATTTGCTCATAATTTCGTGTCTGTTGCCCTCACTAACGCTACATACATGCTTGGCTTGCTAAAAACAGTGTAACTCAGGAGGTAAACAATATTTACATTGCCAGCCCTTGAAAGCTATCCCTGCCAAATTTTTGCAAACTATTTCACAGGCATCATTGAGGTACTTGGGGCAGTCTTAAGTCAATAGTCTTAACTCTGACCCATATGGAGTAGCATGCTGCTACATTTGAGGCAGCCAGCATTATTTCAACTCTTATCAGGTTAGGTCCAAAAAGGAATGAGTCATGCATCTGTGATGTTCCGTGACGCTACGAATAACTCATACATTTGCTGTCATATGGATGTGCTTTTCCAATGACTCTTGATTGCAGAAACAGTAAAAAGGCCTAAAAATATGGGCAAGTCTCATCTGTTTTCCTGTTCACATTCTGAAGTGTCATGTGCAAGGACATGGGGACCAATCTGCAAAACATGACAGACTGTGATGCTATCTTGTAAGGCCATGCTGACATGTTGTTGTGTCAGAGTAAGGGCTGGAAGTTGGGAGATTTAGGCACACAACACCAAAATGCTTAGCAGCAGTAGTGTCACTGCACCTAACTTGTGTCAGATGTGAGGTTGGCAGTTTTTGTCAGCAAACATTTTTATAACTAGTGGTACAAACCAGATGGGCAAAAACATCTCTTACCAGTTTTTACCACCATGTGACAGGAATGTCTTTGTGGATTCCTGCTGTCTTAATAGCTACAAGTTTAGTGGGATGCACAGTGGCACTGCTAGCTTGGTCCTAAGTCCAGAAGCATCGTGACATCATCCACTGAACAAAGTTGTTATGTGGCATCATTTTGTTGTGATATACCCCATGTCCTAGCATTGATGCTTCATTATTGGTCAGCAGAGCACTCAAAGGTCATTGGACTTGTGTTGTGGATCAGCTAAATAGTATAGTGCCTTTGCAACAGGAGTAGAGCAGTAAGTGGTAAAGGCTCCGACAGATGGTAAAAATGGAATCCACCACCAGGATTTAAACCCAGATCTACCAATTGCCAGCCAGGTATCTAGTATAGGAGATACCAGTCGGAAACCTTGTGGAGTGCACGTTGATTGCAGGGGCAGTCACTGGATTTTGTGAGGGGGCCATTGGTCAGCATGGGGCCATCTTTAATCAGCCCCCCCCCCCATTTTTGTGCTCTTCCAGTGTAAAAAAAAACATTCAACTGTCCAGGTCCAGGCTGAAATATTTCATGTAATTTTCAGTTTTTTTGCCATTTCAAGTAGCCAAAAGAATTCAGACACATCACCACATTTCAGCAAATTTTGTGTTTTGTTTTCCTTCCAAGTGCCCAAAATATCACAGCAACTGCAGGTTTAGGCGACTGCATCCCTCCCTGTATTTGGAATGTGATTTCTTGATCTGGTCCAGGAGGCCCCTGCCCCTCATTGCTTCTGGAGACCTTTCTGCCATCTTTTTGATGGTCTTGGGCCATCTGCCTTGTTAGGGCCCACTAGTGGTCTCAGGCTCCTTGTACAGTTCCACGTGTCCCTCGGGCATCTCAGGCGTTTCTTTGACAGTTTCTGGGGCACCTTGGGCAGTGTCATTCACCCATCTGGCAGTTGCAGGGGCACTTTAGTCATCTCGGGTTCCCTACTGTTATCGGGGGGATTTTTTGTCATCTAAGAAGCCCTTCAGGCAGTAACAAGGGCCCTCTCATAAGTCTCTCTCTACCGTGACAGAGACTCCGCTGGCAATGCTCCAGGTCCTTTGGTAGTTTCAGAAGCTGTCTGGACATCTCAAAGCGTAGAGGTTTCAGGGGCTTAACCGGTGGTCTCAGTGGCCCCTGTTGCTAAAGACTGCTGGTTAGCAATCTTGTCCCTCTCTAGCAGTCTCATTGGACCCGCTGTTGTCGGAAGTGCCCCTTTTCTTGTTTCTGGGGAACATTTTTACCATCTCAGGGGCTTTCTTGCAGTAACAAAAGACGTTTTAGCGATTTCAGGGCCCCCGTGCAGTGTCATGGGCCCCTTGAATGTCTCTGGCAATCTCCTTAGCTGTATTAGGGGTCATCCTCTGTTCATGGGGTGCATCTTGCAGTCGTAGGGCCCCTCTGGTCATACCAGGGGCCTTTATTGGCGCTTGAGGAGCCTCACTGGCAGTCTCAGGGGGACCTTTTCAGTGCCAGGAGCCTGCCTTACAGACTAGGACCCCTCAGGCCGTTCAGGGCCCCCGTAACGTCTGAAAGGTTATCTTATGGTCTGCCTCGCAGCCATTACGTCATATGGGATCCATTTGATCACTCCTACAGGTGCTGAAATGCTGATAAGTGAGATTGGTGAGAACCAGTGAGGTTGATTTGAGATTGGTAGGAACCAACCTCAACCCCTGTCTTCTGTGTGAGGTATTGTTTATAGGTTCCAGGAGGGCCACATGTGGGCTATACGAAGTAGCGGGAATGTGCCAAACACTTACGGGGTCTCAAATAGACTTCATTGTTTAAGATCCATATGGGTGACATCCGTCCATGTGGCGTGGTCCCATTGCCGGTGTGGGGCAGCACATATGGGCACCCAGATGGAACCCAGTTGCAGTTGCTGGGTTGGTTAATACCATTGACAGGTATTAACTGCCCAGATTTATTGGTGCAGCTAGCCGTGATTAACTCAGAGCTATTTTGGCATGAAGTTGTCATAAACCGGTACTCAATGATACGAGCCCGGCTGAAACCACGTTACCATTCACCACTCAGCAAGGGCGAGCCTGGAAGACTCTCAACCTGATTCGTCAGCGGCCCAGTGTTCTGGGCGTGGTCGGCCCCGAAAGCACCTCCGCCGTCTTCGCATTAACATCTTCACCTCTTCGAAGGAAAGGAGTCGAAACCACTAGCTCGTGCACGTCTACTGTTTGATCGCATCATGATGTGGCCGGGTTGAACCTGTGAAGTCCGGTTTTTCATGCGGAGGTCGCCCCCACCCCCATCCCCGTTTAATTAACAATGTGTTCTTGTCGTTGCAGGTTTAAGAGGAGCTTCGCCGAAGTATTTCTGGATAGACTGAGCCATAATGGACTTCCTTGAGTATAATGAAGCCCTCTGTGAGCAGAGAGGCGCCATGCTCGCAGGAAAGCTTCGTGTGACTGACAGGGACGTCATATTCAAGTACAGGAAGACTGGGAAAACTGAACAGTTTCACGGAGCGGACATTGACCTGCTCAATTGGCAGCGCATGAGTGGCGACTGGGCGCTGCGAATATTCCTGAAAAACGGTGACCTGTACCGATTCGGTGGATTCAAAGAGTCCGACCAGGAGAAAATAGCGAAATTCTTTCAGCAGAATTTTGGTAAGGAACTGGCGACAAAGCAGTTGAGCTTGAAGGGATGGAACTGGGGCGCCGCTGTCTTCAAGGGGAACTCATTGAGCTTCGACGTAGACGACACAACCGCGTTCGAACTCCCACTTAGCTACGTCTCCCAGTGCACGACGGGTAAAAACGAGGTGACACTGGAGTTCCACCACCATGACGATGCGGTTGTCAGCCTCATGGAGATGCGGTTCCATTTACCGCCCACGGCAGAAAATCCGGACCCGACCGAGGCTTTCCAAGACCAGGTCATGAAGAAGGCCAGCGTGGTGACCGCCACCGGGGACGTGTTGGCAATCTTCCGCGAGGTGCAGTGTCTCACGCCACGCGGCCGCTACGATATCGGTATCTACCCCACCTTTATCAACATGCACGGCAAGACGTTCGACTTCAAGATCCCGATCAGCACGATCCTGCGTTTGTTCCTGCTGCCGCACAGGGACGGCCGTCAGACGTTCTTTGTGCTGGCGCTAGACCCGCCCATCAAGCAGGGCATGACGCGCTACCACTTTCTGATTCTGCGTTTTGACCTGGACGAGGACAATGAAATGGACCTGGAGCTGCCCATCTCAGACGAGGACCTCAAGACCAAATACGAAGGACGTCTACCCAAGGAGATGAAGGGACAAGGCTACGAGCTAATGAGCAAGATCACTAGGGGCCTTGCCAACAAAAAACTGACCGTGCCTGGCGCGTTCAAGGGACACTCTTCCACACCAGCCATTGCATGCTCCTACAAAGCGGCGGCGGGCTACTTGTACCCTCTGGAGAGAGGCTTCATGTACATCCACAAGCCTCCCATTTACGTGCGCTTCGAAGAGGTTCTGAGTGTCAATTTTGCTCGCAGCGGGGGCGGAACGCGGACTTTCGACTTCGAGATCCAGGTGAAAAATGATCTGGTGCACACCTTTAGCAGCATCGAAAAGGAAGAGTACGGAAACCTCTTCAACTTCGTGCAAGAGAAAAAGATCCGGATCAAGAGCAAGGGTGGCATAGAGAAGGGAGCCAACTACGACATGTCCGGAGGAAGTGGTGATGACGCCGACCCGTACCTAGAGAGGATGAAGCGTGAGGGTGAGGAACGCGACGAGGACGACTCAGATGAGGAGGAGTCCACCGACGAGGACTTCAATCCAGAGGGCGACGGTGGCGGCTCGGACGTGGCCGAAGAGTTCGAAAGCAACCCAGAGAGCACGGAGAGTGAAGGAGGGGATTCGGGTGACGGGGAAAAGAAAGCCAAGAAGCTGAAAAAGAAGGAGAAGCGGGAAAAGAAGGAGAAGAAACGGGCGAGTAGCGCTAGCAGCAAGCCTGCAAAGAGGAAAAAGAAAGACACGGGCGCCCCTAAACGACCCATGTCGGCGTACTTCATTTGGTTGAACGAGCACCGGGAGCAGATCAAGGAGGAAAACCCTGGAATTTCCGTAACGGAAATTAGCAAGAAGGCGGGTGAAATGTGGCGGGAGCTTAAGGACAAAAGCGAGTGGGAAAAGAAGAACCAAGAGGCTAAAACAAAGTACGAAGAGGAGATGAGGGAGTGGCGGGCGTCGGGTGGCGCCGTCTCGGGGAAAGCTTCGAAGGCAGGAAAAAGTTCGAGCCCTAAGAAATCTGCGAGTAGCTCGGCGGCCGGAGGAGGTTCCGGTCTAGGCTTCAAGAGCAAGGAATACATCTCCGATTCTGCGTCCAGTGAGGAGGAATCCGACGACAAGCCGCTCAAGAGCAAGCCTGCCAAAGCTAAGAGCAAAAGTAAGCCTCCGGATGATGACGAGGAGGAGGCTGTCTCGACTCCAGCCTCCAGTGACGGCTCCGATGGTTCTGGTGGCGACAGCGACTGATGCTCCTGCTCGGCCAGTGCTGGCTGAACACGGGGCCCATGGCCCTGAATTCCATTGTCTTGTCCAGTTTTCTCTGTAATTGTTACATTTCAGAAAACTCGTAATACATTTGTCTTTGTATGTCGTGTTGATGTCTTGATCCTCAGGATCCCAGAGAAGCTACGAATGGTCTTGACGTTATTTTTCTGAAACGTTCAGGAAGTTGAAAGTCGCGGTTCAAAGGGATTGCTACGCGTCGGCGCTACTTTCAGAAGAGCCGTTGTACGCTTAGACGCGAACAAACTTTTCGTTAGTCAATAAAGGACAGCAAGTGTATCCAAGTGTGTGTCATAACGAGGGGCAAAGATCCCGAAGACCAGTAACGGTACAAAAACAGATGAGTTAAATGCACAACAGACCACCCGTTATTTTATAAATCACGAGCGTGGTTAATTTAAATAACGAACCTGCATGTAGCCAACTTCGCACAAAAGCCGAAGAAGACCACGTAATGCTTACCTAGCCATGTCTGACGACCTCGTCTAGTTTTGAAAATGCACATTGTACGGAGCAGCAGAAGCAGTATTTGGAGATGCACTGGCGCAGCCATGTAGAATGACATCAAGGTAAACAGCACTGATGTGGAGTCAACAGGTTTTTGTCGACTCTCGACTCCGACAGCGAGTCCGACCTCATCTTATTGAATCCGGCTTCGACGCCACTCCAAGTTGTGAAGTTAGCGATTTGTGTAGCGACGGACTCCGATTTCAGCGAAAAGTCACACGCGTCAGTTTCCAATGTTCAGTCTAATGTTTGTCTTTAACATCGAGTGACCTTTGAGGTCAAATTCGAGGTCAAACAAAGCGAATCACTAGAACAACAAAACATAACGGCAGAAGATGCCAAAAATGGCACCAGAAGATAGCCAATGTGGAGATCTAACGTCAGTCTTAGGCTTGAGGCTTGGAGGCTTATTCTTAAGGGTTGGAGGGCCCGCAACTCAGTGTGAACTGAAATCACACGAAAACCTCGTGATGGGAAGACGATGTGCAATGGTTTTCACAAAAAAATCCAGGCCTCAAGGGGCACGGCTTGAAATGTCCCTAAGCCCAGGTGCGCTGTGCGTTCAGGTTTGTGTACCCTTTTAACGTTACTCAGAGGCCCTTGCGAAGGTTATCAGTCCCTTCTAAGCCTTATGGGCCTGTATGAAGCTCCAGGGCTTTTCGAAGTCTAAGGAACCATTGTAAATTCAAAGCCTTTTTAAAGTATCAGGAACCCTTTTGAATCCTTCCAAGGGACACTAGCAAGGCTGAGGCACTTGAAAATTCGAAGACTTTACGGGTAGCTCAAGAGCACGCTTGATATATGGGGGCCTTTTCAAAATTCGGGCCACTGAAAAGCCCAGGGTCCTCTTTTGAAAGATCATGGGCCTATTTTAAGAAAAAATTATTGGGAGAATTACAGCGGGTCATATTATGGGCAATATCAAAAAAATTCTGGGCATTTTGCCGATCTTGTTTTGTCTGACCCTGTCGGAGCTCAGCTTTGGCGGGGTGGTGTGGCGAGACTAACGGTCGCACGTTGCTTAAACTTGGCCGTCGTAGGGGTTTGTTGGCACAATGCGTTTTGTTAGATGTTTAGTCTCGGGGACGGTGGCGCGCTCTGGAGTTCCCCATAGAGCTTGCATGCATTTTTGGCAAAATCCAACGCATTTTCGAAAACTTTCGCTCGCGCCGTTTCGGGGAGCTGGACGTCGGAAACCGTAGGTCGCACCAACTCAAAACCGGGTGCGTTCGACAAAGAATCGACTGGATAATTGCATCGCACGGAAGAGGCCGAGTCCGGACCGGCACGTGGTGCGTGCTGGCCGTGGGAACAAGAAAAATGACCGTTTTGCAAGATTTCGAAATTACGCCACGATCTCGGAAGCCGTTAAAGACACGGACTACCGAGGACACGATGACCAACCGTAAGGAGCCGGCGGGAAATCTTCAGCCGGCTTGGACCTCATCTACCGCACGGGGTGGCCACGGCGAGCGCTCAAAGTAGCTTACACTAGCATTTCGACTGCAAAGGCGTCAATGTCTGACACGAATTGGCACCAACGAAAAGCACGCTTTTTTGCCGTTCCGATGATGCTGCACTCTAATCAGGTGTGCCTCGGCCGTTCCGGCCATGCGATGTCACGTGATCCGATGCGGGAAGCCATTTCGCCCATTTTCAAGTGAGCTCGAGACCATTGCCAAGCGTCAACACGGCGTCCTTCCCGTCACCTAATCTCGCCAGCCGCGGGTCGCATCGAGACGACACCTGGTTTGTTCGCCAGAAAATCGACTGGAAAACAGTATCATGTGTGAAACATGTATCATGTGAAACACCGCACGCGGGAACCAATACGTGACGCGTGCTGGCCACGGGAACACTAAAACTAAAAAGACCGTTTCGCAAGCCTTACAAAACAGGGAAGGGCGAAATTCAACCTTCAGTTACAATGACTTGGGGATTACGTAGCCCCATGTTACGAGGTACCGATTGCATATCATTCCATAAGGCGACCTCGTCCACCAAACGGGGTGGCCGCGGCAAACGCTGAAAAGTGGGACATCCTCGGCTTTCGGGTCCTCGTTGTTTACACTGTGATTACACGATGGCCTGAAGGATGAGATTGTTGGCAAAATTAACGCCGCCGGAAATAATGGATTTTCTTTGTTTTGACGATACAATAAAATATTTATAACTTCACCTAACTTTTTGGTCATGACGCATCAGGTAAGTCGTGATTTTGCACCAAATCGACATATTTTGATATACTTGTGTTTGATTGAAGGTTGTGGTGACGCCATTGGAAGCATACCGTTGAAAATACTCAACCACAATGCTCCTCAATCAGTTGTGAACGCGCCAGTATAAGCCATCTAGTGTGTCTTCTGGTCGTTTCAAATGACGGCCTACGAAAAATGTCTGCGTGTCGCGTTTTGCGTTATTCCTTTTTTACCCATATTTATCGAAAACCAGCTTCTCTTGCTCTTGACTTAACATTTTATTCCTCCCTGCTCGGTTTGATCTTGACTCGAATTCCAATTCCGGCATTTCAGATACGCTACAATATTTAAAAAATGTCGCTGTAATAGGCATGTATGTTGGGTCAGATATATGTTCAAACAGACGAACACATTCAGATTTGCACAGAGACGGACAGATACTACTAGACAGAGACAGAGACAGGAGATGAGACGAAGACAGAAAAGGAGACAGAGACAGACAGAAACTAGAGTGGCTGTCGAGGAATAAAGAAAGACTGAATGAATGCGGAGAGACTGAGGGACACCGCAGAGGCCGGCAGAGACTGAAATAGATCGACGGACCGACGGAGATCGACAAAGACCGGTGGAGGACGGTGGAGACCGGTAAAAACCAAACGGAACCAACGGAGATCGGTTGACACCGACAGAGACCGATGGATATCAAACGAGATTTAGAGATACCGAAGATGATACTGATGAAGACCAAATGAGACCAACAGAGACTTATGGAGATCGAGCTAGATCGAAGGATACCAACCGAAACTGATGGAGATCCAGGGACAGCGAAAAGGATTTACTGACACTGAGGGGGACAGACAGTGCGCGAGTAGTCTTCGCGGTGATTAAGGCTGTGAAAACTGACGAAGATGGGATATAAAGAAGAACCATTTTGCACCTTTCCAACTACTGGAAAAACGAATATTGGGCACAGATGTGGCAATGGCTGCTCCATATCCCAGGGCGCTGCACGAAGGGAAATTAGTTGATATCAGCCGTGGAAAAAGATCCAGAAAGAAACGCACTGCGCTCTTAAACATAGCATTTGAAATAGACAGCGTGATGCCCATGCTCAAAGCGAGCGTGCGTCCGAGCACAAAGTGCGAGGACGTACGGGCAGACAAAACGGCCGAGGACCGTCTATTTCCATGGAAGCTCGCAGCGCGATTGTAAAACAGTACTGAGGGAAGCTCGATCAACCGTTTGACAGGAACCACAATGAAGCGCGCAGCGCGATTGAGAAACGACGCTGGGGTGCTGGCATGAGAATTTTGCGGAGACCAGACTATCGACGTTAAGTTCAACAAACAGAATCAATTTGTTGGCTTTGAAACGTGCAGAACTCTCCCGGGACGGCCCCGGGGTCAATTCGGTCAGCTTTTGGTCGAAACTCGATTCAAATGCAAAATTCGTACGCGCAAAGAACTTTACATGCGCGGCGTGGCAAACGGCCTAAAAAGTGGCCAGTACGTTCCGAGAAATGCATGAGCCTTGTGACGTACATGGGGACGGAGGGGGCGCGTTTTGGGGGTTACATGGGGGGGGGGGGCAAGCCGGCCAAAGGCCCTCAGCCTTCTACATCTATGTATCCCGCCGGCTAGATGCGCCATATTTTTGCGCCATCTGTTTTATCTTGCTTGGGATCGGAGCAGTCATGAAATTAAAGCAGTCAGCAGGAATCCAACCGAATCATCACAAGCATGAAGGGCACTTATCCGGTGTCATTCCCTGCTGTAATCTTTGCACTCCTTTTGACCGATCAAACATTTCTTTTTTGAAACAAATACAACTGTGCGCCTATTTTTACTTGTCTCCCTTTTTTAATTTACGAATAGCTGTCTCACGATAGATATTTGCTACTCTTAGTCCCTGCCTGAAGCAAGTCAAAAACGTGGTAGGGCGTGAGCTGCTGGCAAAGCAAGGTTTTCACTTGGGGGGATTTCGCTGCGCTCTGGGGGGGGGGGATTTGGCGGGCACTGTCGGGATTTTCCCCTCCAGTTAACACGTTAAAATAGGCCCTGATCACAAAACGCCGTGAAAGAAATCCACGGCTCTTCAGAAAATCGTAGTGCTGTTTCCACCCTGGAAACCCTCTCTCTCTTTGTTCTGCAGTATAGACAGTGACTCCAGGAATTGTTTAAGTTTCATGGTGAGCCTGTACTTGCAGTCGCACAAGCTACGTTCAGGGCAGAACATTCTGCAAGATCCTAATCCACGAGTAAACACTTGGATTCTTCATCATCCGTCCTCATCCCAGCAATAATTTAAAATAGCAAATTGTTCAGTATATCAACAGGCAATGGTCACTACCGTTTTTGTTCCCATATTGAGGGTACTGTGATTAAGATGTGCTTTAAGGGTTTGGACGTCAAATCCAGAGAAGCATTTCCGAAAGTGGGATTGCAAAGTACGGATACATGCTTTTCATGGCGGACAGACACAGCCGACTGGAGCAAAATGCCATTAAAATGTGTGCGAACTTATTTTGCTTTCACTACGTTGTCATGAGGCATGAATATCCAGTGCAGGATCCTGCTGTACATGCGCTCTGCGTCCAACAGTTTTTTACACTTTGACAGACTGGAGCTCCAAAAAAACAATGCAAACAGTTCAGGTTTGGCATCAGGTCAAGTCTGCTGGCTGTCCGACCTCGAAGCCACGTAACAGTGTCAACCACTACAAAATAGTATTCACTAATAAACAGTGCACATCATAGAAATGGATAATTGAGGGCAATCCAGACTTTGGCAAGAAGTTGGGGTGCGGCAAGATGTGTCCTAAACCCAAATTCCTCGTAGACTGTTTCTTCCAGTTCCCACAACAAAAAAGTCATGTTCCCTCTCCTTTCCTCCCCGGTGTTCTCTCCCCCTCCCAACCCCACCTTTGTTCTACGCCTGGCTATGCTCCCCTTGCCATTCCAGAGGACCTAGCGTCGCGGTCGTCACCGATCTACGCGGCACAACCGCTGGGACTAGCCTGGAGCTCCGGTCGGATCTGTCAGCGCAGTAAACGGCGTTGCCCCGGACGATGCCGGCCGCAGCGTTGACCGGAGCGCGCTCGCTCGTCTCGCCGCCATCGTCTGGGTTTACCGCGGGCGACTTGCCGTTAGCCGTTCACGGCCAGGGCCGCGCGGCTGATCCCCGGCACGAAGAGCCGGCGCGCGACGCTGCGGTGAAAGTGAACGTCACAGGGCCGGTCTGGCGGCGGCCAAGCCCGCCGCAGTGTGCTGCTGCGCCGCCGGCGGACAGCCATCGGGCAGCTGCGGGCCACGGCTGGCGCTAGTCCGAGGTCAGGGGTCGTCCTGGACCGAAGCACGGCCCACCGCAGCCAGCACGGTGAGTGGATGCGAATGATGGGCTTACTGTTTACTCTTTTAAACAATTGTAAAAGATTTTCTGATGAAGCCATTTCACCGTGCAACTCTCAGACGACCTTTTCATGATCAGTTTGTCTCGAAAATCGTGGCAGTTTATTTTCTCCTCACTGAAATTCTTTTAGCGGGAAACGGTTGCTTCGGATTAGATGCGACATTTGCCATACTTTTTACTTCTTTGGCATTTTGCTCATACTTGTGATGTAAATTGGCCGAAACGTCGCGACGCATCCAGTGACAGTGCTTCTATTTAGGCAGATGAGGCACTGTGTTATTTGAAGTGCTTGTAGATTTGGTGCGACATTTGACATACTTTTTACTTCTTTGGATCTTGTTCATACTTGTGATGTAAACTGGCCGAAACGTCGCGACGCATCCAGTGACAGTGCTTCTGTTTAGGCATATGAGGCACTGCGTTACTTGTAGTGCTTGATCTTATATACAGCTTTTGTTTTCCATTAGTCTTGCAAAACTTCTGAATGAAAATCGTACATGCATTTTTCAAGAAAGCAAAATACCAATAACATTTCAATTTATTCTTTGTTGTAAGAAAATTGTGGCCTATTCCTTTGGTGAACAACACTGATGATTACGCTCTGGTTCAGCTATGCATTTTCAGCCAAATAATTACTACTTTGGTGAAACGTAATCAGCGGTATTCTAGGGAAAACCTAATCGGCTTTTGAAAAACTGACCAAGGTGGAACATGCCCTTTAACTCTCTCCCGACGAAGGGTTGCCACTCCCAGTGAGATTTTTTCAACACTGTTGGCAAACGGGCCGCGTCAGGGATGTGAAATGACAGCTACTGACTTGACATGCTGTCTGTATCCTTTCCAAACACACGTTACCGGGTCATATCATGCCGCCGAATAATGGCGCCATTCGCGAATCCTCAAAAGCCGATTTTCTGGATCTACGCCGCGTTTTGGCTTCTTTATCAGGCCTTTAACGAGATATGGGCACTTTTTTGCAGGGTGGTTTCAGCGTATGCTTAACAACTTATCGGGATTTGAAAGGTGAGTGGCGTTGCCAAGGTCAAGTGAGGTCATTGACCCTATATGACCTCCAAATCTTTTGAACCGATCTTGAGGTAATTTTGGGCGCTGATTTTAGTAATGACAATTGTTTTCACCTCTCGACGATCAGAGCTCTGTTCGGTGGCAACTAGGTATGATTTTGGCACTACCCGCGATGATAAACAATGATAGTGATATCTGGCCTGCCGTTGACCTGACCGTGACCCAGGGAAACCAAATTAATCACTGAATACAACAGCAGGCCAATTTTAAAACCAAGTCGCTGCAAAACTGTAGTTTGCTCGTTCTTCTGATATAAAACTACTACGATGACGGCGGAGACGGCAAACGGCACAGCACTCTTTTGCAGTAATCTAAGAGGTCATCAGATGACTGAAGGCATAGGTGTATGATCGGAGAGGGCCAGAGGGTCCATGGCCCCCTACACGTTCGGTAGTGGGGGTCCATCAATGCTCATTGGCACCATCCGCACTTTTGGGAATCTGCTGAGAATAAAGAAATATCCTGATATATATTGTAATGAATGTAAATATATGGAGACCAGTTTTTCTTCGTAATGATGAAGTGGTCAAACAGCCATTATATACCAAACCAGTTCCATCAAATTACTGGATTGCCAAAAAGATGGTCATTACCGAAACACATCTCTCCAGTTGGAGCTTTATAGACGAGCGTTCACTTTGCTTTCCTTAGTTAGGTACATAAAACAGCATAAAGTGGTCTTCAATTTCAAGTTCCGGAGTCTGTGCTGGTATGGTTCAGGAGTATGCGGCCGTCCTCTAGGGTTTACTGCCAGCGTCAGATCCTGCGTGTCCTTTCCTTTCCTTGATAACTTCAACGATTACAGCTTCTCGTTCATGAAGCTTTGCAAATCACCATTTCAGCTTGAGTGCAGATTTCTGGAAAATTTCGGTCAACATCGGACGGGAATTAAATATGCTTCCCGTAGGAGCGAATGCTTTGAAAGTTCATGGTATCTACTAGGGATGCCAGGGTGGAGGCTCTGGGACCCCCGATAAAGCCATGCCATGCGTCACTCTATCGACCGTCTTGACACGACCTGAACGGCCCGATGGGTTGCCGGATGTAAAGGCGCATCCAAGGGGAGAAAATACTGCAGCTGAGAACCTCCCTTGGTCGGTGTGTCAGAATAACTGAAACACATGCTTTAGTGTAACTAATGAAGAACATTACAACACATAATGGTGCTTTTGCACTAAAATCATTACGTCTGACTTCGCTTGGACGCGTCCCTGACTGCAGAAACGCGGTAGAACGGGTCAGCTGGCAAGCGAGTGTATATCTGAATGCTTATGTTGTCGCGTCTTGGATGGCGATATGTCTGAAGGACATATCGCCAGATCAAGTTCATTATCCCATTATGTTATGAAGTGAGTTAAAAAACGCAGATCTGGACGGAGCTTAGTAGCACAATACTCTTTTGTTGTCGATTTTTGCGTATTTTTCGTTTGTTGCGGAAAATTTTTTGGCTCTGGAATCTTAGCGTTGCTTTTTTTGCAACAGTGTACCTGTTTCGGAAAATCCAGAATCCGCACCTGCTCGGGGCTCACACCTGCACTGCTGGCTACAGACGAATCGTGGAAGTAATGAAAGGAGCATGCAGCGTTACGGTTCCCGACCACGCGCATGGCGAAGCTTGCGTTTGTTTCCATGTCATTCCGACTGTTCACGATCCTACATCTTTGGCCACTTTTTCACAACATTGCGTGTCGTAAACAGCATTACTGTTGCTTGTCTCCATCGTCAGTGGTTTCTGTACCGTGGTGCTCTTGGCACATGAAACCACGTTACCCGCCCCGTTCCAAAACACCGGCTGGGACGCCCTGATGCGCGTCTCCTGTAGAAGGGAGAGCGAAACGCTGAAATGGTGATGTCATGTCCCCATGGCCTTGATCGGGGGTTGAGTCATGATTTGCTTTGTTAGTCTAGGTAAGGTTAGGTTACACTGAACGTCCAAGGGGGTATTTTTATTTTTTGTCCGGTTTTATTCCAACTTTTCCCAGTAATCAGCGCTTAAACCGATGCCAGAAATGGTCATGAGCAAAGTTTCATGACTGTGAACTCATAATTGCTGAAATTATCGAGAACAGTTCAGGCACGCATGATCTGACGCCAACAGCTCTGGCTAGAGCTTCTGTCTCCCATCCTGGAATGGCACTCAGGCAGCGTTCCATCTTCATCCAGACGCTTCTACTTGGTCCCGGTCAGCTAGCTATTTGTCAGTATGGGTAAGGCAGTGGTAAAGAGAACTGCAGTGTTGAAACATTATCAGGACTTTCGTCCAAATTTTTAGGTTTAATCGGGTCCACGCAGCAAATTCTGCTAAACATGGATTCTGTTCCCATAAAAACATCCCACTAAAGCATTGGGACTAAATTTATGTGGCAAAACCCTGGAGACTAACTGTGTAAAAAATGCCCAATACCATTCACCCGGAGGCATACTTTCGAGTCGATATAAATCAGCAGTATATAATCGTCATACAGTTCATGCCTATTTGTCCAAAGAAATGCGAAGACTGAGTGATCGGGCATTTGACACCATGAAAAGTAAAAATCTTGAATAACTTATAACATTGCTTACCACTGCACAGTAGCTGAGATCGAAACCATGGTCCATTCCTTTTTGTTTTTGTTTATTATAAATGGGCCTTATTCTTAAATTTGAATAAACTGGTATATGAATTCATTATGTAGAAATGTACTATACGCAAATTTTAGTATAAAGACTAGATCAATTTAAACAGAAACAAAATATGAAGAACTTATAAATTTTTATAAATATAAAAATGGGCCTAAGCCGAAACCCACAATGCGGGCCAGGTTAGGTTGTCGGGCTCCGGCTCGTCCCCCCCCCTCAATTATTCACACAAAATGACACCCCTGGGACAGTGATAACATGTTTTCACCACCACCAGCCTCCCTCCCCACTCCCCCCCCCTTCTGTTGTCGGGAGCGTGGAGTCTTCTCCACGCTCCGAACAACAGAAGGGGGTTAGAAGGGGGTTAATTCTTGTTCTATGTTATTTTATCAGAAGACAGCAAACGCTCCTAGCAAGTCTCAGAATTTGCTTCCCACCTGCTACTAGGGATAGTTATAATACTTCTAATGGTTTATGTATACCCCAGTTTACCAGGCAATTTACCTGGTGCACTCCAGTTTCTCTGATTAAGTCCGGCCACTGAAACACATTACCCTAAAATGCCAGTTTACAGCACTACCCGCACTTGACACGGAAACACGAGTTTGCGCCCGTTCTGTCTGCGGGTACGTCGCTGGCGGGCGGCCTGCCTGTCTGCCGCCGCAGTACGCCGTCCGGTGACCGGTTCCAGGTGATCAGCGCCCGCTGAGCCCGGACCGCGTGAACTGCACCGCCCGGAGACTGGCCTGCCGGCGCCCGGCGCCGGCTGCCGCCCTGCCGCCCGCCAGCACGACTCGAGCCAACACGCCCCGCTGCGCTCGCCGGGGAGGAACGAAACAGCTGTGACTTCCCGGCGAGCACCTGGATCACACTGGCAGGCACGGCTGACTGATGCGGTAAGCGTGGCTCGCCGTCCCACTGCTTCTGTCTGCTTGCAGAAGAGTTTTTCTTCTGGTCCGATATGTTTGTATTGGCGATCTCGCTTTCCAGTCATGCTTTGCATTGATGCTCCCTAACAGTCAACAAGTGACAAGAGATGTACTGTTGTATTTACATGTTTCATCTGCTTTATATGTTTTAGATCTTACCTGTATGTGCGATATAGTATATGTGAATATTTTGTCGGAAAACTGTGTTTGATCTCATTGGTTACGTGGATCAGGCACGCAGCCAGGATTTTCCTCGGGGAAGGGGGCAAATGTCAAATTTTGTCAGATGTCATATGGCGAAATTTGCAAGAAAAGACAGTAATTTTAGGCAATTTACCTAATATTTAATGCACAGGAAAAAAATAATGTTTGCTTTTGCAACATAAATCTGATCACTACTACGTATTCATGAGAAATCGCCATGTACCTAGAGTAGACTGCTTGGCTGGGGGGGGGGGCATGACCCCCATGGCTCCCCCTTGGCTACGTCCCTGATGTGGATACATCAGTTTATGGCATATCTAGTATCCGTATAACGTTTTCATTTTCCAATCCATCCACTCCACTGATATCCTACAAATGCTGACCTGAAATATCTTACTCTGATAATGTATTCTTTTTTCAAGCATCTTACTTTGATTCATTTGAATATTCCTTTCTCAAAAGAGCGTTTGAGGTACAGCGGGACAAAAAACGTTCCAGGAAAATCAGAGTTTAAAAATGGGTATGAATTGACAACTTATTCAGTTGACCAGTTTTCAGTGATGATCGGCTTAGACATTCAAGTGTTTTTATGGTATAAATATGCGAAACTGAAGAAGAATGCAAAAGTGTCACTTTGGCCCAGTGCGGGGCAAAGCGCCGCTCGCTCTTGGAGAGCGACCATGTTGCATAACAAAGTGTATGTTACGCTAACATGCATCGTAAGGTCGGATTTTAAGTTAAATTATTAAACGTAATTATTAAATAACCCATTGGGTCTTTCTTCGCGATAAACAAAAAAAAGAAACGATATTTGGCGGCGTTTTGTTTGCGAGCTATCTTCAAAGTTCTGGCGACGGACAGACTGCATTTCAATCGCCGCATGTCTGCAGGTGTCAGCCTGTGGTAATTTGATTTCTTGGCAGCATCGTATCGTTTGTCGTGCTGTGAAATAGTTTCGCTCATCCGCAATTCTTTGTGTATTGTTATCACGTTAAGGTACAAAAGGATCCACCATTCCTATTTTAAACAGTATTGTGTTAGGAATTGTTTCATGCACTCAGGGGCGTTGGAACCGGGAAGGCAGGAGGGCAGCTGCCCCCTACCCCAACTTTGGGCAACATTTAACATTAACCCTATGACGTTGCATGGAAAGAAACGAGGTAAAAATCGCGTTTGCCCCCCCCCCCCCATTTCCAAAGGGTTCCACCGCTCTTGCATGCACTCATATGATTAAACCCTCGATAATGAAATGAGTGAGTAAGATCTAGCGTGTCTGTAACAATGCAGTTCGAACCTTCTTTGGGAACGCTGAATTTTGTGGTCTCGGTCAGTCATGCGTCAGCCTTGACCAACGGCGATTCCGTTGGTCTTTCAGGGCTTATTTAATCAACAGGGAGGTGATTTGTTTACTGCCTACGTAACGTAGCGCTAGATCAATGTAGATAAGAACTGTGCACAAAAGCGGAACAGGGCAACTGGTACCAATAATGGAAAATTCGTATAATTTATGGAAGACCCATTGCTCGATAAGTCTTTGATCTGAAACACACAGTCTAAAATCATGCATACTAAACACTGTGAACGGTGGCGAATGGACCAAGAGTCCGTGAATTGTTATCATCTGTCTATTTAAGGGATGTATCTGAACGTAGCTATTTAGGGACGAGGCAGAGCGCTTCCCGGGCGCCCTTTGCCTCATACCTGAGGGCAATTAGCTCACCGCTGTGTCCATACAAAACATTACTCCATGGTGTGCGTTGCACCGCTCTACCACAATGTATGAAATCAGTCAAAATGCACGGCAATGCTCGGCAATGCAGATAATCTGCGTACGAGATATGCCTCGAAAGTACTGAGAACGTTTTTTTCTTGCACTTCTAGTAATTTGAATTCTGCCATTTTCTCCAAATTATAAGCCTAGGTGTCCGGTCTAGAGTGCGGTCTACCATGTGACCAGCTGGACGACTTCAGTCGAAATGAAGACCGTCTCCCACCTTCCCAACTCACCTGACCTTGCCGCCAGTGATTTCTGGCTGGTCTAAAAGTTGAAATGGAGACTCAAGGGAAGGAAATTCACCGGCGTGGATGAGATGAAAGAGGCATCCAGGAGTTCCTGAACCGCCTTTCGGAAAATAACCATCAGGACTGCTCCTATCAGTGGAAGAAGGGCAGGGACCGACGGATGGAGGTAGGAGAGTGCCTCGAAGGATATTTAGCAATTTTGTGTTTACTTTTTCCATAGTGCTCCCACGTATTGTTCTCCTTACTTTTGGGCACATCTCGTGTTCCAGTGTTCGACAGACATAAATAGGTACTAGTAGCTGCAGATGACTTACTACGTGGACAGCATTAAACGGTGAAAACGAATCAGGCCTAATGCGAGACACTGTCGCACAGCAGAAATCGTTGTCCCTGTTCCAAGACTACCAACGGGTGTCATCTAACACTGGTCAAAAATTTCAAACGGCTCTCATTCGACATTGCGTGAAGATACCGGCATGAATTACGCATGTACATACTTTGAAACCTGCTCTTTACAGTGATAACTTTAGACCTCAGCTTTGACTCCACCGCGGCCGACGTCACGGAAATCATTCAGCACGTGCTGAAGCGGATCGTACACGATATTTAAAGCTACCTCCTCGAGTGTACCGCCGATCCTGTTTCCCACCGACTTCTGGGATGGTGCTATCCAGTTTGCCTGGTCTCCGTTTTGTTCCAGAATACTCTAGACCAAATCGACCCGTATGATGCTAGTCATGTTCGATGGGTTGCCATCTTTCTTAAGCTATGAGATCCCGACAGCATCCAGATATGACGTCACATCATGGTAACAGTGGTACGTGGCTAGATCGGGCCTGAAGAAAAGGGTCTCAAGGTTCAGATGGTCTAGGAAGGGCTTCGGTCGACGCTTGATGCACTTTGTTTCGAAGGTTTGACGATCTATACACCGGTTCCCAATTATCAGGGCGAGATGATGGCGATGGTGACTCATGCTTTTGTGCGCGATGGAAGCTTTTATCCTCCAGCGTATCTCATCTCACACGGACAGTCAAACTTGCCTGTGGAATAAAACCTTCGGTTCCTGGAAAACTCAACCAGAAACGCTGAAGCATGCTTCGTCGTCCGTAATGGCGCTAAGTTCCCACCCTGAGCTCAACGGCCCATGATAAAAATTATAGATCCATCGCCAAGTCCTCTTCTTTTGCTCGGATGCCTGCAGGACTGCCTTCTACGACTTGTAGTAGGTCAGGGAACATTTGTTTTCGGTGTTCTGTTGAATGTGGCTCTCGGACACCTTGTATTTTGCCGCTAGAATTCTTGCAGCCAACAATAATGTTCAATTCCCGTTTGATCGTTTGAACCCATTTCGACGCCATTTTTGTCGGCTTTCTTCCACTTCCCGTCTTTCTTTCAAGGGATTGGTCGTCGTGATCAGTCATTAGTCACTATCTTCCTTACCATGTATACGGCAGATTTTGGCACTTCCTCTAGCAGAGGGTATCTAAGCGTGAAGTTTTTACCTTCCTCGTTGACTATTTTGTAAAATTCTCCGTTTTCTCAAGGTATCGTGTGGCAAATGTGACCAGTATTGTACTCATCCGAATCGAAGACTGTGCCAGCTTTCTAGTGACGCCAAATTTCTTTGAATACTTACGTTACGAAGTATCTGTTAGAAGCAACAAATTTTGCGCCAGATTTAGGGACCACCCGTTTGGGTGACTTTGTGATAGTTGTTCACAAACTCACCGTGCACCGTCTGCGACAGGCCACCCATCTGCATGCAGCTGCCGCAACCTCGCCGCCGCTGGTCGGCTGGGATCCTCTGCGGCGCCATCGTCCTCTTCATTGTGCGATTTCTGCTGCTGTACCGCAAGGACGCCGCAGATGACAGCGCCGCCTCGCGGCGGGCGGCCGTCATCGGCCAGCTGATCCGCGCGCACCGGGTGGTCAACAACGCGCCGTCTGCGCACCTGCAGGAGCCGAGCTCGGGCTGCGCGGAGCCGACGGCGCTGCTGCTGCTGGTCACCTCGGCGCTGGAGAACTGGGAGCGTCGCCAGGCGATCCGCGACACGTGGGGCGGCGCCGACAGCCTGGCCCGCGTCGGCGGCCACCTGCTCTTCCTGCTGGGCCACTCGGAGCGGGCCAGCGCCGAGACGGTCCGTCAGGAGGCCAGTCAGTACGGCGACATCCTGCAAGGAGATTTCCTCGACGTCTACAGGAACCTCACCCTCAAAACCATGATGGGGCTGCAGTGGGCCGCTCAGAACTGTGATAAAGTGAGGTTCGTCGTGAAAACAGACGATGATATCTACTGGAACCTGCCGCTTCTGATGTCGCACTTGGAGACGCTCACCGAGGACAGGTTCATTACGGGTAAGCTGAGAAAGGCATGGCGTCTTTTAACAGGCGTTATGAGTTTATGGTATGTTTTAATCGTACGTTGCCCGTGCTGGACGTGTCATATTGCTCCGCCGTTGCATCCTCTGCCGTAACGCGCTTTTCTTGGTGTCAGCGAGTGAAGAGAGGATGGATTTGAGGTTCACGAGCCGAATCGTGTGCTCGAGTCTCTCAGTGAGGATTGTCGGTCGCAGTAGAACAGCCGAGATATACATACCCTCAGCGCAGTCAACCACATCATAGAAACGCAGGTAACAAAACATCCATGCCATCGGTATAATTAATAGACTTGTGCCTGATTCCATTTCAGTGCGCACAATCCACCTGGCTCAAACACATTGAGGGGCAAATCCAAATCCGAATCAGATTTCATTTTCCATGCGAGAAAGTGGCTGAATGCTCTCCTGGCTCGACCCAGGGGTCACCAATAACGATACTGCGCCGCAGATTGACGTCATTGTGGACGTTTCGGGCATAGGTCAGTTTCACACATTATTAAAGGTACGTACAATTTTTCAAAGTAATTTTACAGAGATTCACAGCGTAGAACCTAGTTTTCTGTTCTTGATTCCGTTCTTGAATTCCACTTCGACGGGTCCGATTTTCGACAATTTACTATTTAATCCAGTCAGACCGCGATGATGGTAGCGACATCTGGGAAGAAAAGTCAAGCTGTTGGCTGGTTTCCGTGAAATTTGGGCAAGATTAAGTTTACATTTTTGCTGGAATATGAAAAAACTGCAAATTTTTTGTCAGAGCAGTTACTTCGTTGTCGATATCAATTTGCTACCACGACTTAAACGCTGCAGGAGACGACGGCAGCTGGCTGCAGAGGCGCATCGGGAGGAGGGGGGATAAGGGGTTTGGAGCTTCCCCGCCTAGCACAGACGAGCATATGCGTGGGAGCCATGAGGCCAGGGGGCTTCAGCCCCCAGCTTTTTTGAAATTTGCATTGACCCTATCGATTATTATTACAACACTAACGTATTCGACTGGAAAGAATTGGCCCAAAATGATTCCCCCCCCCCCCGCCCGACTGAAGAGTTCAGTTCCCGTGCACCCGCAGACGAGGCTCCTTTCTTAGTGCCGAATTCCTAGTCCCTACCATGGGTGAGGTTTTTGGAAAATAATTGTGGGTGTCCAAAACACATATGGGGACATCCAGATATTGCGTATCGGTGGGAAGAGGAGAGGGTCGTGATAGGCGTTTATGCCTTGCGTTCAGAGAAATGAATTTAAAAAGGTATTACCTGAGACAAAGTGCAGAAAGATGTGTTACGTAAGTCACGGATGGTTTTATGGCGGCAACATCCTTAAAGGTAATATATCCGGTTTTTCGGGTATCCCAAAAACGCACTCCGAGGAATATTTAGGATTGATTATGAATTATCATAAGAATGAAAAGTGTATTTTGGTCATCCTAGACCAATATTTGACGTATTCTAGTTATTGCGTTGTCGACAGTGCTATCGGTACGCGAATTACAATAACACAGTACTGGAGAAAAGAACCAATCAGCGAGCGGCAAAGCGTAGGCGACCCTTGGACGCAACCGATACTTACCCAACACTCTGCCTTGCTGTACCAGACGCAGTAAGAAACGGTAGCGACGTCTGTTTTGACAAACAACACGGACGTATTTCGAACTATTCACGTAATACCTACCCACACCTACCTACCACACCTACCCGCGGGGGAAATTCGTGGAACTGCGGCGGTACTTGCCTGAATGCATGATAGCCGCCTTCATAATTTCGGTGTTCGTCGGCTGCTGTCAGCTTCGACATCACTGAGGCTAACGATACGTTAAGACGTTTTGTAGATGATTTTAGTGTTGAAAAGAAAATGGAGTAAATAGACTGAACTCGGGCTGGCAGCCAGCGTACTCACCCCAGTAAAATGTGAGCAAACACGAACGAGTTGGCAAAAATGAATGGTACATACGCCTTGATTCATAAAAATGGCCTCTTCAATCGTACGTTTACGGTTAAAAATTACGATTTGAGTAGATACACTCCCTTAAATGGAGGACCTTGCTCCAGGACTCGGCTTGACACAATTTTGTTTGGAGGGTAGGGGGGAAAGCAATGGATGGGTGACAGTGGAGTAAATAATTAGGAAGTAATAAATAATCCGATTATTGCTGATAAAGTTCATTGTAATTGGTTAGCGTCAGGTACCAATTGGTGGGTGGCAATGGAATAAATAAGCTCCGATTATCGCTGATCAAGCTGGCTGTAGGTGGTTAACGATATGTGCCTGAGAATATAACTATATTTCAGTATTTAAACGTCCCCTAAGTTATGGATGCCCAAGGCATATTGTGGGTGCCCATTTCCATGTTGTGGGTGCCGGGGCACCCATAAAGAGATAGGAAACCACACCGGTGGTCCCCACCCCTGTAGGAAAATCCTGGGTGCCACGCTGGCTGACTGTTCCGTAATCATGACAAAACTGGCTAGGAAAATGAACACGTACAATCATGGCTGCTCATTTGCTCCAGCGAGTAAAGTATTAGTTTCAACGGCTGTGACAGACATCTGAAAGAATTTGTAGTGTGCAAATTCCGGTACTTGCCCTAAACGTCGAAGCAAAATGTCATCGGCCGAATTAACCTGATGACAAAAAATAGTTAAATGGATAACTGACAATGTGCTTGTAAATGTTTTCATCACGTTCTCTTAGCTATCTGTTTTACAAAAATGCGACGTTAAAAACTGCAGTTTGGTGTACATGGTAGCATCCAGCTCAACAGCTTGGACTATGTTCTTAAAAAAAGTAAGACATCATTTTCTGTCATAAGCTTCCAACCTTTTGTCTTTAGTGACCGTGGTTCCTCCTGTTTTATTGCTTCGTATCCGATTCCGAGCAAATGAGAATTAGCCTGTGTCTGGGAGTTAGCCTGGAAGTAGGGAATCATGAATAGGTATTTACCAACATATACAGTTCTTTATCAGGCGTATAATTCTTAGAAGTATGTATAGCTCTTTTGCCGGAAAAAGTTGCGGGTTATTTCCAATATCGCAATAACCAAGCCTGTATGACCATATAAATATATATTTGTTAGGTCGTGGTAGGTCATACATCAGTACGAGTCTGACGTTTTCATAAACGAAACCTCTGTCGCAAGACCTTCTCACGGAATATAAGAATAAGGAAAAAATAGCGAAAGGGTTGTAGTAAGGTACGAACATTTACAAGTGCAGTTACTCTGGATTTAATGGCCAAATTAATATGCCAGTGACTCAGTTCAGAAATTTCCTCACATTAGTTAACAAATGAAGCAAAATTGCGTATACTTAATCAACGCCGTGGAAAAGAGGGGAAAAAGGACACGTATTCCTATGTGACTGAATAGACTAGACACGAAAACAGACATCTGGAAGGAACCTCAGGGCTGGTATGAGTCTTTCACGTCCCTACCGGAGAGTGTCCCGGGCTAGCTTTAAAATTGTCGATAAAAGATATGCTGTGACATGGGTCTCCCAGCGACAGTCTATTTACACTTTCGCTTTAACTAGAAGCGATCAAAGTCTCAGCTGTCTCAGCAGGTCACTGGTGTCGTCCGGGCGCGCTGTCTCAGCAGGTCACTGGTGCCGTCAGGGTGCGCTGTCTCAGCAGGACACTGGTGCCGCCAGGGCGCGCTGCCTCAGCGGGACACTGGTGGCGCCAGGGCGCGCTGTCTCAGCAGGTCACTGGTGCCGTCAGGGCGCGCTGTCTCAGCGGGACACTGGTGCCGCCAGGGCGCGCTGTCTCAGCAGGTCACTGGTGCCGTCAGGGCGCGCTGTCTCAGCAGGTCACTGGTGCCGTCAGGGTGCATCAAGCAGTTCTCAGCTCCGGAGCCCATCAGCGAGAGCGGAGCGGCCGCGCCGCCCGGCCACCCGCTGTTCGCGGCCGGCGCGGGCTACGTCCTGAGCGGACAGCTGGCGCCCGACCTGTACGAGGCCGCGCTGCGGGTCGCCCTTCTGCCCGTGGAGGACGTCTTCATCACGGGCTACTGCGCCAAGCTGGCCCGCGCTTGGCCGCCCAAACACCACGACGGTGAGTGCTGGCACGTGGGGTTCGCCGGGTTAGCAGGGCATGTCCTCGAGATTGGATAGCTGAGCGGCTCAAACCGTCTGGCCATTGGATTGATGTTGGAGCGTGGATTCAAGAGAAACAAAAGAATTGGTTGTCTGAAAACCTTCTGCGCCATTAGAGCGTCGTCGTCGATAAATCCATGAATCCCCGTAATTGGCTGGCGCTGAAAAGTACATCAGCTATCAGAAAAATCAAAAGCGATTATGCCGTAAGACTTTCAGCAAGCTAAAACCTGAAGCCTGTAGACATCAAGTCATTAAATGCTAACCAGATGATAGTGGCATATTTTTTTACCTCCCTTCGCATTGCGTTAGGTTGCTAGCTGTTTTGTCGACACCACTATTCCGGGAATGATGCTTTCGCTTTTAGACCTTTTTCTACAGGCGATTTTGAAATTATGACCAGAAGATTGGCAACGCTGTTAACTTCCAGTGGTCGAGGTGTCGCCGCGACCTTAAAGTGAAATCAGATGGGAAGGAAGTCGGACTAGTCACCTCATATGGTCTGCCCGATTTTTTCTCAAAATCGATAACTTTATGGCTATTTGTGCATTAACTGTGGGCTCTTTCGCCAGTCGTCGACGTGTGTTTGATGAATTACCGCCGTCACGGCAGGGTTCAGCTGTGGAAACGTCCTCACCGACGACTGCGACCTGGTGCAGCTGTTCAACGCCCACAAGATCACGCCCGCCCGACAGTACCTCATCTGGGAGAAGTTCACCGCCGATCCCAATCCCTGCATGGACTTCTGACGGCCGCACGCCAGGGGGGGCTGTAACCGCCCGCCGTGGCCGGCTGGGGAGCGGGCCGACGCTGGCTGTCTCACGCGCTCGGGACCTGCCGTGGCCGTGCTCCAAACGCGAGCGATATCAGCTGAGCCGCCGATGCCCTGGTGGCCCAGCCGTTCGCAGTATGATTTTGACATCTGCAGTATGATTTTCTTTCACGTTTCTCTGTGCTGACCTCATACAGGTAACAGCAGCGATCTTGCGCCACTGCGTGATATCAGCGGGAAAGGGATTGTTGCACCTTGACAGGTGTTTTAAACTGAGATTGCAGAATTGTAGCCTGCGGTCTAAGGAGCCAAGCCGTAATATCCATGATGTAAGTACTTTTACGGAGGCACAATTCCCCACGATTGTTCTGTGTATCCTACTCGGCCGTGTCATATTTACGGCTGTTGCTTGACTTCTCGAGCGGGAGAAGACAAGTAAGCGTTTTCTCATCTTCTGGAAGCACATTTTTAGAACACATTTCTAGGAAACTCCCATAAAGTATGTTACTCACCACCAGTCTTCAAGCTGTCGATCAGTTTCGCACAACATGAAGCCGAGAATCACGGCACTAATGCGATCATTGTTACGCGGTGTGTCCCGTTTGCTGTCACACACATGATGGCGTCACCGTTCAGCGCCATCTCCACATCACCGTTGATGAAGGGCCGAGAATGCCGAGCTGGCTGTGATTCGGATGCCGGAGCGTGCTCGTCAGTCGGCCAGTCTGGGCGCGACGGGGCAGCCGGTCCCGCCAGCCGAGCAGCAGTGCGACGCCGTCCTGCAGCTGGCCGCCCCGCAGTGGCGCACCACCTCGTCAACTAGGACCGCAAGTTTCGTATAAGATAGCCTCGGGCAAAACCTCCGGTGTCATTCATATGGCGTATCAGGGTACCGGTCGCGCACAATAATGCAATAACTCGAACTGTATATAGGCAGTGTCTGGGCTGATACGTCAAGACATACGAGACATGGTCTCATATGTCTAGCTATCTTAGCGCTGAGGTACTTCGTTGTGCGTGATTTCGCACCTCTAGTGACACTTCGTTACTGACGCAGCGTCGTTTTAGCCTCGTGTGGACGTGGATTATCCCAAGGAAATACATGATGATGATTTTTTTGACTCGATGATTTTGCAGTCGATGATTTTGCCTTGCACGATAACTTTGCCGTCGTCGTAGCTTGATGGAGGAGCCGTACAACAGATCCGCCGCGTGGCAGACCCTGGGTTCGAGTCCCAGAATGGGCACCTGTATTCAGCCTGAGACTGAAAGGGTCAGCCGGTCACGGGGCGGCCGTGTCGTTAGAATTTCCAAATTTTTGATTTGTTTAATTTAATTTTGTTTGTAAAAATTTACAAACAAAAACCACGTTTATAAGACCATGTTTGCAAAACCACGGTTACACGTTCGTACCCGACGCTCCGCTCGGTGAAATAACAGGTCCTCCAGTTGTGATCACGATGAAAGCGCATCATTTTTACCTCCACCTGTATTACCATCACCAATACAGAAGTTTTGCAAGAACAGGGAATACTGTTACCCAATGTACCGGGCTACGCTACTGCATAAGCCGACAATGCTTAAACTACGCTATTACGAAATCTACCGCGGACTTCAACGTGTATAAAACATGGGCACGCGAGGGCGAGTAAACACATCAGGCAACACTCGAATCCGATCTCGGGACGCTTCAATGCCTGCCGATAAAAGTTACACAACGCAGATTGATCTTCAGACGCAATTCGCAGCACCTGGCAAGAAATGACGCAACGGAGAATAACAGTCAACTTTGGAGTCAGTTTTCCACGCGAAAAACATGATCGTAGTCGCCACTCGATCGTCGCCACGTAAGCCATCCGTCGACACTCTTCATCTCGACATTTTGATCGTCGCTGATCATCGCACTGAACTGCTGACAGCCTCAGTTTCACGATTGCTTATCCTCAACACACGACCGGTGGTCTGGTGGCCAACGGTAATCCTCGCTGTGGCGATGTGACCAAACATGATCCCAACACATCTCCGGTCTGGTGAGACGTCACTGGTCCTCAGGTCGTAGCCAACACACGGCAGACACACGACCCCAACGCCTGGCCCAGCCGTGCCTTCATCCGACCGCAATACAAAACACTAATACGTAACGGTGACCTCGTGCTATTCAACAAATACTGTTCAGGGAATACAGCGCGCGAACTTTGGTTGGCGACGAGGCAACTGCTCTACCCTACAACCCGTGTTTGTTCTGACTGTAATACGTCCTGATTCTATACTGGCTTTAAAGATCCCTGTGTATACAATACCGTCAGGGTTTATTGCGATTAATACCGTCATCACCTAACTTTTGTCCGTGACCGCCTGAAGAGCGGTATTTTACCAGTGCATGAGAAGACAGCCAGCCCACGCACCTGAAGGATGGGTGTCAATTCTCCAAGGACGTCGGCAGGATCCTCTGAGAAAAATCGCAGCATTATGCCCCCCTCCCCCCTCTTTTGGCGATTGCAGGATCTGTTTTGATACACGCCGCTGAGACGCAGCGACGCGCATGAACATACAGGAAACGCAGCAAGCAACGCTCGCTTCACGCTCCTGTCACACATTTTGTCTGCTCGTATGCATGCACAGCATCACAGGACCACAATGATCGGGTTCAGCCGGTAGTCGATTAGGCAAAAATAATTATCCGGCCACTATCCCGAAAGACCGCTAATTACTCTGAGAACAGCGACACACTGCGTTTCAGAAACGACCATCTCTTGACACTATCAAAAACTTTTGCAGAAAGAAACTGATCTCCCCACTCGAACTTTAAGCCTATGCAACTGCACCTACTTCCGTTCGTGAACGTTCCTCCAGCTAAGATCAACATCATCCCACGCAGTGTCTACGAGTCTCAAAAGATTACCGAATCGTATACCGCGCTGTCTTAACCATGTAAACATATTCAACAAAGAGTATTCCAGGTTACGGAAGAAAGAACTAGCCGAGCCCTGCCTGCCGGTGGTCGACAGCCGACGGGACGGAACGCGGGAGCCGAGTGGACCCAGTCGGCTCTCCCCCTGCCGCGGCCCGCGCCCGCCCTGGCGCCGGTGGCCATCACGTGGCGCGGCCGTACTGGCGGCGGTGCTTCTCGTCGATGCCGGTCAGGTAAAACGTGCCCGGGAACAGCTCCGCTGGGTCGCCTCTGGGTGTGTACGGCGCTGCGGCAGAGAGAGACGCCGCAGGTCGACACGAGCGCCACCAGTGGCCACTCTGGCTTCAAACGGCTCAACGAGTCAATGACAGGAACCAGCAGGAGGCGGCTCCAGTGTCAGCAACCAGCCTTCAGGCAACCAGCCTTGTTAACAGCCCCATTGGGAAAACAACCAAGGGTTTGCCACCGGCTTGCAACTCACAAACAGAAGCTGTGCTGTCGCAAGCAACACCTGACGTGGCAACAACGGACACAACCATTTAACCAGACCATCCAACAAACATGCGGACCATGATCTCTCTCCACAAACAAGCCACGAACAAACTAGCACCCGCCTATGACCACGAACACCTGATACTCACCCGGCACTACATCACCCCTCGGAGAGATCAACGACATCATGTCAACAGTCCCAAAGCCGCAAACGCCATTTTCAATGACAGCAGCCCCCTCATACGTGAGCAGGCATCAACTTTTAAACACATATCAACATACCCAACGTCTAAAACAAAGGTATGTGTAACTTTCAGCAGGTACCACACAATGGACGCGTACATATACCGACCTGTTGCTGATTTGTGACATACAAGTTGGAATTAATTCCAACACAATGGAACGTCAGCCTGCGTGCGGACACCAGTGAGCAACTCGGCACATCAGCACGAGCACACAACAGCCTGCGTATCACAAACACACCGCCACGCGAAATTCAGTCGGCGAAAATGCCCACAATGAACACTAGCGCAGGACAACGGCCAA
This sequence comes from Capitulum mitella, assembly GCA_030062745.1. Lineage (NCBI taxonomy): Eukaryota > Metazoa > Arthropoda > Thecostraca > Pollicipedomorpha > Pollicipedidae > Capitulum > Capitulum mitella. The sequence goes on from CP099839.1 coordinate 21,206,207, forward strand.
TGTTTACGAGAAGTCTCCACCGGTCACCAGGGCATCAGTCGATGGCCCACTGCCTGAAGGAAGATGAAGTTTAAAACAACTTATGAGGACCTTAGTGTGTAGCAATTGCATTTCTAGGGTATTGAATGACACAAGAAATGTATATCACAAACAAAACACTGCAGAAAACCGTGATAAAATAATCAGGGGAAAAATGGTAAGCCTGCTACTGCTCTGATCTACAGAATATCACTGCGTCAATACAAAGCTGTTCAGTTTTGACAGACCTCAACGTTCGTCACGTCTGGAACAAAATACAAAAAAAAAAACGATTCGTGCACAATCAGTAATCACACACACATGCAGGGACTTTAAGGATTTCAAGCCATTCGCACAGTCCCCAGAACGGATAAGGTCTTCGACAAGCCTAGCTCGTTGCGAGCGCCCGAGTCCTCCAGGCGTGTAAGCCGATCCAGGCGGAGCTTCTAATTCAGCCTTTGCATGCACGGGCAGAAGCGAATTTCGACAGGCGACACAGCTCGGAAATGAGGTCTTCTGGGCTCCGGGATGGCAGCAGAGCCCACGCAACGGCATACGACAGCTACATTCGCTTTTACATTTGCCCAGCAGACCACCCTGCTACCTGGGCTGGAACGCCAAGTCCGTATACGGTGCCGCGCAGTCGCGACTACCTTGGTGGTGTGTCTGCTCCCGGAGCTGCATGGTGTCGGCGAACTTCTGCGGATCCACCTTTTGGCGAGCCTCCAGTCGTGCGGCCACGTCACTGATCCCAGACAGCTGCGGCACCACAGTATCCCCGTCAACAGCCCGGCCGTACATTACAACCGATCCACTCCAGACAGCTGCGGCACCACAGTGCCCCCGTCAACAGCCCGGCCGTACATTACAACCGATCCACTCCAAACAGCTGCGGCACCACAATATCCTTGTTGACAGGCTGGCCGTGCTTAAGCACCGTTTTCATAAGCAAGGTAAAACGAAAATCCCGAAGGAGAAATGCTTCGTCCTCACGAATCAGGATGCAGTACAGATGCAACTATGTTCAGCCGCTCGTATTCTGTGATGACATTTGCTTTTTATCGTTCATTTTCTATAGCCGCCCCAGCGGACCAGATGATGCGGCTCGTCTCACCAGATCACACAGTTTGAATGTATAGCTGGCCTATGTCACCCACGACACAATGCCGGCTAGTCCTGAACTTAAAAGCAGTGCCAACCACCAATCATACGCCCGGAGACGAAATTCGCGACTAACGAGATAGCTAGCAACATACATGACGCGCTGATTGTTATTTGCTGCTTCAGTAACCGTGGTCCCAATGCACCGAAGGGAAATCAGTTTCGTTCACATTTGGTTCCCGACGATTTAATGGCTATATGGTATTTTACTAAAAACCGGAAAACAAGATATCGTTATGCTGGAATTATTCAGTATGACCAAAAACAAAGAACGATGTATTTACGAAGCAACTGCCGCCCACTTACGAAAAATAGCAGTCCTTAGCACATACAAGAAACGTGCACGCAGACTAGCCAGTTCTTTAAACGTACTTATTAATTCAACGTTCTGAACGCGGCCACTGGTGTTTAACGGAACTTCGCAGATCAAATCACTTCGGGTACCAAACATAAAATGGCACCATTTGTCTAGGCCTGTACCTGGTGAATGGAATGAGCTACACGCCAAATAGAAACATGTTTGAAAACAGGATTACTCTTCACCGCTCATACATGTAATTTCAGCTGACTCTCTCCATTTCACTGCTTAATGGAGTAACTATCAAATCGACGGCTGACCGTCGACAATATCTTACCTCCAGAACTAGCAGACGGAGTCCTACACATTCACAAACTCAATGATGATATTCCGAACGCAGCCATATTTCGCGCAATGAAACAAAGTGATGAAGGCACTGACTACGAAGTGAACGAGCACCAGTCGAGATGCAGCCCCAAAATATGTCGACAGTGTCAGGAAATGAAGGAGGGATCAGGGCGTTACAGGCACGTTCTGCGAAAAGAGCATAGCAGCAGCCAGCAACACAGGCCACTGGCATTGCAAACAAAAACAGGTTTCATGTACCGCCATCGTCAACAAGCTCCTGACGTCACTTACGATCAGATGAGGACGCTAAATATCAGTTGTAAAAAAAATGGGAACGGACGCTATGAAGGCCACAAGAAAAGCGGCGATCTTCACGGATGAAGAGTTTTTTCTGATATGTCACGGGCAAACGGGCAACAAGGGCATCTAAACGAAGACAAACGGGAGAGTAAGGCTAATATTCAATCCACAAACAAGATTAAGTTTCCACACAGCGTTCTTCTTTTCGGGTACCAGTTTCCACCGATGAAATAAGCAAGCCTCTTTGGTCAGAAGAACTCTATGGATGAAGAAACATACCAAAAAGCATTCATTTTGTCTACAAGACTTAATCGCACATCACAATGGTGAAGCACTCTTGTTTCCAACTCGCCACAGTCCATATAAACGCCCCGTTACGGACGACCTAACATATGCGAAACCCCCCAGCTGCAATAGCAGACGGCGTAGCAGACGCTTCCCATCATCGAGAGGTTTTGGAATCTTCTGAATGACCAGGTAGTTCAAAGTGCCCGGACCAAATGTGATCATCACAGGTTCTGATTCCAGTGGGTTCGCTGAGAGACGGTTTATCGTCTCTGCAGCACATCAACATAATCGAACGACCTTGAGACGCCCTGGCAAACGCTGACGACAGCTCTGATCATCGGGTGACTCTGTGTCACTGTGACGGAGGCTGTAAAAAACCCGCACACTGAATCACACCGCAGCGTCACGGGCTCAAAAACGACAAACACATGCTAACAATGTCCTGTCAGACAATGCCCACACAATAGACGCGCTATTGCCGGCGGCGCCGGCGGCAACAGACAATGACGCGCAGTTGCGACCGGCCCGCGCCAGCACGGCTGGCGGTGCACTCGGACGTAAACAGGCGACACCAGCGGCCAGCCACAGCCAGCAGGCGGCGGCGCAGCCCGCACCGCCGGCGGCGGCACTCACCAGCGCCGAGAGCCGCGACCCGGTGCCGTTGGTGGCCGCCACGCGTATCGAGAACAGCGACGAGGCCATGCCGGACCCGTACGAGAACAACGCTATCCGGCTTCCAGCCAGCTTTTCTGGGCTTGTACTGACGGAAAAAGGGACTGATTAGCTTCACATTAACTGAGGCACAAATGTGCACCATATTTTTAACAGTCAGCAGCATTCGCCATCTGGTCACTTTCGACAGCACAGGATGGTTAGTATGCCTTTCACACCATTTCGAAACAGTACGTCACAGGGCGATTAAGCAGAAAACGAACGTGTAGACAGAATTGACCGTATGATACTCACTTCGTTCACTTTAAGCCACATAATGACCTTACAGGCCAACTCAAAAGAGGTCATGTTAGTGGACTCTGGTTTCCATTTGATTCTGTGGGACGTGACTTTAAGGGCGTCCTGTGGGACGTGACTTTTAATTCTGAGGGGTCCAGAACGACTTCTGACAACGGATAATGACCCAAACTGCTGATAATTTGCAAATCAGCACTTCCGATGACTTCATGATCCCTCCGAGGTCGATGACAAATAAAAAGGAGAGTGACCTCACTTCGTGATTTTCAACTAAGACTATCTCGCCCTAAGCAAGGACCCATGTGCGGAGGTTACTGACAGCATGGGTGACACGCATGAGATTGCGACTGAGTGCCGTAAGCCAGTTAGGACGTTTACTATACGATGACGAATATCACTTCATCAATATCCCTTCATGACGTTGTCGAAAAAGCGTTATATGTCACTGACCTATCGAGATACTGACATTAAATTTTCAGAAAATATCAAAAAAGGTTCCAAACTCTGCTATACAAAATTTCAACATGACTGGATCCGTCGTCACAGAGCAACTTGCGGAAAAAACCTGGAAGAATGAACTACTCCCTGTACCCATCGATATTCGCTTTTATGCAGATGTGTCATGCAATCATACGTTTCACTGAGGAAACAAGAGATCGGTCATCGACAAAAGCCTGGCAATACAAAAATATCATCACGTCTAGGAAAAATGGCTGACGAGCAAAGTACTATCCAGTTCCGACACTCTTGGTCTGATACCTGCTATACCTAGACGTCGGAGCATGCGAGCACGCGCGATGGTCGCGAGACGGTCCACTGACCTTGCAAGCAGCGACACCAAACAGCTGTACAAGGACGGCGTATACATGTTGCCCACGTTGGAGGCCAACAGCAGGGATGGCTGGGTCTTCATTTCGAACTGCGCGCGACTTCTTTCCATGAAGGCTTTCTCAACGTCGCGGTCGAAATAACTGTCCTCCAATGTCTTGCTTCTGGAAATCGAGAATGAATGAGGAAGCGAGAGAGAGAGAGAGAGAGAGAGAGAGAGAGAGAGAGAGAGAGAGAGAGAGAGAGAGAGAGAGAGAGAGAGAGAGAGAGAGAGAGAGAGAGAGAGAGAGAGAGAGAGAGAGAGAGAGAGAGAGAGAGAGAGAGGAGAGAGAGAGGGAGGGAGAGAGGAGAGAGAGAGAGAGAGAGAGAGAGAGAGAGAGAGAGAGAGAGAGAGAGAGAGAGAGAGAGAGAGAGAGAGAGAGAGAGAGAGAGAGAGAGAGAGAGAGAGAGAGAGAGAGAGAGAGAGAGAGAGAGAGAGAGAGAGAGAGAGAGAGAGAGAGAGAGAGAGAGAGAGAGAGAGAGAGAGAGAGAGAGAGAGAGAGAGAGAGAAAAAGAAAGGGATAGGGAGCAACAGGATAGGACGCAAAGGAAGGGAAAAGGATAGGAAAAGGATAGGAGAACAGGGATAGGGACGCAACAGGGATAGGGACGCAACAGGGATAGGGACGCAACAGGGATAGGGACGCAACAGGGATAGGGACGCAACAGGGATAGGGACGCAACAGGGATAGGGACGCAACAGGGATAGGGACGGAAGAACCCAATGGCAAGCCATTACTGTATAGAATGCACATTGTACTGCACAGCATCACAATTCGATGACTAAAAACGACCAAGACATTTCATTAAGCCTGGGAACAGGACAAAATGAAACCGAGAAATTGCTGAACAATGTTTTCGAATGGTCAACTCAAAAACACTCAAAGGGCACAGCAGTGGCGACCTGAAAAACATCCAGTCCACAGGAACGCACAGGACGAGTCTCCTTCATGTGAAGCACCTCCAGTCCGGCGGCTGGACAATGACCCAACCCTCACCTGAAAGCCTCCAGACCAGCGTACTGCTCCGCCACGGCAGCGTCCTCTGCATGGAGAAAGTCGTTGAAGACGAGCCTGGCCAGCGACTTCTGCACCAGCTTGCCGAACGGCGAGTGGAACAGCACGGCGTCGAAGGAGTCCACCGTAATGCGATCACCGCCTAGTGAACAGAAGACGGGTCAAATGAGAGCGAGAGCTTTTTCAAAAGTCGGAGAAACCCTTGTTGTGGCAATGACTGGTCGTCTTGTCTGGTCAAGGCACAACCAGCATTGTGACGGGGATTTACGGGAACAAAACTACCAATATTTGTATTCAGCCATATTATGAGCCAAGGGCGTGTACGCACTAGCTGTCTCACTGCAAACCAGGATAACGATTGCCTAGCAACAGGAGTGCGCCTCCATGGATGGATTTTGCAAGACTGTTCCCAAGTACCCATTTTGCACCAATTTGCACGCCGACTTCAGCAAAGTTCGAATATGCGACACAACGTCATTAAAATTAGATGATCCGCCCGTCACGATGACACATTAATCCAGTGACTCAGAGAACAGCAAACGAATTCCGATCTATGTTACGCACTAGTGGGTTGAAGGAACGATCAAGGCATCCCTTACATGAACCAACAAGCGTGGTCACAATGACCGTTTGCCCAACGGTGAATGAACTATCTAGTGAGGCTAATTATGAACTATCTATAACTAACTAGTGAGGCTAATCGGACTGGTTATTTGGTCAACTTTCGCTCTGCTTTAGTGACTACGGGTTTTTTGCTTAGATGATTGTGTGTATATATATATATATATATATATATATATATATATATATATATATATGTACATATATGTATATATACATACCGACATATCATACCGATGACTTGAGGTTTCTGCAACTTTTGCACTTCCCAATTCAAAGGCTTTGCGGAAAATAACAGACTGAGAAAGGTTATCACAGGGCAACGATAAAAACACCGGATCTCAGCCGGCCAGGCATCAGCCTGCTGGCTCACAATGGAGACAGTCACGAGGGAGAGTTCGCCAACGGCCTGCTGGCGCACATGGGGCCAGTCGCGTGGAGCACATTCATCAGTCGCCACAATTCGCCCAATACATTTGCTGTAATGCCTTGGGCCTGTTCCCGGTAGAAAAGCAGTTTTGATTAGTCCGCCCTTGTGAGGTCACGTGTCGGTTATGGCCGCGGGCGAGGTCCGGCTGACCCCAGACTTCTCGCGGTATCCGAATGCACTGACTGGCTGATTATCGTTGGGGCTGGTGGGCAAAAGAAATGCTGATGACGGACAGGATTTCCGACTTCGGACTGTGAAATGTGTTTAATGAGGTACAATCGTGGACGAGTCGAATGACATGAAAGAACATGCACGCTTTCCGGCACGGATAGTCGCGAACGCTGCAAGTCTGTCTGATAATTGCATGTCCTTCCTCGGGCCAAGGGTGCACGGCGCAATCCCTCAACAGCATTAACAAATGGAGCACAAAAACCCCCGGATCTTAGACTGTCCGTGAAAACGCAGATATTTCCGAAGGAAAAGAATTAAAAGAACACGCGCTACTTCACACACGCCGGGCTCCCCGACTACGAACACGCAGATCGCAAGTGTCTTCCGATATGATGTACCTGATCGTAACCTCCTTCGGGCATAACGTTATTGAAACTATTCCCTACTCTCGTACCAATAAAACGCGGACGCATTCCCGTTTCGGGAAGGGCTTAATTGCCCCACTCGACTTCTCGAGAACTAGCCGTCCGATATGATTTTCAAAAATCGGCAATGAATTTGCCATGATGTAAAGTACGTATTTATGGCCCGGAATTCTGAAAAATGGTGTAAAGGGTGAATACAAAGGGGCCATCGGCGGAATCCTCTCTTTGGTCTCACGTTAATAATTTTGACAAAATTCATAAGCGTTCACTAATTTTGAAAGTGAGAGGAGTATTCTTTTGATAACTGGATTTACATAAAAGCCAAAAACCTTCCTTTAGCTTTTTACAGCCGCTATACTTTGGAAATAAATGTAATAAAATAAGCCGTATTACCCCGTTTACATAATGCTGCCATTCCCATAGCAGGGGCATGAAAATGGTGAACTGTCATGGTCACGTTTTCATCAGGTCAACTTATGACGTTTTATCTAAAACCCCTTAAGGTGACTTCAGTCACATAAAATGGCCTTCGGCTGGTTCCCTTGCGTCTGAAAACGATTCGAATCATCTGAATCGACTACATTCCTCAATGTCCTGTTTAGCAACGTCACCAATCCCAACAATACCCGGAGGAGTGTTCTGGCATTTCACTGACTGGCCTGTAGTATCGTAAAATAAAACTACGACTGGCGTTTCGAAACTTGGACCTGCCATTCTCACTACACGGTACATTAGGAAACAACGAACCAGTTATGAAAGCTCTGATGTGTTTCCTGAAACAAATCCATTTGTTCTCTCAACTCTGACGAGACATTTTTCTCACATATTCCACCGAACACACACTTCAGCTAAAACATGTACTGCTTAGCAACGAAGGTTAGTGCTAAATAACTTCTCATACCACCAGACCCTCCGTACAAGCTTCCACATGGACGCCTGAGCCCGCGTGGCTGTGCGCCCTAACCTTACAAGAACAAGAACAAGTAAAATGCATCTATTACGGAGACGAGGGCGTGCAGAAAAGGCCCGGATCAAATCAAAGCCAGTCAAAGAACTGTGTTATATACATATATGTATGCACGTATGTATATCATATATATATATATATATATATATATATATATATATATATATATATATATAAAAGTTTGATTACCATCGTTCTCTTGCGTCTGTGTCACTGCCAGTTCCAAAATTCCCTGATTCTCATCTTCATTGCAATATCTGCTTGTACCAATAAAGGAAACGAAACTCGTTGAAATGCTTCATGATGGGGCCAACAAAAACACATTTAAGGAAAGAAAACATCCTTTTTTATTTCGCATTTTTTAAACAAAATACTGTGTTTTATCAGCAACAATAAGTCCTTATCAGTTCTCGACATTGCAAGACACGCGACCTGAGATCATCAGGCCATTCGCTTTTACAAAAACAATACGGCGAAAATCATGTCCCATTTCAAATCCATGAGCTACTGCGTCCGAATACGCCTAAATATGTGCCGAATTCAAATATGCAGGGATGTCGACTTCCGTAAATGAATGGGGGATGGGGCCGAGCCGAGGGCCCGATAACCTAACTTCATTCCAAATTTGGGTTTCTCACCGGATTTAACCCATTTTATTTTGACCAACGGATATGATTTTTTTCTTTGTTACCATTTATCAAATGAAAAAAATGCATTTATCACCATGTATACGGGTGTATACGTACTTATTTGTACACTGATTTATGGAAGACAGAAAGATTGATAGAGACATTACTTTAGACTTCATTCTTCACTTTCCACCTATCTCGACTCTACTGAGACTACTCTTTTCTTTATTATTACTCATTCCCCTTTACAAACGGCAGAAAATATTGGATGGGCCCAAAACAACATTGGGTGAGCCAGGGCCCTGACAAAAGAATACAAATCGACACCACTGCAAATATGTATGCTGTAAACGAATACCAAAAAAAAAAACCCATTTTCCATAATTTTTCCATAATCAAACATTTCAACGGCGCGAGTTATTAGAAAAACCTGGAACTTTACGTCGTAAATCAAAAAATATGACGGTGCTAAAATGCGAACTATTGGATTCAGCACCTTAGACAACCCTACACTCCATTTCTCATCAACATCTCACAGCTGGGGGTGCTAGGCCGTGGTCGATCTACGCTGGACCGCTCCACCACGGTGTTCGTTGGCGGTCTCCGTTAGCCAGCCAACGACAAGCAGGTCTGGCGTAGAGGCAGCAGCGCGGCGAGTTAAAAGGCGGCCGACAGGCTTTCGTGCCCGCAGGTCACATACGGTCCCGCAGACGCCAATGCTGCGCTCGGCGACGAGGTCACACACAGCGTCTCTGCATCTTCGCCGGGACTGACAACACACAGTCCCGACCGTGGACTAGTGATTCTATCACGGCGCCGAAATTAGCAGTCTCCACAATCAAGAGTGAGCTTGGACAAGCTTACAGGCGCTTCCAGAAACACGACATGCGGACGCGGAGATCAGGAATTCATCCAGTGAATGAAGAATGGAATTATGCTTATTGACACAAAAGTCGTCGCTGAGCCACGTAGTCACTTCATACTTATCACTCAATCAATATGTGCATGCAGAAAAGTTGTCAGTCGGCCACCTAGTCACTTCATGCTTATGACTCAATCAATCTGTGTATGTAGAATGGCCGTTGTAAGTCCAAGGTTACGCCCAAGGCAAAGCCGACAACTCGACCAGTCCTCAAAATGAGTCGACACGGGCTCGAAAGTGAATTACGTGAACAGATCACAACTGATACCCATCAGCACGAGCCCTGGATCGCATGCTGATCACAAAAGTGGTTCTGAAGAAAATGCAAAATAGTGGGAATTGTTGTACAAACAGTACGGGCATGGAGTAAATACCCGGACCAGTCCGAGGGCACAGCTTCTGTGCTTTCTGTTGAACACAAAACGTCGCCAGCGGTTGGTTTGGTCGCACGGTCGGCGTGCCTGTGACCGACCGCTAGCCACGCGACAGCGTGCCGACACGTTTCAAACTACCGAGTTCAGAAGACACAGCCCGGTACATGGAGCAGTGACAAATTTAGACTTAACAGTCGAGCCACCTACGACCGTCAGTCATATCCGACAAACGAACGGGCATGCCCCTGACCCCCAGGCGTCTAGCAGATGGGCGACGGCTCACCGGCCATGGCAGCTGCCCGGTTCAACCTTCAACCGGGCTTTTTCGCCGATAATTATCCCCGTGCGCATCGGAGCCCGTTATACGATGTGCGCGGCGGCGGCGACCCGCTCGGCCGATGACCCCGCAGCGGCCGATGGAATGTGATGGAGGGCGGCGGGCAGCGGCCGGACGGCAGCGGCGGCCGGGCAGCCAGCGAGCCGCGCACGGCAGCCGTCGCACACAAACAACACACCGAGCTCAGCCGCACACCAACAACTCACCGAGCTCAGCCGCGCACAAACAACACACCGAGCTCAGCCGCACACAAACAACATACCGAGCTCAGCCGCACACAAACAACACACCGAACTCAGCCGCGCACAAACAACACACCGAGCACAGCCACACACAAACAACACACCGACCTCAGCCGCGCACAAACAACACACCGAGCTCAGCCGCACACAAATATCACACTGAGCGCAGCCACACAAAAATACCACACCAAGCTCACCCGCACACGAACATGAAACCGAGCTAAGCCGCACACAAACACTACACCGAGCTCACGTGCACACAAACATCACTATGAGCTCAGCCGAGGTAGCACCACAACCGGCCAATGAACGCAGCCATCACCATGGATGCTTTCGGAAAACGTGGGCAAAACATAATCGCACTGAGGCATGCGCCTTCCGCGAAGCTACGGGACAGCGTCAACCATTACCGGTACAAGGGGACACGCTAAGATTTTCCGCATGTTGACCACGCGCTGGAGCAACTGCTCCAAGTGCTCTTAAGTTTTGCAAACCCGAGCTTCAAACCTTTTTTACGTAGTCCCTCCATGGCATGGCACGTTAAACTTTCGCCATAAAACCTGCCGTTACCTAGAATTGTGCAACTGGGTGTAGGGGCCGGAGTCTATGCAACAAGCTCTGCCCAGCACGGCTTCTGATCTCTAAGATCACCCTATGAAACCACTCGAATCAAACCTACAAATAAATAAATGCAAAATATTATGTCAGTTGCTTGGACGGCCACTAACTGATGACTTCTCCAAAGCATGTCATGGAGAAATCCGGATACAGTGGCGGCCGTTATCGCAAAACAACCGTGACAGGCGTTTTACAATCATTAGTCTTCCTTAGTCTTCTGCACGGGTTCCGCTTGTTATCCATTATCGAATCTCACCCATACTGTGAGTAACCTCCACATTTGGGACAACGTTGCATTAGACCAAAATCAGTAACTGGGGGTTAAATATCTTTTTGATTTTGTATTAAACTCGGAGGGGTTGAGAGGTAATCGCAGGCGCTGATATGCAAGGCAAACCTAATTTCAGTCTCTATCCATCGTCTTCGCCTCCATAGGCCCCAAAATAGCGTTCTACCGGTCATGTCCCAGAATGGAATGAAAACCACAATCCACTAACATGACCTCTTCCGAGGTCGTCGTAAAGAATAAGACCAATGTCTAAATTAAAAGGCTCGTACTGGGCATCACTGTAAAGATAAACGCTCAGGTTGCACACAGTGTTGGTTCATTGCTTTATGACGTCAGGCTTAGAAATGGCCGGGGCGTCGTGCCAGCCTTGTCTGTACCGTCGCAGTGGACGACAGAGGATACACAGTCTACGGTCGACTATCGCCAGTATCGGTGGCACGACCCCCCAACCCCAACCAGCCACTTCAAAACCTGGCATAATACATGATAGACCGTAGACCGTAACCCAATACGAGCGCTAACTTGGTCTTTTGGCTACATTATGATGCCCAGTCTGACCCTTTTGGGCCACAAAGTGGCGCCACAACTCCAAAGGAGATCATATCAGTGCATTCTGGTTTTCACTGGATCTCCGGGAGCGTAGCCTACGGGGCTATTTCAACCTTCTTCCCGTAAGGGGGCTTCTGAAGCCCCCTCCGATTTTCTGCTCACCATTTCCAGGATTTTGTAGAGCAGCTTGACAAAACATGGTCACTTTTCTGATCTACTCCTAAATATTACGCCAAACTTCCACAATTTTAGCTTGCCTAGGTGCGGAGCTCAGTCTAGGTTTTGCGAGGCACTTCGAGCTTGTTTGCACCGCTGAACGTAGAAAAATGGCAGCCGGACAAATAGTTGTCAAGATAAAATTCGAAACTTTACATAGAGGAATAGAGAAACAACTGGGCAAAGACGCAAAAATATTTTCGTTGACATGAGCCTATTTCACAAGGTCAGGTCAAGGTCAAAGTTAAGACATGGTTTCATGGATATATTGTTGAAGCAAATTTTCAAAAAGAAGACCGGAGTAGGGAATACAATAATAAAAATGACTTAAAATGGTGTCGTTTATTTGCATTTCAAGTGCCGGGTCTATATCAGGTCAGGTCACGGAGCTATAACCTAAAATGTCCGCAAGTGTACCCTAAATCACGATGAACATTGGGGAACATCATTGATTCGAACAGCTGAAATAATTTTTACACGGTATGAAACCAGCCTACGGTAGGGTTGGAAATTTGGTTTTTGTTCCTGGTGCCGGAGTATAATTTTTGGTTTGGAGTACAAAATTTTGCAATGAGTAATGCTGGTTTAAGTTGGCATTCTTTGTGTAAGTCGACTATGACACCAAACCTATTTCTTACTGAATGGAGACAGAGTTGTTTGTTTGCAGAGTTAAAAATCTGACAAGGTTATAATGTAGCTGTGTGATGGAGGCACAACATTAGACGTTTGGAGTATAAAACGTTTTTGGAGCACATATTTTTGGTGTTCTTCAACACCAAAAAACAACACCTTTTCCAACCTTGACCCAAGGTCATATTACGTGACTGAAGCCATCTGAGGTTATCTGAGGTCAAAGCTAACAAGTGATCGGATGGAAATGTCACCACAACAGCTCCACTTTGTCATGTCCCCACCATCACTCTGTCAGGTCGCAGCCCCAGCCCAGCTGGTGCCGGAACAGAGCGTACTGACCCGACAGGAGGGCGGCCTTCTGCCGGAATAGGCCGTAGCATCGGTCCAGGGCGCTCAGGTAGCACTGGATGCTCAGGCGGCCGTCCACCACAGGGTACTCGGAGCCCAGGTCCGGCTTGTAGAAGTCGTACGCGTGCTGCATGTGGCTCGACCGCAGACCTGTACGACACGAGGCGTCAGCGGCGCCACGGACAAGGTGTCGACGTTCCAGCGGAACCAAAGAGGAAAGCCAATGGCGTTAAAACACGTCTGATGTCATTGTGTTCTGGAACAATGTATGAAACCAGCAACAATGTCAAATGACGAGAGATCAAATAAGTCTGCTAACTCATAATACATATAAAGGTTTAAGTTACTACGTTTGGGTTAGATCGAAACTACTACATAAACAGGTTAGCCTGATAGTTGTGCGTTTGTATATTTCGTATGTTTCGTACAACTAAGATCATATGCATGGTCAAGGCACATTTACGCGCCTTCACCTATTACACTCAAAGCAAAACAAAAACAGACAAGTCGTAGTCTTCTCATAGTTTACCTAGTTGCAATACCTTGTTTGGCTGCAATTGTTATAATCTAGGCCTATTTCAATGTATGGGCGCTACATGTACTTCAGTACAAACGGGATATGGAATAATGTTTCCCAGTATATCGTAATACTGTAAAAAACGGCACTTTACAGCATTTCATCATCTTTATGCTAGGGATTTCCGGGACGTACCAGACACCATGGAAAATTCAGCAGTACCTGGCTGATGACGTCACCATTACAAACTATCAAACTAGTCAAAAACCTTGCTGTGGTCTAGGTTTTCCCACATTTTTGCGTTTGTCACCAGCATTTTGGGTCCCCTTTGATCATTCTGAAACTGGACCATAAAACTTAACCTTATTCCCGTCTAACGTATGGACTAATTTCCGTACGAAGGGGTGGGGAGTTTAATCGGTTCCCCTGAGATTTCAAGAGCTTACCGTCTGACGTGATCGCAAAAAAGGGAGTAGATTCGCCACGCTGTAAACCATGTTTTGACCAAAAGAAATTTCCGAGAATGATGCAAGGGGCGGACACAGGTGGCAAAAAAAAACTGCAAAGGGGCATTTTCCTTGCTGTAACTTCGAGACTTATAGACCAATTTCCATTCAACTGGCACGAATCGAGAACTCATCGATGTGACTTTGTTAATAGTTTTGCAGAATTTAAAGGCATTTACAGGGTTTGCAAAATGGAAGCTATATTTCTTTTATCCGGATTAACATAAAACTTATATATCTTCTTCACCTTGTACTAGTCATCTTATATATACTTTGTGCAGATCTTATTACGAAGTTTTTATAATGTTGGCATCGGCAGTGCCAGGGACATGAAACGGGGGAATACGGAATTAGCAATGGGACGCACCTCTTTCCACGACAAGCGGCGCTCGTGGCCCCACCAGCATTGCGACGGCGCCGGCTCCGCCGGTGGGGCGCGCGCTGCCCGTGGCGTACACAGCGATGTCTCCGCAGACGACAAGCGCCAGCCGCCCATCCCAGGCCGACGACTCGACCCAGTTGAGCGCGTTGAAGAGCGCCGCCGTGCCGCCGTAGCAGGCGTTGGTCGTGTCCACGCCCTCCACGTCGCCGGCGGCACCCGCGGGGAACAGCTGCATCAGCACGGACTTCACCGACTTGGACTTGTCGATGATGGTCTCAGTGCCCACCTCCAGGCGGCCTATCGACTCGTACGCTGCCGGGACGGAAGGGGAAAGGGGTAGTGCCATGCTCAGAGGGCCGGCCGCAGGACGGCGCGCTATTCAGCTGACCATGGAGACAGAACCTCTGACACCATGAGCATAGGACCACATAAAATTACCCAGATACTCGGCATTGCTACTGAAACCAATACTTGAAAATTGATGACATCCAAGCCTGCTCGCATCTAGATGCCACAAAAAAGAAAACGAACGTCACAGCAGCTTCGCGTAATCTCCATCTACGTATTTCGTGTGAAATACTCCATTTAAAATTTACTTACCGGTTCCAGTTTTCTCCATAAGATTTTGAACCACCGTCATACAAAGCGAGTTGATGTCCTCCAGATCAGAGCAAAAGCCCATCCGCTTCTGCCCAAGACCGATAGTGTATTTGCCAGTCGATGCACCGTCAAATTTCTCCAACTCTGAAATGTCCCAGTCAAAACAGTTTATGGCGAAAAGAAAGATTATCATATAGCAGACATACATCAATCCCCTGGCGCCAGAACTGAGCGACGAAAGACAGTGAAAGCGTCAGCTCAAACTGAAATTCCGGGTAATGAAAAGCGAAGCTAAGCATAAAACTTTTCAGATTCGGTAACTAAGTATTCACTTTCGACATTTCAGTGACAAAGAACATATCTCGTACCTTGTTGTTCCACATATTGGTAAGGGAAATATATTTCAATCGCAATAATGCCGACATCTTCTGGCCACTGCCCTTCACCGGGTACCATAGTTGCGTTCTGAAAGAAAACAACGCCGCTTAGCTTACGGGGACGACACACTTCTACCGCTGAAAAGACACCAGCGTAAGATAATGCTCCATGCAAACCTACGGCCACTATTCCACCGATTCCGGCTCGCAATTCTTTGCAGGACAATAATGCCTTCATTTTCCTATAAGCTGCTACAGCATGGGCGTTCCACTACAAATTGGCCGACGATGAATTTGCAAATCAAGACCGTCATCTCTCGAGTTTTGGCTGTCAATGTCTTTAAGGGACTAAATCATGCTCCCAAGGAAGCCGCGAGCTTTTCAGTTTGATCCCGACAACGGTCAAAACCAAAGCTTCCGGCATTTTTAGGTTACACTGCAAGGCGCTCTTTGGCAACTAGTAACTTGTGATCACGAATCCAAATCGCAGCAATTAATGCATCATTAAAAACGCAATGAACCAACAACTATTTTCCACATTTTACATCCCCACTTTTAGAGTATCTGACCTCGTGACTGAATTACGACCTTTGATCTTAATTCGCGTTAGTTAACTTGACACGGCAGCAGTAAAAAAGCGGCAATTTTCCTCTTTCAGTTAGCGTTGTTACATGTACTTTAAAAGCGCAAAATGTAGGTTTTTAAATGCGCTTTTTCTGGAGTCCAACATACGTCTTTTTCGCGGAAAGCCTCTAGCAAGTAGGCCATTTCTAGTCATGCCTTACTCGTGTTCAGGTTTTAGTTATGCCCAGGGGAGACCAATACCCATGTGGCAGCGTGAAATTGTGAAGCGATCCGGACATGTTTGGGCAAGTTACGCCCAAGGGCCACCAACAGCGATTCGGCAGCGTGACACTGTGACGCAAACCCGATATGTTTTGGGCGCCGCTAAATGTCAGGGGAATGGTGGAAGGAGCCTTTCAAATGACTTTTAAGGATAAGCAATCTCTAAGTGATTTCACCCGCGCAATAGAAGGGGGTTTCGCGCTAACGCGCACTGGAAAGAGGCGTCTAAAAGTGCCGCCCTCCTCCGATCTCGACAGCGGAAAGAGCGAGAGACGTGAAATTTTACGGACAGGGTGGGGCTATAGCGATTTGCATTGTGCGCAGTTTTCATGACCCCAGGTCGATATCTTCAAGGTCAAATGGGGCGGAAAAGGTCAACGTTGGGCACTTTCTTGGCCCGTACAGGCCATTCTGTACAACTTTTCGAGCGAAACGGGAAAAGGATGTCTATTTGGCCGTTAAAAGGTGGAATACGAGAATTTCTATTCATTTGGCGTCTTCACTGAGGATTTTGGGTCGAGGTTATGTCAGGTCACTGACCTATGAAGTCATTTTTTCATCTCTTGCAGATCAGATTTCGAACACGGGACAGTTTCTGAGTAAATAAGGGCGCAGCATGTATCTTTTGACGTATTTTCAATGAAGGAAGCACACATTGGTACATCTGCTCACTTCCAGCATTTATATTTATGTATGTATGTATATGTGTATACACGTGAATACCAATGTGCCAAACGTGTTTTTGTCAGGTCTTTGAATGCATATTTCATACAAATCGACAAATTGCAAAGTAAATCTGAACCAGGCCACAAAACAGCTGCCCTTGACCTTTTGATGACCTTCGCCTGATATGACTTTGGTATACATTTATGCGTATCCATGTGCGCACACGTATTTTTATTAGGGTCTTTAATTGCATATTTCATACAAATCGACATGTCGCACAACAAGCCTGGGCCAGGTCACGAGATATTTGACCTTGACTTTTAATGACTTAGACCTTCACTGGCCTTGGTATATGTAAGCTTATCACATATCACATATGTGCGCACACATATTTTTATTAGGGGCTTCGAATGCATATTTCATACGAATTGAAATGTTGCAAAACACATGTGGATCACGTCACAAGCTGTTTGACCTCGATCTTTGATGACCTTGACCCTTATTGACCCTGGCTGTGGTTTTGGTACATCCATCACTTATGTCCGAATGACGTCGCCTCATTGTGTTGAAACGGTAGTCTTAAGCAGAACCCTAGTTCTTTCACAAAGTTCCCATTTGTCAGCGACAACCGTCGTATTCATTGTTTGCCTGACCTCAAATGCTTGGAACTTCAAAGTTTTCCGGTCGGTTTCCGATTTTTCTGCGTCATTCGACGAGTTCTTCAATTGCCATAAATGTCACAAAAGTGGCAGCAACCAGCTCCGATCAGTTCTCGAGATATTCAGGAAAAACAGGTGGGGGGGGGGGCGCAAAGACCCCCTTCCAGTGAGCGTGTTCACAAAGCTTCATTATAGAGCCAAATTTTCTCTCCTCGGTCCCCGTAATAAATCATACACTTAACGGTCACGTTCTCGATAACTTGCCATTTTATCCAGCCAGATCTACAACACTACGGACAAATGATCCTGTCACAACTGTTCATATTCTTGTCGCTAGGTGGCCGGGGCGGCCGCTGACACCAATGACAAAAAAGAGAGTGAGTCTCCGATCCGGTACATGTAATTAATGAGCTAGCTATGAAATATTTAACTTCCCACAGTGCTCACCGTCCCAGACGACGTAACCATAACAAACCAAAATTCTGAATCTGAAATTGTGAAATCTGAAATCGGTCGTTTTTCAGATACAACAGATCCAGTGAAATCCATACACTGAAATGAAGTTGTATTGGACCCCTGAGTCAAATTCCAAACTTCACTGGCTACTCCTGGTAGCTGATGCCATAAAATCCAACACATTTGATAACAATCGCTGATTCGTCATTTTTCGGATACGAGACATAAGTCGATGCAAGTGAACAGCAGCCATTTATTTAAGCATAGCTTCTATGCACACATTTTACACATTTACTTTGATTTCACCAAGATGCACGCAGGAGCGTCTGCATAGCGCGATCAGGCCTCTATGTATTTTGCAAAACAAAAGGATATTTGTCAAACTATTCTATTATTTTGCACAGGGACAAAGCCATGATTTCCTCAAGTGGGCAGGGGAGCTTAGTGAGTACTGAAATTACATGAAACCTGCCTGCTGGGAAGATGATGTGTAATGGGTTTCACTAGAAATGAGGACCTGAGGGGAGGAGAAGGGCCAGGCCTCCAACCCCCCTTCTGGCTACACATTTGATTTAGCATTTCAAGAACTGTAAGCATCACACATGCCCATGACATTGTCCCAGCAATTTAATAACACCCATACTAAAAGAGGTCTAAGGGTGGGAACATTACTTCACAGATACTTATGGAAGTGGAAGAAAGAGCCTGCAAAACTATGGCACTACAGATGCCAATGTGTACCATTTCAAGAGTTCAGATGTCTTCCAATGAAAATTTTGTGATTTTGTGCTCTGTGGTTACAAGGTTATTAACCTCCAGAAAGCATTAAGGCCAGGTGAGATGGGTTACCCAACCTCTTTTTTCTGCTGGTCAATGTAAGGTTAACTCTGCTTTCCACATCACATGTGGTCACCCACCTCAAATGGTGCATTCCCAGCAGGAAGACTAGAGTGGCACTTATTTGATAAACTGTCTACAATGGCTTAACTTTGCTATATTTCACCATTAGCAGAATACCAATGCACAGCATTCACAATGAAGTTTGTCCCTTCCTTAGGCCACTGTTCACTTCTAAGGAAGAGAACAATATGCCAAAGTAGGGATGCAGCTGGAATTTTCTTGGGGGTGAGGCTGGACTTTAGTGAGAACTGAAACCATATGAATACCACCTACTTGAAATATTAAATGAGAAAAAATGCAGACCAAAGCAGGCCCAGACACCCTACCCTCTCTGGCTGCCCTGATGCCCTATAGAAACTAAAACACTAAATACATCAACTAGACATTATGCAAAAACCTTTTTACTTAACCCATGATAATTTTTACCATAATTTTTTGCTGTTTTCATGGTTAATTCTATTGGTACTTTATTTCATAATGTGTCAGTAAGACAGCAATAAGTCATAAGAAAACCTGAAAATGTCCTTAAAAACAATCCAAAAATGCTGTTGTACTTAATAATGCATGCCAGATAATCTGCTTCAAAAAAACATATTTAAAAGTATATAGTTTTATTGATTTCCCTTCCATAAATCTGTACATAATACACATATACAATAAATGCATAGCTTTATCATTAATCCAGTTACATAATCCAATTTAACGGTACTTTTATGTGTAAAGATACATACGTATATATGTCTCCACACATTTTTCCTGCATCTAATAATATTTGCTTGCAAAATTAAATGGACAAACAAACACAATTCCTAGCACAGCTCAAGATTAACACACATTTCAGAATTCAAACCCTTGAATGGGCAAATTTCCATTCAAATTTAAGATCTGAATCAATTCAAATGGATATCAATCTTTGCCATGAAATCTTGAAAAATGAACTGCAAACAGGCAGAACACAATGGTGGAGTACAGCCAGTAACCTATGCTTTTGGGTTTAGCAATAACTTGTAAAATGTAAGAAAACACAGGACAAACAGTTTAGTCCCACACACCATAGCACTGAGACATACATGTTACATGTAGTTTACACAATGAAAATGTGAATGCATCTGAGCTTTGAGCATATTCAAATGCAAATATTTGTACATTTAATTGATAGTTTTCAGGATCTGACTGTTTTTTTATGGGCAGAAATAATGCTTTTCAGGATTTGAATCCTCATTTACAAGATTCAAAGGTTCACAAGACTCGAATCCATTCAAAAATACTTGAGTCCTGCACATCCGAATCCTGGGCTGTAATTCCTATTCTCAGAAGAGTCGGCAATTTGTAAATTTACTAGTTTATCGGACGTTCGAACTCTTCAGGCCAGTAATTATTCCGATTTCAGGACACGATACCAATCAAATCGCATAGTCTTCGCAGAACAGAAACGAAGACCTTTATTTGCCCCGAGTGCACACGACAACGTCACGCTTATCTTTACCTTGCAACCACAGGACGACCGCCGTGACCACCAACGATCTGAAATCACCATGTGGACGCAGCGCGCCGGGGAAGTACAGGCAAGTCGGTCAAGTTTTCCTGGCAGCACTCGTAGTGACGTCACCATTGCGATGGCGAGCCTCATTCCGCCTGACAGCAGGGGGTGAAATCGAAAAGTTGAGACTGCTCTCTGAAGCTTTCTTGCACTTATTTTTCGGCTCAAACTGGTGTAATATGATTCCTCGAGTCATTCCGCGTTGACGACAGGCGTATTCCTACGGTTTTCTTTCCTGAATTAATAACTAGTGACGTAAAAACGGTGTTATATGTCACTATGGGATATTTTTATCCAGTCTTTGTGACAATTTGATCTTCCTGTTGTTTCCCAACTTGCATGGGACATTTTAAGGCCGCGAAAACGGGCTTAAAATCATTAACTCCTTTTTAACACGTCCCTGGGGCGATCCTGATGTGATGAGACCACAATTCGGTGTAGCGAGAACGAGATGATGAGGTGATGCGACCGTCGGGCAAGTCTGCGGCTGGCGATTGTCAGGCCAGCTTGAGGCCGGTGATCGTAGGACCAGTCTAAGGCCGGCGATTGTTCAGCCGGTCTGCAGCCCGGGACCGTCGGGTCGGTATGCGGCCGGCCATTGTCGGTCCAGCGGTTGTCTGCGGTGGGCGGTTGTCGGACCCAATCGTGGCTAGCGATCGTCGGGCCGGTGTGTGGCCGGCCATTGCGAGAGACCGCTCGTTTACGTCATTTCAGGCTTAGCTATATCAGACAAAAAATAGTATTTCGTTGTTTCTGGAAATATTAAGCCTTGAAAAATGCATGTTTCATCCGTGTTACACCGGAAGCTTTCACGCTCAAATCATGTACAGGTGTCTTTATCCACTGAAAACTGCCGTGCAACATCACGAATCCCGAAACATAACCTTGTCCCCGCATTAACATAAAAATGGGCCTGAAACAGGTTCAAGCAGCATAGGTATATGTCAGGGGCATCCACCGATACCAGTAACGGATTGTTCGGGTACCCCGGTGCCGGCACATTCTGTCGAAGAATGTCCCTATACGCTGTTTTTCATGCCTTAACAGGTTTGTTCAAAATTACACCTTTACTATTTTTGGAAAACAAAGAGTATGCTGTGGCTGAGTCCGGTGTACCACCAGCCGGAATCTGTTGTACAAAATTCCCTTTCGACCTAGGCCAAAACATACCACCAGGAACCGCCCAAAGGCCTTCAATATTCTCCCCCACTCACTTACATACATCTGGTAAAGCCGTTACCCTCACATGCAGTGCATTACCAGGAGGCCGCCCATCGCGTTGCGCTTCTTCTTTGTCCAGATCAAAGTCCATCAGAGAAAACAACACAAAACATCGTCATTACAAGCTGGAAGAGCACCTGCGGGTTGGTGGCAAGTTCGTGCAATATTGAGGAAACAGCTGGGGCGACACACAGTCGGCAGACACTAGAGGAGAGATGCAGGAAAGGCCTGAGTTCGGAGGCACAAGAAGGGCCGGCTGGAGTCCAGCGGGACAGGCAGGTTTGGTCGGAGTTTGGAGGAACAGACAGGGTCGGTCGGAATCTGGAGAAACAGACAGGTTCCGCTGGAGTCCGGCGGGACAGAAAGGACTGTCGGAGGCTGGCAGGAGAGGCAGGGCTGCACACATTGGCTAAAAACACAAAGTAACAAGCATCACAGGTAAGGGATGTAGTACTATCGTAAGTCTCGCATCACTCAAATCGTGCTTCCCTAAAAAGACGGGAGTAATGTCAGGAATGGCAAATATCATCATAGCATCCAATTCTAAGAAGGTTGCCTGTCAATCCTTTCTCATTGTTTTCTAGCTGACCTGCTAAGGAACAATGTAAATACTGATTGTAGCCATATCTCAGACTGGGAAATCAAGTACCACGTCGTGGTCCTGGCTTTCATTTTCATTACCTGAAGTCTCCCATGATAGAAACAAATATTTACAGCGCCGCTGTTTCCCAGAAAATACAACAAGTTACTAATATTAATACTACATGATGGACTCCTTGAAAAAAGTGAAATGTTCGGGAGGTTAGCTTCCTAATCTTTCTCACGGTGTGGGTTTGAAATGAACGCATGCAAAATATTAAACATCTAAACCAATATTTGGCCCTCCCTCAAGAGCCCCAAAGTTTCTCCAATAGGGCTCCATTGAGACTGCCACGCCTCACCAGGCGTCCATTGCGTAGTTTTCAGCCAGGGGCCAAAGGGTGCTGCTGTTTGGAAGTTAGCACTCAAGTACGTCAGTGTATACGAGGTTTAGGCAAGGCCGCGGGAAGCCGAGGGGGAGGTGGAGGGCAGTTGCCCATTCCCCAACTTTTTAAAATTTAACGTTGATCCTATAGGCATTGAATGGAAAGAACTGACCCAAAATGCCTTCTTGCCACACCCTCCCCCGTGGAGGAATTTCCGCCCCTCTGGGTTTAGGCGTTCTGACTGCTGGTGAAGAGTTACATGCTGGCTACTGGGTTGGTCACATGCCATTTCTTAATCCTTCGGCATCAGTTCTCCATACGACTCTGGTGTTCTGTACTGCATGTTCGTGCAACGTACATCATCCGTTAAAACTAAGTTGTACGCACTCGTAACGTAACACGGTGCGATTTAAATGCATAAAAATGAGTTATTTTAGCCTTTTTCGCACCTCAAGTGTCATGCAGTTGTAGTCTGTAGCAAAGCAACTATCTTTCGTGCTTCCTGCATCTGTTGCACACCTATCGGTGATTGGTTACGTCTTCAAGCGTTGCATTCTACATGCTGAGTACCGTTTTTGGGAAGTTTCCACCACCTGCGGAAGTTGCTGCCGCTGCTCATCATGTTTTGCGAAATGTGCGACATAGTCGGAGATGAGTCTGGTGCTGCGCTCAGCTGCGTCGTTCGTGACGCGGACGCTGGTGACGAAGGTCACCAGTCTCCGGAACCAGGTTCCCTGTTCCACAGGAGAGGCCTGTCGAGGAATGCTGTGCTGATTTCCAGGCCTTCGAAGATGGTTCAAGAGGCCGGTTCTGCGAAGCCGCCCACTTGGATGTTCTTTGTGTCATCAACATAAGAAGGCAGCATAAAGAGTTGAGGTTTTCCCGGCCGATTACACGGCTGCTGTTTCGCAGACAGGCGGATGCCATTTGCCAGTTGTTTTTGGCTGGATGTGGCTTTGTTGCTTACTAGTGCCATCAGTACCGACTCTTGTGTAAGGCACCATATGCGCTTTTTCATGGTATTCATGGCTGCATCGGCAACTGCGGCGTCCGTCGTTCTAAAGATGGCCAATAGCTTGTACTGCCGGATGTCATTTACGGCTCCATCTTGTGCCACCGTGTAGGTGAGTCACCCACGCACCTAAAACAGCAAATGTGTGTTGCAGACATCGTCAGCTTGTCGTGTGTCTTCTGTGGGATAATATCCATTCCCAGCAGCGGGGCTCGGTACATTAACAGCCTGATTCCGTAGACGATGCGGGCCATCCTAAGCGATTTGTGGCAAGTGCCAGGTTTTGATACGCGTTCGTTGACGCCCGTCGCCTTCCCACCAAACGTCAGAAATGTTGGCCATCTTCACAACGATGGACGCCGCAGTTGCCGATGCGGCTATGAACACCATGAAAAGCTAAACAGGGTATCTCACACAGGAGCTAATATCGATGACATTAGTGACCAGCAATGTCACAGACGCAGCAAAAAAGAGAAAGAAAAAACCTGGCAAATGACATCCGCGAGTATGGGAAACAGCAAACGTGTAATCGGCTGAGAAGACCCGAACTCCCCATAGTGCCTTCTTATGAAGATGACATCAAGAACATCCAAGAGCGCGACTTCGCAGGATCGGCCTCTTACACAATCTTCGAAGGCCCGGAAATCAGCACAGCGTTCCTCGACAACGCTGTGCATTCGTGGGACAGAAAACCTGGTCCCGGCGACTAGTGACGTTCGTCACCAGCGTCCGCGCCACGAACGACGCAGCTGAACGCAGCTGATCTCCGACTATGTGGCATATCTCATAAGACAAGATCAGTAGTGGCAGCAGCTTCCATAGGTGGAGGATGCTTACCGAAAACGATACCCAGACTGTAGAAAGGCAGTACCGTCGAAGACATAACCAGTCACTGATAGGAAGACAACAGATGCACGACGCACCAAGGTGCTTTGCTACAACCTCCAAATAAATGGCGCTTGAGGTGCGCAAAGCTTACAATAACTCCTTTTTAGACATTTAAGGTGTACCATGTTGCGTTACAAGTGAGCCAAATGTATTAGCTAACGCCGTACTTTGTACAAATATGCAATACGACACACCAGAGTTACATGGAGAACTGTTGTCTACAGATTAACCCCCCCTCCTAAGGTTTTTCTAGTATTGCAAGAGAACAAACAAACCCAACGTCACAAAACTTGGTGTACCTCTTGCTTATCATTTTTGCGCCTTGTGCCAAAGTTTTAACATCAGGCCAAGTCAGGTGTGTGACCTAGGTCAGGTCAAACGGACCTACGTCCATAAAAAGTTTAGCGCCCTGTAACTTTTTCGGAAAACAGGATATCACAATAATACTTTCAGAGATTAGAAATCTTGATAGATGAAACAACCTGCTATCACAGATTTTTCGGAATTTTCTGGGTCATTGACCTCAGATCAAACTCATTTTTAACACATGCCGTCGTTTTTTTCGGAAATTGGCGGAATATTTCGTAACATTTTTAGTGCGGAGTGATGCAGACGTCTAGTTACTGTCAATGGGAAAGGTATCAGTGACTTCCAGCCATTGACTTGAGGTAAGGTCACGAATAACTGTTGTGAGCCAAAATGTACCACTGTGAAAATCAGCGATAAATTACTCAGCACGGGTAGAAAATGGTCGAACTGGCTTGCACAAACGTAAGTAATGCCAAGAATCTCAAAACGTTTACAAAAATGCACGTTTTGGAAAAGTTTAAGCATGAGAAACCATCACAAGAACCACTAAGATCAGTAAAATTTACATAGACAGGTTCATGTCACGAAAATAAAGGAACAATAAAATTAGTTCACGCTAATGTCTTACTGCGTACGGCTGCGGCGCCCGTCGACAACCGGCGTGAGAATTGCCGTGTCTTTAACTCAACATTTCAGCGTATATATTGGACAAATCTGCGAAATTAGTCGTGTATCGGCATCTGCGGACATTTACCTAAGCGCTGGTGCCTTTACCTATGCGTTATTAGTCACAGCACTTTAGATTCAGGTCGTTTCTCGGTCTCATGCAGTCAGCTATGAGAAAACATATACAGGGCTCAAATGGCTTACATATTATCTAAAACTAAAAATGAGACCAATTTCGAGCTCTACTTGTCATGAACTTTCCAACGGTATGCTTATTTTTATCGTGCGACCAACCGTTCGTGAGCTAGAGGAGGCGGTCAACTGCCCCCCCCCCCCCAGTCAGGCGTGATCGCCGCCGACCCATGGTCGGGCGCGGGTTAATAAATAGCATGTTACCCACCACAACAACCAGCACATAACTCTTCACCAGCAGTCAGAATGCTTAGACCCAGGAATGCTTAGCACAGAAACTCCTGCATGTGGGGTGGGGGTGGGGGGCACTGGGGAGGGGGCAAAGAAGCATTATTGGTCAGTTCTTTCTGGTCAACACCTAGAGGATCAATGTTAAATTCTTAAAACATTTAAAAGCTGTGGCAGGGGGAGGGGCAGTTGCCCCCCCCCCCTCACTTCCCATTACACTACATAAACCTCATACACACTGACTTTTTTTGCATGCAAACAACAACTTTAAACAACCCCATTTGGTCCCTGGCTGAAAACTTTTCAATAGATGCCTGGTCAAGCACTGCAGTCTCAATGGAGTCCTATGGGTGGGACCTGAAGGAGGGTTAAATATTAATCTGGATGTATAATATTTTGCATACCTTCATTTTAGAGCCCACATGATATGAACAAATTTGGGGGGCTAACTAAACCTTTCACCATTTTTGAACAAGTCCAGTTCCATGGTTCCTTGGTTTACACACAGTTTATCAAAATTCATGCCCAAGAAACATACTGCATTAACAGTATTGGAAGGTTACATGTCTTCAGAACACTATGATGAATACAAATTACAAATTTCTGACAAACAGCAAAATGTAACTACATATCCTTTGCTATGTGTATTCTGACAAAAGAAACCATGTTGAACACAATGCTTGATTCAGTCCAATCAATAAATAAGGAAAAGAAGCATTAGCAAATAACTACACTTGCATCCAACATTCTATCCTTCCTTGTAGCCTCAGTCAGAACCATAATATAGACTCCTGATGTATACATGATGCACTATGGTGAATGTGTTTGTTTCCTGTCTTTCATTTCCACTTTGATATTTGGGGAATAAACACTTAATTTACAGAATTTAACACACTCATGGCTGAATTCCCAAATGTGTTTGCTGCAACAGTCATGGAATCTCTGTGGAGATGGGGGGAGGCAAATAGAGTTTTCAACTCATTTCCTTCCATATTATGCCATAAGGCTAATGCTAAATGTTGCCCAAAGTTGGGGGCACCTGCTCCCCCTGCCCTCCCCCCCAGTTTCAACACCCCTGGTCTGGTGAGACAAGATTTGGAAGTAAAATGACGCATTGTTTTTAATGAATGGGATGAAACCTGGAGAAACACACTGTGCTATATTGCTAAAATCTACATGTTTACTTGGAACTCTCCATCGTTATCCTTTGAACATGCATGTTAGCTGCAACACCTGGAGCCATAAACATGTTTTTTTGTGGAGAAAGGTGGATCTGAATTAAAAGATGTGCCAATGCATTCAAAACTACCCAGATCTGGAGACACAGAAGATATCAGCAGCAAAATCATATCCTTGTTCCTAAAAAACAAATGTGCTTGCACTGCATGATTCCACCATTAACTGTGACAGTTAACTGCAGTTAGTGACTACAACTGTCACTTATATATAACTACAAGTTGGTAAGGCACAGTGAAGCCAAATCCAGCCAGATGGGTGTCAAGGATGTACATATTAATTCACACTACTGGATCCCTATGTTGTAAAGCCTTCTTGCAGCTGTATTGCAACCCCTTATCTGAGATCAACCAATCAGAATTGAGCAGATGACATTGCCAACCCAGTGTCTAACTGCCCATGGCAGTACCAATTCGCAGGTCTCGCAGGTCTAGACTCATGAAGGGTGCAGAGGTCAATAGACAGGCAGCCAATGACCAAAGGTTGTGATTCAGAGCCATGGCAGAAGCAAGCCTGACAGCATGAATTTCAGTCTACATCCTCGACACCTACCTGACTGAATTTGGCCACAACAGCAAGGGGAATAAAATTTGCAACACTTCTGTACAAAAATGAGTCCTGATTGTTCCAGGAAGCCTCATGAAACTGGGGTTGTCTGGCTAAAAATGCAAAGTAATCTCAACTGTTTATACTTTTCTTTTAGTGCAGACAATGAATAAGGCACCATAATTATCATGTAGTCATAGAAACTCCTGTTCTGGATGCATTCCAGGAATGTTAAATGGGATGGCCAGCAAACCATAAGGAAACTATTGCATGTTGCACACGGTGTTGTTTGAAGCCTGTTCACTGGCTCAACTCTCTTATGCACTATTTTGACACATAGCCAATGCTTTGTTTGTTTGTTTGTGAGTTGGCGCACACAGGCTCTTGGGCTGTTTGTTTGTTTGTTTGTGAGTTAGGACACACAGCCTCTTGGGCTCAGGTGTCCAAAGTCTTGGGTCAAGTCTTGTGTCTCGTCGGGCGTCAGTCAGTCGTCTGCTCTTGGGCTGGGTATCCAGTCTTGGGTCAAGTCTTGTGTCTCGTCCGGCGTCAGTCAGTCGTCAGTGCATAGTCAGCGAATTATTCAGTAATGCTGAGACTTCTCGTATGAAGCGCGCCAATTATGCAGCATCTTGCAAATTTAGTACCCCTTTCCCCATATTTAAGACTAACCAGTTAGTCAAGTCTGGCATTTTGCAAACACGTTTATTTCGCTAATACATCGATTTTTGCTTAAACGTTTTCAAGTTTTAAGGTGAAGAAACATGTGAATTTGGCCTAGAAATAGTCAGAGCAGTGACACATTTTTGCAACTAAAAAGGTTAGTAGGAAATGTAAACTAACTGTTTTTACGGAGCCTGTTTCAAGTGTTTTTTTTTTTTAACTTGAGCTCTCCTCCGTTCACCCTTGATATGCTTGCGCTTAAATGTATGTTGACGGGCACCAGTTTTAGTTGGTTACATAATGTCACATTGCGTCGCTGTTAAATAATGTCGCACAGAGGCGCAGCCAGGATTCTCTTAAGGGGGGGAGTTCAAGGTAAACTGGAACGCGAAAACCGCCTCCCGGGGAGACAATGTGCAACGGTTTTCGCGAAAACTGCGGGCCCAAGGGGGCCCAGGCCTCTCGCCCCCCTCCCCCTTGACTGCGCCTCTGATGTCGCACAACATTAGTTGTTATCGGAGACGGTGACCTCTAAAACCGCTTCAGGCTGATGGCATGCCCGGAGGACCTCCTTCACAGCCCAGTACAAATCCCTTGTAGGTTGGCAATAGCTTCTTTGCTTCAGAGAGAGAGAGAGAGAGAGAGAGGGGGGGGAGAGAGAGAGAGAGAGCATGATAACTGATGAAAGAGGCCTGTGCTGTTTACGGGCCAGCGGATGCTTTATGAGGATGAAATGGGCCCCTACATTGCCAGGTGCTCACTCAACGTGACATGGCCCCTTTGCAGACCAGCAGCCGCAAGGATTCCCTCGCAGACGTGCAGGGGCCACTTCAGGACCAACTTTGGGAGCTCTTTACAGAGCCAACTCTACAGAGAGACCTGCAGGGGCCTCTCTGTAGGTCGGCAAAAGGTCCCTTAACAGGCCAACAGACGTCCCATTACGGGTCCGCAGGTTGTCTCTCTACATTTCAACGGGGCATCCCGTCGGCATTCTGTCGGCCTGAAGAGCCGGTAGGAGGGGACATCTTTTAGGCCAGCAGACCACCCTTTACAGGCCTATAGGGTCCTTTACATTCCGACACGGAGCCCAGGTACAGGCACGCACGCGGGCTCTTTACTGGCCAGCAAGGAACCTCTCTATGGGCCAAGAGCAAACCTTTTACTAGTCGGCATGAGGCCTCTTTATAGGGCCCGTCTGCAGGCCGGCATGGGGAAATCTGCAGGACAAAACAGAACCCTTTACGGGCTGGCAGAGAGCCCTTAGTAGATCGGCAGGAGGTCTATCTACTGGCCCATAGGCGGACCTTTTACAGGCCGACGTAGGCCCACTTTGCAGGGCAGAAGATGTGTTTTTCACATGCCAGCAGGGCCGCTGAGTAGCCATGACTAGTAAATAATCTGTTCGTAGAAAGGGCTCCTAAAAATGGTATGCCGGAACGGCGTAGCCAAACGCCCTTGGCGTCACTGAAATGAAAAAGTCCATTTAAAAAAAACAACATAAGAAAGTATTTTTGGCGGCGACTATAGCCAAAACGAATTACTAGGGGCGGACCGTATGTCGGCAAGCGGAAGAGGTACCGGCTACTTTTCGAGCCATTTCTTTCCATGCCACGCCGTAGGGTTAATGACACATTTCGCCAGTTAAGGGCGAGGGGGATGGGGCACGGTGCCCCTATGCCCTACCCCCGGTTCCGCCGTCTATAAAACGCATGATCCACATCTCTCTCCTTTCCGAAAACACCTTTTAATCATTCATGTGCGTAACAAGTAGTACGAGCAATAGCATGACGAAAATTTGCAGTCGCACTTTCCTTTCCGTTGACGTCCGCTCCATCCACAGACACGTTAATGCCTAAAAGAAGCGTACGAGTTTCGATAACGGGCTGGGGCTTTCACAACGCGGTCCGAACGGGCTCGCAGTATGGAACGTAAGAGTGGTGACGTCGGAGGTGCAGAGACAGGCCCGATGTCGTCCGACTCTGGACTGCAAGCGCCACACCCGTCGCCGCTCTCGCGGAGGGACAGAGCAGCAGACGCGGGCCATCCAAAGGAACAATGTCTGTCACGCGCACCGTCATGTCCGCACCGCTGACCGGTCAGTCACTGCTGACCGCGCGGCGTGAGCTCGGGTGGCGCCTCAAGCGCAGGAGCGTCCACTGAGGCGGGCTTTACTCGGTCGACGGAGACCACGTCTTCCCGCCCATTCCGCAGGACGTTTACAGTTGTCGATGTCTTCCCGAACACTCGGAATCAACCACCGCACAAGAGTCCATAGGGCCACGAGTGGCGTCACGCGGCACGACCACGTGCGTCGGTACCCGAGGTCGTCAAAAGACGTTCTTTGAGCGCACTGGGTACTCGTGATGCCAAAGGCGAAGTCGACACGTAGAGGAACCGAGTCCGTCTACGTATGACGTAGGGTTCATTAGGCAGGGATCTGCCGGCGGCTCCATAAACTCTGCGGGGAGTCGCGAGGTGGTTCTATACGTGAGTCCGGCGGCTGTGCATCCGAGGTCTCCTTTCACTGTTGACTTCAGCTCTAGGAGAACTGGGACGAAAGAACCCGTCCACCTGGTGCCGCCGATCACCCAGAGAGAGGTCTGCTGGAGCTGCTGGTGGAAGCCTCCACCATTCCGTTTCTCTGCGATTGGAAGCTGGTGGTGAGATGACAGACGCAGCCAATGAGCGATGATAGATGCTGCCAAAGTTGAGACTCAAAGTGAGTTCCTTGGTCGGTGGTCACGTGAGACGGTGCGCCGAAACGGTCTACCTTACCAGAAACACGAAAGATTACGCCACGATTTCCCCGCGGATGTCGGGCAGAGGAACCGCTTCCGCCCAGGGGGTGAAACGGTCATCGCAGGTCAGAAGATAGGTGAAACCATCCGAGGATGGCAGAGGAACGACGAGATCGATGTGGACACAGTAGGAATGTGCACTGGGTAGATAAAGAATATGGACCGGCGCCTTGATGTGTCGCTGTACCTTGCCATGCCAACAGCGCAGGCACGCTTGAGCCCGGCTTCTCGTGTCTCGTTTGAAACCCGGACATACGGAATGGGGGGCAACAAGCTGTTGCGCTGCCTGAGCGCTGGGGTACATCAGTCCTCGCAGCAAGTCGAAGGGAAGGAAAACGTTGGAAAGCGCCTGGCGCCAATGAGAGCCGGTCGACGCAACATCCGCAGGAGCGTGCGCCGGTTCGGGAGCAACGCGTCACGGAGCGGCAGAGAGCGTTCGGAGGTGAGAAAACGCTGAAGCTGTGGACCCTGTCGTTGTGCTTCAGCCAACGTCTTGAAGCCGTCAAGGGGTGGACGAAGCAGTTACAGCACTGCGACACCGTGCGGAAGAGGGCGTTCGGCACAGTGTTGCGGAAACCCGGCATGTACGAAACGTACGTCGATAACTGAGCCACAAAGTCCAGATGGCGGGTCTCTCGAGAGGAACGACGGTCAGAGGAGAAGCCGATGCCGCGGACGGGAGGTTTGTGGTCCGTGACATTGATGGATTCGCGCCCATCAACAGCGAGTCGGAAGAAGCGAACATTGATGCACTTGGCAAAAAGCTCCCCTCCAAAAGTGCTGTAGCGCGTCTCTGCAGGCTCCAGCGTCTCCAGAAAGAAAGGGAGAGGCTGCCAGGCGCCGTCAGCGCACTGCAAAAGGTGGCGCCGACGCCTGAGTCCGATGTATCGGCCTGCACGCTCAGCTGTGCCCCAGGCGGCGTTGGCGAAAGCCAGTTTCACTTGCTGCAAGGCATTGTCTGCCTCGGCCGTCCGAGCAGCAGCGGTGGCGCGTCTGGCGCCACTCTTCTTGCCATTAGTCCGTGGAGAAGGGCCGCAAGACGGTGACGTCAGGAATGAAGCGATAAAAATATGAGGTCATCCCAGTGAAGCGACGCAGCAGCTTGTGTGTCTCGGTGTGGAAAGTAAATAAAAAAGTAAATAAGCGGAAAGTCGGGAACAACTGCCACCTTTTCAGGCCACGGGGCGATGTCGTCGGCAAAGCATGCTGTCCGAGGAACTGGGTCTCTGACACTCCAAGAATACAATTGGGATGGCTCAAGACCAGGCCGTAATCTGTCAAGCACTGCAAGACCTGGCGCAAGTGCTTTAGATGTTCCTTCTGACACTTCGTTGATTACCAGAATGCCACGTAAGTAACCAAAACACCCCAGAATGCCACGAAGAACCTTGTACATAAACCTTTGGAGGAATTTAATATCCTGAAGAATGGCTCCTAAATGCTCTTGGTTTTTAGATGTCGTGTACGTTCGATTCATAAACGACCTTCGCTACACCAGGAGACATACGTAAATCAGTCGCAAATCCGAAATATCTTGGACGCAGCTTTTCGGCTAGGGCCATCGCCAGGAGTAATCTAAAGCACGGTCGAAATTCTCCTCCTCTTAACCTCCGACAAGCTAACTTTCCCCAAGGTATGGGTTTCTGGACGGTTTAACCTGCTTTCTTTTGACAAACAGCTATTTTTGAGTTTCATTTTGCCGTTTATCAAATGCAGGTTGTAGATCTCCTGATATCTATGTATACACACACACACACACACACACATATATATATATATATATATATATATATATATATGTAAATGTATGTGTATATACATATATTGACTAATAAAATGCATGGGTTAATATCTAGTCACGCACGTCCCATGCGGGTCCCATATATAGGTCCTGGCTTGGACTGGGCTTTCTTCCAACCAATTTCCATCTTGAGACGAAAACTGATCGATGTAAGAACAAAATATGTCTTAAGGAAAACTCTTTCATTTGATGAATATTTAGTTGCCAAGACTGGTCCCATGTAGCTTCCATTTCCGAGGTACGCTAACAAAATTATTTTTGCTCTGACACTCGCCACCTGCTTCTGAAATGTAAAACTCCAAAACCCCTAAACTCTAAAAAGGTACTAAGAGAGTCCAATATTTTGGCATTATCTTTAGACAGCTTATTTGGGTTGACCCACACGGCCATCAAAAAGCCTAGTCAGAGCCCATGCCGACCTGAGCCCATAAACCCCAGCCATAAACCATCTGGGGCACATACGGGCATGTTGGTTGGGTGGAAATGGAAAACTATTACGTTAGAACACAAGCCACATTTCTCGAAGAACTGAAATGCTCGTAAGAAGCATAAGTTTTCTGGTGACGTCACTGTGGAGAAGGGTCTTCATATTCCGCCGAGAGATGGCGGGGCAGGCGTTTGGCCGGAGGCGAGACAGCTGCACGGCCGGTCTGCCGGGTGAAAGTGGTCATCGGCCGGCACGACGTCCGCCGCCGACCGGCGACGACGGTGTGGTTTGCCCTGAAGCGCACCACGGTGTCCGGACACAGCAGCCGATGCTGTTCAACAGCACGGCATCCGGTGATCGACCTACACCGAGTGCCAGTGTCTCACGCACAGCGCCGCCACCACCGAGATGGCAGCAGTCCTACGCAGTTTGCAGGTGCGTTGGGTAAACGTCGGCCGTTGGGTAAACGGTAGCCGTTGAGCAGCGTCGTGTGGTAAATTGCGACAGGTGTTTTCAAGATATGATGTTTTTTTCTTGGACGATGAACTATCATTTATACTTCACGTAAGTTCGTAAATTCTTTGTGGTGGTTTCTGTGAACTCGCGATCCTTTCTGTGAACTTCCTTTTCTTTCTGTTTCTGGCCTCACGGGCGCCGTTGCCCGTGAGGCCGATTGGACCAATAACCCCAGGCATACGTTCCCCGCAGAAGCGGAAGCTCTCGTGTTGACCTGTTTTCTTGCTGAGAATCTACTTAAGTCATACAAAAAAAAAGAAAAAAAATGCCGTGAAAACGGGCGAAGGCTGGCGATCGTCACGCCATTTACGAATTTCATGCATTTCGTCCATTTTTTATCACCGTAGACATTCTACGCTGCAGAGCTATTTCACAGGGCTGTTTCACGTGCTCCCTGAGGGACAGAAATGAATTCACGCAGATGAGGCACGTCGTGCATAGAAAAGAGCCCACCATTTCTTTTTTTAACGCGGTAGTATTTTGTAATCGTATGGAATATTCACTGCTTATGCATAATGTGAATGACAACAGACGCAGCAAACAATGTCGAACACGTGTGTCGGGCAGATGGCATCCTGAACGGCGGCCTCTGAGACCATGATCTGCGGATTGCCGTCGGCGACACGGAGCTGTTTTTTCGCGCTGGCAGCCGCCGCCGGTCTGCTGGTCCTGTTCTACCTGCGTTGGACAGCGTCCGTGCGGCCGCTGCGGCCGACAACGAATCCGACCCAGTCGCCGGCGACCGAGCCGGACACGCTGGAGGCGCTACTGCAGCGCGACTTCTGGTCCAGAGAGTGGGCGATGTGCGACTCGCCACAGCGTCGGCCCGTGCTCTTCAACAATGACATATGGCAGCACCCGTTCAACACGTCCTTCTACGCGCTGGCCGCCTACCCGGACCGGCGGCTGCGCGCCCGGCGGCGCGTCTTCGCCTACGTGCGCGTGGTCGCCATGCGCGACAACTACGGCACCGGCGAGATACACTGCCAGCTGAAGTTTGCGGCGCGCACCGTGAGCGTGCCGGCGCAGGTGGAGCTGATATGGGAGCGGCGCTGGGACCCGGCCAACACGGGCCGGCTCTACGACCCCGTGCTGGTCTCGTGCCCGCTGCGCGCGGCGCGACTGCCGCTCAGCGTGGCGCTGACGGCGGAGGAGTGCGGTCCCGCCGACACCCGCCTGCCGGTCGACAGCCGGCCGCTGCAGCGCTACATGAGCACCGGCAGGCGCGCTGGCTTCGCTGTCTGCGTCAAAGGCCTCGATCTGACCGAGGACGTGTCGGGCCGGCTGGTCGAGTGGATCGAGATGCATCGGCTGCTCGGCGCCGACGCCATCTTCTTCTACCACTACCGGACGCACGAGCGTGTGGCGCGCGTGCTGCGTCACTTCGAGGCGACCGGTCTGGTGACGGTGATAAACATGACGCTGCCGGGATTCCAGCCCAATTACGCGCCCGACCGGAGCCGGTACCTGCGCGCCGCCGTCTGGCAGAAGCGGCGCAACGAGCTGGTGCACTACAACGACTGCCTGTACCGCAACCTGTACCGGTACCTGTTCGTGGTGCCGGTGGACGTGGACGAGCTGCTGGTGCCGCTGCAGTACGAGACTTGGCCAGAGCTGCTGGAACACCTGGAGCGCGTTAACCCGCGCCTCCTGCACCGGTACGCCTCGCTTTCGGCGCGTCACGTCTACTTCTTCGACAATCTGACGCGCGCGCCGGACCCGCAGCTGCCGGCTCACTTCCACATGCTGCGGCACACGGAACGCAGCGCAAACATCAGCGGGCCCGGCGTCAGTTGCAAGAGCTTCGTCAGCACCCGCGGCGCGCTCACCGTGTTCAATCACTACGCACTGCGCGCTCTGTACCCGTACATGGCGCACGAGGTCCGCGTGGTCCCGCGCCAGGCGCTGCTGCACCACTACCGACCGAGCTGCCCGCAGGCGCTGCTGCAGGAGTGCCGCGACAACTTCTACCGATTCACGGTGGCCGACAGCAGTCTGGAGCGGTACCGGGAGCGACTGGTGAGCGCCGTCAATCGCACTCTGCGGGCGCTGCAGAACTGAGCCGGCCGCAGCGTTACGTGGTCCGGCCGATATCGGGCCGGCTCTTGGGTCGTTTCGATCCGCCGTACTGTCGGACCCAGGCAGAGAGGCCGAGCGGCCCTGGACAACTGCAGAGGTAACAGCATCCGAGCAGATGTTGAACCACCAGGGCGTCTTTATCAGAAATGGCACCAAACGCACGTGATGTGTTCCTAAGACCAACAATGGCTGTGAATTCTTTGTTGCAGTGTTAACGTGGAAATACAGAAGCCACGCATTACGTGATGTTACAGTCATAGCCAACCTACAATCATAGCCCTAAGAGCGATGCGCTACTCTCTTTTGCTGTGATCTGAGAGGTTCGCAGGTGACCTGAAGGGGTCAGACTGATGACAGGTGACAGGTGACAGGTGAGGTGATGACAGACAGGTGACCAGAAGGGGTCAAACAAGACATGTGATACCTTCTCGTTTTTGTTTCGTCGCTCTGTCTTACTTAAAAGAGATGGTGGTAATCGCGCCGTTGTCAGGGGCGTAAGCGGAAGTCCTTTCGCCCGGTAAATGTTAACATTTTTACGAAGTTGTCGCTTTGCGTGGGGATGTATAACTTGCATTGCAAGGAATTTTCCAACACGCAGCTGGCCTTTGGGTACAAATCAATACAGATCTTCGACCTCACGCAGATACCCGTCCGCTGTGCCGTAACTCTGGCCAGCAATACGCACCGCCGTCCACTCACCATGTGATCAATACAGTTATTGAGTCAAGGTCAATGTCCACGAGCGGTCCTGCCTGCCGCAGCGGCAGGGCGGCCGCGCTCTGCAGCAGCTGACGGTGGACGTCACGTGTTCACTTACGTCATATTTCGTCATAGCTATGGCCTGTATGCGTTGCAGCCTCGAAAGTTTAAGTTTTACGGTAATTTCGAACCAGGGATCGTCCGATTCGGAGCCCAGCGCGCTGACTGCTGCGCTATGTAAGAGTGCAGTTCAAAGATGAGGGTCTAGAGTGTGCGAATCTGTCGCTGGAAAGATCTTCTACCCGCAACATCGCTGATTGTCGAACATGATCGCTGATCGCCACTAGTCAATGAAGACGTTTCAATACGTCGTGAAAAGTCGCAAGTGGGTGAGCTGTGGCAGTCGTGAAACAGACGGGGCCGTTCGAGCGGCAGAACCGCGCCTAGACGTGCCTAGCCGCGCGTTTCCGTCGTTCGTGTGCACTGGCCCTCACTCCCCTGCAGTGCGGGCGCACGCGTCGCCGTCCGCTCGCCTCGCGCGATCGGGGATCCAGACTGACTGAGCGTCTACCGTGTGCTGCGTTTAACTGAGCTAAACTAAGTTCACTGCCCCGGCCGCCCGCGCCTTTTAGAAACATGCCTTCTAGAGCCTTCCTACAGGCTCTGGTGGCTCCCGGCCTCGCGCGACTAACCCACGAATCCGCCGACCGACCGACGTTGTTTTATGCCGATTGACGGCCCGCATATGACGTCACACGCAAGGCCCCGTCCGACGTCGACCGCACACACAAGACGCGGGAAGGACATCGAGTAAGGCCGAATGTAACGATGTGTTCTGTAATGTTACAGCTTGGATGGACGTGGTTCACCCGTGCTCCTGAACAGCGATTCAGGATAAAAAAGAACAACAGCAAAAGACGGGTACCGCATCTTTATTGTTTCACTGCGTATACATGTATCAAGAGGCAACTCACGGTCACTTATGCGCCTGGACGTCTTTCCTGTGCGAGCACTGAATTCTTGTAAGAAGGTTTAGGCGTTCATTGCGATCAAAGCAATGTTCGCAGGCCGCGGCGTCGTTCTTTAACGGCGACGTTCTTCCATACTGGGTCAGTACATTCGCGGGTCCAGGTGCCCGCCAAACAGATGGGACCAGGTCGGCGGCCTCTTCCAGCGGCCGAACTCAGACGGCGGCCCGGCCCGACACCGCTCCTCCTGCCAAAAACCAGGCCGCTCAGGGGTGAGCAAAATCAGACGTGAAACCGGCAGACATCCTCCGTCACGGCATCCGGCTTACGAATGCTCCACCTAGGTCAGGTACAGCGCTACTCGTCTGGAAAAAACTCATATACTGACGGATAATGGACTTCTACGTGACCAAACCAGGTGTGAACCACGTGATCAAGACCAAGTGTTAAAAAGCCGACGTTCTCCAAAGTTTAAATGTTATCTTTGGCTTCCTATATACATCCTCTCTCCCTCTCTCCATATACTCTCCACATACAGACCATCTGTATGTAATAATAAAATAATACGCAATAATATGTAATAATATTTAATATGTAATAAAACAACATATAATAATATAAGGTATAAAAAATGAATAAAAAATAAAAAGCATAGTAAAATGGAATAATGGATTTCGAACGAAAAAACGTATCGATGTTCAGCTGTGCTTCACCATCGCCTTGGTCAGATTTCTCCGTGTTTCGCCAGCTACAGAAAAAAACGCCTTGCTGTAGGCGCACAGAACTTTCAGGGTCTACTCCCCAATCAATCTGAAACCGCACAGTATCAAAAAGTTTCCGATAAGCTGAAAACCGCCGTCATTGCCCCATAATGTCAACCGCGCTCGGCGCACTCGCACGGCGATCCCCGCCGGCCTGCGCACTGTAATGCTTTATCACTGGAATCATGACGCTTGGTTTAAGATAATAAAACACACGCATTCTGTTGGCCAAAAGGAAGCAGTAAAGACCTCACTTTTGGAAAAATGGTTGGTCGACTTTACCGCATCTACGATGGGCATAGCAGCAATTGTTAAGTTTTATTCCTTTATTTGTTTGTACTGTTCATTTCGACAAGTAAAGGCAAAACTATGAAGGCAGGGGCAGATCCAGGGGACACAAAATGAGCACTCAGAAGAACCTTCCATACAATATGCTTCCTAGGACGACTGTGAGGTGCTCTGTGACTTTTACGTCAAGCATACGCTTTTTGATAAATCAAGGTGTATATTGCCAGGTGCGGATTAAGGGAAACCGTCCTTGGTCCCCACAGAACGCGTTAGGCACCACGATGCGGTTCACAGAACAGTAAATGATAAATGCGTAGAACACAATTTTACCGTCCCATTTCAGGTTCCTAACGTTACCACTGGCAGTTGCTATTCTGATGAAAATGCACTGTCAAAAACACAATTTTACCGTCCCTT
Source organism: Capitulum mitella (assembly GCA_030062745.1). Taxonomy (NCBI): domain Eukaryota; kingdom Metazoa; phylum Arthropoda; class Thecostraca; order Pollicipedomorpha; family Pollicipedidae; genus Capitulum; species Capitulum mitella. The sequence goes on from CP099839.1 coordinate 21,245,369, forward strand.
TTCAGATTCCTAACACCACCATTGGCAGTTGCTATTTCGACAACACATCGTCAGTCGCCATAACTGTTTTGGGCTCGTTTTAGATCATATCAGTATGTTCAATAACCCCTATGCGATTAAACGAGTGGGAAAATATCGGCAAACATATGCAAGAGCCATCGCAAACACAGTATAGGAATCCTGGCAGCCTCTTTTGCCCTCGCAGTATACCGAGCACGACAACAGGGGCGAACATGCGTTATCTAGCTTGCACGTGTTTGTGTCACCCACTTACGTCCAGCAAGCCCAGCCAAGAGTCTAAGCAGTTGCAGAGCTCCACGGCTTCGGGTATGTTGTTTCCTTCGTACGTATGTCGCAGAAGGCATGTGTACGGGAGGCCACCGGCTTCGCTGTTGGGTAAAACAAATGATGTCATAATAAACAGCACGATTTAAGACTGCAAGTGTATGTCCATCAATATCAGGTGACAATGCGCCTGTGCGTAAGAGGCAACATGATCTTTTGATCACGAAATATCCAGGGACAGTGACAGCTTTACTTGCAATGATTGAGCGGCCGAACTAGTACTACTGGCCAGTATCCACGCCCTGTCACAGAAGAAAGTGGACGACATCTACCCCCTATTCCAGAGGGGAGCGGACGACATGCACCTCCCGTCCCAGAAGGCAGTAGAGAACACCCACCCCGTTCCAGAAGACGGCAGACGACACATACTCCCTGACCCACAGGAGAGAGGACGCTGCCTCCCGCCCCTGGGGGCAGAGCGGACGGCGACCGCTCACCAGGCCTGGTGCAGGTCCGGCACGAAGCCGGCGCCGCTCAGCCGCGGTCGCTGCCGGTCGTCTGACGGCGGCGACTGAGGCGGCAGCGGCGGCGCCAGGCCGTCCAGCGCCGGCACGTCGTCGCCGGCCGAGACCAGCCGGTAGAGCCAGGGCGCAGCTGGGTCCGGCCGGCCGGCGGCGTGGCAGCTGGCCAGCTGCACCACCCGCGCCACGCCGCGCTCCGCCGACCACGACACCAGGTCGGCCATCAACGACAGCCGGCCAATCTGTGCACAGACGGTAACAGCGCAGTGTCAGTCAGACATTCACACTGCAGTGTCCCGGACGGCCACCCCGCAGTGTCTGGGACGGACACACTGCACCGTCTCAGACAGTCACACCATCCCGTATCAGACGGTCACACTACCCTGTATCAGACGGTCACACTACCTGTTTCAAACGGTCACTCTGCACTGTCTCAAACGGTCACACGGCACTGTCTCAGGCGGTCACACTCCAGTCTCAAACGGTCACTGGCACTGCCTCCGACGGTTGCCCTGCAGCGACCCACACAGCTATGTCTCAGACGGTTACGCTGCAGTGATTCAGACGGTCACACTGTAGTGTCCCAGTCACATTGCAGCGTCTCACAGTCACACTAGGGGGTATCGCTTTACCAGCCAACACCCTCTCCCGTCCTCCCCGAAGTCGAACACCACAGAAACAGAAAACTTGCATGAAATTATCCCAAGGCCATTTAAATGCATGAAGTTTAAAACAGCAGTATATGACGTTCTACATCGATATGGTCTACAGCTCTAGCTGGTCGCGGGTTAAGTACAGAGGTCCTGGACCAACTGTCCCATGGGACTGGCATGACAAAAAATAAAAAAATGCTTGGCGTAATGGAAGATTCGACAAAACCCCTAAAATCATAAGACCAAAAGCGAAGACGTCAAAATAAGCCCATGAACCCCACGTTTCCGGAAAATCTGAGATGGCGGACTTGTTGCGTTTTCATGATTTCTAGTCCCCAAACAGTTTGTTTTGATATCCTGTTTTTTCCAGTTATGGGGCTAAACTTCTTTGGATACTGGCTTCACTTGAGCTGACCTAGGCAACAAACCTGATCTGACCTAAGGTCGGAACTTTGCTACAGTGTGTATAAAGATCCAAGGAAAAATTACGCAAATCTTCGTTTGTTTCGTCTCTCAAAATGTCACAAAAACCTCAGGGGGCTGTCAATAACCATCAGCAGGGCGCGGTTTAACATTCACAGAGGGTGTAACCCCTTCCATCTTCTGGAGGTTTTCCGTACGTGGGCCAACAATAATTGTTTCAATCGTTCTGAAAGTTTGCATAGCTGAGTGTTGATCCCTTCCAAACAACGCCTCATAGTTTGGAGTCCGTAACTTGATAGGTCACTGGCCTACGGAGGTCAGTGCCCTGCAACAGAAGGCTGCACCAGAATGCCAGTGGTCACCACAAAGGCTCATCTGTCAGCACAGGCCAGCAGCCACAGGCCTGGCTTGTTGTGGTGATTTTCGGCAGTCAGTCTCACTAACAGTTATACATAAGCATCAACTATGATGTCAGTGGCCTCCGCATTGTGGTTCTCACTTGGATAAAGATCAGCTGAGGTCAAAATCATGAACCAGGGACACTGGCGTTTTTGGCTTTCGTCGACATCGGAGGAGTCATGATGTAATCGAAAGTGCGGATTTGTATAGACATAGTAGTTTTAAGCCTAATTCATCGCGAAAAAAACATTTTGGGCACCTCCAAAGAGCCCTTCAGGTTGCGTTCCACATAATCCAATGAATACCAGCCTCATCTGCGATCGTCTGTAAGGTAACCGTGTGACCTAAAAGGGTTAAACGAGGTTTCATCGTGTAGCTGAAAGACCCAGCTTTACGCTCGTTTTTGTCTCGTCGCCCTTTCACGTCACGTTTAGAAATGGCTGGGAGCTCTACCAGCCACTCCCCCCCCCTCCCTGCCTCCTGAATTGTCCAAGGTGGCCAAATGGCGAACATTGACAAGGGGTTAGATATGGGTCGAAAACAAGAAGGCAGTGCACGATTTATCAGGCCCAATCAAATATGATGTTTCCACCTGGCCCCGCTGTAAGTATTCCACCAACTTCGGCCGCCTAGGGGGACCGATCGAACCCCTTCAGTCTAGGGAACTAATGGCCGCGTAATGATTCAAACGTCAATCGACAGGGTGTGTCTTTCTCATTTATATACTTAAAGCATGGCCTATTACCTTGACGTATGACGTCAAAGGCGAAGCAAATCTCAGAAATTCAGACACATGGCCCGGAAATTTGCGGCCCTTTTCTTGAACTTTAGAAAGCAAGTCTATTGGACAATGGCTCTAAAACTGATATCAAAGGAAGGGAGACAGCTTGCGCATATGGTATGATACCACAAAGCGAAAGAAAACACATCCTAGCAAAGCCAAGACGATTCGAAACTTTCCAGCTGGGCAGCCCGGGTCCGAAAATGCAGTAACATCGCACAACATCGTACTGGCCACTCTTTACATTAAGCAAGACCCATTCGTGAGGTCTCCGAAATATAGCGGCCCGAAGTCAATTGCCACATGACCCCCAAGTCAAATGAACCAAATACGACCAGCCGAAAAACAGTCGCATCCGTTTCAAAACGTTTAGTCTGACGAGCAAGTAGGTCAAACCTTGTGTTTCGCATGCCTTCTTCGACATTTGTTCACCAATTACAAATCAGACCAAAAAGAGACATTATCCATGAACTATTACTATTGGACTTTCAGAAACGCAATAACCCCAGGTCATATATCCTGCCCTAGCGGAACCAGTGTCTTCGACTCAAGTTCACCAAATGTAACCTCTTTGTTCAGCTTTGTAATGATACAGAGAGGAGGTTCAACATGGACATGCCGGCCAGTTGGAATCTATCAGAAAGTTAACGATCACTGCATGCTCTTCATGAAGGGCACCAAAGGCATTTATTCACGCAAAAGTATTAGTAGTACAAGTGATTACTTACGGACGAAATCGGCGACCGAATCTGGATTATCAGCAGTTTCTTGCTCTCACATACAAAAACTGCAAGGACAGATGCATGTGTCACCAAAAAACACCAGCGAAATAAACCGAAACCGAAAAAACACATGCCACAAAGCCTGGAAAGACGAAATAACGGCAGGAAGGCGGGTGGCGCATCAGGAAATTCATCACGTTTAATACAAATGAACGCATGGGGAGGCGGCGTAACGGTAGGAAACCAGGCGGGACATAAAAAATCCACGACGTTTGATGCAAAGGACCTCATAACAGCCGCAAAAAAGAAAACGAATTTGAGACCACAATCCCAGCTTATCAACCAACACACCCCACACAAATGACGCCTACGAATGTAATAACCATGCCCATGGACAAACAACCAAAAGAAAACACGCCACTTCAAACTGTTACATACCGTCAAGATCCTCACAACACAATCTGCTAAGCCAACTGGACAGGTCGATTCAAACAGTGGACGAGAGAGGGGGAACTGAGCTGCTTAGGAGGGCCGGCCTTGTGCGATTCCGGCTATATCTGACAGCGGTCAAGATACGCACGGGAGAGGTGAGCTGGGCCAAACAAACAGCACAGCCCGCATTATTCCGGTTACACTAGAATGCGGCCAAGAAGCCACACGAGGGAAGTAAGCTAAGTCAGACCGAGAGTTCAGCCTGTGCGCTCTCGGCTACCTTCCACGGCGGTGATGAGGCGCATTTTGCCGGTCACGCCGTCCGGCAGACAGCCGACCACGGCCCGCACGCTCGGGTGGCTGAAGGCGCCCACATAACGGCACGGCAGGTTATGCAGCAGGAGGTCCACTGCAAGCTGGCCGACGTTGCCCACGCTCACTGACGGCTGCAGCCGAAAGTCAGTGGTCATCACACAGGCCCATCAGTCAGCACAGGCCTCCAGCCACAGACAAACTATTCACGTCACGACATTGCACGCTTACATAACAAAGAGCCTGAGGTATAGTTAAACCATAGCGCAGAGTGGTGAAATTTATTCGATATCAAGTGCATCCCAACAAAAAACAGTGTACAAAATGCCAACATATACTTGATCCAACTGACCTCACATGCTCATCGCAGGGACAACAAAACATCACAAACATGTTTTGTACGTCGTACGGCCAGTCTAAAGCACTTTGTCAGATATTCTGGATGGCAGCACATGCCTTGACCAGCAAATGACCGGCGATGTTACTTTTCGCCGCTAAATCGACAGCTGTTTAACTATTTACCTGCGCCCGACTGGGGGTTTCAGCCTCCCCGGGGTTTTCAAAACATTGTCAGAACACGAATAAACGCAGAATCACAATTATTTCTACATATTGTGTCAAAAGTTTCGACCTTCGGTCAGGTCAGGTTTCTGACCTAGGCCACGTCAAATGAACCTATGTCTAAAAGAGCTTGATTCCCTGAAGTCTTCGGAAAACAAGACATGAAAACAAAACTTTCTGGGACTAGAGATTCTCACAGGTGCAACAAATCTGCTTCGAGGAGACCACTAAAGGCACAGCAAAGGAATGACCGCATCTTAGATTTTTTTAAAAACTTTCCCGCTACTTACGGTAAGCCCATTTTTAACACGTTGTCTTTCGAAAACTGACGGGCTTTTCTGCGACGTTTTAGGTGCGAGGTTATGGCTCTCATCATTGGCCTCAAGTCAGGGTGGCTTAAAAAGGCCAGGTCACCAATAACTGCTTTGAGCGCAAATGCACTGCCGTCATAAACCGGCGATGAATAACTTAAAACGGATAGAAAATGGCAGAACTGGCTCTCAGCGTTGGGATATACCATCACAGATCGACCATCAGATCCGCCAGGTCCTCCGGCTCTCCGGTCGCTAAAAGTTTGTCAGCGAGAAAGAAAAGTGGCATGCTCGCCGGCTGGAAGCCATCCAAGATTCTCCAGGAGGTCAGAGACATAGATCGAACTTTTTCCTACCGTAATTTCTTTTACCGAAAAGTTCATAATTCTTGTATCCTTTCACGGTCGGTTTTGGTACGCGTACCACAAATGGAAATGCAGTATCTGACCTGTGAAACAACCAGTGCCGAGACAACAGATGTTAGGATGGGGTGCGGAAGGGTAATGCCTGAGGTGGGTGAGGGAGGCCAGCGTTCCGAAGCAGCGACGAGTGAGAGCCGAAATGTGTTTGCCCCACGTGAAACAGCAATCAAATTGAAGTCCTAAGTTTTTTGGCATGAGCTGTGAGGGCGATGCGAGTCCCTTTAAATTGTATTCCAATTCCGTGGAAAGCGAAACGAGAAAGATTCTGATGGCCGCCAAAACGCATGTTCTGCGTTTTCTCGGGATTCACCATGAGATAATTTGTGTCGGACTTAGAACCAAGTGGGTCCAAAGAATTTTCCCACGCGAGGAATGAGACTGGCAGGGGCTGCCTTTCTGCCGCTGGAGAACACCTGGATGTCGTCAGCACACTGAATGACGTCAGTGCCGGTTGAGAAAAGGCTGAGATCGTCAGAAAAAATGGTGTACAAAAGAGACCCCAGGGAGGATCTCTGGAAGACTCCAATGTGATTTGGAAGGAATACCGAAAAGTGCTGTTCGCCCTGTTTGTCAGTGGAGCTGAGTTGGAGTGTGTCCTGAAAAGTACGAAGTGAACCAAGAGGTATCGATGCCACAGAGCTGCGATTTTGACAAAGGAACAGATTTTTTCAAAGAGAAAACATGCAATGTTTTGAAACATTTCAAGCTTCTTGGTATCATTCACAACCGTAAAAGCCAATTTTGTAATTTTCTATCTGTCCCAAGCCATTCATCGCCCATTTTGACGGCGGTGCATTTTGGTTCATTACAGGTACTGGTGACCTGACCTCAGGCCAATAATTAGAGGTCATTCATACTTCGCCCAATGACGGTCAATATATGTCTGCATTGCATCACACAAATGCTACAAAAAATTCATCAATATCCAAAAAAACAACACATTTTAGAAACAGGCCTTACCTTAAATCAATGACTTGGAAGTATCCAAACTCTGAGATAATAGATTGGTTGCACCTAACAAGATATCTAATCCCTTAAAGTTTTGTTGTATGCTTTCTAAAAAAAATTACAGGACACTAAACTCTTCTGGACAAACATCCACTTGACCTGACTTAGGTTAAACACCTGAATCAATATGAAGTCAACACTCTGAAACAAAATGTGAAAATAACCAAGCAAAAGGTACACAAAATTTTGTGGTGCTGTGTTTGTTTCTTCTCTCAGTTTTGGAAAAAAACCCAGGGGCATGGCCAACTGCCCTCTCCCAAGTCAGGGCCACATTAAGCTTTGTGAGAATAGGTCTTAAGGAAGTATGTCTTACAATACCTTCTCCATTCAAGAGCTTGTTAGCAGGGCCAAGCAATGTATTACTAAAATGTTTTTAGCATGAAAACTGCAATGTGCAGATACTCAGAACTGTATCCCTTTGTAAGTAACATAGATATTCTGCCCTGCATGTATCTTTTTTGTACAATATCATATTGCTTTCTGGTGAGGTGTGATTTGATAATGGCCCTGTAGACATCACCCTCCCATCCACTCTGATTAACAGCAATTATGGAGTTATTTTGAGAACTAAGGATCTAGATGAGACAGAGCCCACAATGGAAAATATCACAGGACCACATGCCAAACAACTTTAATTCCTGCTTTCTAAATCTACCATTAATGTTGCTGCCACCACTAAAACAGCAACTGCAGCTTTTTGTCACACTTGTACCACACTTGTGTCAGACGACTAACTGACGCCAGACGAGACACAGGACTTGACCCAAGACTTTGGACACCTGAGCCTAAGAGGCTGTGTGTCCTAACTCACAAACAAACAAACAAACAAACAAACAGCCATGTCTGTCATCATATTGTAGGTCAGGTAGAGGATGAGTGCTCAGATGGTATGCAACACCTTCTGTACCTTCAACTGAGCAGCCCTGGCAGATTAATGGCAGACTTATACCAATGTGCACAAAGCCCATGCTAATCTATTTTTTAAATCTGTTTCATTCCATTATTTCAAGGTGATTACCAGCTCCACCAGTCCTATCTACTTAAGTGCATCAAGGGTGGATCCAGACCATGCACTTAGAAGGGAGAGTGGCAAATCCCTGTCCATGGCATCTAACCTATTCCCAAAGCTGAATTGTTTTAGGATTCTGGCTGCTCTGTTCCACCATTTTTGGAAATTAACATGCATATTTAACAAATATTTTTCACAAAAAGCAAAATGGTGTGTTGGTTCTGGGATTTCCCATAAAAGTGGGACATGTGCTTCCTGGCCAACAATCTGTAGTGGCCCCAACTGACCCCAATCAGCTAAGAATGCCCTGAAACTGAGCCCCAATTGGGCCATGGTTATGCAGCCACTCTTCATGAAAATGACTGTGCTGTGAAAATGGGCCCCAATTACAATATTTGCTGCAGGTGACTTCAACTGTGTGCCTTTAGTTGGAAACCAGTGATTGCCACAGTTAATGATAATATACATTTAATCAGCAATAAATAACAATGAGCCAAATGGGGATGGAAAACCTCCAATTTGGCCTCTGCAGCCATAGCAACATTCCAAACACATTTAAAAACATGTCACTGGGAATGGGTTAGTATTGCACATGCATGCAGCAAGACTGGAAAAGGTGTTGTTCTTTGGTGTTGAAGAACACCAGAAAAATGTGCTCCAAAAATGCCTTATACTCAAGAAGTCTGATCTTGTGTCTTTATCATGAAGCTTCATTATAACCATGTTGACAAACAGTACTCTACAACACACTACAAGCAAATGACTCTCAACATTAAGTAAGAGGCATGTATGTTGTTATAACTGACTTACACAAAAAACAATGAACTTACACCAGTATTACTTTCTCCAAAACTGAGTACTCCAAAGCAAAAATTGCATCCTGACACCAGGCAAAAAACCAAATTTCCAGCTCTGACATGCAGTGTAAATTGTGCACAATGGACATTCATGGATATAACAGTGGATGTTTGGCACTGCTTTTCCTTTATGTCCCAAACATGCAAAATTTGCAAGCCTGGTGCAAAGTGCCTAAAGGCAAGAACAATGACATACCACAACTAGAGTGTATCCAGCAACATCCACCTTATGTTCTTCATAATATTTGCTAGCTTTCATCTTGATACATGTAGCCCCAATTGCCGATCGCGCAACAATCAGCCCCCAGTTACCGCCCGCGCAACAATCAGCAACTTGTAACGCTGTCCATTTCAGGGCTTTAGGCACTGCCAAGGCCGTCTATAGGTTACGTTAGGTTGGGTTGAAGGCACTGCCTTGTGGGAGGCCCTATATACCAAGGTCTATATACCACCCTGAGCTCGGCCCTGAGCGGCCGAGCCGCCACCGCTTCGACGTGCGGTAATGAGCCTTTCGGCAATGCCTTTGCATCACTTATTATTTTTGGGGGAAATCCATTAAATCATTTTGAGATGAAGATATTGTTTTAAGGGAAAAACACGCAAGAGGACTTAATTGTTCCTGTTTTACGTTTTAGGACAGAATGACTTTGAGTTTAAGGAGTATTTCTAATTCTGCTTGTTTTTGTAGTTTAATCGACGCATCGGCCTCAAAGCCGGCGAACTTTTCTTGACATACGAAGGAGCTGAAATAATCACTGGTCCCTGATGACTGAACAAATACACATTTGAGATACAGCTCGGCGTGCTGTTTACGACGTTTGCAAAGCTACTGAAAATAGGAGAGGTAAAGGTGCCAATGTAATAGTGGGTCAGGACTGGGTTGGCAAGACTGGTAAAAGCGAAGGGTACCATGACTGGAACTTAGGGATTGTGATGAAATTAACTAGAATTACATATCCCAGGGTTTTGATCTTGTGTCAGAATCACTGGCAGGTCCATGGACCGAGTGGGCGGTGTCAAGGCCATGGCCCCCTTCCATCAGAAAGGAGGGCCAACATGCCAACAACATGTCCCCCTCCCCCACTCAGACCAGATTTGTTTTTGCCTTTGAAACATTTGGAAAATAATAGATGTATATACTTGTATTTTTGTTAATGTGTATTGTTGTACTGTTCTGTTCCATTTTTTACAGAATGCTTGTTTTTCTTTGAAATGGCAGAGCAAATTGGCCAGAATCTGACAATGAGAGAGAGGTTAGGTCACACAGATGAAGGTTTGGTCCCAAATTACTACATGATCTATTTCCACCCATGGTCAGATTATGCCTACATTTCAGTGCAATGTTTGCAGAACACCTGGAAATTTAGCTAATACTATGTTTTAGAAGTGGATGTTGTTCTGATTTTAAATATGCTGGTATAGTATGTTTCTCATGTTACTTTCCATCACCAGGGTGGGCGCCACATGACCCTGCAGTCGGTGCGCCCCTAAGCCCCAATAACCAACCAACCAACCATCATCAGGGTTGGAAAAAACAGCTTAAATTGAACTTATCCCAGCCAGTGCTTTTTCTTAATTTAAGTGAGATTTAATCAGCCAGCTATTATCAGTTATTTAATTTATTATTCATTTAATTATTCTTTATTATTATCAATTATTTAATCAATTAAGCCCAGCTTAAATTACCTCCCAGAGAATCTACCCTGGAAAAATTTATGACTAGGCATTTATTAGATGATAAGCTATTCACAACCCCTAGAGGGGTCTGGGGGATGCAGTTATTTAGACATAAAGCAGTGACTAGATATGTTTACTTAAACATTGACCCCATGAACATCCATTTTTGTGATTTGTATCTGTGTGCTAAGTCTTCCTACCATGATGTGGTAGCATTGTGACAGCACCAGAACTATACAAATATTCTACCCTCCTGGAAAACACATAAGAGATAAATCAACTGATCCCTGACCTGAAGATGGCTGCATGGCATGTAAAACAACCTGAAACCCAAACTATTTGTTATGTTCAGATGACTAACTAGCACTAGATGAGACACAAAACTTAAGACACAGATGCCTAAGCCCAAGACACTGTATCCTAACTTGCAACAAACAAACATATGATAGGTGGTGATTGATGCAGCACTGAAACACTCAGGTAGATAACCACATAACTAGGCTGGTGGAAGGACTCATGGGTAGGTGTAGGTAGAAGCATGGTATTCTGGGAGAGCTGCTGCTCTGACACGTTTTGTCTTTTGGTTGTTTGGCTTGAACTTTTCATTACCTGCCTAATTTATCATTCTTGTTTTTTATCACTCTGCATTTGTCCTTTTCATTGCAAGCATTCTGTTCCTTGTTCTTTTAATGCAGGAGCTGAATGTCAGGTCATAGCAATATTATTTCTTTTCCATTCAGATTTTAAATATTTTCAGTTTCCATCTATTTGTAGGTAGACTTTTCCAGTACTCAGCAAGATCAGGAATTTGATTAATGGATTCACTTACCTCCTACTAATAGAGTTGTATTCAGCAAAGTGATGACATGCCCACATTCCTTTGTCTCAGCATTTATGCTTGGCAGTGACTGGGGATCATAGATGCTCAATTCAAGGTTGTGACTGATGTAGTGGTAGACCTTGGTTTTGAAAATGATAGTTTTGATCATTATCATACAGTCCCAAAAACAGCGTGACCCCTAAGATACATAGCTTATTTTATGACTTTGCAACAAGAAACTGTAAGTGGCAGAAATTAAACTGTGTTATGTGGTTTAAACCACCATGTGGCTTAAATTTATGTGGATCAGCCAGTTTAAACCATGGTTTAAACTTATTTAAGCCAGATGCTTGCTGAAGTCTGCCCAGTCTTTCTGTCATGGCTGGCAAAATGTTGGTAAAGTTAGTTTTTGCCAGGTCAGGGGTTTTTACTGGTTTTTACCACAAAGGTGGTAAAAACCCACCTTTGCTGGCAAAACCTCTTTAACACACAAACATTTCCTGGGCACTATTGTCATTATATTATAAACCATTGTAAGTTATTTTACTGTTGTATCTTCATATGATGTCCAAAGTAGGAAGTGGGTTGCTTTTTTGTAATTGTACATATTGCCTACTTTGCTCATCATAGCATAAGAAGCATGTTGCTGGTGCTTAAATTTGCTGGTGTTGCTACCAAGATGTCCATACATGCCATGTATGGTGATAAATCGGTTCCTGCTTGTATTGCTGTCAGATGGGACAAGAAAATTAAAATTTGATCCAAAAATATTATTTCATCCCATGGACAGATTTAACAAGGATCTGATCCCTGTTTTTAAAGATATGTGGCTGGTATCTGGTGCCTGGATTTAAATCATGGTGGTGGATTCCATTTTAATCATATTCCCATTCCCAATGTAATGATTACTGCAGCATTGCTATTGCAAAAGCATTATGCTGCTTCCCTGATCTGTGAGGCATGTTCACAGTGGCCTTTGAGTACATTATTGACCAAAGAAATATAATAAAGGCATTATTGCAATGGTACAACTAATAGAACATAGAAGCAAATGAACATAATTGGGTTGAAATCATGCAACAAGAAAAATATCTTAGAGTATATCTGTTGAGCGGGCAAACCCACCATTGATCTGTTCCTTGAACCAGGTCAACAGTTCAGTGGTGCATCTCACAGCAAGTGAAATATTAAACTTAACATCACCTTTCTTCTTCAAGTCACAATGATTTTGGGCATAGGACCAAACTAGCAGTACCACTGTGCATCCTGTCAAGCACATGGCCATTAAAGTAGCAGGATTCACAAACACGAGTTTCTGTCACATCATGGTCAAAAAACAATGTAAGTATTTTTGTCAGGCTGATTATACCACTGGTTTTTAAACTTTTGCTGGAAAAACTGTCTGCCCTGCATTGTATGCTTTATTTAATGTTGAAACTGGTCAAAGAGCTGGCAACTGGCCTAAGAGGGTCAAGCTGACTATTGCACGGTCGCGCTGCACCCGTGGTGGCTTGCTAAACTTGCCACAAAATCAGCTGTTACCTGGGATCGCTAGAGGGGTCGGAGTGGGTGCAACAAGCAATGCTTAGCTCAGGCTTCGATTCTTAAAATCACCCCAGGAACCATTCCGATCGAATTTATGAAAAAACGGCATAAAACCTATCATGTGGCAAACACCAAAACGTCACATGTAGACGGAGGACGTGTAGAAAGCGGAATACCGTAAACAAAAAGTGCTTGCTATGCTTCCAAGTAATTCTTTCAGGAATTGGTGATGAGTTTCAGCTCTGAATGTAGTGAGAGGAGTTGAAAATTCGCGTAATCTGATCGACCGCTAATGGATGTCAGCCAAATCAAAGATTGTAATCCATCTAAGGAGAGAGGGCTGCTGTGGTTTCAGATGCGTCGCCGCCGCGCCAGCGGTCCTGGTGGTGACCACACTGCGGAGTACCACAGGCTCAGGCAGGTCGGCGATGGAGAGTTCCTCGACGAACAGGTACATTGACTAACCCTATTCCCGGCAGGGGGGCGGAATTGGCGCCCCCTCCGGTTTTTTGCTTGCCAATTCCAGGCTTTTTAACGCAGCTTCACGAAACTTGGTGACTTTTCCTAGCTATTCTTTCTACGCGCCGTGACTAAATTTCAAAATTCTGTTTTGCTCAGGGGCGGAGCCAGGCAATGTTTTTGGAAGGCACCTCATGCTATTTTTGGCCATGTTGAGGGTAAAAGGAAAATGTCTGCCAAAAACAGAGTTTTAAAGCTAGAACTTAAAACTTTATATGGATGTATAGCTAAACAGTTGGGCAATGTGCAGATGTAATTTTGTTTACCTGAGGTCATTTTACAAGGTCAGGTCAAGGTCAAAAGTCAAAATTTGTTTTTCGATATAATTTCGGCGCCGTTTCTTCAAATGCCAAACCCGGAATATATATGACGTAGAAAGGTGCCCTCTACTTGTGTACCAAGTTTCAGCTTGATATCAGGTCGGGTCACGGAGATATGACCTAAAATGTCAGTGCGCGTACCCTATATTGCAGTAGCCATAAAATGAAATTTCTGAAATAGAGTGAATTCAAATGATTGAAAACGTTTACAGATAATATTAAATGTACACGAGATCATTCCAAGTGACCCAAGGTCACTGGAGGTCATTTAAGGTCAAAGGTCACAAGTTGATCTGAGAAACGTGTGACCGTGACAGTTCCCCCTTTTTCATATCCCTGGCACCGCCTATGCTAACATTATACAAACATTGTAATGCGATTTGTACCTCTTTAGTATAACATGACTAGCAGAAGCCAGAAAAGGGTGTTTGCCTCTTTTTTCATTCAGTTGTTAGAAAACTAATCCTCCTATTTTTGAAACCCTGTGAACGCCCATGAATTTTCTCAAAATTTCAGATTCCGGACCCATGGTGAAAGCCCTATCCATAATCTCTCGATTCATGCCAGTTTCATCGAAATCGGTCAATAAACAACGAAGTTATAAGAAGTCGAAAAGTACCCCCCATTTTGACCTTTTTGCCCCCCTGTATCCCTAAATTTCAAAATTTTGAAGATTTCTTTTTATAAAAATGTAGTTCACGTCACGGCGAATCGATTGCCGTTTGTTGCGATGAAATCGGACAAGTAGTTCTCGAGATCTCAGGGGGGGGCCGAATCCGCCCCCCCTGCCGGGAATGTATGATAATGAAAAACGATACCGTCTAGCCCTCCGGGAATAGGGTTAGAGTGGCAGCTTGCCGTTTTTGCCGCTGGGTTTTGCTCATTTTGCTGGCAGTTTATTGATCGGGAACCTTTGAAATCGTGGTAATAGGAGGGAGCCGTGGGTGAACGAGTCACTTTTAAGGAGATGCATTGTTTTTTATGGATATGTTCTGCCTTCCCGTGATCTGTAGGAGGCAATGATCAGCATATATGCCATTATGCCAGGACGCGGGGCTCCTAATGTACGTAAAAGATAGAAGACATGTCACGGTGATTTAAAATGAAAAAAATTACTCGTAGAAAAAATACTCAAGAAAATGTCACCAGTGTCTGGGAACCCCTCCGAGAGGTATGAAAGATAACTTGGAACATACAAGCGACGTCAGCAGCGACTGGTGACCAACGCTGCTGGCGAAAGAGCAGGATGGAAAAGAGGCGCGCGATTAGCGGTAGCCGTTTGGCACATGAACCGCGCGCTGTTGGGGTTGAGACCACAAGGAGATGTGAGCACGTAAAGCAAAGTCCAAAAACCTCCAGGTGCCCTACTCTCAGGCGCAATGTTGCGTTCGAGTGTGATGCTGCCGACAGCCTAGTATTATTCGTTAAGCTGAGAGATTTACTTTTTTATCAGACGCAAAGGCACCGCACACTGGTTTGGTCATCAGCTGCGTATTTCGGGGAATGACTTGTAACGGACGATGGTGGGTTGTCTTGCATTAGACAAACAGCGCTTACGCGCAGTTTTGGATACCTTTTCCCCAGCTGTCGTACCTGGTCTAACTGTCCCTCGGTTAGAAGCGAGACCGCCATGAACCTCAAGCCGCAAACTGCTTGGTTCCAGTTCCAGGTCGTGCGCCGCAAGACGGTCCCGTGGAAAAGCATCTTCCTGGCGTCGTTTCTGTTTGCTGGCGGCACGACACTGCTCGTCACGGGCAGCCTCCTCGTCACGGGCTTCTTTGACGAACGGGTTAGTGGCTGCTGTAAGGTGTCCTCCGTGTTCCCCGCTCCCCATTGAAGCTCCTACAAATTGTCGTCTTCGGTTTCGTTTGTCTCCCTCGTACTGCCCACTTTCCTTCCCCTTTTGCGTGAGTGGTATAAGCTTGATACCAGAAAATATCTTTTGTCGTTTTTATATCTCTTTACTTTATCGTTCTCTAGCGTGTTTCTGTGCAAACAGAGTACCTGACTGTTCACTATGGACTCCGACAGATTACTTATTGGAAGAAAATGGACTGTCGTGCTGTTGGCGTTGTTTGGTTATCCTTAGTAGTATGGTATAGTATGGTATGCAACCTCTTAAAAGTTTGTCGTGTTTGTTTTCTGCCATTATGCAAGCCTACAGCTGGACCAACACGTTTTTTATTTTGTTTTTTATTACATATTATTGCGTTATTTCACGTGTCCCCCACGTATTGTGTTTAAAGAGCTTCACCTCACATATTGTCTGGGGTGTCTGCCGCCAGTACGCCGACCGCACGTGGCCGCTGATCGTGCTGGGGCTCATCATGTTCGTGCCGGGCGCCTACCACGTGCGGCTGGCGTACTTGGCCTACTTCGACTACGACGGCTACTCCTTCGAGGACATCCCCAGCTTCGACTGAGACGGCCGGGCCGGCCGGAGGCGCCCCGCCGTCGCGGCTGCGTCCGCCCGGCGCGGAGTCCGCGGGAGTCCATCCCGTCCGGAGTCCGCGGAGTCCGCGGAGTCCATCCCGTCCGGAGTCCGCGGAGTCCGCCGGCCCCCGCCGAGGATCCGGGGAGTCCGACCGCCGGCGACTGTGTGTAGGGTGTAGGGCGCACTGCGGAGAAGCAGACGCCAGGTGATTAACAGTCGCAGTCGGCTGTAAGGCTGTTTCGTATCTGTGCAAGGTGGCGTGTCGTGGAGCTGTGAGCGATGCCTTGTTTCAGTTGTCATTGTCGTTAAGACGTCAGTTTCTGTGTCATGCGTGAAGTGCTTGAGATTCGACCTCAGATCAATGTCTCGGTTTTGCGTTGTCTTTTTGTGTGCGGCCTTTTATGGCTGGACGAGTGTGGTTTTCACCTCGCAGCTGGGCGTTTGTGTTCGCACGTGATGGCGAACGCAGAAGCGCCGCCGCGGTGAAATTGATCTCAGTTTTGCGTCCGTGTTGTGCGCACCAAGCCTTCGTCTATTTAAGTAACAAGCTTCCGTTGCTGTGGCCGGTCGCGTGGTCGCCCAAGGATTGCACGGATTCCGGAATGCCATTGTCCGCCTACGTAGCTTTGTGATGCATTGTTCTTCGCGGGGTCATCAGTTCGTCTGTACAGTGCGCGTATGATTCCAGAGTCTGTTATGTATCAACCCAAACAGGCTGAAGAGTTTGTTGCCACGTCATCTGTTCGATGGACCCATCCGTGTCAGATCCTGCGTATGTTCCATGCAATATGTGTAATGAACATAACCGTTGTCCGCCCGACCTTGCCTGATGCGGGGGCGGGCTGCGGATCGCCTGGCCGAGTAGTTAGCAGGCCCTCAACCGCCGGCGCTTGTCCCGCGAGTGGGGAGCGCACCAGCCGTGGCTCAGCTACACATACAGGGGTCGTAACGCTGCCTGCAGAGCCGCCAGCTCAGTCGCGGATGAATGACAGCAATCATTAAACCAAGGTGAACCTCACCCACCACGCTATGTTGCGGGTAGTGGAAAAAACGCAGCATATTCCTGAGCACGACCTGTGCCATGACACAGTTATTATTGAAAGATGCAACAATTGTGTGAATGCCAGTATATGAACGCTAACTTTCCGAAGAATATTAACAATGCCGTGGGTAGCAAAAAGCCCAATCAAACAGGAGCTTAGCTAAACACGTATATTTGCCTGTTTTACAAAAATCAGTTGTACTAATCCCACGGATCATATATTGTTCGTGGCCTGTGTTGTATGGAGAGGAATCAAGACACACAGAAACTGCCGAGAGGTATTTCTGCGTCATAGCTCGCTGGACTCGATCAGCGAATAATAAATGAAACGCAACAGTCGTACGGTCTTTCCCATCGAAGGCTTTCTGATGTACAAATGAGTTATTTGAAAAAAGCACACCAAACTCAGTAGGAACAATGAAAGTGCCGCATATATGTAAACAATATCCAAAAACACAAAACGATAAGGAATACCACTTATGAGAGGGGTAGATGGATAAATCCTATATATCAAATCACGAGGCTCTGCTCATTGCTCATTACAAACGGCGTCCATCTTTGGTACAATTATGTAAACGTCGACAGAGCAAGGCAACAAATCCGGCGTTAACAAAGGCGTACTTTCTTCAAAATGCATTCTATATTTAGTGCAATTTCAATCGCGAAAGGCTTCTATGTATGTTCAGAAACGGACACGAAACGACAAATCTGCGCCGTCCAAGTTCATGTTTATCACAACCAAGGTCTTTCCTGTCGACGACTTAAATTATGCGACAGAGAAGAGCTTCCAAGACGGAGCGATAACAGATAAAACGCGGCATAAAGAAATATATAACGTGTAAGCGGGCAAGTCGCTAACAATCACAGCTTGCGCTAATCAAATGCACGCGTCTAGAGCGGACCGCAGATGCGCACAGCTGTCGGTCCAACAACAGCTAACCAGTTCCAAGCAAATCCATCACGTCCTTAGCCACGGCAGTCAATCACCTTCAGAACTATCCGGGCTGACAGCGGCGCCAGCAGTGAAACAATCCGCACCACGTGCCTGACTCACCGGGACACGTGTCACAATCCAGCGTCGGGCCGGGCGAGACTGGCGGTCACCCGCGCCGAGACGACACCAGAGACTGACAGAGTCGCCGGCGACGGGCGACACCAGGGACCGCCGACGGTCGGCCGCGCCCGGGCCCGGCCCGTGGACAGGCCGACACGCTACGAGTCGTCGCCGTGGCCCGGCTTCGTCAGTCGCTTGGCGCCACGGCTGGCCGGGCCCTTGGGCTTGGCGAACTTGGGCCGGTGCAGCATCTTCTTGGGGTGGATCTCGTCGATGAGGAGCTGCTCGGTCAGCTCGGCCGGGTCGTCTATCTCGATCTGCCGGACGGAGTCGACGTCTGACGCTGTGCGCCAGGACATGCGCAGCACGAAGGAACGGTCTGACGGTCGTACCCGTCAGACATTCAGGTCGCGGGGGGCCCTGTTCTGCACACACGATTCCGGCCACTTGCCTTATCACAATCGACCGTTAAGGTAGAACGGGATCTGAACGGTGTTGGCCCACGCAGAACTCCACAGTGACAGATGCAACCCGCAGTGGGCTAGCGAAACTACTCGTGCCACCGCGTCTTTTTGGGTCCAACCGAGACCAAATGAAACCAAATCAAAAGTCAAAACCAAAAAAAACTTCTGTACATGATGGATAGCCTCCTGGATTTTTATATGGATAGTTCGTTGAAACTGGCATCGAAATGTGCAAATCTTTTACTTGACTAGCTTCAAATTTAGGACCGACAAATAGCGTTCCAGACAAACATCACGTAAAAGTGTAGCGTTCCCACGGTAATAAAAATACCGGCTGGCTCATGCGAAACACAAACAGCAGCCAGTGTTGTGAGCTGTGGCAGAGAGCCACTTGAGGTGGCTCCCCTTCAATTATGTTGTATGTTAAACACGACGTTTAACTCCTGCATTTAACATCTGCAACAGCCCCGAGGTCCAGGCATACGTGACCGAAAACTAAAAACGTGCAAATATCTGAAACCATCACATCGTGCTCCAACCAATCGGCTGGCAGTATTTCCAACACAAAGCACAACGATCAATTTCGTCATATCCACAACCTACTAACATCGAACATCATGATACAAACTGCGCACACTGAGGCCCAGACCAGCCCCACGCTGGGCGCGCGGCCGACCAGCAGGGGCTACCCCGGGACACGCACTTTTTTGGTGATGTTTAGCTGGCACTGGTTCTCGATCACGTCTATGACGGAAGACTTGCAGCTGGAGTAAAGCATGCGCTCCTTGATGGAGCAGCTGTAGCCGGGCATCGAGTAGATGAACACTGTGGAGGCGGAGAAACGGTTATTGCCCACGGCGATGACAGTGGACAACCACCGGCCAGTTACCGAGCCTGGACAGCCGTCGGCCGGTTACCGATACCCGGCAGTCGCCGCCCCGCGACAGGCAATGGACATCCGTCGGCCGGTTACCAGCAATGAACAGTCGCCGGCCGGTTGCCCACAATGGACAGTCGCTGCCCGGTTACCCGCTAACTGACAGTCGCTAGCAGGTTACCGACGGCCGGCAGTCGCCAGCCGGTCACCGTCCGTGGACGGTCGCCGGCTGCTTACCGACACCCAGTAGCCAACGGCCGGTTAACCACATTCGATAATCGCCGGCCGGTTGCCAACACTCGACAGTCGCCGGCTGGTTACCGACACTGAACAGTCGCCAGCCGGGTTACTGACACCCGGCAGTCGCCGGCCGGTTATCGACAATCAAAGGCCGGCCGTGCGTAACCCAGCGTGGCTACAGGCGCCAGGTGGGACCAGACGAGAACGGCCCAGCGCCTGACCCACAACTCCATAACGCTGCCGTACACATCAAACATCAAAGACAAAGCGAGCCACGTGCGTTCCGGCCGACTGCCGCCGAGGCCATTACAGGGCCGGGAGCGGCCCGCTCCGGACCGACACGGCCACGGCGACACTCACCCAGACTGTGGAACTGGTCGCCCTCGTACTGGTGGCTGAACACGAACAGGTGGTAGCGCGCGTGGTCGGTGGGCACGTGGCCGGCCAGCGCCGACACCGGCGTCGTGTCGGACGCCGCCAGGTTGATGGTCTCCCGGTCCAGGTCTGGCGAACCGCGGCCGCCCGGTCAGACGCGGCGCCCACTCGCGGCGCGGCGGGCCCGCAGGACGGCCAGGCGGCGCTCGGGGCCCGGCGGACCGCACGTGCGCCGGACAGGCCGCGTGCGCTCGCTGCAAGCCGTCCGCGTCGGCCCGCGCGCGGGACATGGGGCCACCGAGACACAGATGCACAAGGGAGGCCTCCCGAGCTCGGATCAGTGTCACAAGCGCCCTTCGATCGCTACACCAGGGTCCTCGCTCTCGGTCCCCGAGGGGTGGTGACCCCGGAGAAGCGAGCGCCGAGACGTGGCATAAAGCCACGTCTCTAAAACCACC
This sequence comes from Capitulum mitella, assembly GCA_030062745.1. Classification (NCBI taxonomy): domain Eukaryota; kingdom Metazoa; phylum Arthropoda; class Thecostraca; order Pollicipedomorpha; family Pollicipedidae; genus Capitulum; species Capitulum mitella. Next base: position 21,265,890 of record CP099839.1, read on the forward strand.
TCAGCCAAGTGCAGTTGCCCAACTGTCCCGGAAACCGCTCGAGGCAAGTGGACCGCAAGCTTAGCATTCCGCCTTGATGTAGCAGGACCAGCACGACGTTTTTCACTCGGCTCTGACCGAGACGTGACCCGAGTACGCGACCGCCCAGCCCCCCACAGTCCACGGGACATGTAAAGCCTGACTGCAGATCAGGATCTGAGAACAAAACACTGCCGGCCCGCCGCCCAACCCACCTATACTAAGCTGGACGTAATTGACCCGACCATGGGCGAGGCCGGATATCTCGTTCAGCGCCTCTCTGCTAATGGGGAACGACACGCTGCCCATCGTCTGCTGCTTGGTGTCCACGGCCACGTCCACGCCCACCTGTCGGCAACGCAGCGTTAGCCGCGGGGAACTCCGCTGGTGGACGGCGCGCAGAGACCAGCAGCCACCCATCAAAGGCCTCACGGAATCCCGGCAGAAAACACGTCCAAAGCAATCGAGTCTCCAAGACTCTAGGATTTCAGATTCCTCAGTTTCCAAGACGAATCACTGGCTCTGAGGATGTGTCAAACGCCGACGAACGCCACCTGATACCCTGAGCACTATCACAGCTGCCTTGACTGCACGGCTGCCTGACTATCCCGTCCTCCTGACATACCTCTGCCCTCTTAAACTCGGCCTGCTCCTCCTCGGCCATAGAACGCGGAGCTGGCGCCTTCTGCGCCCGCAGGTGCCGCTGGTAGCCCGCAAACGTCACATCATCCTGGGGATTGCAGGAACGGACCAACCAATACATGATGCAGACTCCAAGCTTAGTTCAATGGTTAACAGTGGCATAAAGAGAGTAAAAATGGGATTAAGATGTAAGGTCATCATGCTAACCATAGTCAAATGAGAGAGGCTGCCATCCAATATGAGGTTTTTCTGTGGCTGCTGGCAGACAGTGTGCATCAAGAGCCTGAAATTTGCAATAGGTCCCTTTCCAATGCATCCCTTTTCATCCCTTCACCACCTTTTCTGCAACTTGTACCTAAAAGGTGCAGAACAGTTAGGTTCTGCACAGTTATACTGACTGCACTGCACAGAACAGTTAAGTAAAAGGTGCAGTAACAGTTATCACCAGATCATGTCAGGTCACCTATCTGAGAATCAGAGAATCATCTACCTATTTGAGAATCAGAATGTCAGGTCACCAGATCTGAGATATTGTTTTGGGTTCTTTTTCAAAAGTATGAAAGATATGGAATCAGTTTCTGATGCAGGGCTATTTCACAATATGCTACACAGGATTTGGAATTTGAATGGTGAGTGACTTTCCCAATGTCAAATTAGGCCACTGACCTGAAGTGAACTCAACACACATCTGAACCAATATTAGCATAATTTTTGGTACTGATTTCAGTAACACAAATTGTTTTTATTTCTCCTGATGATCATTCCTCTGTTTTGTGGTAATGTAACATGGGTTCTTGCACTACATGCATCATAATTGATGACCATGACAAATACCCTGGCTCTGACCAAGCAAAAAAACTAACATTCACTGAATCAATAATTTTACAACCCTAAGGCCACAAATGCAAAGTTTGCATGTTCTTCTGCTATAAAAGTACCATGATGGAGGAGACTGCAAACAGCATGAACTTTCTTTTGCAGTGACCTGTGAGGGCACCAGGTGGTCTGAAGAGGTCAAATTGGTATCATTACAATTAGGAACAAGCTGTTCACTTGTTTTTGTTTCATTGTTTCATCTGAATTATGAATGAAATGGGCATGGGGAGGGCATAGCAATCACATCTTTGTCCTGTGTCTGGACACAGTGAAAATGCATCCCCTGCCCTGCATTGGACACAGTGAAAATCCTTGCATCCAGTGAGGGTTAAGATATGATGTGACTGTGAACTGGCATCTGTGTCAGTAATCTAGCACTGAATTTAAAATTACACTAGATGGGGCCTATGCTCAGGGCCTAGAAATGCCAAAGAAACCTGGCAAATTTATTTGTCCAGATTTGCATCAACTTACAATGCAAGACCATTTGTTTTTCCCTGCATTCAACTGGTGCAAAACAGTCCATGACATGTCTTTGCAAAATGGCCTCATTCCAGGTAAGGCAATATTTTCCATGTCATTATAAAATATTTTGTGTTCAACATTGCAAAGAAAAAAATGGATACCTTGGTGGTGCCAAAGACTTCATCTTTGATCTGAGCTCCTCCAAACTCCTTCTTGAGTGTGGCCTTGGTAGAGGCATACAGCATCTTCTGCCTGACTGGCGAATCATCCGGGGACCATGTGATCATTAGCCATTCAAAACCCATAGAGTTCTTTGAGTCCAGCCTGAAACAATCCCCAGCATATTGCATTAGTTTATAATTTTCCTTATTTTGCCATCTGTTTCAGCACATCTCCATCATGGCAGTCCCATATCCTACAGACATAAAACATTTATTTTCTGAGAGGGTACAAACCTGTAGAGGATGTAAGTTGGCTGTTTTTCACTGACAAGCTCTGGAACCAGTATGTCCCAATCTTTTTCCCATGATGATTCTGCTGGTACTTGGGTGTGAAGGCTCAACTCCTCTGCCATGAGCAGATTACAGATTTCAGCAGTCTTGCAGTTTGCAGTGCACACATTTTCTTGCATTTCTCTGACAAGCTGAACAGTGGATCCTTTTGATGACTACAAAGTCCAAGTAACCATCATGATACTAAGCATAAACTGAATTTTTACATATATTTGTCACTCATAAAATAACTAGTGATAAAACAAAAAAAAATCTGCATAACTTTCATAAATGAGCATGATGACAATGCAGGTTCAAGAGGACTGAATGTTACAGCCACCACTCACCATCTTCTATAGAAATCTTGATAGCCCTGATACTACCATTTCTACATGTGCCAAAAAACTTCATCAGCTCCTGGTTGGCAGTGATACCTGTTTGGTGAGACATCCTGCTTCTGAAAGCAGTAAGTGGCTGCTGTTAACTGCTTGAATAAGGATGTTCTACATTCTAATGTGTGTTTACAAAGCAGGACAGCCATACTGCTGTTTACATGGCACAGCCAGGATTTTTGTAAGGATGGCCAAGCTCAGTGAGAAATAAAATCATATGAGAACTGTCTGCCAGGAAAATGGTGTGAAATAGGTTTCAATAAGACTCCCCCTGACCAATGGTATGCATTCCTGTAAATGGACCATGAAAACACCTTGCACCTGCATCCATGCGAATTAACAACAAAAATGCAGGAAATGGGAAGGTGTGGCCCAGGGCCCCCTGGCAGCTCTATCATTAATGTTAATCCATTGTCAATATTGTTCCCATATTTATGTTGTGCCCAAAACATCTTCAAGGCCAGGTTTCCCACCATTTCCTGCAAGGTAGTTCAGCATATTTTACATCTGTTAAACGGAGACAGTTACTGCGTTTATACCACACTTTGAGCTCCACAGCCTCCATCCCCAGCCGGTCCCAGCTGTATCCAAGCAGTTCCACACTAGACAGGATTGTGAAGGCCCCAGTAAGTAAACGTATCTTGTAAATCAGAATAAAGTACAGTTAAAGTAACGGAATTTTGGTGAAGGCTGCGTCCAACCCGTTGTTCCTGTGCAGCCCGATCCACTTTCGCCACCGCCGCGCCTCGTCCACAGATCACACCTAACGGTTCTGGAAATTCACGCTTTTTTTAACTTCGCTCTCAGCTGATATCAAAGATGAAAGCCTTACGGAGAACGCCGTCAGAAAAGCCATTTGCGATTACTTGTGATTTATCACCATGAATGTACTGCACCTTTAACAAAACTATCGCCAGAGCTGCGTTCATTAATTTGCCAACATCATTGGCAAGGCTACTATCCCCTCCCGGCCTTGGCCCGTATTTTTTGGCTCTTCAGATATGAAAAAACCTTGATCTGCTCGGGTCTTGGCTGGAATATCCGATGTAATTCTGCGCTTTCTGTGGTATGAAGTAAGCGACAAATGTCAAGCACGTGTGGCCGAAGCATGACAACAACGGTGGGATTTTAGGCGGCTGCGTCCCTGTCTCTACTTGAAATGTTGTTTCTGTTGTCCAGGAGCCCCTCTGCGCGCATCGTAATTTCTGGAGACAGTTTTGTCAGCTTTTTGGTGGTTTCGGATCGTCTGCCGAGTCGGGGCCTTTTAGTGGTCTCATTCATTTTACAGGCACTTAGGGCGGGACCCATCTGGTAGTGTAAAATGTTTCGCCCACCACGACGCGGGGTCGCTCTGCATTGGTCGGCATTGTGCGGGCCACGCGGTGGGAAGCGGGCGCCACCTTTTGCGCATGACCAGCACCAAGGGTGCCTGATTCAAACGCCCGCCGCCAGGCGGTGGTCGCCTCGGCCGTCTGGTTGCACCCCGGCGGTGGAGCCTCGCATGGCCGCTAGGCGGCGGTGGGCGCTGCATCAGGTGCCTAGGATGCTGCTGCCGGGCGAGGCGCATGCGCCAAAGGGGCGAACGACCCATCCCGTTGCGCGCGTGATGTGGGTCGCGAAGGCCCGGCTTTCGGGGCACTCGGCACCGTGGCTTCTTTGGGGTAGGTCATGTGGGTGTCGGGCCAAAGAGGGTCTCGAGATTCTGGGGCTGGGGTTTCCTCTGCGTAAATGTAGGCGCTGTGATTGTGAGTGTGTTTGTACCGAATGTATCACGTTGAATGTTAGGATTGGTTGTACGATTCTTTAGCCGTAACTTGTAATTGGTGAATATATGGGATCCAAGAGATCAGTTATCTTTCTCCTAGTTCGGGGTGCCGGGACTAGTCTGCGGTGAGCGCAACACATATGTGTGTACCGGGTCGCACGTAACGACCGTGTGGCAGGCGAGCGAAACGGCGATACCGGTGTTTTTGGCTCCCCGTGGCGAGTTCGGCCGAAGACTCACGGTGGAGGGTGGAACGGCGCTGGGCGGTGCGTAGCGCTGTTTGGTGTCGTGATATGGTCTGGATTCGGAAGGACCCCCCCCCCCTTTTTTATAGTAGCTTCACGGGCACTTAAGCCATCTCGGGTTTCCTTCTGTCGTCCCTGGGGAATTTTTGCCGCCCAGCAAATCCCTCAGGCAGTGACAAGGGCCCTCCGTAAGTCTCCCTCTGCCGTGACAGAGGCGCCTCTGGCAATGGTTTAGGTCCTTCAGCCGTTTCAGGAGCTATCTGGACGTCTCAAGACCAAGTGGTTTCAGGGGCCTCACTGGTCATCTCAGTGGTGCCTGTTAGGGACTGCTAATGAGCAGTCTCAGAGGCCCCAAAGGCCCCTCTCTAGCAGTCTCAATGGACCCACTGTTCTCCTACGTGCTCCTCTTGTCGTCTCTGGGGACCATTATTGCCGTTTCATGGGCCCTCTGGCAGTTACAAAAGATCTTTTGGCGATTTCGGATCCCCTATGCAGTGTCATGAACCCTCTGGACACCTCCGGTAGTTTCCATGGCAGTATCAAGGGTCTTTCTCTGTTACATGGGGTATGTCTGGCAGTCGGGGCCTCTCTAGCAGTCTCAGGTGGACCTTTTCTATGCCAAGAGCCCGCCTAGCACACTCTGGGTTCTCTGGCCGTTCAAAGACTTCTTACCGCCTAAGAGGTCCTCTTATCGTCCTTGCCTCGCAGGGCCTCTCAGACCTCTTTGGCGGTCTCATGGACCATCTGCCGTGTAGGGGCCCATCTTGCCGTCTCAGGACCCACATGACCTTCCGAGTCCCCTGGACTGCATCAAGAACCCCCCAGGTTTTCAAAAAATAAGAAAACAATATAGCCCATTTGCGCCCCTCTCGAGGTTGAGGTCAGTGACGAATCCGTGTTCAGTGGGTCCCTCTGGCTGTTGAGGTGTCTTTTGAGTCTTGAGCTGTTGGGTCCCTCTTATGCCGTGCTAGGATGTCTGTCAAGACAGACCACACGCTCAGCCCACGGTCAGCCCAAACTCGAGACCCCTTTAAAATCGCCCAAAATCGGTCAGTGGATAGATGTTGACTTGAGCTCATTGATACCATCAGACGCCCATCGCATCTATTATTTTGCACTCCAGAGCCCAAAACACAAAACACTACACTAATACCGCGGAGACAAATGCACTTTAAACCCCAACAAATAACTACTTAAAATGTTCGTCTCGGGCCGATGAGTCTAAAAATACAGTACGCATGACATTTCAATGATAACATTTTGAGTTATTGCGAAAGATAACCGTTTTTTTACCCTATGCTTTATTTCCTATTGGATTTATTATGGGACCCTATGGAATTGATTTCGGCGGACCACTTCGATTTCGCCCATTTCTTCTGTACTGGTACCCAGAACCGCAATACACATGAAACCATCATCGGAACTCAATCGCATTGATAGCCACACGGTCAAATCGGGCTCCAAAAATATACGTCAAAAACGCATTTTTTAATGTTACTCCAAACCGGGACAAACAGGTACTGAACATGTTCGTCTTGTGCCGCTGAGTCCAAAAATAGTGCATCAGTAACGTTTCGGTGGGGAAGTTTTGAGTTATAGCGAAAGGAAATCGTTTTTCTACCCTATGCTTTATTTCCCATTGCTTTTAACCCTATTCCCGGCAGGAGGGGGGCGGAATCCGCCCCCCCTCGGGTTTTTTGCTTGCCAATTCCAGGCTTTTTAACGCAGCTTCACGAAACTTGGTGACTTTTCCTAGCTATTCCTTCTACGCGCCGTGACAAAATTTCGAAATTCTATTTTGCTCAGGGGCGGAGCCAGGCAACGTTTTTGGGAGGCACCTCAGGTCATTTTTGGCCATGTTGAGGGTAAAAGGAAAATGGCTGCCAAAAACAGAGTTTTTAAGATAGAACTTAAAACTTTATATGAATGTATAGCTAAATAGTTGGGCAATGTGCATATGTAATTTGTTTATCTGAGGTCACTTTACAAGGTCAGGTCAAGGTCAAAAGTCAAAATTTGTTTTTTCGCAATAATTTCGGCGTCGTTTTTTCAAATGCCAAACCCGGAATACATATGACGTAGAAAGGCGCCCTCTACTTGTGTACCAAGTTTCAGCTTGATATCAGGTCGGGTCACGGAGATATGACCTAAAATGTCAGTGCGCATACCTTATATCGCAAAAGCCAAAAAATGAATTTTTTGGAATAGAGTGAATTCAATCGATTAAAAACGTTTAAAGATAATATTGAATGCACACGACATCATTCCAGGTGACCCCAAGGTCACTGAAGGTCATTTAAGGTCAAAGGTCACAAGTTGATCTGAAGAACGTGTGACCATGACAGTTCCCCCTTTTTTATGTCCCTGGCACCGCCTATGATAACATTATACAAACATTGTAATGCGATTTGTACTTCTTTAGCATAACATGACTAGCAGAAGCTAAAAAAGTGTTTTGGCCTCTTTTGTTCATTCCGTTATTAGAAAACTAATCCCCCTATTTTTGAAACCCTGTGAACGCCCATGAATTTTCTCACAATTTCAAGTTTGCATACCCATGGCAAAAGCCCTATCCATAATCTCTCGTTTCATGCCAGTTTCATCGAAATCGGTCCATAAACAACGGAGTTATAAGAAGTCAAAAAGTACCCCCCATTTTGACATTTTTGGCCCCCTGTATCCACAAATTTCAAAATTTTGAAAATTTCTTTCTATAAAAATGTAGTTCACGTCACGGCAAATCGATTGCCGTTTGTTGCGATGAAATCGGATAAGTAGTTCTCGAGATCTCAGGGGGGGGCCGAATCCGCCCCCCCTGCCGGGAATCGGCCATACCGTCCAGCCCTCCGGGAATAGGGTTAACATGGGACCCTATGGAACTGATTTCGGCGGACCCCTTCGATTCCGCCCATTTCTTCTGCCCTGGTACCCAGAACCACAATCCACATGAAGCCATCACCAGAACTCCATCGCATTGATACTGACACGGTCAAACTGGGATCCAAAATATATACGTCAAAAAAGACATTTTTTAATGTTATTCCAAAACGGCACAAACAGGTACTCAAAATGTTCGTCTTGAGCTGCGACGCCAAAAGGAACACATCAGGAACATTTCGGTGGTAATTTTTTGAGTTATAGCAAGAGGTTTTTCTACCCTGCGCTTTATTTTCCAATGGACTTAACATATGACCCCTTGGAAATGATTTCGGCTGACGCCTTCGATTTCGCCAATTATTTCTGTGCTGCAACCTAGAACTACAATACACATGAAACCGTCACCAGAACTCCATCGCATTGATATTCACACAGTCAAATTGGGATCCAAGAAGTATACGTCAAAAACGCATTTTTAATGTTATTCCAAACTGGCACAAACAGGTACTCAAAATGTTCGTCTTGTGCCGCAAAGTCCAAAACTAACACTTCGGTAACATTTGGATGGTAACTTTTTGAGTTATAGCGGAAGGTTTTGCTACCCTATGCTTTATTTCCGACTAGGTTTAACATAGGACCCTACGGAACTGATTTCGACGGACTCCTTCGATTTCGCCAATTTCTTCTGTACTGGTACCCAGAACCGCAATACACATGAAACCATCACCAGAACTCCATCGCATTGATATCCACACGGTGATATCAGGCTCCAAAAAATATACCTTAAAAACGCATTTTTTATGTTATTCCAAACCACAACAAACAGGTACACAAAGTGTTTGTCTTGTGCCGCTGAGTCTAAAATTGGTGCATGCAAAACTTTAGGTTTGTTACTTTTTGATTTATTACGAAACGAAACCGTTTTTCTACCCTATGCTTTATTTCCCATTGGATTTAACATGGGACCCTATGGAACTAATTTCGGCAGACCCCTTCGGTTTCGCCATTTTTTTCGGTATTGCTACCTAGAACTACAATACACATGAAATCATCACCAGAACTTCATCGCATTGAAATTCACTCGGTAAAACTGGGATCCAAAGAAAATAGGTGAAAACCACACTTCGTAATCTCTTTGCAAACCGGCTCAAGCCATGACAGAAAACGTGTTAATAACAGACAATTTTATTTTTGTCGACGATCAGGGACGGCCAGATCGGCAGCACGGCCACCGATAAAGTGCCGACAGCGTTCAGCAATTCAGCAGCACCAACGAACCAGAACGAACAGAACCAACAGAACTTATCCACCTCTAAGGTTCTCCGGGTCACCGGTCACGAAACACCGTCAAAGTATACACAAGTATCGCTACTGAGTACAGCCATGTTGTGCGGCACGAAGGCGCGCTCAGGTCATCAGAAATTGGTACCGTCGATGCCGTTCACTAAAGAGCGGTCCGCACCACACACAAGGTTCTTAACCCTATTTCCGGTAGGGGGGGCTGAATTCGCCCCCTCGGGTTTTTTGCTTCCCAATTCCAGGCTTTTTAGTGCAGCTTCACGAAACTTGGTGACTTCTCCTAGCTATTCTTTCTATGCGCCGTGACAAAATTTCAAAATTCTATTTTGCTCAGGGGCGGAACCAGGCAACGTTTTTAGGAGGCACCTCAGGCCATTTTTGGCCATGTTGAGGGTAAAAGGAAAATGGCTGCCAAAAACAGAGTTTTTAAGATACAATTTAAAAATTTATATTGATGTATAGCTTAACAGTTGGGCAATGTGCAGATATAATTTTGTTCATCTGAGGTCACTTTACAAGGTCAGGTCAAGGTCAAAGGTCAAAATTTGTCTTTTTTACAATAATTTCGGCGCCGTTTTTTCAAATGCCAAACCCGGAATATATATGACATAGAACAGTGCCCTCTACTTGTGTATTAAGTTTCAGCTTGATATCATGTCGGGTCACGGAGCTATGAGCTAAAATGTCAGTGCTCGTACCCTACGTCGCAAAAGCCATAAGACGAAATTTTTGAAATAGAGTGAATTCATGTGATTGAAAACGTTTACAGATACTATTAAATGCACACGAGATCATTCCAAGTGACCCCAAGGTCACTGAAGGTCATTTAAGGTCAAAGGTCATAAGTTGATCTGAAGAACGTGTGACCATGACAGTCCCCTTTTTTCATGTCCCTGGCATCGCCTATGCTAACATTATACAAACATTGTGATGCGATTTGTACTTCTTTAGCATAAAATGACTAGCAGAAGCCAAAAAGTGTTTTTGCCTCTTTTGTTCATTCATTTGTTAGAAAACTAATCCCCCTATTTTTGAAACCCTGTGGACGCCCATGAATTTTCTCAAATTTCAGATTTGTGTACCCATGGTAAAAGCCCTATCCATAATCTCTCGATTCATGCCAGTTTCATTGAAATAGGTCGATAAACAACGGAATTATAAGAATCCCAAACATACCCCTGATTTTGACGTTTTTGCCCCCCTGTATCCACACATTTCAAAATTTTGGAAATTTCTTTTTATAAAAATGTAGTTCACGTCATGGCAAATCGTGGTGCTGAACTCGGACGAGTAGTTCTCGAGATCTCGGGGGGGGGGCCGAATCCGCCCCCCCCTCTCCACCCTGCCGAGAATCGACCATACCGACTAGCCCTCCGAGAATAGGGTTAAAGCGCCCCGTGGGCTGGCCCAAGTGCATTACGTATCTGGTTCCGACGCCGTCCGCGCTGAACAGCTTCTCCAGCCTCTGGCGGAACTTGTCGACGCCAACCGCGTCGATGAAGGCCGCCCGTCCGAGCTCGCCCAGAAACCGGCAGTACCGGCGAGTGGTGTTCTCCACCGAGCCGCCCGGACAGAAAGACACCTGGCCGTTGCCGAACACCTCGAACAGCGGCGTCTGCTGCTGGTTGATCTCAGTCTGGTCGTCGGTCCACAGGCCACACTTGCTCGGTAGTTCGCTACTGTTCACATTCAGCACCATGTTCAGCAGCGGGTTGCCGAAGCAAAGCACTCGGTGGCGATGTCGCACATTATGGGGCTGCGGCACCGGGGCCTCACGCACAGCTGGAAAGAAACACATAATAAGACGGCGATTCTCCAGAAAGTCCTGGCTTGATTCTGCTTGATAAGCGCAGCAAGCTCAAGCTAACCACAGCGGCGTTACCGGCACGTTATTGTCACGACTACGACAATAACGTGCCGGCAATACGACAATAACGAGTATTGTCTTGTGGAGCTGTGACCAGCTGGAATGATGCTCTGTTTCCTTGTCTCCGTTGGAGTCTCGGCCTGAGTCTTGACTGGAGTCTCAGCCGGGATTTTGGGCGGAGTCTCAGCCGGAGTCTCAGCTGGAGTCTCGACCACAGTCTCAGCTGAAGTCTCGGATGGAGTTTTGGCTGCATTCCTGGCTGGAGTCTTGGCTGGAGTCTCGGCTGGAGTTTCGGCTGGCGTAATCTGGCTCCTTGCAGAGTGGATTGAGGCAGTAGATGACGAAGGAAAACGTTTATGGAGGTATGTGGACCTTCTCTGTTTATTTTTCTGGGTTTCCACTGCTCCTTGACATCATCCATGTCACTTGTCACGTCATCCCAATTTGACCGTGTGAATATCAATGCGATGGGGCTCTGGTGATGGTTTCATGTGGATTGTGGTTTTGGGTACCAGTGCAGAAAAAATGGGCGAAATCGAAGGCGTCCGCCGAAATCTGTTCCATAGGGTCCCATGTTAAATCCAATGGAAAATAAAGCATAGGGTAGAAAAACGGTTTCGTTTCGTAACAAATAAAAAAATTACGAACCGAAAGTTTTGCATGCTCTAATTTTAGACTCAGCGGCACAAGACGAACATTTCGAGTACCTGTTTGTCCAGGTTTTGGAATAACATAAAAAATTGTCTATTGCGCTTCTAGCTACCAGTGCAGAAGAAATTGGCGAAATCGAAGGGGTCCGCCGAAATCAGTTCCGTACGGCCCTATATTAACCCTATTCCCGGAGGGCTAGACGGTATGGTCGATTCCCGGCAGGGGGGCGGATTCGGCCCCCCCACTGAGATCTCGAGAACTACTAGTCCGATTTCATCGCAACAAACGGCAATCGATTCGCCGTGACGTGAAGTACATTTTCATTAAAGGAAATTCTCAAAATTTTGAAATTTGTAGATACAGGGGGGCAAAAATGTCAAAATGGGGGGGCACTTTTGGACTTCTTATAACTCCGTTGTTTATGGACCGATTTCGATGAAACTGGCATGAATCGAGAGATTATGGATAGGGCTTTTACCATGGGTCCGCATTTTGAGAAAATTCATGGGCGTTCACAGGGTTTAAAAATTGGAGGATTAGTTTTCTAACAACTGAATGAACAAAAGAGGCAAACACCCTATTTTGGCTTCTGCTAGTCATGTTATACTAAAGAAGTACAAATCGCATTACAATGTTTGTATAACGTTAGCACAGGCGGTGCCAGGGACATGAAAAAGGGGGAACTGTCATGATCACACGTTTCTCAGATCAACTTGCGACCTTTGACCTTAAACGACCTCCAGTGACCTTGGGGTCACTTGGAATGATCTCGTGTGCATTTCATATTATCTGTAAACGTTTTCGATCATTTGAATTTACTCTATTCCAAAAATTTCATTTTACGGCTATTGCGATATAAGGTACGCGCACTGACATTTTAGGTCATAGCTCCGTGACCCGACATGATATCAAGCTGAAACTTAGTACACAAGTAGAAGGCATCCTTTTACGTCATATGTATCCTGGGTTTGGAATTTGAAAAAACGGCGCCGAAATTATTGCAAAAAACAAATTTTGACTTTTGACCTTGACCTGACCTTGTAAAATGACCTCAGATAAGCAAAATTACATCTGCACATTGCCCAACGATTTAGCTATACATCCATATCAAGTTTTAAGTTCTATCTTTAAAACTCTGTTTTTGGCAGCCATTTTCCTTTTACCCTCAACATGGCCAAAAATGGCATGAGGTTTCTCCCAAAAACGTTGCCTGGCTCCGCCCCTGAGCAAAATAGAATTTTGAAATTTTGTCACAGCACGTAGAAAGCATAGCTAGAAAAAGTCACTACGTTTCGTGAAGCTGCGTTAAAAAGCCTGGAATTGGCAAGCAACAAACCCGAGAGGGGCGGATTCCGCCCCCCCTGCCGGGAATAGGGTTAAATCCAGTCGGAAATAAAGCATAGGGTAGAAAAACCTTTCGCCATAACTCAAAAAATTACCACCGAAATGTTACCGATGTGTTATTTTTGGACTCGGCAGCACAAGACAGACATTTTGGGTACCTGTTTGTGCCGGTTTAGAATAACATTAAACTATGCGTTTTCGACGTATATTTTTTGGGCCCCAATTTGACCGTGTGAATATCAATGCGATGGAGTTCTGGTGACGGTTTCATGTGTATTGTAGTTCTAGGTTGCAGCACAGAAATAATTGGCGAAATCGAAGGGGTCCGCCGAAATCAGTTTTGTAGGGTCCTATGTTAATTCCAATGGGAAATAAAGCATAGAGTAGAAAAACCTTTTGCTATGACTAAAAAAATTACCACCGAAATGTTACCGATGTATTAGGGTAGAAAGACTTGGACTCAGCGGCACCAGACAAACATTTTTAGTACCTGTTTGTTCAGGTTTGGAATAACACTACAAAATGCGTTTTTGAGGTATATTTTTTTTTTATCCCAATTTGACCGTGTGTATATCAATGTGATGGAGTTCTGGTGATGACTTCATGTGTATTGTAGTTCTAAGTAGCAGTACAGAAAAACTTGGCGAAATCGAATGGGTCCGCCAAAATCAGTTCCATAGAGTCCCATGTAACATCCAATGGGAAATAAAGCATAGGGTAGAAAAACGGTTTCGTTTCGCTGTAGCTCAAAAAGTTTCCACCGAAATGTTACTGATGCGCTATTTTTGAACTCAGCGGCACAAGACGAACATTTTGAGTGCCTGTTTGTCCTGGTTTGGAATAGCATAAAAAAATCGTTTTTGACGTATATTTTTTGCAGTCCGATTTCAGCGTATGGATATCATTGCGATGGAGTTCTGATGATGGTTTCATGTGTATTACGGTTCTGGGTATTAGTGCAGAAGAAATGGGCGAAATCGAAGGCGTGCGCCGAAATCAGTTCCGTGGGGTCCCATGTTAAAAGCAAGGGGAAATAAAGCATGGGGTAGAAAGACTGTTTCGTTTCGTAATAAATCAAAAAGGTTCGAACCAATAGTTTTGAATACACTAATTTTGGACTCAGCGGCACAAGACGAACAGTTTGAATACCTGTTTGTCCAGGTTTGGAATAATACAAAAAAATGCGTTTTTGACGTATATTTTTGGAGCCCGATTTCACCGTGTGGATATCAATGCGATGGAGTTCTTATGATGGTTTCATGTGTATTGCGGTTCTGGGTACCAGTACAGAAGAAATTGGCGAAATCGAAGGGGTCCGCCGAAATCAGTTCCATAATCAGTTCCCATGTTAAATCTAATGGGAAATAAAGCATGGGGTGAAAAAACAGTTAACTTTCGCAATAATTCAAAATGTGGTCATTGAAATGTGCTTTTACTGCATTTTTAGACTCATCGGCCCGAGACGAACATTTTGAGTACCTATTTGTTGGGGTTTGAAGTACATTTGTCTCCGCGGCATTTTTATGGTGCTTTGGGCGCTGGAGTGCAAAGTGTTAGATGCGATGGATGTCTGATGTTGTCTTTTTTGAGCTTTTCATGAGCTCAGTTAGTCAACATCTATCTACTGACGCGTTTTGGGTGATTTTAAAGGGGTCTCGAGTTTGGGCTGACCGTGGGCTGAGCGTGGGCTGTCTTGACAGACATCCGTGCTAGGCACCCTCTAAGTTCTTGCCGTCTCATGAGCCTCTCTGGCGCTTTCAATGGTCTCATGGACCTTTTGTCGTGTTGGGGCCCCTGTTGCTCTCCGGGGACCCTTAGAGAGTTTCAGGGGCTTTTGTATCCATCTAAGGGGCCATCTTACCATCTCAGGGCCTCATAAACCCCCACGGAAGTCCTCTTATGGCATCAGGAACCTTCAGCTTTTCATACAGGTCCGTGAAACACAACCAGAGCCCCTATGGCATTCCAGGGTCCCCTATGCCGTCCTAGGGACTCATTCCTCATCTAAGCCGTCTCAGGAGCACTGTGATCCTTCTGGCAGAACCAAGCCGGCAATCTGCCGTGTTGAAGCCTTGCCGTGGTCTAAGGGGTCCTTTGGAAGCTTTAGGGGCCCTTCCAGGAGCGCAGCCAGGCAAAAATTTGGGGGTCCTCGTCCAACGGTGGGCCCCTCCTCATGTGAACCACCTAGACAGCAGGGGCCCTTCGGAGACTGCCAGGGGCCACTGACGGTCCCTGACGGCCTGCGAAGGAGCACTCTGATAGATGTGGAGGCCCCCAGTAAAAATACTGTTTTTGGCGCGATCATCGACAATCAGAATACAGCCAGATGGCTGTAACTCATGACGTTTAGGAACGGCAAGCGTCCAATATCGTAAAATTTCCATTAGCTGTTTTTATTCAGGGGGCGTAGTCATAGCATACTGGCTCACCATTGGTCATGCAACCCCCAAAATTTTGGGTCGACTGTACCCAGGGGCGTCGATTTTTGTTAATGACTGGGTGGGCCGAGCCGAGGGCCCGATAGTTTAACCTTCCCTCAATGTGGGTTTCTCGACGGAGTTAGTCTACTTTATTTTGAGCAACGGGAATTTATGAGTTGTTTTGTTACTGTCGATCAAATAAAAATTGCACTTATCCCCATGTATATAGGTATATACACTCATCTCCCTTTAAAAGCGGCAGAAAATATTGGGTGGGCCCAAACCAACATATTGGGTGGGCCCAAATCAACATTAGTGGGCCAGAATACAATCGACACCCCTGGCTGTACCCCTCTGCGAGCCTCTTTTGAAACCTTATGTTTAAATCTATGTTAAACCTTATGTTTTTAAGGGCCCACATAAAGTGAGGAGGCCCGCCACTGGGCGAGGGCCCTCCGAAATTTTAGGCTGACTGAGACCCTGCCCCCAAGTATGTCAGGCGGGCTTCTGACACAGAAAAAATCCCCTGAGATTGCCAGTGAGGCAACTGAAGCGCCAAAAAAGGCCCCTGATACGGCTTGAGAGACTTAAAACTGCTAGATATATCCAATGTAACAGAGTAAGACCCCTGATACAGCCATGGAGGCTACGGGAGTCGTTCAGAGGGCCCACGACACTGCACAGGGGCCCTAAAATCGCCAAAAGGTCTTTTGTAACTGCCAGAGGCCCCTGAGACGGCAATATGTTCCCCAGCGACCAATGGTCCATTCCATTCCATTTCATTGCCATTGTTAGCCTATTTCGAGTTTCGAGATTGTTGCGTTTTAGTTAATCTTTCAGTGACGTCATATTTCACGAGGCGTTCTGAACCGTCCATCCTTAGAGGCTGACGTTGATCGGTCTCGTGAAGATGCTCCGTGCTTCGAGGTCGTGCTAGTTGTGCAGGCGGTGGGTAACGTGATGTGTGCTGGCGATTATTTGGGGAAGCTGTAATGTTTTAAAGGTACGTAACGCCTTGGATCGGGCTATTTTTCATTGCACGTCGTGTTGTGCCAATATGGCCCGACAACTACGCGGATTTCTGGAGTTATGAGAAGTTTAAAGCCTGCGTCTAGAGTACCAGCTGAGCTCGCTTGTGCCATGTGCACCTTGTGTGGAACCAATGAAACATAGCCACCCTGCTACAAGATAACGGTATATAGGGCCTTGGGACAAGCATTGTTCAGTGACAGTGAGCTGGTCAGTGTTGTCTTTGAGGTACAAAGTCTTGCACCTTGAGCACCTTAGTAGGGGGCGTGTAATAACGTACTATGAAGGTGTCTTGTCCAAGTTTGGTTTGTTTTCATCCCATTTGTCTTGAGTGGCTGAGACTGATGAAAAAGCATCATCAGCATGGCGACTGGCCAGTGCTGTGGAAATGTCTTCAATGGTTGTAATTAAAAGTAAATTTGTTTTCTATTGATGAACCTGTGAATGTCATTGAAGTGCTGCCTGAACCAGATGTATTCATTGCGCACCAGACCTGCATTTGTTAACTTACCAACATCACTTACAGGGTTACCATGTGCTTGTTAACTGATCTGGTGCTGACCCATGTGGATTTGATTGCACAACATGTATGTGGTGCTCAAGTGTTATAAATAACTGACTGCCTGCAGCACATGCAGTAACCTATGGCCTGGCAGTATTTTGACTCTTTGGCAAAGGCAGTCACTATGATCACTGTGGTCACAGAATGACAACTGGCTTCTGTGGTCACAGAAGCCAGTTGTCATTGTCTTGTGGTTGTGAGGTCCCTGACCCTCCTCCCCTGTTGATTTGGCCTCCCAATGTTGGTGTGGTCTGCCAAATATATTTACCAGAATATTATGAAAATTAAACATGCAAGGTCTACCTTCCTTGAGCATTGTTTGGTGGCTACAAAACCAGGTAATATTTTAGCCCATTTGTCTCTGAAATGGTCTAGCCCTTCAGCTCATTATAACTTCCATGTACATGTTTTCCATTCCCTAAGGTTCTGAAATCTATGAAGCAGTTGTTTTCATTAGTTGTCTATCTCTTGATATTATTGCCTTTTGTTCTGTGGATTGTCATGCCACCCCCTGATTTTTCCATATTGACTGCAATGTATCCTTGTTAGAAGGAGCAGAATCCAAGCGGAAAAACAAAAGAATTTCATTTTCGTTCAGGTAGTATGGTCTGATGCATTGTATCATTCACTGTTCCAGATGGAATTTTGATTAGAAATGGTCAAGAGATGAGTTCATCAGATGTTCCGGTGGCTGAGTCAGATGATAGAATGAAACTCTGCACTTCGTCTGAGGGCCTTAACTTGTTTTTGAAAGTGTCAGGACTAAACTTTGTTGATGGTAAGTTTGGTGCATCTGTTGTGAGATAGGACAAAAATAGCATGCACAACATCTTGGGCTTAGGCATCCTTGTCTTGAGTCAGGCCTTGTGTCTGTCGGGTATCAGTCAGTCATCTGTAAGGGTAAGGCATGTGCATTTCCAACAATCAATTTTCTTGACACTAACACATAATATCCCCCAAAATTGTTTTTTAACACACACACACACACACACAGATATATATATGCATAGGTGGGCATCGTTACTAAAAATTGTAACTTCGTTACTCGTTACTCCGTTACTCAAAAAAGCCAGTCCGTTACTCGTTACTCCGTTACTCTGCCTTAAAAAGTAACGGAAGTTACCGTTACTCCGTTATTCCGTTACTTTTTTAAATGCAGTGAAAACCAAGCGAACGCGGGTTTTAAGTCTTTTATGCTGCTTTGTGGTCGTAAAACGCATTCCATATACAAAGGGAAGAAACAAAAAGCGCTTACCCAAAACACTACCCTAGCTGCCCACTGCCCTCACCAGCCGTTGTAGAGTCGGCGGCGCCGGAGCAACAGCCGCGGCGGGTATTCTACCACTGTGTTAGCCACAATGTTCAAACCAACGAATTCCTGTTCATTGCCCGCGGCGCCGACGGAGCGGGAACAACCGGCGATGGAGCGGACGCATGCAAAATGCGACAAACAGCGGACATCTATCGACTGGGTTTGATCAACAATGCCTCTCGAAGTATCCGCCCTGAACATAATGGTCTCCGTTCAGAGCTCGTTTCGGTCTCGCGAACTTCTTGTTTTGTTTTGAAATTATGTGTGTGTATTAGTTTGTGTACGAGCGCGTGCGTGGAGGTAAGATTCCTGATACCCCTGACGATTTTGTTTTTTAATACCAAACAACGAAGGACTAAAAAAAACATGACATATGGATTTTATTATTGTGAAATAAAAGACTAAAAAAGGTGCTTTAGTACCTCTTCAGCACCCTTGAAAAGACAAATTAGCTACAAAAACATGGTCATAAGTAAGATGCAACGGAGGACGTTAGCCGTTCACAAATGGAACGTTTTGAAACCATGACGTGACCTGACCTGACCCCTGTGAAAGGCCAAAATTGATATCAATGAACTCGCTATTGTCTTACGGTTCAGTATATGTCGCTTAAGTTCCGCTTTTCAGGGACAAGGTATTGTGTCTATTTACCTAATTCCAAGGACGTGTTTTGACCTTTCATGGCGTCTGGTGGCCTCAAAATTGACCTGAGGTCAAAACTCTTGAATGTTTTCGTCTCTGTTTGACAAAACCTTTCCGCCGGTGTTTTCCTTTTTCCGTGCGATATATGGGAGCCGAGATCCTGGGAGGTGCGAAAATCCGCGCTCCCCCTCCGGCCGGGCAAAGGGCATTCTGAGCCCGGCCGGAGACGGGTTAAAAACACTTCATTTAACCCTATTCCCTATGGGGGGGCAGATTCTGCTACCCGTGTCTTTTTGCTTGTCGCTCCCACACTGTTTGTCGCAGCGCCACAAGATTTTCTGGCATTTCATGGAATTGATACACACGTGTTTTGTCAACATTTAAAAAAATCGGTCCCGCAGAGGCGGTTCCAAGCCCCCGTTTTCGGCGGTAATGTGCTGTGCGTGAAGCTGCAAAGTTGTGCGGTTCACTATCGTGACATTCTGAGTAGAAATAAAGATCACTGACTCATTTATATAGTCATGCACATCCTAAACAATGCGTATGCACACACATTTTCAGGCGAACGCACACCCAGGTACTGAAAAACTGGGGGAGCACACTATTGTGCTTATGGTGTCCTCCCAATTTTGTTTACCTGGATCCACCTCTGCGCTACATATAAACTTAAACTGACTTGCTAGTTGTACATCTGATGTTTATATCACCCAAAACAAACAAAAACAAAGGAAATTTCTTATTTCAAAAATCACCCTTCTTGCCCTCCCTGGAACTGCCTATGGTTTTCTATTTTAAATTTCAGCTTTCGGTATATAAAAGACTTGGACATTCCAAGCTGAACCGTGTTATTCCCATGAAAATTGGTTGGTAAACACGGCCGCAGTGACCTTTCAAAAACCCCAGATTTTGGAGTTTGTTTGCCCCCCATGCCCTATTTTCGCAATTTTTGAATTTTTGGGGCCCGGAATTGGAGATCTCGTTGAAACATATTAAATGGCATTCATCCCATCAACATTGGACGAATGAATCTCGAAATCTCTCGGAGGGCGGGGACGGGAGGGGGCAGAATTGGTAATCTTCACCTTTCGGCCAATGCATATTTTTCGAAGGTGCAAAAGTGGCAACGGCTCATATCATGTTTGAGTCTGGGTCCTCACTTCTGCGTCTACAAAAAATAATGTGTCAGCCGAAAGGTGTTTAGGCCAGTTGATATTTTTTCGGGAACGCAGAAGTGGTAACTCGAATCGCATGGACAATGTAGCCTGTCCTCCAAGTTAAAAATGATTTAACCTAACCTAACCTAAAACCTACTGTATGGTTGCAGGGATTGCCCTAGATGGGCATGTAAAACTAATTTTTTGTTAGGTTCAATTTGCCTGTTTTTTGGTTTGGTTAGCACGTATCGGCTGAAGGCAAACATGTGTCAACTGAATCAAAATTCAAGAGTTACCTAACCAAGTCAGTTTACAGACCCAGTAGGGGCCAGTGCTTAGAAAAATACCTGAATGGGCTAAATTGTTCACACAACTTGTGTTGCCACTTCCGCGTCTCCAAAAATTAGGCGTAAGCGTCGGCCGAAAGGTAGATTACCGCAGATCTGCCCCCCCCCCAGGGTAATGTGAATCTCACTGCCTGCAGAGAATATGGTTAAGACAAATAGTCCAAGCAATAGTCGACAAGCTTCATACTTATGCTTCACTACTGACAACTTATTGTGCACATTCTGTTCTCACCTGGAAATACCGTAAATAATGCTTCCTCTTGATATGTGCCTTTAGGTTTGAAAGGCTACTCTTGTTACCCTTGATTATAACCTCTTTCGGTCGGCACAAGACATACGTAAAAATGACGTTTTTCCCCTCCTCCTTAAACTCAAAGTACATTTCTAGATGGGACCATGGGTGACCCAGACCGGGCTCGTCCTCTGCATCCGAAGCTGAGGCACCGTCGGACTCGGAGTCAAGGTTTTCGACCTCCAGTGGCGGCGTAAAGACGCCTTGATGGGACATTTTAGTGTCAGGTAGTTAAAATTTCAGGCCAGTCAAGAATCAATCACCACTCAATCACCCCATGGACATCACAGATCCAAGGCCATGGCGGCAGTAATCATGTGCTCAACAACCTTGAGTGATCTTGGCGGGGAACCGTGTGGCGGTGGTAAGCAATCCGTGACTAACTTGAGCCAACATTGAAAACTGCCGTCAGTTGGCTGTTCCAGTATAAATGACAATAACTTTGATATCTTTTAACCTGAAAAATGACGACTGGTTAATTTATAATTTTAAGTCATATCAAACTTACGCATAATTCCATACTTTTGTCCCAAAAGAGAGCAACGTCAGCTGGCCTTTATACTGAACCATTGCCGCCAGCTTGCCGTCAACGTTTATCAGCTGACGAATATTGTCAACAAGTCTACTCTGCGATTGTCAGCTGAGTGCGCGGCCAGCCGCGCTTGTATCGCCGCACGCTATTGGGTGTTAGCTATTCAAGTAGCCAATGGCGTGTGCCAATGCAAATAAAGCCGGGCGGTGTCTGTAAGGAGTTTAAAAAGTAACGGAGTACCGAAGTAACGGAGTAACGGACCAAAAAGTAACGGAGTAACGGACCACAAAAGTAACTTCCGTTACTCAGTCCATTACAGTAAAATAAAAGTAACGGGTCCGTTACTCCGTTACTCAAAAAAGTAACTTCGTTAGTAACGGAGTAACGGAGTAACGGACCAGTGCCCACCTATGTATATATGTTTATATCTGTGTGTGTGTGTGTGTGTGTGTCTGTGTCTGTGTCTGTGTCTGTGTCTGTGTGTGTGTGTGTGTGTGTGTACACATATACAAGCATTGCTCAATCAATAACTATCCAGATTTTGTCATATCAGACCATGATCAGGACAGTGTCTCTGCCTTTGCAACTTTCTGAAAGCTTATTTCTTATGCTAGTAGCAACAGAACATGTACTGTTCATTTTTCCAACTTTGTCATTTTTGCAAAATGAATATTTAAAGAACATTGTATGCAGTGTCTGACCTGGTCATGTATTAAGCATGATGTTGCACATTGTTTTGTGGATCATGGACAGTGTAGTATTTGCTGTCATTTGCATTAATTTACTTTTTCTCTACTTGATAGCAAGACACTTCTTTTGACAAGACAGTTCTTGGACACAAGATGCACAAATGGAAGCACTTTTACTATGTTTCCTTTGTTTAGATACATGAATTAGTTTGGATCAATACATACTTGATACTAATGCACCATAGACTACAGAAAATAACTGGGCCAGTGCATAACAGATCAACCACTTCTCAAGACCCTGAACTGTAAGATTTGGATGAATTTGATTCTAGGGATGATCTTCAATGCCAGACACAGGCAACAAAATATTTCACCTCTCAGATCAGAGGTTTGAGAGTTATGGACTCCAAAATGTTGAAGCTGGTGGCTAGGATGGGTATCTTTGAGTCAGTAAAATTGGTGAGGTTCACTAGAATAGCATAACACAGAAATACACAGAAACATCCAAGAATGTTCAGGAACCTGAAATCTGATGTCTTTTTGTGGACTGATGTCATTTTGTGGAATGTGGTGATGTCCTCGTGACCAAATGTGACAGAATGTGGCAGTTGACCTTAAGACCTAGTGTCACATGGCCTAGCTTGACTTCAAGGTGAGGAAAACCTTAACTGCTATAGAACAAAAAAATAAGTTAAATTCATTTACTGGATATTTCAGCATCAGGGATGGGGAAGAATGCAGAAAATAAGTTCATTGTTCAGTCTTTCACCCAGTGATATATTTCTTATCATAATCATAGTCATTTCACCTGGTTTTCTACCATGGATGAAATTATTATCATTCCATTCACCTGAAATGCCAAAAGTAATGACTCAAACCTGAAATTTGAACAGCCCTGCTTGTTGCCAAAGAGAACCACCAGGACCATTTTATATCAAAATATGAAAGATGAGCATAGGTGCAGCTAAGGGGGCTGGTCACCCCTGTGCCCCTGCCCTCCATCCCTCATAGGACTGCATTTTTGTGGAAATCATTGTGCATTGTCTCCCCAACAGGCAGTTTTTGAATGGTTCAATTCCCAGTGAGCTCTGCCGCCCCCCCCCCCTTTTAAGAAAATCTTGGCTGTACCCCTAAAGATGAGATCATAAAAATGTACTCAGTGATATCTCCTGGAATGCCTGAGCTCGCTATTTCATCACCTTTTGTAATATTTCTCATATGGTACCTGTGTAACCTTGTGTGCTGCAGTCATGAAAAATGGTAGCTCCTTGTCCAGCCATGTTCATAGTGACTCATTTTATTCATCACCATCTTTTTTTAAAATGACCGTAATGACTCATTTTATTCATCACCATCTTTTTTAAAATGACCGGATTTACTTTTTCTAAGTAAACAGCTTTTTATAAATGCATGTCATTACCACCTTCTGATATTTTTTATTGGGGTGGGGGTCATTTGCAGATGAAGTCCAGCTGGAAGCACATGAAAAGACAAAACTCACTTCGTTCGAGAAGGTCATTCAGGGCCGACGTATTGCATGCGACATGGGCAAATTCCTGAAGCACAATGGCTTCCAGGTATGTGGTAATCTGCAGTTGATGTTGTGTCTACTTTATTTGAAACTTGTGATGGTTATTCTTTTGTATTCTGTGAGATTCCTCTGCACGGTAGTGGATGTAGGTGTTTTTTAAGATGCATGCATAAATCACTTATAATTCAGTATCTTAGAGGCATAAATACATTGCCTTCAGTTAATATCATTCTTTGAGATGTCATGGTTTAGATGTATTGTTGCCACGTTTCACATGTCCTGGTTGTCATGTAACAGGTACTGATTGTGACATGGCAGATCAAAAATATCTTGCCTGAAAGAAACAGGCTAATTTAAGAAATACATAGGTTTGTAGTGTGTGTGCAAAGCATACATGCTGCAAATTTCTATGCAAGTGTGACTATGTTAACCTCTTTAAACACTGCTTTTGTGTCAGATTTCTTGACGTCTTGAACATCACTGCATGCCGAATCATCGCCTGGCGTTTTCAGCACCAGTTGGCCGATCCGAAAATGGTGACATCGGTCTGCAGCTCTCTGCTGTACGTCGTGTCCTGCGACGAAGATCCGCTGATGGTCATCTCGGCTTCCAACGCGCTGACTTACCACATTGGAAACGAAGCGCCCTTCTCGCCCGACCCTTCGCAGATTTTGGACATCGCCGTCAGAATGGGTCAGTTGCGACGGCGCCGAGCTTTTCGTGCGAAAGCTGTGCGCTGATGAGGGACGGGCTGTTTTGCGTGTTCCCTCGGCCTGCGTCTGGAATGGCGCCACGGCTGCTGCCCGGTCGCCGGCTCGCTGCTTGTCTCCGTACATTCCGATGGAAAAGGACGTCCTTTGATCCGATACTGAGATGGCAGATGCTCCTGCCGTGCTGCCGTATACGCATAGGTGTGTCGCTTGTTGGGGAGCGCTCTGCACCGTGTAGGACCCCACTGGCACGTGCTTGTCGACCCCGGTGAGATATGCCCGGAAAACGGTGTGGTCTCTTCGGTAGTTACAAATACGAAGCAAACCGTCGAAACTGGAACAGTGATGTAGGCCGAAGGACCATTTTTCCTCCCTGGTACTCGGTTTTTAGCAGATGTCGCGCTCCGAGCAGCCGGCGGCGGCGATGGCCGGGTTGGTCTGTGCGACACGCTGTGACGTAAATTGAGTCGAATTCCTCTTCATTCTTCAGTCCTGTTCTGAAGTCGTGGATGCCGAATGAAGTTCACAATTCGGACGCCTTTTTATATTCATCTATTCGGATGGGTCCATATTCTGCTCTAGGCGTGTTAAAGGGACTTCGTCGTGTCAGCCTAGTTTGAAAAAAACAAAAAGTGGGATGTAGGGGAGTGGGCAGGAGGGAAGAACACCTGGATTTCTAAGAAACATTATTTCGTCGCACAGCGTTAGTTGTTTCAGATGTTTCAACCTGTCGTGCGGAACTTCCCGGCCTTTGTGGGCGTGTCAGTACTGTGTCCAGCGTAGCCAGTATGTCAACTGGACCAGTCTTCATTTTACCGATGGGACTGGATGATGCCGCTGCGTGGTAGATGGCCGACTGGTCTTTGCCGTTCATGAATTAGGAGATGATTTTACTGGTACTTCATGGTAAGTTTGGTTCGATTGGTTTGGCATGGCGATGTTTTGACGAGGACTCGTACCAGCAAAGCTTGTTTTATAGACTGTCGAACATCACACCCGATTGTGTAATTCCATGTAATGGCTGACGGCGAAAATTTCACATACCGTTAGAGATACGACACTATCGCGGGTTAGTCAGTATCATTTAACGATTTGAGCAATGACGTGTGTTTGTGTGTTGTCGAAACGATTCGGCCATACATTGCACGAACCAAGCGGCGAATGGTCACGAGGAAAACCTCATTCGAAAGATTTCGCGCGCATCTGGAATCATACCAAGTTTCGTGGCGCTGCCGCATTTGGTCCGAACGTTAATGAATGGGTGCTATGTCGGGCTTTTTCCTGTAGTATTACTACTGAAAAGCACAAATATGCGAGACGCAAAAGTGAGTCTTCATTCCGAAGGTTATCTTGAGGAACCCATATTCTGACGGGTTTAAAACGCACTTCATTGCAATAAGAATTGCATTGGCATTCACATGACATTAAGCACATGCCGCTACGCGCCATACGTGCCGCGTGCCAGGCACGAAAAGGCGTACACTGCTATTAACAAGGTTTGCCAGGTATTGGGGAAAGTGCAGTCCGGTTCAGAGTGCATAGCGTAAATCCATGCACCGCCTTTAGTTTCCCAGGAGCAGCTGTCCGCCCATGTGACTCCCTATGTGGCCTGAAAACCAAGTGTCTCGGAAACATTTGACGTTTGCATTGGTATTGTCGAAAAGGAGTTGACGTTTTGAGATGGAAATGCTACTTGCGTGTCGCCTGTTCTTTTGCGACCACTTGGAGTAGATTAATAGCATTAATGTGGTCGCGTTTTGCGGCGGTTCTGTCGCGTGGCCATTTCCGTACGGTCTTACATGCGTCCGCCGGCCCTGGCCAGTTGTCGGAACCACAGCCCAAAAGCGAGGACTGGATAGCGCACCTCAGCCCCGTTCACCAGAACAGGGGTCCCGTTCCCCGTCAGTCTTCTTTTGTCGTCACATGCCAATGTTCCTGGTGGTGCATCCTTTGGTATGTATTACTAGAGGCAAACCAACACGTTACATGCGTGGTTTGGGGTCAGAATCGAAGCTTGCTATCACATATGGACCTGTGCACCCGCTTAGTACCAGCATTACTCCCACTTTCAAGTAAAAGATCATATTACCATTCACCGGTCATGTAGTAGTACCAGCAAGTCATATTGTCATTCACACAACGGCACATTTGCACAAGGAAAGGAATTTGCATAACAACAGCGCAGTATAAGCCATGAGAATTTTCGCGGCCGGCAGGGTTCGAACTCACGGTGTCGGATTCACAGACAAGCACCGTAGCCAATCGGCCACGGCCTTCAGCAGGCTCAGGCAGTCTGGAATGGGATCATCCAGTGAAATTCATATATCACCAGGCCTGAATGGCAAAGGGACGCACCTCAGCACGTGCTTCCCGCACACACCAGGCTGACTGTATTGGCATGCAAAACAGCTACATTTAGTTGAACAGCGCATCGCATAGCATCCTGTGTGCACTTCAGAAGAAGTTGGGTGTACTGTTCGTGGGCAAAGAGCAGAATGACTGTTTCCCATGTTTTCACCTTTTGTGTAGGGCGTAGAGGCGGTCACGGTGATGATATCATCAAAGAAAAATGCGGAATGTAATCAGATGCATTTAGAAACGCGGTCTGTCATACGCAAGAACGTCCAGCAAGGAGCACGCTGCTATCATTTGTGACAGTTATTGCCCCAAAGCCTAACACCAACCGAAGGTGCCCAAAGATCTTCGGATGCTTCGAAACCGGTGTGATCGGAAACCGGGCAGTTCGTGTTCACGAACCTTGCTTAATGTCAGCGGCAAACCCTAGTAATAGCCATTGGAAGACTGAGGGCGATGCGTCTGTTGGCTTGTCGCCAGATTGTTTGATGATGTAGGGCCAGAGCAGAATGACGAGTTTTCACATGGACAACGTTGCTCGACGGGTTTCGTTCGCGTCTGCAGTAACGGGTGAGCTCCAGTTAACATGGTGGATTCATTGTCATTTTGTGGTGCCTTTTCTAAATGATATTTGTTG
Organism: Capitulum mitella; assembly: GCA_030062745.1. Lineage (NCBI taxonomy): Eukaryota > Metazoa > Arthropoda > Thecostraca > Pollicipedomorpha > Pollicipedidae > Capitulum > Capitulum mitella. The sequence continues at coordinate 21,293,034 of CP099839.1, forward strand.
AGATCTGGTATCAAGTGAAAGGTTTTCCGACGGGCAGTTCAGGAGACTCAGACTTCGTACGAAGTACTCGTGAAGTCTGCCTTCGGAAATTGAAGTCACTGTCATATGGCACCGGTCGCCGCACGTTTTCATTGTGTGAGCCTCATCGCAGTCGTAGAAAACTTCGCACAGTGCGGCATTTCATGATTATGTCGCTTCTTGCAAATGCTTGCTGTCGTAGTCTGTGTGCTATGAACTGGTAGGTGACGCTCTAATCACGGAGGGAAAGATGGGGTTGGGGCAATTGCTGTCAGTCTAAACAACTTCAAAATAGTGTCATAAAGGCAGCTTGTGGTAAACAATACGATATTGAAGAGTGGCTGGGAAGATGAGCTGCACCCGTGTCTGAAATAAATGGTGAGGAAGAGCATCAGTTTCCTACACAGGGAGCAGCACCAAAAATCGTTAGGGACGTTAGCGCGTGGTTGTCCAGGATGGGCAGTACGGACACAGTGTAGTGTGGCGACCGCATGCGAGAAGTTGCGAATTCGATTGCCATAACCGCGCAGGATTCAGATAAATAGAACTGAGTCCTGGAGCGCTCAAGCTTAGTCTCATTAATTTGTACCCACCCGTTAATGCTTCGTTTTTTTTCCTGCGCCATGTCGAGTGTTTGTTGCCTAAACTGAGGTAACCTGCTTTTTTTTACCGTAGCATTACCGTCGAAGAGAAGTGCGAGACGCAGCAAACGTCGGCGTTCCGGTCGCTGTTCTTGACAGCCAAAGGTCTGACTGGTCCCGGAATCATTCTGTCGTCTGGACTATCTGTGTTATCTGAATTACCTGTAATCGCGAGGCATCAAGCAAGTGCCATTGCGGTCCATACCGTGCCTCGTTCTCGTCAAGTCGCGAAAGTCGCGAAACAGAACAAAGTAATATTAGCGACTGAGCTGGGCGCAGGACGCAGTGGAGGATGCACGTGGTTCACATTTCTATTAATTCCGTCTGTTTCATGGATGAATGTATATGTCCGACATTTTAGGACTTTCGTTTGCGGAGTTTGGCGAAGATTGGTTGCCGGAGGAGACCCGTTCCTCTATCAACGGAAACCTGCAGATCTGCCCCGGTATCAATGGAGACATGCCACGCGTCTCTCATCACTCGATGTCTGGCGGAAACGGAAATGCGGCCAAATACCGTCAACCTTTTCAATTCAAACAGGTGTGTTGTTCAGTACATCATTGTTTGCTTCGTGAACTTTTTAATCTCGTGATTTAATTCTCTAATACCTATATAGCCGATATGGTAGAGTCAGGATTTTTGCAGTTATTCCAAAGAGGTCCGTGCCGTATTACACGGAGTTTAATAGCCATTTGTGTTGTGGATCGTCCCCCAAGCGTGACTACATACAATATACACATATGCTTACGTATTGCTCTGGGGCTCGTGGTAAGGACGTGTTTGCCTGATTGCATTTCGCGTGTGGCCGGCGTCTGATGTTGACCAGGCTGTGCAGCTGCCCGGAGTCGTCAGACGACATGACCGCCGGTCGTCTCCGCCGCCGACAGGTGGTCAGGTGCCTCACCGAGCTGCTCTGGCCGGGCGCCGGCTGGTCCGTCTCCGCACTGGACACCCTGTTCGTCGTGCTGGTGGCCATGCTCGCCGACAAGCACATGAAGGAGATTCTGATGGCGCCTCACGTCAGCCGGTGTCTGGACCGGCTGCTCGGCATGTACGAGGACGCCGTCTGGCAGCAGAAGGTGAGCGCGCTGCTCTGTCGTTCCCCAGCGGCGAGAGCCTCGAGCACGTCAAGCTACGGTCGGCTAAAAAGGCCCAGGAAACGTGCTGCCATGGTTGTCGTACCTCTGTGTAGATGGTAAGACACGGCGTGTCAAGGAATAAAGGGTTGGCTTGAGGATGCTTTGCCTTTTTCCCACGCTTTGTGGGTTGTGACAAAAGCTGATTGTTCTTATAATGCTGTTGGTTCTAGCTGTTTCTTTGTTTGTTTGTTTGTTTCCTTTTGACCTTACTGTGTGTGAGGTCCTTCCCTTGGACGTTCATCGAGTGTCGTGTTTGGGTGCTGTTGGTCAAAGTGCACGTACTTCGTAGTTGATCGCAATTAATTTATAATGGTCCGTCATCGCATCACATCGCACATTCACTTCGTCATACAGAAGTAAACGGAAATATTCCGTGATAGTCCAATGCTCGATGTTTGCCCGATGTGTTTACATCTGGGAACTAGGAATGTTGGGGAAAATATAAAGGCTATTAGGATCAGAGGTTATATTTATTACGCATTTCAGCGCGTTTTTTTTTGTATTTATTACGGAACTTCCCTCAGCTGTCGAGTCGCTATATCCAGCTGCCTGTTGCACGCTGTCAGCCGCGTCGTTTCTTTTACTCAATCCTTCACGCGTTTACTCTAGATAAGCTGCGTATATTTTTCTGCCCCTCCTCCCTACTCACACTGCGGGCTACGGAAAGCCACGGAGGTACTCGTGATATCACCGGTGGGGCTCCATTTATCACAGAAATTTTACGAAACATCAGAGCTACCAGTAACGGAACATCGACGTCAGTTTTTCGTCAGTCAGTTTTTCCCGCAGGACTGACGGTGACGGCGTCGGCTCGGCTGACGTCGTCGTGGTGCAACAGAATCATGATCGTCTGAGAGTGTACATTTTACACCAGATGGGACTTGACGCAAATTAAATCTCATTAGACTTAAATTAAATCCCATAACCACGACCCTAGGCGCGTTCCGTCCAGATAGGGTATTTCATTCGCAGAACGTAACTTGATTTCTTCACTGAGGTGTAGGATGTCGGTTTCGTGCGTAATGTCACGACTGTCTTTTCCATCTATTTCAAACATGGCGGTCGAACTGGACGAGCTGTCTGCTTGCGGCACGAAATTTGATCGCTGCACTTTGCGGACGTCGTGGTTTGCCGATTTGGCTGACATACAAACATTTCGGAAATGAACGTTAACATTTTGGTACGGAGAAGTGTTTATTCCTGGACATTTGTTCGATGTCTTTAAGAGTACTTCAACATGATCTGGACGGTGAATAACAGTTCTTTTGCTTTAGACGTCGATTGAGTGCGATAAAAATTGATATTTGATCTTTATCTGACATATGCTTTAGATATGCTTTGCCATGCAAACGACCTGGGGTTTACATTGAAATTCGTTTGCAAAGTAGCGGGATGTACATGACCTGTTACTCTGTTAATCTGATTTGAAGATCTGTTATTCATAAGCAACATTTTGGAAGACAAAGTAGAGTTTCACATCTTGACATGCAGCTTCTCTTGAAATCTGTACCAGTAAATCAGTCAATTACAATTAAGCTATAAATCTTCAATGGACGCGAACGCGGTGTGCTGGCGGAGGCCGGACTATGGCGTTTCAATATGGTGGGCGTTTCTCTCTTCTGGAGGCGTCCTCGTAAAAAGGACGCCTCCAGGAGATATGAAACAATAGTCTAGGCTAAAACTGATTGCTACGTACGGTCTACCCCTCAATAATCTTGCCCAAGGCCCAGTATGGGATCCTGCCAAGGCTCGATCGCCTGACAAGACCCCCACTCCTGCAACCTGCAACATACCTGCAATTGTGCCAGCCCTCAGAGCTCTTAGCTTTTTAGCCCCACGTCAAAGCCAGCCTAAAAGGATCCACGAAAATATAAAACTGTATCTACTGATATAATCAAATATGAAATACGACCAGATAATGTCCGGTCCCTGCCCCGTCAAAGCTCGTAAGCAAACGACCAGCATAACCGGCTAGCCAGCTGACGGCCGATCCACTTGGTCAAGGACCATGACGTCACTGGCGACACCCGAACACGTTCTTTTGATAGGGATGGTTACGGGCTGGTCAGTCATATTAGATCCCTATATGTAGATTAGATTGTATTATATCCCATGTCATGTTATGCGTTCTGCCCCGTGTCATTCCACATATCTCATGTTTGTAAGTATTCGTTTCTGCCACTGGTTAATGGAACATATCTGTATGTGGACACGTCTGTGCAAAACCATTTTAAAACTATTTTTGGAATCTGATACGTGTCCGCCATGACATTTTGACACAGTTGTTGATAGAGGATGTTTGGAGTAAAACGGGTTTGATGTCATAAAAAAGTCGGAATATTTCAGCACAGTTTAATAGGTCATTGTCATTGTCATCACTCAAATCACGTGTTAAACCCACATGTACTACTAAAAGAACTTGGGCAGTTTTGGAATCTGTTCATTGTTTCAGCGGGGCCAGCAAGTGAAAAAATGGCCATTAAATGGGGCCACGAAAATGAAACGTTTACAAAAAAAGGAGATTTTATGTTTTTCTGCGAATTTTAGTCGAATAAGGTGAAGTGTGTCGTAGCGTTGGGATCACAGTCCTTGCTATGTGGAGCTTGTTGCCGGATACTGGCCTCGCCATCCAAGCGCTTCCGAATTTTGAATAATTGTGCCGCAGGCACCGAACCAGATGACTGGAGGATCTCATCGTGCCGTGCAGTTCCAGGACACCGTCGCCCTGTGACCGGCTGACGCTTTCGGTCTCGGGCCAGACCTAAACCAAGATGCCCGTTGTGAGACTCGAAACTAGTGCCTGCCATCTTGTCACGCTTCTAACTCTGTTGTCCGTCTTCTAATCTACCAGGTCACGGTAGCAGACATCTGCCTTGAATTCGAGACATCGGTATATATCGAATACCAAAATAACGGGGAAGGTCATTTTGGTTTTCATCGAACAGCTATGTCGGTAGAGTTATTCCGTTCTGTACTCCGTGATATTTGAAGCTGTGGGTCTGATGTGCAGCATTATGTTGTTTTTTATTTTATTTTGTTATAATGTGTATACTTGGGTTGTTTTTCGCCGCCAATCAGCCGCAGCTATTGTTTTTTTTCTGCCGTGCTGGTGACTTACTTGTCACGTGTCTTCACCATCAGTTGTGCATTATTTAGTGTTCTATCGTCACGACAAAGAATCTGTTAGTTTTTCTTGAGCATTCGTTGTTGCCTTTCCGTAGTGATGGTGCGTAGAAATACGAGAGGAGAGCCCTCATCTTTTGTTTATTAAAGCTTGTATCGGCTCGTGCTACACATTTTAAGTTATTTCCGGCACCTACGTCAATCTTGTAACTGGTATGACCTGACATCTGTGACACGCCAACTGCTTAAAACAAAACACAATAAGTAACAAACTGTATGACCATGCGCTAATGCGCAAAACAAGAGAGATAAATTTGATCCACACAATTACCGTTGACTAGCAGTAAAGTAACCTGGTTGGGCATTAAGACCATTCCGCACCACGGCTAATGGAAGCACTGTGCAGTTGGCGGACCCAATCCACGATGCTTACCATTCACTCGGGTCATGAGTCATAACAACTGGCGTCTAAGGAAGGGGACGGCCCGTCCGCGAAAGTCTGCTCTCGCGCTGCTCTGATCACTGCCGGCGACGGTCGCTGCAGTAGCCCCCTCCGCTCGTGGCGCTGGGCCGATGTCCGGCCGCTGCAGCTCCACCGGTGGCGCTCTGTGGTCGCGGCCCCGACCCGCCAACGGCTGCTGGCACGGCGCAGTCTCGGGCCGCGCCTCACTGATAAGCACAGACCGGCTGGACCGCGTCACTCTCCGTCAGCGGGCGGCCCACTCAGGCCGGCTCTCTCGCTCTCCCCTGAGAGTGAGGGCAGGCCGGACACTGGAGGCGGTCTGCCGGCCGGTCGGCCGTGTCCGGCTGTCCGACCGACGGCGCTGACACGGCCGTGGCCGGACACGGCCGACCGACGGCGGGCCGTGTCCGGCCCGCCGTCGGTCAGTCGTTGCCGTCCGTGTCGGTGAGGAGGGTCCGCCGCCCGGCCGCTGGGGCGGCCGCCGGCCGGGCTGGCGAGCGGCGGTAGCGGGCGCGCCGCGGCGACGCCGGCGACAGCGCGCAGTCGGCGCCGGCCAGCTCCATGGAGTTGAGCCGCGCCTGCAGCAGCTGCAGCTGCGCGGCCAGGCCGGCGGCGTCGGCGCCGCCGGCCGCCTCCGGCCCCGACATGGACATGATCATGCTGGAGAATTCGCGGTGCTTGCGCTGCAGTTGGCGGAACTGCCTGCGCAGCTCGTTGTAGGTGTGCTCGGGTACGCAGCGCTTGAGCGCGTCTCTCTCCGCGGCCAGCTGCTGCGTCTCGGCCTGGCACAACTCCAACCGGCGGCGCAGCTTGCCGATCAGCCGTGCGTACTTGCGCGTCTTCTCCTGCACGTCGTCCCTTTCTTGCTGCGCCTGCTGCCGGTGCCGCTCGAGCTGCTCCAGCCGCTCCTGGAGGCGGCTGCGCTCCGCGGCAAACTCCCGCTCTCGGGCGGCCAACTGTTCCGACGCCTGTTCCAGCTTGTCCGCGCTGGATTTCTCCAGCCGTCGGATGTCTTCGAGCTTGCTCTCCAGGTCCTTTTCGATGTCGGTTTTCTCGTTTTGAATTTGTTTCATTTCACGCGATAGTTCGGTCACAATCGAACGCTCTGCGTTGAGGTCCTGGCGGAGTTTCGAGACGCTGTCTTTCTCCTCTTCCAGTTCGGAGCAGAGGTCGTCGTACGCTTTCATTTTGCCACGGAGTGTGGCCAGCTCGGCTTCCAGGCGTTTCTTCATTTCGTACACCTCGGCGATCCTCTCCTCGCACTGTTTGGCCAGCTCGGCCTTCTCGGCCACGGCGTGCATGCTCTCTTGCTGGCACTCCTGCAGCTTATTTTCCACCTCCAGCAGCTGCTGGCGCAACGTGCGCGTGTTGTTCCACTCGCGGTCGCGCGCCTGCGCCACGCGCCGCTCCACCTGGCGCTCGGCGTCGGCGGCGGCCGCCTCCAGCGCCGTCACCCGGTCCGTACTCAGCGACAGCCGGTGTTCGAGCTCCTGGACCTGACGCGCGGCCGCCGCTCGCTCCCGGTCCGCCTCGCCGCGCGCCTGAGAAACCTCCAGCTGAAACGGCCGACCAGGGGCGTCAGTCGGCGGTTCCTCCCTCACGTGCGACATACTTGGCTTTCTGGGCGGCAGCGGCAACGTGCGAATGTCGCACAGCAATGCTGCTTGGTATTAATCAGCACAACGGGACGCTCAGCAGTCTCCACAGGAACATTACTGCATGAAATCCTCGGAGTGCCCGACGCTCAGGGCTGTTCTGACCAACTATTCTAGGAACTAAACTAGGAACCACTACTTGACTTCCAGCCATCGCGGCACGATCCACTACATCGCCCTCTGAACAGCGAATCTAATTCCACGAAACGCGCGAGTCGTGTGACCCGCCGCGTCCGCAGCGCAACTGACCTGCAGGTCGGCCACGTGCCGTTTGTACTGTTGCTCGTTCTCTGCCAGCCGGCTGCTGAGCTGGGCGGCGCGGCCGGTCTCGCGCTGCAGCTGCAGCTCAACGGCGGCCAGCCTTGTCTGCAGCTCGGCCTGCTGCTGGCGCAGCCGCTCCGCCTGGCTGGCCAGCTGGGCGCGCTCCGTCTCGGACACTCGGAGCGCGGTCGACAGCTCGGCCTGGCGGCGCTCCAGCGCGGCCTGCAGGGCGCTCCGCTCGGCCCTGGCGCTCTCGGCCTGCGCGCGCGCCTCCTCCAGCTCGGCCAGCTGGCTGCGCAGCCGCAGCTGCAGCGCCGAGTTCTCCTTCTGTACGGGCAGCAGGCGCGCCGTCAGCTCCTCCTCGCCGACCATTTTGTAGGCTCGCAGCTGGTCGCGCTGCGTCTCCAGCTCGGCGACCTGCACTTCGTGTCGCACGCGCAGCTCCTGCAGCTCGCGGCTGTGCTGCTGCTTGAGCTGCTCCAGCTCGGTGCTGAGGCAGCTGCGCTGGTACTTGAGCTCATGCGCCTCGTTGCGCAGCTCCTCCAGTTCCTCCTCGGCCTTAAGCAACTTGTCACGCATCTGGGCCTTCACCTCCTCGCGCGTCTGCAGCTGCCGGTACTCGAGCTGCTCGCGCGACGGTATCTGCGCCTGGAGCTCGCTGATGAGCTGGTCCTTGGCCTGTATATCGCGCCGCGACTGTGCCACCAGCTGCTGGTACTTCTCGGCGGCTGACTGCCGCTCGGCGCGCAGCAGCGCCAGCTCGGTCTGCGCGGCCGCCAGCTCGTCTTGCAGCCGGCCATGCTGCGCTTTCAGCGCCTGGTAGTTGGCTCGGTGTTTCTCGGCGCGCTGCGTCTGGTCGGCGATGAGCTGTTGCAGCTCGGGCGTCGCGCAGGCGGCGTCGCCGCCCGGCGGGAAGCCGGCCAGGTCGGCCATGCCGTGTTCGGCCGCGACTGCTGTCCGCTCAAGGGCCGCCGCAGGTGCGGCCGTCGCTCCCGCCTCTGTGCTGCAGCTCACTGCAACTTAAAAGACACATCGTCTGGGGCGGGCCTGGGTTGGTGTAGAAATACCCGTTCTGGGGCGTTGTCTGGGGCGGTCTAATGGCATGGTATGGTTTCAGCATTCGTTTTTCTGCTGGATCATGCCCTTTTTCCGTGACTTGAGACCTCATCGTTTGATAAGCATTCGTGAGGCCAATTTATTCCAAGCGGTGTGACACGTATTTAACACACTTATAAACAAATCCCGATAGCAACTATGGTCATTTTACGAGTGCTTCTTGTCTGGGAGCCATGGGTGCCGGCCAGGGTTGCAGCTCCAAGTCTTGCGTGGGAAGAAACTACCTAAAAATGTCTAGCCCCGCCGTCTTAGAACAGTCCTACACAAGCTCTTGGAATACCTAGGCATTCCAGCCAGGAGTGCAGCTAGGTTTGTCTTAGAGGGGAGTGGGGAGGGCGGAACCCAGTGGAAACGGAAATCATACAAAAACCACGTGCTGGGAAGACGATGTGCAATGGATTTCACGATATGAAGACTTATCGATCGCAGGTCATTCCCGTGAATGGAGTATGGCAAGACACCTCTCTCGCTGCGTCCGTGCTGTTAAAAAGGACCAAAATGCAGGTGTTAGGGAGAAGGGGTCGCCCCCCCCCCCCACCCCTATGGTCACGCCGGTGTTTCCAGCATGTTCCTTACATCACTTTTAAGTTCATTCACTTCTATGGAAAATGCAGACATCTTCGATATCTTCGCTTTTCTTCGTGGTCACGGGCATTGCACACCAGCTTGCACATTCTAGTGCACGAAATGCTGAAGGGACAGATACGGAAAACAGGACCACGTCTCCCCATCGTTAATGTCCCTCACACCCTCCCCCCTTCCCCGATGTTGGTAAGCTTGGGAAAAATGCACTCAAAACAAAATGGGGGGGGGGGGCAGAAACAAGTAAGGAGCCTTTCAAATCTATGCGGTGTTTCACATTCAGTCAGTTTGGCGCTGCACTGTCATCGTGAAAATGACTCCGCTGCATGATGCAAAGGCATCAGTGCACTATTTGAGCATACCGTCTTTGATTTTGACAGCCTATGTTCTAGGCAGTCGAAATCAAAGACGGGAATTTGGTACGCTGCCGTCTCAGCCTTTGCGAGATCGGATACACGTCTAGAACGTTGCATACAGGAGCATAGGAGCGTACTGTCATCCATTCCATGAGTCCCATGTCGAAACTGGAGATTATTGCGAGATCAGGACAATGTTGGGTACAGTTCCTTTGAAGGGTATGCGAAATGACGGTCGTGTACAAGTCACAAGAACGTCACGGAGCAGGATTTCTCTAGTCAGGAAAACTGTCGTCTCGCAGGATTACCAGTCTTTCGGGAAGTTTTGTCGCATTACAGTCGTTGCACACTTACCCAAGAGATACGTGTCTTCTAAGCACGGCCGGAAGCATACGCACGAAGTTAAATTTTCATCGTTCGATCGAGGGCGCCATCACTTCACAACCACCATGTTTTGCACCAGTATGCTCGTCTTGGACCGTGAGCTCTTTGTTCCGCTGTTTGTGGAATGATCGCACACAGTACCCTTCTAATTGCCGTCTTCAAATGACCGCTTTCCGGCCCTGCCATCGGACCGCCGCGCTCCCCACACCCGCTCGAGTTTCCCACTGCCGGCGCTGCCAGGGCGCTGCCTGCCTTTCCAACAGAGCATGACGGCTCGGGCCGACGACGCCAAATCGCGTCGTCATGGCGACGAGGCCAAAACACCTGACACCGGATTAGGGCCTGGGCGGCTGGCGGCCCTGGACAGCTGGATGCAGTGGGTTTATTGATGGGGTTTGATTGTGGACTGGTAAAAATGAAGGGCAAAATACGTGCTTTGTTTGAATTGCACCGTTTTGGCATTATGCCAGGCGCGGCTTAAAATTATGTTATCCTTTATCAGGCCGTTCAAAGTCCATCGTACCGTCAGCGGGATACGAAATTTTGCAATTATTCCATGATGGGCACATCATTTGTGAGGCCTGAGGAATAAAAGTAGCCTTGCTAGTTTCCTGCAATCTCCGTTAGAGTAATGTAAGGTTCAGATCATTTCATGTCTGTCAAGGTCATCTCACAGGTCAAAACTGTTTTGCAAGGTTGGACGTGCAGTGTTCCATTAATTCATATGCTTAATGGCACATATATATATATATATATATATATATATATATATATATATATATGTTATGTAAAATGCGATGTAGCATTAGACTTTCACAATTTTTTGCGACCTTTAGAAGACGTTAAGCAACCTTTTTTCACAGCATAATTCCGAGCCATGTGAGTGGCTAACAAACTGAGACATCGGTCCAGTGGTACTGCGGCGCAAACATAAAATAGTGGTAGTCATGATCGAAACCGGGGCCGAAACGTAAAACAAGGAAAATGACAATCGGAAGCTACTTTGACCATAGCCTTACCTGGTATTCGGTAATTCTGAGGCGCTGTATTATTTTTTGAGCCCTGCTTGTCATGTTGGACCATACATCAGAACTCCTGAAAGTGATTCTCCCCACAGCTCTTGAGTTTGGGGTAACAGGGACCTTTTCACAAAGTCGAAGAAGTAACGTTTAAGTTCTATGGATTGTTTGGTCCAGTTTTGGTACAGCTGCTTGTTTTTTTTTTGTTTTTTTTTTTGTTTTTGCTAGGAAATAAGTGCAGTTATGGCGCAGAAGTAATGCGCCACGGTTTTGCTCCAGACTGTTGAGTAACGCTAATTTATGCGTTACTTTTACTACCGGTTTTGGCCTTGAGTGAAATGCCAGGTATCAGTTTAATGATTCACTTGTAAGACGGCTTTTCGGGGGCCTTACGAACGAGGCCTACCTCATTGCTGTGTGCATCATTGTTTCCCGTTCTGCATCGCACAGTGCCGCGGTACAAAAGAATATCTATTTGTTTTAGTATTTTGCATCGGAAAAATGGTAGGTTTACACTTTACACGTCATGCATATCCGTGATATCATCGCTGCCATTTCGTCGCCTTTCAGAATGGGAGATAGGTCTGAGAATGGAAATATTATTTCCGGAATAGTGTGTTTAGGAATTTTCTTACAAGTCAAGTCATAGCAAATGCAGCTGCATGAAATTCAAAGCAGTGGGCTATTTTCGGGTGAAAATTTCATTCTTTGGTGCCCAGTGGCTTCAAAATTGTTAACCTTTAGAAAGCGGTGTGGCCGGGCCGGGCCGCTCAGTTTGATTTTTTCTGGTTGAAATAAGGCTCGTTCGTCCTTCTGCCTCGCTCGTAACAAGCGCACAAACGAACCTGTGCGTCAGGTGGACCGGGACCACCGTCACCGAAGATTTAAGGCAGTAGTGGAAGCCAGCAGTAATACATTCAAACTGTCTGTCTGGGTGAAACGGATAGTTTGAAATGGTCGGATAGGACGAGTAGAGATAAAAACATTGAAAGGTAAACGGCATTACTGGAGAAGAGATGAACGCAACGTGCTTTTATTTTCTTCTCCTTCCTTCACCATTCGTCGTTGCGATGCATTTGTCAGTCGGACTTTTCGCTGTACCGTCGTGAAAAAGACTGGAGACCGATTATAGGACGTGTGACGATATCAGACGTCGAAACTATTGACCGAGGACTAGGAAATGCCCACATAAGAGAAGTTTTCCACCACGTTAGAAGCCCCGCAAATTTCATATTTCCATCTGTTACAGTTAACTGCATGCCTTGTAGGCCTTGCACTGCATGCGGTTTCCCTTCAGGCGGACTCCGTTGCGTGTGTTACAAGGGCAGGGGCGCGGGAGGTCCTCCACAATGGGGGCAGGGGAGACAGAGAAACATTTTGGGTCATTTCTTCTTGGTCAGCCCCCGTAGGGTCATTGTCAAATTTTTAAAAAGCTGGGGGCGGCTTCTTCATGATCTCCCCCCGCTCCCCGTGCCTCTGTCCAAGGGTTACGAATTTTCTGTCAAAGGAAGGGCGTTTCATTACCTTATAGTGAAGGTCATTAAATGTTCGTTCAGTGATCGAAAGCGTCCCGTGGTGGCTCCCATGGTAAAATCCGGTACCAGCCATTTCCATCCTATGATCTCTAAAGGGCCTTCCGGATCCGACCGTGGACGGTGGCGGCGGAACTTTGGCAAAGTTGCGGCGGGAAGGACCGCGTTTAGCTCATTTATGCGGCTTGGCAGACAAAATGTTTCGTATTTACGTTCGTAGTCGTGTTTCCTTAGCCCCGTACGTATCTCATTCCCACCGTTCTCGAATATGGGAACCTGGCACTGCGATAGAGTCGCTGAATGGACACCAGTGTTTGGCCCGAGACCGAAAGGGTCAGTCGGTCACGATTGGCCGTGTCGTGGCATTGCGCGGCACAATAAAGATCCTCCAGCCAGCGTCATTTGCTTCGGCACCTGGAGCAAAGTTACGCCATATTTGAGAACAGCTGTGTAGTGGGGTATGGGTCCAGCAACGAGCTTGGCTTAGCGTGGACGGGAGCGTTTCCTCAGGTCCGACTCGATGCAGTCCTACGTTAAGGTTGACCGAAGACAGGCGGAGGCACGTGGCGTGGAACACGGACACGCGGTGGCGCTCGTCGCCGTGCGAAGGGCGGCCCCGCCTGACCCCGCGGTCCGCGGTGCTGCCAGGTGCAGGACCACGCCGAGCTGCTGTGGCGGCTGCCGGACGCCGTGAAGCTCCTGGTGCTGCGCGGCCTGCCACGGCGGGACCGCGGCCTCCTGCTGCGCCGGCTCGCCGCCTACCTGTGCCTGCAGTGGACCGCCGTCAGGATCGACCTGCCCGGCGCCGTCACGGTGAGTCGCCGCACGGGCGCGGCCGCGCGTGGAGACGGCGGACGTTTCGTGTAGACCGTCTGGACGTAGCCGACTTTCTCCCCCCCCCCGTAGTGTGTGTTGGATTATGCTTCGTTCCTTCGCGCTGGGTCTTGCGTTTCTCGGTGCATGATAATCGTTCTGCAGCATGGGCCGTAGCCACTTTGCCATTTCTTCTGATTACTTTCTTCACATGAATTCTCCGTGAACACTGCGCGAGAAAAGCGTTCTGAGCAGCTCTGCCGATGCTCATTGGCGCGGAAAATACTAGTTGACTCCTTAGCGATTCAGGGGCTAACGTTTGCGAACTGAGGTAAGGGATTGGATCAAACAGGCCGGCTTGTCGCATATTGCGTGAACTTAACGTGCACGTGGAAGGACTCGAGCAGATCTCGATGACGCGTTGACGGTGGTATTGAGACCCCGGTACCGCAGTGGCAGTGCAGGCCAGGTTCCGGTGCTGTTGTGTCTCACTGCCGTCACCTTGCTTCCAGGTGACTGACGTCTGGAAAGTGGTCAGCAGTGAGCTACGGGCGAGCGACTCAGCGGCAAACGTCGAACACGTCCTTTGCCTGGTGACCCTGGTGGACATGGCAGTGGGGTCTGAGCCATTGCCGGGCGACCAGCAGTCGGATCTGCGAAAGCTTCTGGTCAGTGCGGCTGTCGGCGTTTTTTACGTAGTTTATCTGCCTGTGGACGTAGCCGTGATAAAACGAACATAGTGAGGCAGAGATTCCCCACCAGTGTCGTAATTGTAGAGTTCGCGCAATAGTTTGTAAGATCATTACCACACCGCCCAAGATGCCTGATCGAAACAATGTTCCTTTTTGGAACTTCCGTACTTTCAAACGGATTGATCGGTACCTCGCATTTGGCTAACAAACCAGAACACAGCCTAAGCGCCTATGTGGCAGCCATAGAGAGCGGCAATGATACAGTGTATTGGCTTTTTATGTACACGAGAACGTAATGACATAATAGAATACGGTACTGGTGTCACACTGGCATACCAGTATCGTGGGTTTTCTCACGTACACAAAAAGCCCATACTCCTCGTGTTTAACTGTCGCCCTCTCTGATTGGACATGAATTTCCTCATGTCTCTATCCCAAAAGTTTGACTTTATTTCAGTGAAGAGTAACGCCATTACTCTGTTCCAATGCATTAGAATTCTTGAAGTTATGACGAGGCCGTGCATGCACGGGAAGGCAGCATTTCACACAAATTTGTGCGTCACGCTCCATGATGTGATGAACTAGTTTTTTTGCGGATTTTGGCACACATGATCCGAGGGATGCCATCCCTGCCATCAGTTCCAAACGACTGTCGTACAGACTGCATCTCAACGTTGCACTTGAACAGTCTGTGTGTGTGAATGCACTCTGTGTAATACCTCATTGGATTTGGAGTTTTCTACAGTCGGGAATGGTCACAAGGAATCTACAACCTGCGTCGAACATTTTGTATTCCAGAATGATGTGCCTGCATAGAAGACGCTGTTTTGGAATAAAAAAATGGACAAAAAAGAGCATACTGCTGTTTCGATTTTAGACAAGCAACACATTGACTGGTTGTAAAAACTAACAACTGATGGTCGATCGAGAAGCCTCACTTCTCAATACCTACGGAACTTCTAATTTACTGAGGCATTTCATGGTTTGCGACTATAGTACGGCCCACGTTTCTCCTCTGCAAATAACTGCCCATGAGAACAGGGACTTGTGTTGACGTCATATCGGACGTGGATGTAACAGGGAACAGATAAACTCTGATGTAACTCGGGGCGATGACCGTGAATTGGCGACCTTAAGTGTTGTAGCGCAATGTTTTGAACGTTCACACATTCAAGCCCATTCCGATGATGTTTTTTCATCACCCATGTTATGCAAAAAAAAAAAATAGCAACGACGAAAACGCGAGCACATTCATGCACGGTAAGTGCCGGACCCCGCCGCTGCCAGATGCCGTTGTTTCGGTTCGGCGGTACCGCCTTGAGGTGGTTTTCGGTAACAGCAGCCCGCGGCAGGTGCAGGGACGGTAGGGCTCGTCGCCGCGGCTGTGCTGCGGGTGGCCCGTGACCGGCGGTCGCCGGTGCTCGACTCCGGCAGAGGGCGGTCACACTGTGCCCCGTTGCAGGAAACTCTGCAGCGCCACACGGACGCCGTCACCTACGACGTCGAGCTGCTGGAGCCGCAGATGGAACTGAAACGTCTCATGTCGTGGCTGAAGGAGAAGTGGGAAGCAATGATGGAGAAGAGCATGAAGCCGTAGTGACTGTCCGGGGTGCGGTGGTCGGCGGTGTTTGTGGCGGTACGGATGGCTGGCAGTACCGCCTTCCGCGCGTGTTGTGGTTGAAGCTGCGGGCGATTGTTGTGACCCAGTCGCCCGGCGGCGGTGTACAGCTCATTCCAGTTCAAAGAAAGGTGTTCAAATTTTCGCTAGTGTTGGATGCACCTCATGCAGATTGCAGGCATTTGTTATCATTTTGATATCATATCCGTGATGTGGGACGCATCGCGAAAACTTACTAGTTTTTAAGTTTTTCTAGCGCTCGACATTGTTGCCTGTGTTTGTCGTGGCTTATAATCATGAATGCCATGAAAGTTGCGTTTCATAATGTGACATTTCATTTTCAATAAAGAGATAGTGTTCATCCAGTTTTCTTTTGGTAGATGTTGGTGTAACACTTGTGTGCCGTCAGTAGGGTGCTGTTATGTGGTCATTGCATATTTGCGTATTGCCTGATGATCGTAAATGGCAAATGGCAGGAAAATGACCGGAATTAAATTAAATGCGGATTAAATGCGGATCACTGAACGTCGCAAAACTAGACTAACCATTTTTAAGATATTGGATGTGTGATTTTGACTTTTCGGACAACACTGAAGGTCGATCTCGATAAATTAGGCCATATATTTCGGACGATTTCGCTTGTCCTTGCACAGGGCGAATACAGGGTCACAGACAAGCAAACAAGTGCAAGAATTCGAAAAAAAATGTGCTCAGTCCCGCGGAACATTAGTTCTGGCTACCTTTAAACAAAACTTTTATTTCGCAAACATAAACATGGTAGGATAGACAAATCGGCTGCAGCGAAGCACGTATTTGACTGCAAAAAAGGTTTAAATCCAATGCTCGGAAAAACTATAGCTGTGGTGCCGCTTGGGAAGATAGGATGGTACGGGAGGCAATAGAAAACAAGCAAGTGAACTTATCATTAAACAGGGGTTAGATGAATCCCAGTTAAGTCCGATAGGGGATATTGTTATAGCTAACGGCTAAACAGTCGATTCTGCACGGCGTAGCTTGAGGTTGTAGCAAACATTTAGGCAGTGCAACCATGTAACCATGTAAAGCGTTTTCTTTTTTAGGCTGTGGCGCTCGAATTGAGGAAGTAAATACGTAAGACGCTCCAGATA
Organism: Capitulum mitella; assembly: GCA_030062745.1. Taxonomy (NCBI): domain Eukaryota; kingdom Metazoa; phylum Arthropoda; class Thecostraca; order Pollicipedomorpha; family Pollicipedidae; genus Capitulum; species Capitulum mitella. Next base: position 21,309,573 of record CP099839.1, read on the forward strand.
ATAGCGAACGATTGGGCAGGCGAATTGAAAGCACATCACCCTTGTTTTACAGTGTACGTCGAGGACATACCAAGCGTAATTTCAGGTTTGTCTCTTCCGTTAAAGAGTGGTAATGAACGTTACGCACGACGAATTGTATGTTAGTATACGTATATGTTTTTCGTAAAACGTCTGTCATTAACGCGTTGTCATTTCCATGTAACGCGAATGTTATAGTGGATGACTAGGAAGCGCGACCATATGAAACGTGGTTCTGGGGTATAGCGGACGATCAGATTAGGCAAATGCGCACGACATACCTTCAGTTGATAGCGAACGATATGACGAGGTGACGAGGCGATACGACTAGGCGAATATGACTGCATGACGATATGACAATATGGCGAGGCGAATGTGGAGCATAGGTTTGTTTTATAGCGAAGGATTATACGAGTATGTGTAAAGCGTAGTACAGGTTAGAGCGATCGACAAAGCGAACAAAAGATACAAAGCGTAGATTTGGAATTTGGTAGGGATTTCGACTAGACCAATATGGAAAGCGCATTTTTATGTCATGTCTCTTTTGTTTAAATGTAGCCGCAATTAGTTTTCCGCGGGACTGAGCGCATTTTTTTCGAATTCTTGCACTTGTGTTTGCTCGTCTGTGACCCCGTACTCGACCAGTGTCCAAGGTCGAGCGAAATCGACTATCGATTGGTTGGTTGGTTATTGGGGCTTAGGGGCGCACCGACTGCAGGGTCATTCGGCGCCCAAATCGACTATCGAAATCAGCTTTCAGTGCTATCCGAAAAGCCGAAACCACGAACGAACCTGAAGATAAGCGACACGAAATGACATTGCGTCAACATGTAGTGGATGTGGTTAACCGTGTTTTTTTCTGGTAGTATCGGGGAACATTACTTACAGTGCACGCAGCGCACGCAAAGAAGCAGGCACCGCTGTATGATATAGTCATAACGAGCAAGAAAGGCACCAGGGAGGGCAAAGCAGCAGTGAACCAGAATGTGCGTTAATTTGAACGAAAATAGTTAACTTTTGTATGTAAACGCCTTAAGTGCGATGAAATCCTATGCACACCAGCTAGTCAGCTAGTCTCTGAATTCAAGTGTTCCACGTACTCTTCCTAGTCGCAGAATTAATGGTCTCCCGTTTAGCCGTCTTTTCATGGTTGTCTTCACCGAGGACACAGAGGGTACACGACGATCACGGTGTTAAAATACATGTAAGTATGCTTTCCATTTTTTTCGCATTGCTATAGGACTTTATCAGTACCGAGATCAACTAATCAACTTGACCAGCTAGATCAACTTGTTTTTTTATTCATTACATAATTTTTTTATTTTATTTTTTTTATTTTCTTCATTACATACACTTCTTCATTTTTTTTCGCATTGCTATAGGACTTTATCAGTACCGAGATCAACTAATCAACTTGACCAGCTAGATCAACTTGTTTCCCAGCATGACAATGCTGTTCCAGAGGCAATAACAAAGGGTCATTTTAGGAAGATTGCCCTCATTCTTCGAACAGTTAATTTTACGGCATGCTGCACGGTGCAATTGTGGAATGCGTGAGAGGCGTGGAGCAGCGACGCCGAGACATTGGACAAGTTTGTGCGTGAGGCACTGGAATATTTTGATGCACTCTTTTACAAACAAGGCCCTAGCCATTAAACTTGGCTGGAAGAGGTCGGTGAACGCCCCCACCCCCCCAGCAGTGTTTCCGGTACCACGGGAAAATGGCGCACGACAGCGCCGTAAAATTGGCTTAGCTAAAAATACCTTCCTTGCTCATGTCTTGAAAAAAGCCGACCCCAGGTCATCTGAAGTCACAGAGCTATGTCGTTAATGAAGGCCTGCAGAGCGATTTTTGCGCCAAATATCGTGTTTTTCCTGTTTTAGGAAAAAACGTATGAGTCAACCGCAGATAACGGACGTGAAATCGATTCAGAATGGTAACACACATGAGAACAGATCATCTTAAACAGGTCAATGCCGTTTTCTAATTCAAACGATGTCCGTGAACTAAGATGGCCTTTTTAACCTTTGAACGTTTCCATGCTAATTTTTGGCACTGACTATGACGAAGGGGACGATTTGAGGCCTATTTGGCCCTAAATGTGTCGTTTTTAACTCCGGGAAATCGATTTATAGTGCTAAAGCGTAAGGTTTGACTTGACTTAGATCACTGGTTGACCTTACGGGGTCAACCGGAGTACCGTTGGATTCCTTGGGCACACAGCTATCGATTGCTTTCCATCCCGAGGCGCTAGCTCGATTAGGGGCCAAACGGCAAGGTGTCCTGTCGCCCCCTTTCCCTCGTCATCGGCGAGAGTGAAAATTTCTCTCGTCCGGCAAGGGTTAAAGGATCTTCCATATACCACGTAACGTAACGGTCGGAAGAGGGTTCTTGGTTATCGTCACGGAATTCTGATGATAGAAATTAACACTGAGGTCCTGACGAGGGTTTACCCTATTCCCAGACGGCTACACGGTATGGCCGATACCCGGCAGCGGGGGCGGATTTGGCCCCCCCCCTGAGATCTCGAGAACTACACATCCGATTTCATCGCAACAAACGACAATCGACTTCCCATGACGTAAACTACACTGTTAAAAAGAAATTTTCAAAATTTTGAAAAGGGTGGATACAGGGGAAAAGAAATATAAAAATGAGGGGTAATTTTGGACTTGTTATAACTCCATTGTTTATGGGCCGATTTGGGTGAAATTGGCATGAATCGATGTATTATGTATGGGACTTTTACCATTGGTGCATACATTTAAAATTTTAAGAAAATTCATGGACGTCCACAGGGCTTCGAAAATAGGAGGATTAGTTTTTTTTCAAAAACTGCATGAACAAAAAAAGTAAAAGCACTGTTTCGGTTTCTGCTAGTCATGATATGCCAAACAAGTGCAAATCGTATTACAAGGTTTGTATAATGTTAGCATAGGCGGTGCCAGGGACATAAAAAAAGAGGAAACTGTCATGGTCACACGCTCTTCAGATCAACTTATGACCTTTGACCTTAAATGACCTTTAGTGACCTTGGGGTCACTTGGAATGATCTCGTGTGCATTTAGTGTTATCTGTGAACGTTTTCGATCAGTTAAATTCACTCTATTTCAAAAATTCCATTTTACGGCTATTATGATAAAACGTACGCGCACTGACATTTTAGGTCATAGCTCCGTGACCCGACCTGATATCAAGCTGAAACTTGGTACATTGGTACAAAAGTAGAGGGCAACCTTCTATTTCATATAGTTTCGGGTTTGCCATTTTGAAAAATGGCACCGATATTATTACTATAAAACCAAATTTTGACTTTTGACCTTGACCTGACCTTGTAAAGTGAACTCAGATGAACAAAATTGTATCTGTATGTTGTCCAACTACATATCTATACATCGGTATAAAGTTTTAAGTTCTATATTAAAAACGCTATTTTTGGCAGTCATTTTTCTTTTATTCTCAACAGGGCCAAAAATGGCCTGAGGTGCCTCCCAAAAACGTTGCCTGGCTCTGCCCCTGAGCAAAAAAGAATTTCGAAATTTTATCACGCGTAGAAAGGATGGTTTTGGATCCAAGTTTTGTGAAGCTGCGTCAAAAAGCCTGGAATTGGGAAGGAAAAAACCCGAGGGGGGGGGGCGAATTCAGCCCCCTGCCGGGAATAGGGTTAAAGATATACAAAAGTCCATAACGTTTTTTACATAAATCCTTAAATAGCATTTAAAAATCTGGAAAGTCAGCTGCCGTTTATCACCAGAGACGGATCCAGGATTTCACTGGGGGGAGGGGAATGGTCAGCGCGGGCCTCCCTCCCGGTCGCCCATCTTTTATTTTCCAGATGTGAAAAAAATACTGCTCCGCGCAGGTCCAGGGAGAAACATTTAATGTAATTTTGCGTCTTTTTACCATATAAAGAATCGGGGAAGAAACAATGATCAACCACTCCTCGTGTACACGGCGTCCCTTACAGGTACATGCTCTCGTACATGCCAGGTAACCCTGGAACGCCGGGCGCCCCATGCCAGGCCAGGCGCCCCTTCTTTTTGTGCAGATAAGACGCCTCTAAAAGTTTGTTGTCCCTCACAGACAAGACATGACTACGATGCAGGCATCCCTTACAGTTCAGGCGCCCCCCCCCCCTCGTCCAGGTAAGACGCCCTTCGGGGGTTCGGCGCCCTTGACGAACGAGGCGCCCCTCGGGGGCTCCGCGCCACTGGCGAGCGAGTCGCCCGGTACACATCAAGCACCCCTCATGTATTTGGCGCCCCTGTATAGATCAGGCGCCCGCACAGGACACCCTGCAGACCAGACACGTTTACGATGCAGGCGCCCCTTATATGCCAGGCACCTCCCCCATCCCCGTACAGATCAAGCACCCCTCGGGGGCTCGGTGCCCTTGGCGAACGAGGCGCCACGTACATATCATGCGCCCGTCATATATTTGGTGCCCCTCTACAGGGGGCACCAAATATATGAGGTGCCTCCTGTATTCGCTGGTGCGGGTGCAGGACATTCGCCGGTACGGAACACCTTACAGACCAGACATGTCTTTACGGTGCAGGCGCCCCTTGAAGATCCGACGCCCCTCCTCTCCTGCAGGCCAGGCGCCCGTCATATGTTTGGTGCCCATGTACAGACCAGGCGCTCGTAACGGGATTCGTAGATGTATCTAAAAAAATGCATTGATATATACATGACTTTAACTCCGGAAATATGTAAGTTAACTAACAGTTTTATTCCAAACAGTTGGCACCACTACTGGAGGTGTCCTTGGAGGTTGGCGCCCCGGACAATTGGTCCTCCCCACTTTTTGTCGCGCTCCTACTCCTACTCGCACTCCCTCCTTAATGAGGGAAATAGGGAGTAAATATTGACCGCAATAAATAACACGAACAGACCTGAATGTATATGCGTATGTATATATATGCATACATATGCACATATATACTTATATATATATATATATATATATATATATATATATATAACAGGCATGCATGGTTTGTTGAAGTAAAAACTGCTGATGGGCAAAATAAAATAAGCTTTTATATATATTTTATAAGCTGTTGAAAAACTCACATTTGGGGCAGGTTAAGTTGACGAGCACTCCGCTCCGCTCCCCTCAATCATTTACACAAATCTACACCCCTGCTTCGACATATGTTTCAGGCGGTTTAAGGATCACCCCGCATGGGTGCCTTATAACCACACACGTCGGCGCGCTACTGAGTCCTAGATAATTAGCTGAGGATTATCCCACGGGTAGTGATGACAAGCCCCGACTTACGGATTTCACTGCGTCAAGTCAATACGAAATGGAATCAGTGCGCCATATTTTGTGATCTGCGAGTTTCCTTCGATATTCGTGATCTTGCGTGCGTTTGCGCGCGAGACCATCGGTCGTGAAAGAAGCTCTGGGGCCTAGCTTAGAACGTTTTGTCATTGCCAGTGCAAGTTCATGCTTGCACCAGCGGTCTGGAATTCGGACAGAGTGATGAAGAAGCGTGTACAGTATTAAGGCCGGAGTTACAATTTATTTAAATCCATTTGACCTGTATCCGACTTCAGTGGTTGCACGAAGGTTGCACTATGAATGCGTCGATTGACAAAGACGCGTTCTTTCGGCGTGCCAAGCGGGTTTATACGGGCTGGAAGGTAAAGCATCTGTGGCATTTTTTTCTAGATTAGTTAAAGTTGTTCTATTGTGTAATCTGGAATATCAGTTGTTGGCATGTTCTGCATTCATGTGGTCTGTTCATGTGGGAATTATGCTGTTTATTTACACTGCTCTAATGCTTTTCATACCAGGTTTGGGATCAGAAAATTTATTGCAAATGTTAGCACCCAGCTGTGCAACACATTTGCACAAGTGCTTATTTGTACACAAGTGCTTATTTTTGGTGTGCTAGGCACAGACCTCCCACTTTTCATAACTCCAGAAATTTGCACAGTTACCAAGCAATATTGGACCAAAAGATGTGCAATTAGGAATATCCCACTCTCAGGCATTTACTGCCTTACTGCCGGTAATCCTTTAGAAGCGTGCGCCATAAACCAAGCACACTGGATGACATATACGGCGCGCGTGGCAAAAGGAGACGTCAGCTGTTGCAAGAAACAACAACATTATGCACTGGAGCTCCAGGGTCATGGATCACCTACTATTCGCTAACCTAACCTAACCTAACCTAACCTAACCTAACCTTACCTAACCTAGCCAAACCTAACCTAACCTACTGTGTAAAACAAGAGCGAATAGTAGGTGATCTACGACTTGGAGCTCCAGTGCGTAATGTTGTCGTTTCTTGCAACAGCTGACGTCTCCTTTTGCCATGCGCGCCGTATATGTGTCATCCAGTGTGCTTGGTTTATGGCGTGTGCTTCTAGAGGATTGCCCTTACTGCCATCATTACTTCCTCAAAGTAATCTCTTGATGTGATTCAGCCACCCACTGCTGCAACAACTGGCACAAGTTTAGAACACAGCATTTCTGCAAGACAGGTCAACACCACCTTTTTAGCAATGACATTTGACAAAGGTGCCTGAAATACAACATCACTGAAATATCTATCAGAATGTGGTGGACTCAGAATAAATTGAAACGGTACTAAAATGGGACGAGGTGGACTGGGACTGGACAAGGACAGACATGAGTGCCTGTGAGGGAACAGGAACAGACAAGGAAAGCTGGGATAGTACAGAGATGTGGAGGACCTGAATGAGGTTAGGAGACAGATGAGGACTAATGGAACAGGCATGGAAAGGTATTAGGACAGAACAAAGCAAGGGGATGGGGACAGGACAGGAACAAGCAAGGGGATGGGGCTGTCATTGTCCATTTGAATGAGCCAATGTGTGGCAGGCTTTCACAATAAACAGGACTGGGGCGTTTAAGGCCCCTGGTCTGTGAGAGATGATGGAATGCTCCTGTCATTGCCAGTTTAATGGTCTCATCCGATATCCCATCATTGTGCTGGTTTTGTTGCAGTCCATATTTCCTTCTGTCCCATGATCATTGTTCGCCCTTTCTGCCTTCCCCCTCCCAGTCCCATCCCAATCTACTCCTTGTCCCTGTCCTGTTACAGCCCCTCTTCCTTAGTCCTATTCCATATTGCTCCCCTGTTGGATAGGACTGGGAAGGGGAGAAGCAGAAAGGGGTTACAGTGCATGGATAGAAGCAGATATGGACTAAAATACAGGACTGGTACAGTGACAGGATATTGGACAGAACTGTTAACCCAGCATTGACTGGCCGCATTTCATCGCCATCCACATACTGGGGGGCCTTAAATGCCTGGGCCTGTTTATCTCAAGAACCAGTCACATGATTTGGCTCATTCAAACAGCCATTCATAGCCCCATCCCCTTGCTGGTTCCTGTCCTGTCCCCATCCCCTTGCTTGTCCCTTTCCAATCTCAGTCCCTTTTCACCATGCTGTCCTAATACCTTTCCATGCCTGTTCCATTAGTCCTCATCTGTCTCCTAACCTCATCCAGGTCCTCCATATCTCTGTACTGTCCCAGTTTTCCTTGTCTGTCCCTGTCCCCTCCCAGGCACTCATGTCTGTTCTTGTCCAGTCCCAGTCCACCCCCTTGTCCCATTTCAATACTATCTCAGCTTATTTGGGTTTCAAGGTGGCCATGTTTTGATAGGCCTTTCAGTGACATCATGTTTCACAGCACCTTTGTCAATGGTCAGTGCCAAAAAAGTTGTGTTGGTCTGTCTTGCAGAGATGCTCTGTGTTTCAAACACATGCTAGTTGTTGAGGCAGTGGGTGGCTGAATCATTTCAACAGACTTTTTTGAGGATGTTGTGATGGTGTCAAGGCATTAAATGTTTGCTAGTGGGCCATTTTGAATTGCACATCTTGTGGTACCAATAAGGGTTAATAATTACTCGGGTTTCTGGAGTTATAGGAAGTGGGAGACATGTGCCGAGAATACCTTGTTTTCTGGCAAGGAGTGGTGTGAATAGTGCAAGTCACACAGCAGGTGATTTTAAAGAAAATAATTGTGATGAAGCATTACATAATAACAAAGATTATGCATGGGTACAAAGACAGCTTTGGCTTTGCTTTGGCTTCATGAAGCCACATTTTCCCTCTGTTGGCTTTGGCTTAGGCTGTTCTTCATTTTCAGTGGCTGGTTTCAGCTTCATGTGATTGTTAATGGTTTGTTACGTGCCTTTTTTGATGGTTTGCTTCAGCTTCGACATTGGGCGATTTTCATTGGCTGTGCTTGGCTTAGGCTTCAGCCTCCTGTGATTTTTAGCAGCTGGCTTTAACTTTAAAAGTGTTGTTGGCTGGCCTAGACTCTGGTTTCATAATTTTTTCACTGCAGTTACAACTGCTTAGTACAGCTAGTCCTGCTTTCCTCTAAGTATAGGTGCTAGGGTGTGCAATGGCTTGTAGTCAATAGATATGGAATGTATCCTGCATTAACATCTTTTCAGTTTGTCTGGATTTAAAGCAGCATGGGCATTTTGCTATTTGCTGATGGCAGAGCCTTCATGTTGCTGAACAGCTGAATGGTCATGGCTTCATAAAACAACTGTGCATTCCTGGTTTGGCTTTGGCTTCATGGCTGTTGATTTCAGCTTCACATTTGCAGAATACGAAGTCACTGGCCTTGGCTTTGGCTTTGAGTTTTCAAAATTTGAAGCCACAAGCTTTGTCTTCATCTGCGCAGTTTCGAACTTCATGGCCACTGATTTGGGCTGTGACTGTGTGCCATTGTGTCTCTGTATTTGGCTTCAAGAGGAGGAGCCTGGCTTTGTCCCCATGCCTGATAAGGGTATCATCAAATTTTATGCAGTCCATAGGGCATCTTTGGAGAAGCCAGTAAACAAAATGGTGCAGAAAGTTCTTGTTGCATGTGTTTATGGTGCAGTATAGTTTGAATTTCTCTGGAAATGGTACCATTACTGCCATCATTTTTTCGCAAAATTTTTATGCTGTTCTGCATGATATATATAGCAAAAGTGGTCTGCAGAAGGGTGCAGATATATTAAATTGCCTAATGCCCTGGTTTATACATGTTGAAAGTTGTACCAAAGGGATGCAAATTGATCTATCAAATGTCTGTCACCCAAATGTGGCATGGCAGTGTATAGACAGGCATCAAATCACCATAGCAGTGCGCCCTTTTGAGTGCCCTTTTGTGGAAGTGAAGGAAGTGTTGTCTTTGCATACTTTCATCCAGGGTCAGAATTTTGTTACTTTTCAGAATTGGCAGATCTGAAGACGTTTTGCTCCCAGTTTTTTGGGATTGGGTGAAATCAGTTCAATTGTTAAATAATTTCATCTGTTCTCAAATAAACAGAGTCCTGTCCACATGCATATTCAACTCCCCCATTAAAACAATGCTGAGATGAATGGTTTTCATAATTTATCATGCATCAAGACTATCAGTTTGCTGCCCATTCTGGAATAACTTTGTGATGTTTGTGAAACCTGTTCAGGTGACAGCTGTAGAAATAGATCGGAATGAACATTTTGTAAGCAGTGTTCTCAGTATTTGCTTGTGTACATAATACAGTGTTCTGTTTTCATTTTCTTCTTTTTGTTTTCATCAACCTCAGGTCATGAAAGTAAAGTTCTTAACTTGCTTCCACCTGTTCCATTCTTGTGATGGTCTTGAAAGCTGGACCAGATTTCCCCGTCGCCTGCGATGTTCCAGCTAGGGAAGAGCTAGCTGCTGCAAGCACTTTTCATATGCTAGTTAAGACATGTCAGGAGATGGGTGGTGATGATCATTTCATAATGGTGTTTATCATATGGTTTCATCACATTCTTTGCCAACATATTTTTGTCACCTTTGATGTGGGAGTCCCATATGATGTTCCGGTTTTCTATGTCTTTTTAATAGGATTGTTTTTAACATCTGATCACTAAGTCATGAAGTTTGTACCAGAAGGCAGCTCAGTTTTTCATGACTTACATATGGATTCATGGTGTGCTAGCTTGAAAGCTCTTTCATCCACATGGTATTCTGGAAGGGAGTGTTCTGCTTCAGATAATTATTTTCTTATTTAAATGCATTGGTAATAACAGTGAACAAATAACAGTGATATGCGTGGATAATGGTTATACAGGTAGTTTTTCAGGTGCGAAGTGTGGAGAACGTGATCGAAAAAGTTGTTTATTTGGTGTTGAAGAGTACCAGGAAATGTGTGCTCCAAAAACATTTTATGCTCCAAAAGTCTGATCTGCTTCCACCAGAAAGCTACATTTCAACCATGTTGACAAATTTCTAACTTGGCAAGCAAATGACTCTGTCTCCATTCAGTAAGAAACAGATATGATGTCATAACTAACTTACACCAAGAATGCCTACTTAAACCAGCATTACTATTCGTGAGATTTATACTTCAAAGCAAAACCAACACTCAGACACCAAGAACAAAAACCAAATTTCCAACCCTGGTTGAGATAGATCGGAAAATTTGTAGTACAGAATTGATCAGATTTGAAAATGCAAGATATCTCAATCAGTGTTTTAAAATCTGCCACCGACTTGGAACAGAAACGCATTAGTCCACGCTCGTTGTCACACCTCGTTTGTTGCGGTATCTTTGACGTGAATGGAACCAAAGCTGTCAGAAGACAGAAGCGACCTGGAGCAGGGAGTTAGCAAGTAGTGTTCCTGAAACCTGTCAGCCATTTCTGTCTCTCCCCAGAACGCCAAGAACAGCGAGGATGGCTTTGGTAAGATGGACGCCTTGGTGTCGTCCGTTGGCGCTGATGAAGACGTGGTGTACAGCAAATCGACGGCCACCCAGACCTGGCTGCTGGGCTATGAGCTCACAGATACTGTCATGGTCATGTGCGATCAGGCCATCTACTTCTTGGCCAGCAAGAAGAAAATTGAATTCTTGAAGAAGCTGGAAAATAGCAAGGATGAGAATAACTCGCTTCCTCCCATTAAACTGCTGGTTAGAGACAAGGTATAATCACTCGTTGTCATAATAGTATCTTACTTGAGTCGAGGTTGCACTTTTGCTCGTACTCAGTGACAAGCTTGTTGTTGCCAAATTTGCAATCATTCTTTGCACTCATGCAAACAGCTTTCATGTTTGGGCCAAGTAGCCATAGCTTTTTTGATGGGACTTATTTTTCGGTCTTCCTTCCATTGTTTTGTTTTTTGTCAGTGATGACAAAGCTACTGTGTTTGCAGACTGACAAGGACAAGGCGAATTTTGCGAAGCTGATAGATGCGATCAAAGAGAGCAAGAAAGGAAAGGTGGTGGGAGTGTACACGAAGGACAAATTTCCTGGGGAGTTCAACGAGGGATGGAGGGCAGCAGTGAAGGAAGCTAACTTGGAAATGGTAAGTGCGAATTGCTTGTAAATGCGTGCTCTTTACCGTGGTATTACGCACGATAATCATGATGGATTAGTCGTTTCTGCGAGGTCCGGATTAGTTTCGACCATCCCATTCTCCGTATTCCGGTGAGGAAAACAAAAAGAACTCCGCGGGAGGAATTTCACAAGCCTGAGCATTGCACTGTGGCAGATACAGACTAGTCCTGGAATGGAGAGCGAAAGTTTGATCGTGTCGTTTGCCGGATGCCTGTTCGTTTAGTGGCGATGATTCCTGATCGTTTGTCGTGATGGTTATGATGTCGTGAGGCATGTGGTTGGTGGTATCACAAGTGAGCACCATGTCGTGGGTCGTGTGTTTGGTGTCGTGGGTAAATGACTTCGCAGGGGGGGGGGGGAGCGGGTGTGTGCTGTAGGTGTTCGGCAGGCGTTGGCTGATGCCGTGGTGTGAGTGCTAGGTCGTGTCGTTGGGAAGGTTGGGCATTGTGCGGGGTTCATTGATGTTGGGAGACAGTGGTATGGACACGGGATCGTCTTCGTAGCTGGCTAAGCGCACCCGCTGGGTTCGCCGTACGTTTGCGTATCGCCGCTATCCGCATTGGCCTCATGTCATTGTTGAGCGCCAAATGACCTTGCAGTCGGTGCGCCCCTAAGCCCCAATAACCAACCGACCAACCAACCTCATATCATTGCATGCCAAGAATCACTTCGAATGGTGGCTGCGGCATCGCCATGTTGTTGAATGTTCCTTCACCCGTGATCATAATTATATGTGAACCAATAGGCGCTTTAGATACACAGGCTGTATACAGACGCTTTTCCGTTTGGTTCTCTGAAGGACGTGCAGGTCGTGTAGCCGGTCCAGGTTTGTACTACTTGCGGTATCATGCAGCACCAGCGTAGCGTTTGCGGTGGGCAGTGAATGCTGAGCTGTGGCTCCGAATCAGTCACATGATTTCATTCGTTTGCCTTCTCTTCGTCCAGATCGACGTCAGCGCCACAATGGCATTCATCATGTCCATGAAGGAGGACTCAGAGTTGAAGACAATCAAGCGCGCCTGTGACATCACCGCCGACGTGTTCGGCAAGTACCTGAAGGACCAGGTCATGGAGATCATCGACGCTGACAAGGTATTGAGCCCCCGACGGGCGCGGGGACCTTGTTGGTGGATGGTCAGTGCTTCTTTCCTCTCTCTCCCCCTCCCCATTGAACTCCCAGCGTTACGACCGCTGGATTGTCCGCGAAAGTGTCCTCTGAGACAAACGCCGTGCTCTGTCGCGTCTTTTTGATGTTGGCGAACTCGGATTTGTCGCTGGTCACTGCCGCTTGTTTTAACACTTCGCCTTCCACGTCCGCGTGGATGATCAGAGTTAGGTCCGTGGTCGCTGTCTGCGAGTGCCCGCAGTGGGTTCGTGCTGGGCTCCCGCCTCCCAGTCCTGCTTAATGTGACCTCTGCCCGGCGTGCGCTCGCAGAAAGTCCGCCACGCCAAGCTCGCCGAGGAGGTGGAGAAGGCGCTCACCAACAAAAAGTACATCCCGAACAACGTGGACATCAATCACGTGGAGAGCTGCTATCCCGCCATCATCCAGAGCGGCGGCAACTACAGCCTCAAGTTCTCGGTCGTCAGGTGAGCTCGCCCTTCGTCGTCTGCGCGCTCCGGCATGTCTGCCCCGACGGCACGGGAACATCGGCGGTCGTTTCCGAGGGCCTGCTGGTTCTCTCCGCACTGAACGTGTGGACATTGAGTTGCGATGCTGATTGCTGGCAAGGGAGTCAGCCGAGCAGGTTGATGGACAGGTCAGGCGTGAGTTAACTGCGCTGTGTTCTCGAGTGCTAGCTTGGTGTGTTGACCAGCCCAGCTGCGTCCACAGTGACAAGAACGTGCTGCACTTCGGCGCCATCATCTGCTCGCTGGGCGCCCGCTACAAGTCGTACTGCTCGAACATCGTGCGCACCCTGCTGGTGAACCCGACACAAGAGATCCAGGACACGTACAACTTCCTGCTGTCGGTGGAGGAGCAGCTTCTGTCGAACCTGATTCCCGGAAAGCGCATCAACGAGGCGTACGAGGAGACGGTGGCATTCGTCAAGAAGGAGCGGCCCGAGCTGGTCGACAAGCTCACCAAAACCTTCGGGTGAGTACCGTTAATGGTGCGGCAGAATCGGCTGCAGTCATTCATCGCCATCCTGAAGGGATTTTGTGGTCATGTTGCCCGCTGTCGCCCGCCTTCAGGGTGTGTCCTGTGTTATGAACATTCTTAGTCGGCAGCCGTCATATTCCACGCTATTTTCAACCGTAAAGACAAAAGGCTCGTTGATGACTTGTCCCCTATACCGCATGTGTAATCCGAAGGCATGACCTTGTGGTGCCCAGCGCTATCTGTTTCCCCAGTGCGTTTTTCTGTGCATCTTCAAAGGAACGCCGACAGCACTTGACACCCTGTCCTTGTCGATGTCTGAACCTAGCCAGAGCAGCGACTCCGTTTCTGACGACGGGGCGTGAGTGCCCGGTGCCGCCGATGTCCGGCTGGGCGTGAGTGCCCGGTGCCGCCGATGTCCGGCTGGGCGTGAGTGCCGGGCGCCGCCGGTGTCCGGCTGAACGCGGTCGGACCCCGCCGTAACGCCGCCGTTACGACACCGTAACGTCGCCACTCGCCGCGCCGACAGGTTCGTGACGGGCATCGAGTTCCGCGAGGGCTCGCTGGTCATCAGCCCCAAGAACAACACGCCCATGAAGAAGGGCATGGTGTTCAACGTGGCCGTGGGCCTGGCCGACCTGGCCAACAAGGAGGCCGAGGACGAAAAGTTCAAGAAGTACAGCCTCTTCATAGGCGACACTGTCGTCGTCCAGGAGGTGCGCCGGCGCGATGGGCACGCTCTCCGCCCGCAGCGCGCGAGACTAGTTCCAGGTCTCGGCCGCGCTGCGATTGTTTGACGAATTAGACGCTTTGCGATTCGGTTTAGGAGTTGCGATTGATTGGGGTTGGGACTGATTGGGACACATACTGATTGAAAGTAAATAACAGCGGCCTCCTAAAACTTATTTTTTCAGGTGGTGAAAGGTGTTCGCACCCATGCTCTGCATGCATCACCAGCTTCATTCTTTTTTCAACGAAGTCTAACGTAGGGTTTGCTTAACATTCTCTTCGAGACGCAAGTGCGTTGAACTCGCCGTGCGCCATATGTCAGCCGATGTTGGTGTTGCCACATTCAGCCCAGATGACGATGAGCTGGTGTTGTGGCTGATAAGTTCGTGGCGAGTGGCCAGTCTGGGCCTCTGCTGGTGACGCTGCCCCGTCCGACCCGTCGCAGACCGGCCCGGCCACCGTGCTCACCGTCAGCAAGAAGAAGATCAAGAACGTGGGCATCTTCCTGAAGGACGAGGACGAGGAGGAGGACGAGGAGCCTCAGCGGCCCGAGGAGGAGACCAAGCCGGAGATGTTCGGCCGCGGCAAGCGCTCGGCCGTCATCGAGAACAAGCTGCGGGTGAGGCGGCCCCGACCGAGGTTCGGACGTCGCGTTCCCCCTCCCCCCCAACTCCGAACGGTGTGCCGCCGCCGCTCGTGCGTTCTGCTGGGTCCGGGTCTAATCGGGCGAAGCAGTCAGACCGGACCAGTGTCGGACCATTGTGGGACCGGACAAGCGGGGTCGGATCATGGCTTGACTAGACGACTGTACCGGACCGTTGTCGGCCGGGCCTGACCGGTTGGACTGGACCAGTGTCGGACTGGAGCAGTGTCTCAGTGGACCATTGTGACCAGACGGGTGTCAGATTGGACGAGTGGATCAGACCATTGTCACACCGGACCAGTTGCGCCACACCAGTGTCGAACCGGACCCTTTTTACCGGACCAGTCGGACCAGGCACGGACCAGAACGGTGTCGGATTGGACCAGTATCGACCTGGACTAGTCTGACCGGACCGTTGTCGGACGGGACCAGTCGGACCGCGCCAGTGGGATTGGACCAGTTCGACCAGACTGCGAACAGATCGGCAGTTCTGTTGGCTCGCGCTGTGCCGGGGTTTCGCGACTGCCATGTGGAACGCTACCTGGTGTAATCCTCTGCATGGGTTTGGGCTCAGGCTACCAATGTCTGTCGTCTCGAAACGTGGGTCACATGGGAACAGTATTGGTGTGTCATAGATTTACGTCAGATGCAGAGGTTCCCGACTACCGCCACATCCATATCACCATTTCCGTTATTTCAGCGCAAGCGAAGCCTGTAACATGTTCATGGAGGGGTTTATTTTTGTAAAATTATATACAAATATACATATTTTGTTTTGTTGAACAGCAAGACCAGACGGCGGAAGAGAAGCGGAGGCTGCACCAGAAGGAACTGGCGGAGCAGCTGAACAAAGAAGCACTGGAGAGAATCGCGGAGGGCAAGGGGTTCAAGCACGAGGAGAAGAGGAAGAAAAGCGAGATATCGTACCGCAAGCAGAGCGAGGTGCCCCGAGAGCCTGAGCTGAAGGACAACAGGATTTTTGTCGGTGAGTTGGTGTGGTGGAGAGCATTTCAGATTGCGGAGGCACTCGATTTCAAAAATCGCCGTGATGCATTATCTGTATTTCATCTGTGTTGTACATTGGCCGGTTTTTTTTCCGATCGCCTGGTGCTGGGAACGTTTCCTTTGTTTCCAGACAAGAAGTACGAGACGGTGATCTTACCTGTGTACGGCGTTCCCACGCCATTCCACATTGCCACCGTCAAGAACATTTCACAGTCCGTGGAGGGAGACTACACCTACCTCCGGATCAACTTCTTCTGTCCCGGCTCGTCGCTGGGCAAGGAGAACATGTCTTACCCCAACCCGGAGGCCATCTTCCTCAAAGAGATGTAAGCGTCGCGGCGGGCCTGGGCGGCCTCACGCCCTCGGGCTTTGCTCGGCGGCGTTCGGGTCCTCAGCCTGTGGAGGACACGCAGAAGGAACTAGCTATGTTTGCCCGACAGGTTCTTCGAGGCTTAAATGGTAAAGGCGTAGTGTAATGGTCGTAATGTTCGCCTTGTGACGGAAAAGTTCCTGGTCCGAGTCCAGATAAATAATGATATTTCGCCGTCCCCCACGACAACCGGCGTTAGAGGTTGCGTCGTGAAATGACCGTGGCAGTCTAGAGCTTCGATAAAGAGCACAATAAACACACCACCACCAGGGCTGAACCCTTCGTCCGGTTTTTCGTGCTGGTGAGGCAGTGTTAAGGTCGTGTTGACCATCGCCCCGTCCGTTTGACAGTACATTCCGTGCCACCAACAAGAAGGAGCCTGGGGAGCTGTCGGCTCCCTCGTCCAACCTGAACACCGCCTTCCGGCTGATCAAGGAGGTCCAGAAGAAGTTCAAAACCAGAGAGGCCGAGGAGAAAATCAAGTCTGACCTGGTGAAGCAGGACACGCTGATTGTTTCGGCCAACAAGGGCAACCCCAAGCTGAAGGACCTGTACATGCGGCCCACCATCGTACAGAGGCGAATGACAGGTGAGAGCGATGTAGGCCGATGTGTCTGCACAGGCCTTAGAGACGCCAGCGGGCCGGCGTTGCCATTCTTAAACTATTTCTGACAGGAAGTGATCCTGTGAAAAATGCGGCCTTCTGGGGGTTTGTTTTTTTGGGAGGGGGGGGGGGCTCCTGCCAAACAGAAAGTTGCTGCGTCCGATTTTCCTAATTCGGGGTTCTAGATAATTACCTCTGTTGTTTCGCCTGTCCCTCTGACGATAGTCCATTCACTTTTCTTTGTACAGGATCGATTATGTGCTGGAAATGCCTTGCTATCATTTCAGGGACTTACTGGGTAAACATTCCTCTTTGGTTGGATATATGGCTATTTGACATTAAATTTTAGCACTAGAGATGTCAACAAACATCGCAAGCCGCACGCACATGGTTTTGTGTCTTCATTCACATGGTTAATGTTTTTTTTTGGGGGGGAGGCGGAGGTGGTTGCTGATTTCGAGCTCCATGAAATATATTGAGGCTTCGTGAGACAGAACGCTTGTGTCCGCTCATTGCCTGTGAAGCGGGATTCTCATGTGGGCGCGCTGTCGGCAGGCTCCCTGGAAGCGCACTCGAACGGGTTCCGGTACACGTCGATCCGCGGCGACAAGGTGGACGTGCTCTACAACAACATCCGGTCGGCGTTCTTCCAGCCGTGCGACCAGGAGATGATCATCCTGCTGCACTTCCATCTGAAGGTGGGGACCGCCCCGGGCCGGGTCAGAAACAGGCGGTGACGCGTCCGCGACCTGAGCTCTGATGTGGACGATCGTCTGGCCTGTTGTCTGTGGAGCTTCTCCGTCCTGTAGTTTCGATACGGCATTCGTTACAGAGAAGTTACGCTTAGGAGTTAGGCACTGCATTTTCTCATTGAAAAACGGGTCGGTATCGCACGTGACATTGACTTGCCTTTTGCGCCTCCCCGCCACCGGTCAGGTCGTACGTTTCGTAAAGGTTCGTTCTTGTACCGCCAAGGGTTATGGAGACTTCCAGAATGTTCTCGTGGCTTGATAAGTTGGTGCATTCGGAGCCGGGACTCTGTGAATGTCATCTCACCATGGAAGCTAGCGTGGCCTGCGTAAGAGGGTCTGTACCGTCACTGGATCTTTCCCCTCCCTGGGCCACGCTGCCCTGCCGGCCGCCGGTGACGCCGCTACCCCCGGCCGCAGAACGCCATCATGTTCGGCAAGAAGAAGCAGCTGGACGTGCAGTTCTACACGGAGGTGGGCGAGATCACCACCGACCTGGGCAAGCACCAGCACATGCACGACCGGGACGACATGGCGGCCGAGCAGGCCGAGCGCGAGCTGCGCCACAAGCTCAAGTCCGCCTTCAAAAACTTCACCGAAAAGGTACACGCTGGACCGGGCGGGCCCGCTGTCAGGTGTCGGAGATTCCCTGCTGGAGGGGGGGGGGCTGCCCAACATGGCCGGATTTTTGGGCCTGGCTGGATCGCCTGAGCTGGTGTGGTTGTCAGTCAATTCTTGGGCCTCTGTGCTCTTGCAGTGCGCGTGTGCCGTCTGCGCGAGGGAACGCGGGGTCCGTTTTGGTCGTGTCCGTGAATATGATCAAGTCTGTCGTGGCGGTCTTCGTCGCCTCCTGTGCCGAGGTTACGTTCTGGTCCTTGGCGCTGCGAGCGCTGACGCTGACGACGGTCGCCAAACGTTACCCCCGACCCTGCGCGCAGGTGGAGACAATGACCAAGGGCAAGGTGGAGTTCGACACGCCGTTCCGCGACCTGGGCTTCTTCGGCGCTCCGTTCCGCTCGACCGTGCTGCTGCAGCCCACCTCGGGAGCGCTGGTCTCTCTCATCGACTGGGTGAGTCCCCTGTCAGGCCGCGCCTGGCCCTCTGGCGCTCCGTTCGTGTTCGCCGATTCCGCTGCCCGACCCGTCCCTGCGCGGCCCAGACGGACTTTGTCCACCCTGGCTGACTCGGTCCGTCTCTCCCCCGTCTGGCCGTGTCCGTCCGCGGTGATCGTGTCCGACACTGTCCGATCTTGTCCGATCCGATTTTGTCCGGTCTGGAGGCAGGTGCGACGTCTGTCCGGGAGCCGTGCGTGCCGTCGTCGAATTCAGATGTGGTATTTGTCTGGTGAATGCTGCCCTCCCCTTATGCGGTATCCGACATACCTTTTGACGGACCAGGTTATTTGTTTGGAATGACCCAGCTTGCCCGTAGTTTGGGGTTTGAAAACTGCCTTACTTCTTTTCGCTGGATTATTTGCATTATTTTCATATCTGCAGTAAGTGTCCAGACTATAAAATGTACACATTTGGATGTCGTCTCGAGTGAAATATGAACAATTTTATTTTTATTGAATAAATTACCAAGTAAACAGTGGAAAACTTGTCATTCGATTTTATTCAAGACACTGCGTTTTGGGTACTTGAACACATTAGTGCTGCCAGGCGCCGGTCCAGGGCCGACTGCGGTCTGATGCGGCGCCGGCTCCGTTTGCGCGTGCCCGCCGCCGTCCGCCGGCGTCTGACGCTGCGGCGCTCCGCAGCCGCCGTTCGTCATCATCCTGGACAGCATCGAGCTGGTGCACTTCGAGCGCGTCCAATTCCACCTGAAGAGCTTCGACATCGCGTTCGTCTTCAAGGACTACACGAAGAAGACGGCCCACATCAACTCCGTGCCCATGAACCAGCTGGACCACGTCAAAGACTGGCTTAAGTGAGAACTTGGCCCTTGTTAGATTATGCTGTTGACTGTTTCTCTTCTGCATTTGGTTTACTCGTTACTTGCCCCGTTTGTTTTCGTCGTGTTGTGAAATTGGATGATTTGCCATCGCAAACTGCTATGTGTCTGGAACAGCAATGGTCTCAGTTCGAAGGGATATGAGTGCATCTCTGTTTGTGGCGAATGGAACGTTTGGGGGCTGGCTGGGTCGTGGGAGCTCTGATTAGTGTGTCCGCTCCGTCTGTTTGCCGAGAATCACCCAGGGGCGCGCGTCCAAGCGTGGGTCCGATCTGAGCGGTGCTGACGGCGGGTCGCGCCGGCAGCTCGTGCGACATTCGCTACACGGAGGGCGTGCAGTCGCTCAACTGGGCCAAAATCATGAAGACGATCGTCGACGACCCGGAGGGCTTCTTCGAGGACGGCGGCTGGAGCTTCCTCGACCCGGAGTCGGGCAGCGAGAAGGAGGACGAGGACGCCGAAGAGGAGGAGGACGAGTTCAAGGTCGGCGTCGATCGGCGGCCGCTCCGATTTTAAGGCTGAAATTATTCACTGGATGGGATTCACTGTGTAGTTCGTTATCAGTTTGTTCCATTCATTTTGCTGCCTGTTCTGCATTAAGATTTGGGTCGGGTGCAGTGGCATAGTTGTAGATCGTTGTCGTTGGAGTGGCATTGTATTCGACCGTGCCGTAATGGCCGGAAGTCGACGCCCTAATGTCACGGCGAATTGGGTGGCTCCGTGTCGCCGGGCGCAACGTCGTGTGTCACGGCGTGTGTGTGTGTCTGTGTGTATATGCGACCTCCGCTGACCCGCTGCCACTCCGCCGCAGCCGAGCGAGGGCGAGGGCGAGTCGGGCGACGAGTCCGAGTACAGCGACGAGGACTCCGAGTCGGAGTACTCGGAGGACATGTCCGAGTCCGGCGGCTCCGACGGTGAGCAGCCGGCCGGCCGAGCGGCGCCGCAGAGCCTGGCAGTGTCCGCCACTATGATGGCGTGATTCGGAGTGGGGCGGGGGAAGGGTAAAGCGGATGATGACAGTACTTATAGTTGAACTGAAGCTACTATTTTTCGCTAATTTTTTTATGGTTTTGTCGAGTTTAGGATTCCCGCAGACGCTGGGTGATGTCGAGAAGCTTACGATGTGCGGGGTGGGACGTTCATTCCTGCAATTTTTTTTTTTTTGCATACATTTCTGTCAGGGTAGAATACCTGGTGTGGGCAATGCAGCTGTTGCGGATTTTATGGCAATCCGCTGTTCACTACTGCTGTGGAAGAAGTTACATTCGTTTTGATGTGCGACTTGATGTTTGGTTGTGTCGCGTGACTAGTGAACGGCGAGTGACGGTAGCGTAGCTTAGTAACGGTCGTAGTAACGGTCCCGTCGGCGGAGAATGCAATACTGGTACGTTACTGGCCCTTCACAGGAGGGTACAGTACTGGCAGCGGTACTTTGTGGACGGCGGTACGTGAGTAACGGTGCCTTCCCTCCAGCAGAGGGATCCGAGGAGGAGTCCGGCAAGGACTGGTCTGAGCTGGAGGAAGAAGCTCGCGAGGCGGACAAAGAACGCAGCGAGTTTCAGGACGAGTACACCTCCAAGAAGAAAGGGTACGTTTCGCTGGGCGACGGCGACTGCTCATGTCCGGACCTAGCGCGGTGTTTTTAACGGCTGGCATGGTCAGAGAGCAACATCCGCTGTAGAAACCTTCATTGTAGCTCTGTTTTCATACAGATAGTCTGTTTATGAATGCTTTTGCACTGTGCTGTAGTACGCCCTGTTTTTTTTCTTCGGGGAGGGATGGAGGAGGAAAGAATGGTCACGTCACCACGCATGCCAGACAGAAAATGTTCGCATTCCGCGCGTAACGTTGTCAGGTGGTCCAGAACACTGGATGGCTACGGCTGCGGGAGTAACCCCGCGCTCCCGCCGTTGGCAGTTGTCCTTGTGCGCCAGAAAAGCCGATCGTGTCGATCTGTATTACCGTTTGTCCGCACCAGGTCGGTGTCGCACGGCAAGGACCGGGGCAGACACGGCAACCATTCGTCCAGCAAACACAAGTCGCCGAGCAAGCACAAGTCGCCGAGCAAGCACAAGTCGCCCAGCAAGTCTGGCTCCAAACACAAATCACCATCCAAGAGGTGCGTGGTGCCGGAGGCGCGAGTGTAGACTTGAATTCTCTCCGATTGTCTTCCCTGTTTCAAGCGTACTGCTCTGGCACATTCCGAAAATGTGTCGACAATGACCGGACCTATCGCTGTGTTTTTAACGGCTGTCGTGGTCAGATAGTAACATCCAGTCTGGAAACCTTGATTGCAGCTTGTTTTGCTTTCAGGTAAGCCATTCATGAAGGCCTTTTTTGCGTGATGTTGCATTATGTCCTAGATTTTTTTTAGGGGGGGGGGGGCGATGGATAGAAGAACGCCCACGTTCTTCTCTCACAGGCGGCTTGTGAACGCGTTCCAGTTCGTGGTCCCCGCACCGTCTCAGCACCCGTGCCGTGCGTTTCAGCTCCAGCAGTAAGCGGGGCCGCGACGACAGCGGCGATCGCGGCCACAAGTCCAAGAAGTCCAGGTGAGGAGGCGACGGCGGTGGGCGGGGCCGCGCGGCGCGGGAGGATGAGTCGTGAGGTAGCAGCTGCCCCCAGCCCGGCCTGGCCGTCCCGTGCGCGCGCTTGAGGACCGGGCGCAGGGCGGGATCCCGGGGCCGCCGCGCGGTGGGGCCGTCTCTCCCTGTGTGCCGTAGGTCCGTGGCGTTTCTCGCTAGTCCGAGCGATTGAACGCGCTTCGCGTTTCGCGGTGACCTGCTGACTGTTCTGGGCCGTGACAGCGGAGGTGATTGCCAGCGGCGGCAGCCGGCGTTCACGGCGTCTCACGCGTGGCCCGGTCCGTTTCAGGCGATGAGCGCGCCCTGGCCGCCACCCTTCTCTGCTGGCCGCCCGGCCGGCGCGGCGGCGGCCGACGGACCGGCGCGCGGGGCCGGCGGCGCCGCCCCGGCCGACGCGGCCTGTGATTGTTATGTGTACGTGCGGGCGGCGCCGGCCGCGGCGACGGAGGCGGCCGGGCCGAGACGGCGGCGCCCTCCGCTCCGTCCGGTGCCCGCGGACTGGGACGAACCCGGCGCATTGTGGTGTCTGTCTGTGCGCTGTCGGCGGGCGCGGTCTGCGGCTGCACGTGGCCGCACGTGGCTGGCGCAGTGTGTCCTGCTGGCGGCCACGTGCGCTCCGCACGTCCCGCCAGCTCCGCCGCCGCACGGCGTGTGTTGCGGCGGAGGCCGGCCTTCGGATCGAAGGCTCCGGCCGGCCAGGCTTCAGCTCTCACCGATTCATCATTCACGCCACCTTCATTTCAGCGGTCAATACACAGATGGGTAATTTTCTCACCGGCATTCGTGTCAGTCGTGACGTGAGAGCCTGCTAAGTTCTTCGCGCCGCAGGAAAGATCTCAAGAGCGGGCAAGGAAGGGAACACGACGATTGGCATACGAGATCGCGACGCTAGAACGCCTGCTCCATTACCTTTCTCAGTGTCAGGCGTCGGTGTTGGCGACGGGTTATCGAATCGAATTGGAAACAAGCGAAAAGACATGAACGTAACATTTTAGCGAAACGCAAGCGAAGTGACGCTAAAAATCGCGGGTAATGGTTTCTATCGGTAACAATTATCGATCTCATTTGGTGTCTTCAGTGTTCGTCTGCCTGAAACGAATGTACGCAACGTTCCTGCCGTCAGCCGTTGATGACGGCCCCAGTCCTACCTTTGCAGTGACTGTTTAACGAAACTAACAGTTTTCGACCCGGGAGCCAGCCGCTCGCGAAGGTCACGACTGTCCAATGAATCAGTTCAATCTCCAGTCGTTTCCAGGAAGCAAGGTGTATCCGCCCACTCTGGGAGGGGATGCACGGGCTGAAGGCAATATGCTGCTTCGACCCCAGCGCAGGGCCGTTGGGAGGCGTTATGCGCTGAAAACCGAATCAATACGGTACGGCCTTTGATTGAAGACGTCCCGCACGAGCGGTAGGATGAGTGGATCAGAGGCGAGGCAACCGTTTCGTCAATAGCAACAGAGTAGAGCGCCTGGACACAACTAAGACGGCGATCACATACGGCTGCTGCATCCCACCAATGTATTCATTGTGTGATTGTATTTTATTCATAACAAGTGATTCAAGGTCTTCATTTCGATCGATGAGGGCAAGATTTAAGTTGCTGCTGAAAACAATTCGAGCTGCTGATCGAAATCGACGAAGTTTTTCGTTGAAGAACAGGGCCACAAAGAGGTTGTGTCTATGACGGATATTGCATTTCTCGACGAAGCTGATCAAAAACATATGAGCTGCGCTTCCCGGGTCAAAAGGAAAAAGACGACAGACACATACAGCGTCTGTTGACCACGACGATGGTAAAGCTCAACACCGTGACGTAGCTGGTTGGTGGCTGACGATGTTGACCGCATAGCTAAAAATGACATTAACAGGATGCTAGTCAACACCGACGAAAGACGAAAACTAAGGGGCTGTAATCCATCCCTGATGGAAATAATAAATGTAGTTTTTTTTTGCGAAAACGACAGAAACAAAGGTGGTACTTCAGGGTTTTTGGGGGGTGGTCACCTCTAGTAATTTTGGACTTTAAACACCGGATTTCTGCGGGCGCATGGAAAGAATTGCCTCAAAAACATCAGATCTAGTGGAAATTATCACTTCCCCCCCCCACCCATCATTTCCGCAAAACTCCGCTCCTGGATAGAAATGTTCCTTGCAAAAATCTGATATGGTTGCGATAAGGACCTTAACTCGGGCACCGCCAGCGGGACCAAGAGCGTAGGAGCAACCAGAAAATATGGGGGGGGGGGCAAAGTCGACGTTTTCTCCCATAGATCTAATGCTAAATCCCCCTAAAAGTGGGGGACCATGGCCCCCGTCCCCGGTTCCCACGCAATGACCTGGGTACTGGGATACATGTTCTACCCCATTCGACAGGTTGAACTTGAAATCTTATGTCGGCTTTTCGGTTATTTTTTCAATAGCCATTTAAATTTGTGCGAAACATATTCTGATGGTAGCGTTTTAATAACCTACCCGCGGATCCAGGGCTTGCTGACCTGCCGAATTCGTGCCTCCGTCCCCGAAAACCAGGGCGCGTCAAAGTTGAATCAAAGCAGGTGATGCGATCTGCACTATTCTGTAGTTGATGATATTCAGTCCGGAGGGAGCGACCGGCGGCGTGGCGCTCGAAAACGTTTTTCACGCCATGTCGACACAACGCCTACGTTTTATAAATGTATTCTTGGACATTGCTTTTTAGCTTCTTTGCTACGCATCAATCAGACTTGACCATTAGCGTCGTAGGTCTTCCTATACATCAGCGACGGCGGAAAGGGGGGGGGGCAGGAGGGGCGGCCGCCCCCCCAGCCGTCTGGCTGGGGGAGGCAAAGCTATATTTTTGCCCCCCAGAAATTTCGGTCACTGCACCAAGCAAAATCGTAAAAAAATCAACCTTACGCTATAAAAAAATCGATGTACGAACCGAAAGGAAACGTACTCCGAATGTACAAGGAGGCTTTGTGCTGTGAAGAGAAGCCCGTGGTTTGAATAAGCGTTTAGGGGCCACTGCTAGCTTGCAGCGGAATTCACTGCCTGTTTGAGGAGGGCCCCCTGTAGACCCATAAAGGACCCCTGCCAGCCTCTGAAGGAACCTCCTTTCGGTCTGGAAAAAGGGACCTGCCCCTGCCTCCAGATGTCGACAGGGGCCCATTACAGACAGATAGGGTGCCCTCTACAGACAGGCAGCAGACCCCCCCTGGCCAACAGGTGCCCCTAAACCATCATTCAGGAGCCCCTGCTTTCCTGTAAAGATGCCCCTGCCGACCTGTAACATATACCCACCAGGTCGCCAGGAACATCTTTACAGGTGAGCATGGGCCCGTATACACTTCAGCGAGGCACCTTTACAAACTGACAGTAATTTTAACCACATGTGGCCCCACTGATTACGAGGGCCAGGAGCAGATCCAAAGGGAGAGCAATTGGGTTGACCGCCCCCTCCCCCCTGAGAGGAGGGGAGGGGGACCGCCCCCTCCTCTCTGAGAGGAGGCCCCTCCCCCTGACAGGAGGGGCCCCTGTCAGACTTAAAAGGAGCCCGAAGGGGCCCGTGTGAGCTTCACGGGGTCTCTATAAAAACCTGACGGGCTCTTGATGCAGTCAGAGAGGCCTCCTGAAGGGCTAGATGACCCCTAAAACGCGTAGAGGGTCCCTGAAGCTCCCAAAGAGCCTCTGAGACCACAACAGGGTTCCAACACGGCAGACTGTCCCCGAGACCGCCAGATGGCTCATAGGGCCCATGAGACGGCCAAGATGAGGACTGAGTCCCTAGGGGGCCCCAGTGAGTGAGAAGCTGAAGGCTCTTGATGTAGTCAGAGGGCCTCCGGGAGGGTTAATGAGGCCCTGACACGGTAAGATGGCCCCTAAGAAAGAAAGAAGGGCCCTTGAAACTCTTCGAGGGCCCCTGGGACTGCAAGCGGCTCCAACACGGCAAAGGGTTCATGGGACCGCTAACATTGCCAGAGAAGCATCTGCGACGGAAAGAACAGTGTCTCTGAGACGGAGTTTAGGCTTCATGGGAGCGCTGGACGGCCAGAAAGTCCCCGAGTGCAATAAGCGGGCTCCTAGGCACGGGCAAGATCCCCCTGACACTGCCAGCGAGGCCCATGAAGCGTCAACAAAACGGCTAGAGTTGTTGCGGCTAGAGGGGCCTTAAAAGACTGCCAGATGTACCACATGTGACATAGGAAGACCCCTGATATAGCCATTGGGACCACCGGGGACGTTCAGAGGGTCTATGACATTGCACAGGGGCCCTGAAATTGCCAAAAGGTCTTTTGTAACTGCCAGAGAGCCCCTAAGATGGCAAAAATGTTTCCACGAGACAATAAGAGGGGTATCTAGGACCGCAGGCGGTCCACTGAGACTGCCAGAGAGGGACCTTTGAGACTGCTAACTAAAAGCCTCTAGCAACAGGGGCCACTGAGACGACCAGAGGGGCCCCTGAAACTAGACCTTGACCTTGAGACGTCCAGACTGCTCCTGAAACGGCCAAAGGACTTAGACGATTGCAAGAGGCACCCTGTCTCAGCAGAGACAGGACTCTTTTTAGTGCCTGAGGGGCTCCTTAGACGGCAAAAACGTCCCAGGGACGAAAGGAAGGAATCCGAGGTGGTTTAAGCGTCCCTGAAACTGCCAGATGGGTCCCTGAGACTGTCCGCGGTGCTCCTGAAACTGCCAAAGGAGTGCTTGAGACGTCCCACGGGACACGTAGAACTGTAAAAGGAACCTGAGAACACTAGAGGATCCTGGCACGGCAGACGGCCCGAGACCACCAAAAGTGTCCTTATAACTGCAAGAGGGAACCTAAACCAAGCTGACCTAAACTAAACTAGACTAAACTAAACTAGCCTAAAGTAAAAAAAAATCCAGAAGCTACGGGATTGGGGTGGGGAGGGGGGTGGGGGATTAGATGGGCTCCTGGACCAGATACAGACACGACATTTCAGATGAAGGGAGGGACGGAGCCTCCTAAAATCTCACCGTTTTTATCATATTTCGGGCACTTTGTTCGGAAACAAACGCAGAATTTTCTCAAATAACATGACGTGTTTGAATTTTTTCGGTTATTTTGTATTCTAAAACGCAGAATTACATCATTTTCCATATCTGAGGCGCAAAAAATGGGGGCCCCACGCTGACCATTTGCCTCCAACCCCTTCCCCCGCCTTAGCGAAATCCTGGATCCGCCCTTGGCGAGGGCTCCCATTGGTTTCGATGGTCCCCTTGATACGATTTGGTCCCCCTTGGGCGGAATCTTGGCTACGCCCCTGGTCCATTATGTCAGAGATTTGGTGCTAGCATTGTTACATTATGTGTGTTTGGAGGACAGGCAAAGCTTCTTTGGTAAGTGCATGAGATAATGATTTCGTTTTCGTATGATAGTCTGAAAGAGCTTTGTTACTAAGAGTCGAATTATAATTTAATGCTGTGGGAGGAAACTGCCTTTCAGCCGTTTACAAATGTTTGTTATAATAATGTTGAGTTCGTGATGTAAACGTAAACATAATCACAAGCAGAAGTTTGCATCATTCGCCATTATGTAGATGGATGCCCAAGGGCAAAGACCTGAAAAATGGCAATGGGTACAGACCTGAATAGAAAAATCCACGCATTTTGGAGAACACAAATGTACACTAGCGCCAAAACCTGGGAAAAAGGTTTGCTTATTTAAAGAAAACTGGGCTATAACAAAAAGAACGAAATTCAGTTATTTTTTTTCGGGATGGGGGAAGAAGGCAGCCCAAATGAGGTCGGTCGTTGATCCGAAAGAGCTTGCCCCCTCAGCCGAAAATGCAATCCGCCGTCCCTGCTATACATATTTCCAGTTTCGCATATGGGAGCATCCAGTGCTGTCTGTGGTGTGACGATGGAATAGTCATGAGCTGAGTCCTCAGTGGCGGCGCCAAGGGGAGAGTGGGGAGGAGACCCTTTCTCGTAAATCGGAGCCATTAACATTATCCATACGACGATGCATTGGGAAACTTCGAAAATGCCATTTACTCTTTCTGGGCACCACTATAGCCTTGCTTGTAATCCTCCAGGACTGTATCTGGCGCCGCCACTGAGCTAAGACCCATTCAGCGAGGGTCAACAGCCAGGCGCGCCACGGGTGCTCGGCTTGGCCCGCTCCCAGGCGCGATCGTTCCGCATATTCCCATAGAAAGGAAGTGGTAAAGTGCTTACATCCGCCGCCGCGCCCGCAGCCCGCATTGGTCCGCATCGCTTCACATGCAAACAGGCGGCGCGTTTTCAACCAGCGCGCCACCATAAGCAATTGACCAATCAGGTAGCAGTAGAGCTTCAGATGAGGGATTTTTTCGCTACGGAATCCAGTAGATGCCGCGGGGTAGGCAGCTGTTTGTGTGGCGCGCAAGTTTGTTGTCTCGATGCGAATGCAGGAGCGTGGCGGGAGATACGAGGCATTCTATTTTTTTGTTCTGTTTGTGGCAGAGCTCACTAAGTGTGGCATCATATGCAGCGGACTTCTCTTTGAACCTTTCGGGTTATGTTTGAAGCAAATGAAGCATTGGTTTCGGGGTGCTGCTGGTTTTATCGGAGGTGAGGTCGCCATTTTTGTCTAGTGCTCTTGCTTTGTACCCATCCCACCCCTTCTAGGGTTGCCCAGAATCTTTGGATTTGGGTGATTTTTGACAATTTCTGTGAAATTTCTGCTTTGAATGCAGACAGACATGATGCTGTATGGATGTTCACATGGAACTAAGAATGCCAGTGTGAGATTGTTTGCATTCTTGCAGGCATGAACCTATTTTCATTGAATGCTTTGAAGTCATGAAATAAGATGACAAAATGCAGTTTTTTTCTGATAGGAAACAACAAATAGTTTAAGTGGGTTTAAAGACTTTTCATATTGAAAACATCAAATATCTTGGGATTTATTGCATGCTTATTTCTCCTAAGTTTCTCTGGTGTAACATTTTTAGGCATGACAGTCATGGTATTGAATGCTCAGATGCATCAAATTAGTTACCATGCCAGTTTTCATATCAGCAGTCACCAATCATATCTGTCATATCATAGAATCCAGCATTACAGCTCTGTGTGCTGAATGTAAAGAGAAGAATGGAAGACCTCATTGTTTGTAATTGTTTAGCTCAAGATGCAGCATTTGCTTTCAACACTGTGTTTTTGGAGATGACATGGTTTGCAGGTACATTAAAACTGGTTCATGCTCTGATCTTCAGGTCATTTGTAGGCTTGCCATTTTTTCCTGAGGCAACTCTTGCATGCCATGGTGATGTGCTGTCACGATCTTGTTTTGCGCTCGCTTATGGGAAAATGGAGCATGCCAGCAACTTGGTCATGAAGTGTTTTGGTTATAAAGTGATGATGTTAAACTATGCTTAACACTGCATTGCTCCATTTTGAAAACCATTTCATTTCCCATTTTAGTTCCTGGAACCATTCCATGTACCAGAATTTCACATTTCTTGGCCTGCTTAAAATGCATGTTGTTGGGTGCATTTTTTATGCAAATGATGGTGGTGTGGGATTGTCATCCATACCCAATCATTCTGACTCGGGTTAATTTTCACCTTCTGTGGGCCCTGCTGGAGGCAGCACAGATATTGTGGATGAACCTTCAGCTTTGGTAGAATCCCATGTGCTTTCAGGCATGACACTATTGTTTCCTTGTGCCTTGGTGTCATTTACCTTTGATGTGTAGCATCTCCTTCAAAATCTCATCTTTGTTTTTCCTCTTGGATTACTGTGGGCTGCCAGTACCTGCTTAAGTTCTCCCAATTTTTATTTATGTGTGTCATGGTTTTTATTGCCATTAACTGCAGCTAGATAATGAGATTTTTACTGGTTCCAAAGCAGGCATGCTTGAAGCACAGCAAAAATGGGCTGCTGCCAGTGGCAAATGGCATGCAGGAATCTCTGAATGAAATGATACCTACCCAGTGGGAGCCAGATTTCCCATAGACAGGACATGCCATGACTGCTACTTCATCATTGGCTTTCAAGCCAAGGACTATTCATGATATTGAATTAAGTGATGATGGTAATTTTGAACAGAATGTACTTGCTTGTTCTAATGACATCCCTGAAATGAACAGTACTGTATTTGTGCAAATGGTCATGTGATAAAAATGACTGTATCATCAACATTCTCAACATGACTAAGTGATTTTTGATGGTATATCACATATTGATGTGACTTGAAAACAATTTATATGAAGTATGAAATCAGCCATTTCATTGCTTTACACAAAGTTATTTCATCAGGGATTATCAGGGTTGTTCCCAAACTTGTCTTAACATCATCATCTCTTACTTTTAGACCATTCTTCACTGCAGAGGTGTTACTGAGATTTTCACCTATGCAGTCCATAAATTCATCCAATGAATCGTAAGAAGTCAAAGAAGTCCAAGTGGTCCAAAGAAGAGGTGAGTTGTGTTGCAAAATATTTGTCTTTACATTTCATGTAAAAGAAATGGTATGATAGCAGTATGAGGAAAATGCATATTTGTTTTCATTAATCCAGTAAGGTGTTGCAATAAGCAGATTCAGCTAGAATTACCAACATTGCACCATGTTTATACAGAACCATGTGATGTCCAGTGCTGGCAGCACATTAGCTCAGTTATGATTAATTTTAGTAGTCTGCAACACCTTGATATATGTTCAGTGTATCTTTTGACAAGCAGTCTGCATCACAGGAACTAAATGTAAAACTTAAATGATTTTCTAATGAAAACATACTTAAAACATTCTAACTTAATTTGGGCTCATCTTTTGTACCAATATTGTGATGTTTACCTAATTTGCGATTTAGTCTAAACCGTCCCAGTTTTTCATGCTTAAATCTGATGACCCAATGGCGAAACTCGCACCAACTTCTATCTGGCATTGAGTTCCTTGACCCTCGCTCTCACAAAGCTTCCGGACGTCGTAAAGAACGTCCTCTGACGTATAAAAAACCGCTTTTCTGATGCAAATGCCTCGTTCTTGCGTAAGTTTCCACTGACAGTGGGCATTGACAATTTGACCCGGTGGTCGGCACGCCGTAAGTTCCAACGTCATGTTCGCTGTTTAGAGCCGTTGCGTGCCATGTGGTGCGGTCGTGAGATGGGCCGCCGACGGCCGGCGCCACGCGCCTGCTGACTGGGTCCGGCCGGCCGTAGGACGAGCAGCTGAAACATGCTGTTGAGGTGCACGGCGAGAAGTGGGACGTGATACGCCAATTCCTGCCGGGCAAGAACGAGTACGACATCCAGAGCCGCTGGAGCCGGGTCGTCAACCCCGAACTCGTCAAGGGACCCTGGACCAAAGAGGTACGGAGGCGCCGTGCGTCATCACGAGCGACCGCGGTCTCGAACTCGGCGTGGTGCATGCCTCCCGCTTCCGGCAAACTGTTCTGCATGCGTGTTTTTTCGTGGCTTTTGCTCGACGTTGGGCTGGGGTTTCGGGGTCTCTGCGTCATGTAGTGGGCCTACGCCACCCCAGATTTCAGTTTGGAAATTGTGATGTTGCGTTGTTTTTTTTTGCGTTGGTTTGCCAGAAAGGTTCGATTGGAATGATCGTGTTATTTTTGTCCTGAGGTCGGCCGGAAGTTGTTTTCCGGTGTCGGCCGGGGGGCTCGGTCCTGCGTGGGCTCTCTCTCCCACGACCCCCGGCCGGTGGGCGGACCGCTCCCAGGCGAGACCGGTGGCGGCCGCGGGGCAGACCCTGGGACCCTTGACCCGGCCGGTACCCCCGTCGGACCGGATGTATCGGGTCACATGTCGCTGTACGGCCGACGGCAGCGGACGGTCGGCCGGCTGCGGGTCACTGACCTCTGTATCGAGAGGTCGATTAAAGTGGCCCAGTGAATGGAAGGACCATTAGTTGGATGATCTGGGATGCATGCAGGGTATGTGACGGATTGGGTGGAATTTGGTTAGTCTGGCGTACAGGAGACGCTCAGTACATGTTTATAGTATGCCTTGAGTTGTATTTTTAATGACCATTTGTTTCGTGATGGACCGTCTCTGGACGCCGAAATGTAGATGGTGTCGGTTGTATTAATGAAGCGGGCCCAAATCCCCTATCGTTTCCATTCTTTCGGTCATTTTGAATATTCACACATTAGGAACCGAAAACTGGACCGAAGTATATGCTGTTTCACCATTGATTTCATTTCACCATTTCACCAGAATGAAAGCTGTCCGAAAAAGTAAACCGATCAAAAACTTAAGAGATTTGACGAGGTCATGGTGTACGAGTTTTTATGGCATTCCTTGTAAATCACCAGCGTGGTGTTATGACACATTAGGTTATCAGATGCAAATTCGCAAGAATAATCCAAGTGGGCTGCGTCTGGAATCTAGTCGTAGCCGTGAGGGTCGAAGAGTCCATGTCCCTCCCCCTTGGGGTCGAAAATTTAGTGTTTCTTTATTCATCACAAGTGAAAATAAGTGAAATTTTCCGAAACTCGAAAACAAAGCGATCGAAATCCTAGTTTTCAGTTCTAAAGGGGTGTGTCCTGACTCCCTCCTTAGGGAAATGCTGGTTGCGCCCTCGATCTGGATGCAGACCGCTTGTATCCATGCGTTCCACTGGCGAGTTAGCTCAACGTACCGTGACGTTATGAAATGCGGTTGACAAAGCAGTGAACGACGGGCGCAGCCGCATTGATTTAGCGTGTTATTTGAGCAGATAGTTCCCATGCTGGGGAACTGGTGAGTAGGTGCCGTTTCACTCAGTGGAAAAGCGGTTGTCGTGCGATTCGACGTGCGGAGATGTGGGACAGCATTTGACCCAGCCACAGGGGCGTCTTGCTGCCGAGATATTTCGATTTTGTCCCACTTTGAATGGACGCCGTCCCAGGATTCATGCAACACACGCTTGGTTATACGAATCAAGTCCCTGAAAACTGGTAACTCTCCTCTTTTTCATTTGAAGCTTTTATTACATGGACTTTTTGTCAGTTTCCAGAGATTTTCGGGTGGATTTATTCCTCTGATGATTTTTGTGTGACGTCCTGCACATTTAGCCTTCTTCGGAGGATTGCGAGTTAGCCTGGTCGTGTTCAGTTCTGTCCTAATAAGGGTAATAGTAAGAAATAAGGGATAGGCTAATAGGCTAACACATTTTGGGAACATGCTTGGATGTGTAAAGTTTCGTGAAACAATCTGATTTGATCCTGCCTAAGCAAGACCTACAGTGGGCGGTGTCGTAATGAATGACTGGGAATATGATATCATCCGCTGTCTTGCGTGACTGTAATGAGGACGGTGACAAAAGGGAATAATTTCAGTGTGTATCCTGCTAGTCTGCTTTGATGATCGGCGGTTGCACTCTGTACTGTTTTCGTGTTAATGACGTTACCTTTGTGCTGTGTAAGCAAAGATAAGTAAAGAAGCAAAGATCTCTCTCTCTCTCTCTCTCTCTCTCTCTCTCTCTCTCTCTCTCTCTCTCTCTCTCTCTCTCTCTCTCTCTCTCTCTCTCTCTCTCTCTCTCTCTCTCTCTCTCTCTCTCTCTCTCTCTCTCTCTCTCTCTCTCTCTCTCTCTCTCTCTCTCTCTCTCTCTCTCTCTCTCTCTCTCTCTCTCTCTCTCTCTCTCTCTCTCTCTCTCTCTCTCTCTCTCTCTCTCTCTCTCTCTCTCTCTCTCTCTCTCTCTCTCTCTCTCTCTCTCTCTCTCTCTCTCTCTCTCTCTCTCTCTCTCTCTCTCTCTCTCTCTCTCTCTCTCTCTCTCTCTCTCTCTCTCTCTCTCTCTCTCTCTCTCTCTCTCTCTCTCTCTCTCTCTCTCTCTCTCTCTCTCTCTCTCTCTCTCTCTCTCTCTCTCTCTCTCTCTCTCTCTCTCTCTCTCTCTCTCTCTCTCTCTCTCTCTCTCTCTCTCTCTCTCTCTCTCTCTCTCTCTCTCTCTCTCTCTCTCTCTCTCTCTCTCTCTCTCTCTCTCTCTCTCTCTCTCTCTCTCTCTCTCTCGCCGCCCTCAATCACCTCTCTCCCTCCCATCCCTCTTTCTTTCCCTCCTCCCTTCCTCCCGTTTTTTCATTTCCATTTGTGATGTTTCTTTGTACTATGTCTGTTGCGGCTTAAATGCGTTGGTGATGCGCTGCGGTTCATAAACCGTAGCACAAGAACAAGAAGACGCAAATAATGAATAAAAATACCCATTCTACGGATTGGCAAGTAGCAGATGGACATTTTCAAATGGCCAGATGTCTTTTTTAACATCAGGACTTGTTCAAATCGTCTCTGACGCTCTGGACTTTACCGTAAAGCGAGGAAGGCGGTTGCGTGCACGAAACAATCTTGGCATTTGTAATTGAAGGTTCCACTGTTGTGACGTGACCGAATTAGGTATAATTGTGATTTGTGCTGCCAGAATTTTACATTACGGTTGTATTCGTGTCAGCACTGTTTTGAAGACATCTCCTGCGCTGTGTCTGTCTGGTGTGCAACAGTTATCTTTTCGCACGGAAACGTGAAACGAGTATAAAAACAAAAACTGTATGTCTTGTCGTGCGCCATATGACGCTTTTATCAGGTCTGGTGAACAGTACATCGATTCGATGAGATCAGAATAGTTGAATGACGCTCTTGTGTGGCGTCCGATGGAAGCCATCTTCCCCGTGTTATTTGTTTACCGGTGCCGGTTCGTAGCGATGGTGCGTTGGCCCGCCCGACCGCCGTGCACAGGGGCGAAGACAGGGCGCTTTCCGCTTCACCACCCACCCTCAGGTTTTGTTGTGGCTCCCTGTGCGCGCAGGGAGGGGGGGGGGGGCAATCTCCTGGGAGTTGGACTCTGACGTCACCGGTTCCCCCGCCGCGCGGCGCCTGGCCTCCCGCGCGGCCGTCGTCAATGCAGTTCTCACTCTCGCAAGGACAGCGCTGCGATGCGAAATTGCGTCGTAGACCGCGGGCCCGGATCTTTCGAGAACGATTTGGTGGGTGTGTTCGGGGTAATGAATATTAACAAGGCTTTGGTATTTGTTCTGAGCTCTTCAGATCTGCGTTTTCATACCGGATATGATGACATGATTAGGACGTGATTATTTCTAGGCGGCAACCACAGATCATGTCCTGTTGCCTTTTTCTGAAATCTCCAGAAGTTTGTCGTCACTAGTCGCTCTCAGTAGCAGGCATTGTTGAATCAAGATGTTTGTTCACCCTCTTAAGCTCCTGAAGCTGTTTTTGGTGCCCAGTCGCCCTCAGGAGCTTCCGGAGCCGAATAGTCCCAACCGATCCTGAGAATCTGTGAAGACGGATGCTGCTGTCGTTTAGTTTCTGAAGCTTCCGGGACTCTGTTCTGGTGACCAATCTCTGGAGGTCTGGAGTCGGGACGGGGTCACCAGCCACTGAAGCTCTCAGGAGCCGTCAAGGTCACGATCCTGCCCTGTCGGCTCGCCTGTCCCTCAGCTAGCGGCGGCCGCGGTCGGACCGTTGAAGCCTCCGACGCGCTTCACTCCCGCCACTCCCCGAAATTCGAAATGCCCGGGCTGCGAGCTTCAAGGTCGGGCTGGCGGCCAGGAGGCGACGGGCGGCACCGAGCCGCTGGGGCTGGCGCCTCCCACACGGCGGCCGGCGGCGCGCCGTGGGCGGACCCAGTGAGCGCGGCTGCCAGCCCGGCCGGGCCTCCCAACGGCTGGCCGGGCGCCGCGCCGGCGAGCGGCGCCCGAGCTGCGGCGAGCCCGCCGGCCGGTCTCGGGCGCGGTCTCGGAGGGGATCGGTACCGTCCGCGGCCTTGTGAGGGCTGGTGGACGTCCCAGTTCGGAGCAGATTGAGATCTGTCGCGGTTTGTTTATAGTGGGACGTTTGGGGGTGTCGACCTGTCCGTGGGTCTGGCGGCGGGAGGCCGCGAGCTGCCGAGCTTCTTCCAGCCGCCGACGATCGGCTTTCTCCGCCGTGTTGGCAGCCGGCGCCGAGTCGCTGGAAGTCCGCAAACGCAGCGCTCCAGCGCGACAGGCCGACATGAACGCGATCGCAGATATGCGAACGTCCCGTGGTCATTAGGCTTATCGCTGACAAACGCTCGGAGGCGCCGGACTCGGCGGACCATTTTTGTCTCCCGTGATACGGTATCGGCAGACAGGTCTCGAACGACATGCTGTTTGTCCGAAGCTGGTGCGCTCGAGATCACGACGATCAGCCGTCAGCACCGCGGTACGGTGATGTCGCGGGCCAGAATTCGCTGATCCCGTGCTGAGCGGGGTGGATGGCGCCGCTGATCCCGCGCTGGGCAGAATGCCTTTATTGCTGATCCCGCTGTGGAAAGACATACCCGTACCGTTGATCCTGGTCCCATCTGGGCTGGAGGTATGTAAGTCATTGGTTGCTTGCGCTGCGGAGAATGTATGTAATGAGCATGTAGCGCTTGGAACTCTATAAAATGTTATGTGTGCGTCCCAGTAATGCACTAGCTCCGTGCAAATGCATTGCTGGATAGGCGTGCTGGGTTCGTGCAGCGTGACAGCAAAATGGTTTGCGGCATGAATCCAAATGTGCGTGGTGACTTTGAAACGCCCCGTGAAGCTCGGCGCCTGCCCTGTGCAGTATGGCGTCCGACAGGTGTGCCGACTCCTTCAAACCTGGCGCCAAACGGGCGTGCCGGCTCTCGGAACTGGGCGCCGAGCCGGCCTCTGGCCGGGGTCGCGACCTGTGCGGTACGGTCTCTGGCAGACGGCCGTGACCGGCGGCGTGACGTGCCGTCCGGAGACTGTAGCCGGGGCCGCCCACGGGCGGCGGCCGGCGGCGGCACGCGATACCTCTCAGCCCGTCCGTCGAGGTCGCCGCCGTTCGGGCGGTGACGGGCGCCGGCGGACCTGGTTCGGGCGTAGGCCGACCGGCGTCCGATCCGGCCCAGTCGAGGCCGGACAAACGCAGCGGGCGCCGGCGTAAATCAAGCGTGACCAGTTCTGCTGGCAGTATCGGCAGAAACGTCAATCCGCGCGTGGTGTCCAATGGCTGATTCAGATTTGATATTTATGAACAACTCACTTATTTAAATTTGATGTTTCGGAACGACTCGTTGGATAAGGGTTGTATAATACAATGCTCAGAGCCTGTTGAGATGCACTCTGCAGCTATAAATGGAATGCTGCTAGGGGCACCAGCCCGTTGTTGCTGGTTTAGTTGGGGCTTTCGTAAGATGATATGAGGACTGTTGCCATGTAGCGGGGGGGGGGACTTATGTTGCGATCTCCGAACTTTTCGTGAATGCTTTTGCGGATTCTGTCTGGATTGTGTTCGTATGCCGTCGAGGTTAACATTTATTTCGAAATTATTTTCTTTTGGTAAAACCTTCACCGAGCAGCGCAGTGTTCCAGTCACTCCTTGGTATTATCATCGTTTGCAAACCATACGGTGTGATCTTAAGAAGCTTAGTGGCTGTTTTATAAGTCGACAACACGAAAAACACTACAGAATGAGAATCGGTTACGTCCCCAATGGAGATACCTATATACTTTGCAGGGCAGTGGGATTATGAAGAAAGACTGCAAGGTATTTCTATTACGTAAACCTGGCTAGTTTGGAGTATGGTTATTTCCAAACGCCAAGAGAAGAGCACTTGTCTACGGGATTTTGAACTTGATGCTGGAACGACTGGCATGAATTGAGTTATGCTAATGTAAAGGATTTCAACTGACATGCGTAAAATGAAGACCTGCATCTGTTTTTAATGATGAGTTGCTATTTCGTTACCCGGAGTTCAGTTTTCGGAAGCCAGTGTTACGGTAGCTGGATGATTTCTTACGTGTGAAACAGCGATCGAGCAGTATGGGTAGCTTTGCCTGGGAGAAATAAAGTTGCCGTTGTCTTGAGACTGGACAGGGGCGGGGCGCCCTCCACACGGTTAGATTGGTTCCAGAAACCGCACGTCATTTAGCGGCAAAGGAAGCGCTTCTGTTTGCGGGTTCTTCCAGTGTTGCCATGGTAATGCTACCGAGCCGATCTAACTCAGCTCGCCGTTGACTGTTACGGCCTGTCCTTCGGATTCCGCCAAGTCATGGCCGAGTCGGTCAGCCCTGTTGAGGGCCTCTGTAACAGTGTCACGGCGCCTGGTGGGCTCAATACTCATCTCTCCCGGCCCGGAGCGTCACGGCCAGATGGCTCGGCCTCTGTAACAGCGTCACAGCGCGTAATGGGAACAGCGTCACGGCGCCTTGTGGACTGAGTACTAATCCCTGCTGGTCTGGAGCGTTGCTGCCAGGTGGCTCGGCCTCTGTAACAGCGCCACGGCGCCTGATGGGCTCAGTACTAGTCTTTGCTGGTATGGAGCGTCGCGGGCGGGTGGCGCAGTTCAACGCCAATAGGGGCTTGATTTTGCTCGGGATGGGATTTTGCGTGGGTCAGGTGCAGACGGTTTAACACATTTTGCTGCTGCTATTTAAGTGTGCGGAGCTCGTGTTACGGGCGGGTGAACAGGCTGGGTTTTTTGTTACTTGTTGCATCGTTTGTCAAACGATGCCGCCCTCCAGTTTGATAAAAATAAGTGACAGGAGAGGCAGCAAAACTGTGCGACGTACTCGTATCAGGGCGCCTTTGGACCCGTATAAGAGCGGCGTTCTCATATGTCGATGGTTTGTTCCGACCCCAGTCTGCACTCGACGTCCGAGTAAATCAGCTTGCGGGCAGTTGGTTTACTGTTTTTATTGGTGGTCAGCGTTGGGGTCTTCCTGTTCAACCGGTGTCTCCGGCTGCTTTTGCAACGTCATTGTGTCTCCGACTCAGCAGCGACCTAGGTGGCGTCACGCTCGGCGGCGCAGCAATTAAAGACGATCAGTGTTCGAGCCATGACTGGAGGCACCGTCCGGACGTGGGAAGAAGCCGACCTAGAACCTAGATCTAGACCTAGAGCTAGAGAAGCCGACCTTTGTGTGGGGGAAGACGGCACTCTACCGCTACGTAGGATTGCTTATCGCTCAGCGTTTATAAGCGATATCACCGCCGGTGTGAACGCATTTACAGGTGCGAGTCATGACTGAAACGCAGTGTGCAGGCCGTCAGGCGTAAGTTCGGACGTAACGTGAGGGCCCCACACTTGAACGTCCGGCCGTTCTCTGATGTCGCTCTGACGCGCTGCAGGAGGACGAGCGCGTGGTGGAGCTGGTGCACCAGTACGGCGCCAAGAAATGGTCGGTGATCGCGTCCCAGCTGAAGGGCCGCATCGGTAAGCAGTGCCGCGAGCGCTGGCACAACCATCTGAACCCGGCCATCAAGAAGTCGTCGTGGACGCCGCAGGAGGACGACGAGATCCTGCGCCTGCACCGCGTCTACGGCAACCAGTGGGCCAAGATCGCCAAACACATCCCGGGCAGGTTAGCGGCGCCGACCCGACCGGCAGTCGGCCGCTGGCGGCGCTTAGGCGTACCAGCGGCCGACCGTTCACTTGCAGAGTTCGCCTCTTTTGCCTTGTATGTCATTATTATTTATTTTTTTACCTATGTTCAGTGAGACTTATGGTGTGATAGTTCTCATTCTGTGAGGTAAATTTTGTGGAACTGTTGCGCGATTGTATTGCCGTGAAACTTTTTTTTGTGAAGCAAGTGGAGGAGCTGAAATGACTTGCTGGATAACTGGTGAAGAATGGCGGGCCGGAGGAGGCTGTGTAGTGGGAAGAAGTGTTGCGTGCAGACATCAGAGAAAACTTCTTCCTTACGTGAATGGTTCTCATAAACCCAATAACATTGCTATAATTGGGTGATGAAGCCGATTTTGAGGGCTACCACGAGCTCCCGTTGGCCCGGTCTGACCGAGGCCGGTTCGCCCCAGGACCGACAACGCCATCAAGAACCACTGGAACTCGACGGTGAAGAAGCGCTGGGAGGAGGGCGAGAAGCGGCGCTCGGTCGGCGTCGCCCCGCCGCGGCCGACGCGCTCCCACCTGGAGCCGGCGGCGCTTTACGAGCCGCACCAGCTGCCGCCGCCGCCGCCGCCGCCGCAGCCGCCCGGCTACGCCGACTCGGCCGCCGACACCGACTACTACTCGTCGCCGTCGGTGGAGTACGCGTCGCCGGCGGCCGGCGAGTACATGACTCCGCAGCCCATGGACTACGGCGTGGTGCCGGACGCTGACTTCCAGTATCAGACGGTACGTGCGTGGCGAGGGTGCGGCGAGCGGCGGGCGCGGCCGGTGCTGCGCTCTGAGTTCTTCGCGTGTATCGGGGCTGTGGGCAGTTAT
This sequence comes from Capitulum mitella, assembly GCA_030062745.1. NCBI lineage: Eukaryota > Metazoa > Arthropoda > Thecostraca > Pollicipedomorpha > Pollicipedidae > Capitulum > Capitulum mitella. Next base: position 21,349,811 of record CP099839.1, read on the forward strand.
CGGGGTTGTGTGCGAACGTTCCGTTTGTGTGGGGCGTTGTGAGTCGTACGCTTGCATCCAGACGGGTTTCTGTTGGGCATTTCGAGCGCTGGCGCCGCATGCCGGGCGCACCGGCGTGCCGTGTTCGGCATGGTCTGACCGAGTGTTCGTGCGGCAACTGCAGACGGCCTGCGTGGGCTACCCGGTCGCCGGCGTCGGGCCGCAGCCGCAGCAGCAGCCGCAGCAGCTGTGCGACCCGTACGGCATCGACTCGCTCGTGTCGACGCTGGGTGCCGCCGGCGACGCGCTGAGCCAGCCGATGCCGCCGCCGGCGGCCGACCAGTACCAGGACTTCTCGTCCGAGCTGGCATCGGGCGCCATTCCCTACTCGCCGATCAGGTAGGCGGCCGGGGCCGGCGCAGGCCGGTTCGACTCAACTGCGCGTCGGCCTGCCGCCGCGCGCAGCACCGCACTTGCCGGTGGGGTCTGGCTGCGCGGGAGGTTTTCTTTGCTGGCGTGTGAGCTTATAGTGGGTTTTGGGGTTGATGCCGCCGTGGATGATTATTAAATCTTGAAGTGCTTCCAGACCCGCTGCATGTTTTAGGTGCTTGATTGTTTCAGGCTGAGTCGAAGGTTCTGTTTCGTAGTCTTCATATAAAAGATACTGATGGTGTCATTTGGGAAACATATGTATAAATAAGAAGCAAGAAATTTGAGCATAACGACCCGTTATGCAGTTTTGAAGCTCGGATGACGATGGTGCTCAACGTTTTTCATCGGTTTTTGTTCCCTGCGTTATGACGGTAACTGAAATGGCTAGATTTTCGCGCGCATACGCCGAACATAGGCTGTTGTGTTTCCGGGAGGCGGCTTGGAAAAAGCTTCACGTTTATTTGGACAAATCGAATTAAGAAATGTATTATATGTCTGTGGATTGCAAAGGGCTGTGAGCCTCAATTGAGATTCATACTGGTAGATGAAAAACATGAATTATATGAACCGTGTTGTCCCAGAAAATCTGTTCTTGTTTAAAAGATAACCCAATGCATTGATCCTTTTTCACGGAAAGTTTGCGCCGCGCCGGTAGTATGTCGTGCCGAGGTGTGCCTCGCATCGCTGATCCTCCAGATGTGCGACACCTTTGGCGCGACGTTTGACTGCGCGCCGTGCTGCTGCAGCTTCCAGACAATCGGCGACTACCAGCCGCTTGGACGTGGATCGCAAGCCGTCGCTGGGCGGCGAGTTCCTCGAGTACCGGCTGGAGACGCCGTCCAGCGAGCTGTCGGCCGACCAGAGCGCCACGGCCGCGCGCCTCTCCACACCCCCGATCCTGCGCAAGCGGCGCCGCCAGGCCAGCTGCGCGGCCGACGACCTGTCCGGCACGCACACGGACCTGAGCAACACCAGCCTGCTGCAGACGCCGCCCTGTCCGGTCACGCCGCAGAAGATCACGCCGCTGCCGTTCTCGCCGTCCCAGGTGGGGCCCGCGGCCGCGCGCGCGACGGCGGACGGGAGGGCGACGCTTTGCATCGTCTCGTCACGTCGCCGACTGTGTCGCGCCGACTCGTCGCCCTGCGGGAAAACTGGGGAAATGATCGTGGGATAGTTGGACGCACGTAAGACGCGGCTGTGGCTGTGTCAGCCTGCTGGCGCGGCTGGCGATGCGGTGACTATAAAAAGCGGCTGGTCTGTTGCTGCGCTTTGTAACGATAGACTGCAGGTAATCGCCGCTCTAGTAATGCTCATGGGAAGGTTCAATTACGCTTTTATCGATGCGTCTTTTGGAGCACCTTACCGGCTTAATTACGCGTGCCTTTTCTTGATTTCAGTTTTTGAACGGCTCACGGAACGGATTCGACATCGATCTCGGTTTGCCGTCTTCTCCGATACGAATTGGCAGCCTGGCCCTTGAAGACGTCAAATTCGTGACGTCGACGCCCCAGGATGGCAAGTTGGCAAGGTAAGATTTTGGCAACGCAAAGGCATTCGAAGGTCGTCGTTTTCGATTCTTAACAGTTTGTATGGATTGATGTCGGACATACGCTTGCCTTGCTATCGTGGGGAATCTCATCATCGTTTCATCGTGCTAGGTCGGATATGGGTCGGCGCACTCCACCACCCACGACGACGCTGCTGAAGCCGAAGACCCCCGACACGCTGAAGAAGATGCTAAAGGACATGGAAATCAATAATGGACCGATAGCCTTTGGGGTAGGTGGAGGGATCCCATGTAGTTGTACGTCCGTTTCTTTGGTTAGACTGAGGATGTGTCCTAGTACAATGAAACATTGAGAAGCAAGCATGTTGAAAACTTGTCGTTTGGCGTTTTCTGTCTTGTAACGTGTGACATGTAACTGCGTTCATCAGGGCTCGATATGTTACTGTTGATGTTAGATATGATTAGCACATAAAATTGCCGGATTGATACTCATGACTGCAAGAGGAAAGTTTTGGTCGTGGAGTCTTAACCTTTTAATTAGAAATCTAGGGCGTGGAAAGACTGCTTGTCGCGAAATGCTGATCATCATGTTTCCTTTGTTTGTGTCATGATTGCAGAGTTTGCTTTATTTTACGGCGTTTCGCATAGTCATTGGCGCCTTTCCTACTGTGCGAGAAAGTTGCATCCCACGTGGGAGCTGCTCATGCTGACGCGGCTATTCCCCACTCCCCACGCGCGTCGCGTCCGCTGTCTGTGGGAACGACTGTTGGAGCGACGTGGCGGTCGCGGTGTGCCCTCAGTCGGACACGCCGACCCAGCTGGAGGACGTCAACGAGATCATCAACAAGGAGCGCCAGAGCCAGCAGAACCAGACGGCTGTCGGCACTCCCAACACCACGGCTGCCGCACGCGCCGTGGTCAGTCGGAGCGGCACCGGCCGAGAGGGGGGGGGGGGTCGTGTTATTGGGGAGAACTGGTGTCGCGGTGTTTGGTGGAAGCACTTTTTTTCGAATCGCGCGCTGTAACGCTGCGACTCGTGATGCATCCAACACGCTGTGGCGTTCGGGCAGCCAGATGCTTTCCCGGTGGAGATTTAATCTGCTGTAAAGCGTAACGGACATGAGAAGTTATCTGCTGTCGTCGATATCGACGTTGCCGGCGCGCACCTGACGTCGCCGACTGGGGTAGGCCGCCGGTGTTGTGCAGCGCCGGTGACCTCGCCGCGCCGCCTGCCGCAGGGTGCCACAAACGACAGCGGTTACGGCAGCGCCGGCGCCGGCCGGCCGCGGCTCGAGAAGGAGAACCAGTCGCCGAAGCGGCGCGCCCGGCGCACGCTGGCCAACACGTGGTCCACGCCGGGCAACATCAGCGTGCCCGGCCTGACGCAGACGGTGCTGCCCGAGACGCCGGTACGGGGCGGTGCTGCGCCGCGGCTTGGTCCCGGCTCTGCCTGTCTCGCGCCGTCGCGGACGGCGGTCAAACGGGATGCTGGCACCGCAGATATTGAGGCGGTTTTCCCGGGAGATTTAGTCACGTCAGTTAGTTGTATCTGTCATTGTTGGTGTCCTTGCGTTGCAAACGGGGCGCGTTTTTCTCAGAAGTGCGTTGTTGATGGATGCAGTCTTCTGTACTGTTGGCAGTGATTCCGCATTTCACAATTAGACCTATGGGGTACGGAAAGAATGGATTTCAGAAGGACGCTGGCAACACCAGTAACAATCCAAAGCCCTTCGCCATGTCTCGGTAACGCCCTCACCGGCCGCCGACACCGGCCCAGTCGTGCCCCGACTACGGCCGCGCGGTGCACGGCCCCGCTCCGCGCTGACGCTGCGCGGCGTGTCCCGCAGAGCAAGTCGCTGACGGTGGACCACTCGGTGCTGTTCTCGCCGCCGTCGATCCTGCCGGACAGCCTGCCGTCGAGCCCGCGCGGCCGCGGCGCCTCCCGGCGGCCGCCGGTGGCGCCGCGCGGCGGACAGCAGCGTAAACAGGCGCCGGCCGGCAACAAGGTGGGTCGGCGCTCGGCGCTCGGACCGGCGGACGGCTGAGCGGACACGTGGCCTGGCCTCTGGTAATGGTGGATACGAGTGGAAGAAAGGAAGGAGGGGGCCGTTGGCTAGATACGAGGTAGAAGAATTCGTAGTCATGGACGTTCCGGCCGACTAATGGAATTTCCGCGAGGTATTCAGCGTTTGGTGTCTGAGGGAAGGACCCATCGTATTTATCTGGCCGCGATGTTTATGGAAATTGTGGTCCAAACCACTTGGCTCATAACAATGTGGGCGTTGCAATTGCTGTTTTGTCCACAGTCCTGCCCATTTTCATTGACCCCGGCCGTTGTCACCACCACTCCGGCTGAGCCCCGGCGTCCCGCTAACGGCACCTCCCGGTCCGCAGACTGAGCTGAAGTGGGAGGTGGTGGCGTACGGCAAGACGAGCGAGCAGCGCGAGATGGCCGAGAAGGCGCGCCAGACGCTGCGCTCGCTGCGGCCGCGGCAGCCGCCGGCCGTGTGAGCGGCGCGCGCCGGCGCGCTGCAGCCAATACTCAGTCGGCCTCCGCGGGACAAACGTGTACTAACCAAAGAGCGGCCGGTCGCGCGGCCGGCCGGCGGCGCGCCCGTGCACGTGGCGGCGCACGATCGTGGCAGGCTGGCCTGACCCGGGCGCGGGCGCGGTGCGCGTCGCACTGCGCCAGCCACTGTTGCATTAGCTTTTTTAAACGTAATTTATTCTAAGCTCGGGCCGGACAATAGAATTGGCAAGCCTTCCGCGCGGAACGCGGCGTAGTGGCCTTTTACCAAGACTCGACGTATTCGGACTCGTCGGGCGTGATGTTTATCGTGACTGGCAGGTCATTCCTCGTCTTCGGCGGCGTGATAGAGGCGGAATTCGAAGACATTCGCTGTCTTCCCGTCGGAAATCGAAGGCTGCTGGTGGCGTTATTGAAGGATGTCCCCGAGAAGATTTCACGTTTCGTCGTCGCGGTGCGCGTTGATAAACCCCAGGGATGCAGCTGTGAATGAAATTGGCTTGCGTCAGCCTTGCGGCCAATCCCTGTGTTTCGTCCGAAAAGAGCTTCAGGTTCGGAGGCTTGAAAAGTTCTGCTCTGGAAGCATTTTGCCCGGTTCTTCGCGAGAAGCGCGGCTGCGCCTGGGGTCCTCTTGGCTCGGCGGTGGCCGCCAGTCACCCTCCTCCCTGCAGGGAGGACCTGGCAGACTCGCCGCATTGCGCTGTCGTTGACCCGTGGGTCCGTGCACCGTTCACCGATCGTCGCGTCGCCGCGTTTTGCTGGTCCGAGGCGCCGGACGCGTGTACATTCTGCGCGGTGTGCGTGTGGGTGTGGGTGGATGACGTCTCGAGACGTCTGTCGTCTCCTGGGACCCCTGCCGGCGCCAGGCGCGGCACGCTGCGGTGCGCCGGGAGTCGGCTGGCGCCATTCGGCCCGGTCCGGCTGTTGCGAGACGAGGTACCTAGGTCACGCGCGGAGAAAAACGGGAAGGCGCTGTTGTCACGCATGTTGAGAGACAGCGGCTTGTTCTTAGAAATATCCAGTAAGGGGTCATTGTAACCGAACTTTGGCGAGTCGAACAGAGCCTTTTCCTCGCAGTGATCGGCGCAGAGCTTTTGCATGTCCGTTCATCTCCCCACGAATTGTTTCGAGGCGTACTGTGTGCGCTGCTGTCTAGCCTGTCTGGCGTGCCGAAACCGACATGATGTTCGAGGGAAGCCGCAGCTGGCGGCTCTGGCGTCGGCGGCGGTGCCGGTGCCGGCGTTAGATCTGTGCCCGTGACGTGTGCGTGGGAGCGAGTGTCTGTTTTGCGCCGGGAGCGCGGCGGACGTCGCGCGGTCGGCCCGGCCGTGGGCGGGGGAAGGGGAGGGTACGAGCGCACCTTAGTCGGTAGAGTTTATCCCTTGTTAACACGTACCCTCGAAAATTGAGCGCCCTCAGCGCGTCTAGCTAGTCATGGCTTGTTGGCGGCTCTCCGGACGGCCACGGCGTGGCGGCATAATAGGCACGGGGTGGTGGGTCGGCGTCAGCTGGCCCCCGGCAGATGGCAGCTGGAGGGCGGAGGGCCGCGGGGCGCGAGGACTTCCGTCTCGCGAACGCCTGTGTTCGTCGCCGCCTTGTAATCATGTTTGTGACTTTACTTAGAAATTCTTCTTAGTTATTTGTAACTCTGTATTTTTAATAAAGCTTTAAAACGGCCCTGTGGTCTCTGGACTGCTGCGGCCCGCGGTGGGCGTCGGGGCTACAGCACAAAAGGTGGACGGGTGGAGATGTACTCAAGGGTGCCAGGCTTGGGACTCATGCCACTTTCCTGATTTTCTCATTCCACTTTCAGTCTTTCATGGACTGAAAGAACAACAAAGAATCATCGGTTGGTGTGAACGCAAGTACCTTTTCTGATGTCTTTTTTATGTATTGATACAACAGAGTTCAGTTGCAGGGGAATATTGAACCAGGCGATGAGCTTTTTAAGGCGTGTCGTGTGTCCCCAAAATCTTTGATCATATCGTGACAAGTTAGCTTATCTGAGGACCAGGAGGCGACTAACGCCACGCGGCGGTGCCGGGTTATCGTCTCGAATCTGGTGTCTGGCCGTCTATCAGTTCCGCGTCCAGCTATCTCCATACACGTCCACTCTATCAATGCGTTTAAAAGCCGCTTCCTGGTCGGTTTATTTGTAAACGAGAAGTAACTCAAACATGGAACTGTGATTCAGCCGCATTTAATGCATTCCAAGGACGGTGGCCTCGCCTGCCGAAAATTACAATCCACGTGCCGTAATGGTTGCAAGTGCCTTCTGATGCACCGCCGCGAAAACAGTCGCTACCACGAGCAATCTTCGCTTCCCCCGGACCAGGCAACGTACTGTCCAAAACTCCCACACGTGCGACGCAGACGAAAAACTGCCGTGTCCATCCGGCTTCCACGTCATCACAGAGCGACCCGTTTGCATTCACTGCACGACACGACGCTCCCCTATAACGGCAGCAACTCGGACTACCAACGATGCTACGCGCTGCACCGGCCTGCCTTTAATCCCGGTGCAGACGCGAGCTTAGACTAACGCAGAAAAAAACGAAGCAAGACGGTAGAGGGTCTCGATGATGTGCGTAGCGGAAACGCGCGGTCAGTTTCTGGTGGCCACCAGCCCGCCCGGCCGCCGGAGGTTGTCCCTGTCCGTGCCGGAGGGCCGGCCGCCGCCTCCGCCGGCTGAATGGCTCAGATCGTCGATGGTCGGTCATGTCAGAGCACGCGCAACAGACGCGCAGTTGTGCCGGCGGCGACACCGGCGCCGTCGGCGACACGGTCGCTGACTGCTACAAATGCACCCAGTGTGCGTCATTTGACCGTCTGCGGTCGAGAAACCGGGCCGCTCGTGTTCTGCAGCAGTTGCACTTAGGCCTGGAGGACAGTTTTTACTGGCCCCGCGTGGTGCTTTCAGCTTCCAGGGAAGTGATGCTCTTGACCAGTGACCGGACATGTGCCTGGATCCCGATAGAATGCAGGTCATCCCCGTGTTGTGTGCAACCCCTCGTTGACCTCGTCGGGTGACGGAGTCATCCCGAAAAGGTCGTGTCCCTCCCGAGCAAAGCGGTGCCCAGGTGACACAACACTTACCCTGATCAGCTTGGAATCCGACGCAAAATGAGGATGCGTTCCATCGGGACCCCGGCACATGTCTGCAAGTGACCTTCCACTGTCCTGCCCACGTCAGAGGTGCGAAGACCATACAAGGTGAGAATCTGAGCATAGTGTGACATAAGCCTAACAACGCAACTCAGACGGCTACCATCTGGACACTTCAACATTCCGGATGCAGCAAAACTCAGAAGCGAGGCAAGCAGAAAGACAAACCGCGTTAGCATAAACTACTCGCTAAGCTAGCAAGTCCACACGTCGCCGGCGTTCACGGGGACGAGTTCGCCACACCAGTTCGCCGGAGGACCCAGTACTCGCGCACCGCCGCCCGTCGCCGCCACCCGATCACGGGGGCCCCACTCCAGCCGCACCGGGGCCAGCGCGGCAGCCGGCACTGCGCCGCGGCGGCGGGCGGCGGTCATGTCCCACGGCACGGCGGCCGGGTCCGCGCCAGCACTGGTGGGCCAGCCGTCGGTCCGCGGCGGGTCCCCGCCGGCGTCAGCGCCAGACCAGCGGTCCGGTGCGGCGGGTGGCGCGTGCGGGGCAGGGCCCGCGGCGGGTTCGTCCCGGACGCCGCCGGCCGGCGCGCGCGAATGGTGACCGGAGTTGCACGCGACTCAATTCTGGAATCGAAACATCGCCACCGTGTCACCCACGTGGTTAGCTGGTTACCAAATCCCATGCTCAGTCAGTGTCTTACACGTTATAAAGTGGAACGCGTCAAGAAGAGACTGAGGTACGTGAACCATCACAACAGATTCTTAAATTTCAGCTAGACTGAGAAATCAATACGACGGTGTAAACGTTGTCCCCATAGAATGTCTCTCTGGGCAGTGACAGCTAATGCAAATAACTTTTTTTCTTCTATTTTTTATTCTTTAAAAATTATTTCCATAGCTCTCTCCACATGAAAGCTATCACCCTCCCCTAACCATCCGGCACCTGGGACGTCCTGTTGCCCAACTGATATCGATCAAGGCCTAACACTCTCATGTCTTCCATTTACTAAAGAGGTTGCGTCCCTTTGCCGAACGTGCATAATTTAACTCCACCATTTCAAAGACGCTTTGCGGTAAGTGGCTTGCAATTAACTACTCTGCGGCAAGCATCGGTCATCATTCTACAGTCACAGGAGTTAATCCAAAATTTCGATCAGCATGTCTGAAACGATATACCACAAATCTGGCAGTGAGCAAATTATCAGAAAAAAAGAATTAACAACAGCTTTCGCTTAATCAAGCCGGAAAAGACAGATCTCGTTAAATGTTTAATGTTTCAAGGTTGACCTACAAATTGTCAGTTGATTCTCACGCGCCCGTTATTTTGTATAGTCATATATATATATATATATATATATATATATATATATATATATATATATATATATATATATATATATATATATATATATATATATATATATATATATATATATATAGTCTTATACATTTTTTATAGACTCGCAAACTGAACTATCGGAATGAAGGCAGGCACCACGGTCAGAAACTAAAATCGGAAACCCAGCCCACGCGGAGCAATCACGTTCCTCACTTGTGACTTCGTGACCAGAATAGGATTAGTTTTCGTGGGAGACCCACAAGGTAGGTGCAAGTGCCCACGCGAAATCACCATGAGAATGAAAGAAGGCTGTTCTATAACTGGCATCGTCTGGTGTGTGTATATCTACCTCTTTGATCGTTGGTATCGATTTTCGTGATCATGCTTGCATTCTTCATGTAAACGCACAAAAAGGAACACAAGGATTTTCTTTTCGTACACAAAACGCATTTGTACAAGAACATAGGATGTTTACTAGAAATTTACAGACGAAATAATGACCTTTACTTCCACAAAGCGAATACAAAAATAAGCGTCAAAAAAGCCCCTCGGTTCATTCCTACAAATGCGACCCACAGGCTTTTCAGCTGACAAAAAGAAAACCATTGCTAGT